>OZ057415.1:58303747-59520496 GCA_964056705.1 Troilus luridus | reverse complement strand
ATGTGAACTCAGGACAGCCCAAGAGGATGTAGAGCTGGAACCACCAGATCCTGAGGGAGTGGAAGAAATCATTATGTTCCTTAAAAACAACAAAGCGCCAGGAATAGATGGGATCCCAGGAGAAGCAATTAAATATGGAGGTGAGGCATTCCATAGAGAAATATATCCATTGGTGCTACTGATATGGACGAAAGAGGGAATGCCTAGTAAGTGGAAAGTGGCTGTTATGTTGCCAATACATAAACATGGAGACAAATTGGATTGTAGCAATTATAGAGGAATTGCATTACTATGCATAGGCTACAACGTGCTGTCAACTTTGCTAATGAAGCGAGTTGTCAAGAGAGCAGAAAAGGTGTTGGGCGATTACCAGTGCGGATTCCGCCCAGAAAGATCGACAATGGACCAGATTTTTTGCATGAGGATGATGCTAGAAAAATGCTGGGAATGGAATATCGAACAGCACCATTTGTTTATAGATTACAAACAAGAATACGACAGCATAAACAGGAGTGGGATGTACGAAAAGCTAAAATATCTAGGATCTCTCTTGAAGCTTATCAGGATTAGCAAGATGGCCCTGAAGGACAGCAAGGGAGTTGTCAAAATCCAAGGAGAATAGTTAAAGGAACTTGATATTAAGAGAGGTGTTAAACAGGGAGATCCTCTTTCCCCAGTTTTATTCAATATGGTATTAAAAGTGGTCATGAGGTCGATCCGGACAAGGCCTGGAGGATGTATCTACCACAGACTGACACACCATATAGCGTTTGCAGATGATATTTTGATTACGGGAAGAACAGTCACTGCATTACTTGGAGGATTCCAGGAGTGTGAAGTAGCCGCTTGTAGAACAGGACTGGGAATTAATACGGAGAAAACTAAATATATGAGGACCAGCTAGGAAGAAAGAGGGAACAGGCATATCGAGGGGGGCTGGATATCGTTTCGAAAGAGTACAGAAGTTTAAGTATTAGGACACGGTTATCACTGAAGATGATAAGATTAGAGAAGAAATTAAGGCAAGGATAACTGCTGGCAATCGATGCTACAGGTCTCTAATGAAAATATTTCGAAACCGAGATATATCCAGAGTTCTCAAAATAAGAGCATACTGCCCCTCTACCGGTGGTCATGTATGGAAGTGATTCTTGGACGCTGACACGCAACGATGAAAGGCTGTTAAACATTTGGGAAAGAAAAATCCTCAGAAAGATCTTTGGTCCTACAAAAGAAGGAGATCGGTGGTGGATGAAGACAAACGAGGAACTTAGAAGTTTATATAGTACACCAGATTTTGTTCCCACGATTGAGTGCCAGGATAAGATGGCTGGGGCACGTACAAACAATGGAAGGAAATTGACTACCAAAAATGACTACTATCTAGAAAATACCTAACAGAACTTAAATTATGGTAACATGCAGTAGTATTCCCCGATTAGCCATTGCAGTATAAAAATACGTTAAAAGAATATACAAACAAATTTTATAAATTGCCTTATAAATTTTTGAAACTTTTGCGGATATATACATCTAAAATCACCATAATATCTTGGAAATTTAAGGGCCTAAGTAAGAAACCAAGTTTTAAGTTATTCCCATTACTATCAAAATAATTCTAAGTTACTCCCATTACTATGAGAATAGATCTAAGTTATTCTCATTATTATTTGAATAGTTTTAAGTAGGGCATTTATATAAAGTTTTGTCATTTATAAGCCTCTACTATGCTTGGATCAGCCGCAAGCTAACGCACTCATTATTTGTTCAATCGTGCTTCAAGATTTTATTTATAAATAATTGCAATACGTAATACATCACAATATAAATATGGACTGTATATACAATAATCAACACAAACATCGCCATTTGTTGCCCTAGCGTATTTTAATAATGTATTCATATTTGCCAAGTCCTTTGTGTTATTTGTTATATGTTAGCATTATTTCGAATTCAAACTTTCTAAGTAAAGTAAAAACTTATACCTCGTAAAAAAAACGAAACGAGATTAATAGTTTTATGAAAATGGAAAATAGTTTCAAGAGACCGCAATCGAGCTGGAGGTGTATGTTAGCTTTGTCATGTGCTGAAACGTGTAGCCTCATGGGGTTACAGTAGTTATGAACCTCGAAAATGAGATAAACAACCATTAACAGGCTTTTGCATATTAGGGTCAATAATGATTTTAACCATTAGAGTTCGTTATCGTACCTTTTGTGTTGATATGTCTTAAGGAAATCAATTAAGTATATTTTTAAAAACAAGGGCGGGGAAATTAACTTTATAGGACATGTTCTAAAACTCTCATGGTTACAGGCTTGAAGTTGGCTACTGCAGATATATTTTATATTTTATTATTGTTAAAACATTAGTTGAAAATTATATCAATAACGATAGAGAATATATCAACCAAGAAGTGCAAACTCAATAATATTTTTTTCTTTCTACTTTTTGAAGTTTGGTAAGTGTATTTTGCATTTTCTGTTTAGTATTTTATGAGAATTTTTATCTAACCATTTCTAGCTGTTGTCTTGAAACATTCCCTACGAATTCAGTAGTTGCATTTTATTTTCATTTTGTAGTTTCTTGGTTTTAGTTTAGATACTTAAGACCTTTTGGTTGGAATGTTTCTACTTGCAATGTATTTTTTCAATTATTTGATGACTCTCCATAGTTTTTGTTCTTCTTTGTCAAATTATTTATTATGTTATCAGACGTGGTTATATCACGTGGGATCAAGAGATCTCCCCGGTACTAAACCAGAAATGGAAGAAATCATGGCGATTTGATTTGGCGTCAGCCAGACCACTAACCTTTAAAAGCTATAGCATAGAAACAGCACAGTTTTGACCCATTTCTGAATTCAATAGATTTCATTTTGTTGGTTAAACTTGTAGATTAAGGTATTACAAGGTTAGTTTTACCAACAACTCTTGAAAAAGCCTTTTAATCTATCAGATAAACGACAATAATCAGATAGATTATTATTCTCTGAGTCGTAAAAATATAATGGTCAGAATAGAGTAATCGTTTTACCTACTAAGAACAGTAAACGCCGCACCCTACAGTGTAAAATTATTCCACTATACTGAAGTTCATCGCTACAAAGTAAAAGCTATAATTCTACAATCTACTAAACCTATAGAAGGAAACGAAAATGAAATTATTATTCCCAATCATAAACATTGGATGAACATTGTAGGCATATGAAGAAAAAAATATAATAAGTGTGAAAATTAACTTTTTATTGAAAAAAACACCTAACGTTACATGGAATTGTGAAAATTGGCAGTTTATAACTGAATGTTTGTGAGAAGCGAGGGGATTTTCTTCCTTACATATATGAATGTTTGTGAGTTTGAAAATGTTTGTTGATGTAGAAATTCGATTCGAGGTTGAGGTCAATTCCTTTGATTTAGTGATGAATGTAGCTGACACCTGCGTATGGGGAGCCGGCATGTACACTGTATCCATCATAGTTGTATGGGTAGGCACCATATCCAGCGTATCCATGATAGCCATGTCCGTATCCAAGTCCATAGGGATAGCCTTGGTAGCCAGAGTAAGGGAGAGCTCCGTACCCGTTACCACCTAGGGGGGAAAAATATTTTTCTTGGTATATTAAACAATTTATAATATAAATCTGGGCACTCAATGATAGATCGCTGAATTGGTGTACTACAGATCCCAGGTTCAAATCCTGCGGTGACAGATTATCTTACCATAAGCAAGTCCTCTCTTATCACGATCTTCTTCAGCTGCGAAGGCCACAGCGAAAAGAACGAAGCAGAAAACAATCTGGAATAAATATTTAGTTATTATTAATCCTAAAGTATTCTCCTTTTTAACTTTTAAAGATAAGTAATATTAATCAAAAGAGATATGAGATGTTATTATTGGATGTGGTATAAGTCCATTTTTATAAATTCGCAATATTTAAAGGTTTCCGTTTGAATCAATACGGGCAAACGGGCAAATGTTTTTATCACTTAGCACTTAGCTGAGAGTGATGTTTTAAACCCCATAAACACTTTAAATGTTCTTTTGAAATAATAGTCATTAAAATCATTTAAAAGAATAAACGATTTCTTTTAGATAAAAAAATTGGGCTTATAGTACTTAAAAAATTAACAGCTCATATTATGTATTTGTATTTTATTTATATAATTGAATAATTTTGTATATGTAGAGATTTTATAATGATTAACATAACGATTTCTAAGATGAAATAATTGCAATCTAATTTGCTAACGTTGAATAGTATAGCTATTGAGATAAATTAATTTTTTCCGAAAACTAAATTATACATTACACTAACATGAAAACTAAATTTGGATGCACATGGTAATATACCAAGTACTGTAAATTTCTGTCCATCTTTGACTGCATATAAAAGCATTCACCTAATCTGACGGACTATTTGTACACAATATTTTAAGTAAACGTTCAATGTTATTTCTACATCTAATTTATATAAATTTAGTGAGAAATAAAAAATTAAATTAAATTAGGAGTATAGGTTTAAAACATATTTAACATGGAAATAATATTTATTTGCAAGATAAAATTTCACAGAAAACAAAACATTATAATTTCTTTAGTCCGGAAGTCTTTATTTAAGACGTGACAACGCACGCAAGAATTTGTTTTACAGTCAAAGCACGCGCTCTGAACTGAATTGGTTTTCTGTCGAGTCTAATTTTGTTGCAGGGGTAATTTTCATCCTTCACTCACAGCCGAAATATGATGGTTACTAGTATGTGTGTCAGTTAAAAAAAGACCTTTTTAACCCTCGAGTGGTCGCTTGGATGACAATAGTCATCCACACTCTTTTGATCTGCTTCTGTGTATATTTTTAGGAAGTGACGAGGGTGGGCCGACAGGAGTCTTCATGCTCGTACCCCCCCCCTATATTGTTGCAAATATTATGGTATTTATATTTTAAATCAATAATCTAATTCTAATTTAACACAATTAGCAATTCATAATGTAGCGTGCTGCTTTTATATAGGAGTATTTGCCCCTTCTTTCCAGTCTACCTTCTTGTTGCTAATTTTGTTTTGTTTTTTTAGAATAAAATATAATTTCCATCATGGTGGAACGAAGCTCTGACCCAAATATCTGGAAGAAGTGGCTGGAGGAGTGTGATTCCGAAGAAGGCCCTCTTGATACCGACAGCGACCTTAGTGACTGGTAACAACTCATCGTTACAGACTACCACAATTCTGACAGAGGACAGGAGGGGGGCCGCTCAGATGAAAGTGATCAGGATAGTGATGGTGATCATCTCATAGGAATAGATGGAATCACGATATGGAATAAAAAAGCGCCTCGAAAAAGTGTAAAAACCCTGTTTCGTAATATTATAAGCCACTTGCTTGGAAATAAAGGACGCATGAAAATTTACAAACACGGAAATTGATGCATTTCAAATTTTTCGTAAATGATAAAATTGTAAAAATCTCTATATTGAGAAAATTAAAAATAATTTCACCAGAGAACCAGATGCTCGGTCAACCTACGCAACCGAAGGCTGCAGGCCTTCATAGGAAACATTTTTCTGATCGGTTCTCGGCGTTGTAGCAGGACAAGTAGTCTCGAAAGGTTTGGGATAACTCAAAGGGTTGTGGAATACAAGCCTGCTACTTGCCAATCAGCGAGCATAGATTTCGTTTTCTCATGCGATTTCTCCGCTTTGACAATTATAGTACGAGAACTACCAGAAGGAACTGGTACTTTCTTTAGCAATGATTTGTAGTGTGCAGATTATACTTAATAATTACATATTAAACACACATATGTAATCATTTTTATATTATAAGTCAGAATTACAATAAATAATACCAAAAATTAAAGACAAAACTAATCATAAATATTGGGAAAGGAATGGATGGCCATTGTCATCCAGGCGACCTCTCTTGTTCCATAACAAGGTGCGACCACTCGAGGGTTAAATGTAACCCATTTATGTAAACATTAAAGATCAACTTACATGAATTGCTAATTGCAGTTAAAATTTGAAACCTATTCAGCTTTGAATTATTAATATCAATAACATATATATATTTTTTAAAACATCAATAAAGACAAATAATTTTCTCCTTCATCATGAAAAATAATTTTTTTTTTTCATCTCGGAATGCGTACACATACTTAAGTACGTGGAATCATATAAGAAAATTATTTAAATTTGCTTACTACATTTTTGTTTCGGAGCATCTCATGCACAAATTAAAAAAAAAAATTAATTCTATATATACATTGGAGCGTCGATTATCCGAACGTCACGCATCCAAACGTTCAATTAACGGAACGGAACTGTTTTGTTTTTTTTTAATGTAATTTTAATTATTTTTATTTGAAAATAAAAATTAGTAGCAAATAAAATAAAATAAATTATTGTAATTTTAATTAATTTGATCTGACCGTCTTATTTGTTTGTTGAAATTATTGTCATTTAAAATTTGACGATAAATAAAATGATTTTTACCATGAACGTCAATAAGGGGGCCCTAATCATTTCCTAAAACTGCAAAAAAATGAACTTACACTTCAATACGTATTTGTTTACTAAGAACTGTAAACCTAATTGGGAAATTTCATTTGTTTCTCTGAATTCCTTCCTTTTCATTCGGTTGGTATTTATTTTTTAGTAATTCCTCAAGGTAATATCCTTGGCCCAATCCTTTATATAGTTTATACAGCTGACATCCCAACTCATCCTAATACTATCCTTACCACGTATGCTGATGATACATGTGTATTATCAGTCAACACCAATCCAATTATTGCATCCCAAAGCATCCAATCCCATATCACTGATCTTGAAGAATGGTGTCAAAACTGGAGAATTAAAATAAACTCTCAAAAATCGCATCAAATCACTTTTACCTTACGTCGTAAACCAATGACTTCCTGCCCTTCAGTATCCTTTAATAATATCCCACTGGTGCCTGTAGAACAGATCCGATGCTTATGGTTGCATCTTGACAAACGATTAACCTGGGATCCTCATACGAGACTGAAAAGACAAGAAACCGCTCGACGTTTAAGGCTACTTCAACACTAACTAGACAAACGCTCTAAGCTCCCAATTAATTACAAAAGACTCATCTACATGACCATCACACGACCTATTTGGACCTACGGAGTAGAGCTTTGGGGCTCCACTAAGCCATCGGATTCCTCTCGTATCCAATCCCTACAATCCAAAATCCTTCGTTAAATCCTGAATGCTCCTTATTTTGTTAAGAATAAAATCATCCATAACGACCTTAATGTCCCATTTGTTGCTGATTTGGCCCGAACCCGCTATCTATCCTTTCATAACAAACTTCATTTCCACTCAAACCCTCTAGTTTCAAACCTAGCTTCCTATTCAATTCCTGATAATCCTCCGAGGCGTCTGAAAAGAAGATGGCCCCGTGACTTCTTAGTTGAACTTGTGATTTGAGTACTACCAGTGGGTAGTTTCTCTACTTGTCATTTTCACATGTCATTATGTATCGCTTAGCCCATTTACTTAATGTATTTTTTTTTATACAGTTGTAAATATTAATAAATAAATTTAAAAAAAAAAATTTTTTTTAGTAAATTTCTATTATCCGATCCACCCCTGACAACATTAGTTCGGATATTCGAAGTTCCACTATATATGTGTGTGGGTGTATGTGTACATATAAGACTATCCTTACCAAAGCTTTGAGCGAAGCCATTTCTGGAAGGAGAGCGTGTAAGATTCCCTTTGCTGTGACTGGAGAAGACGTCCCCTTATATACTCCTCGGGCCGCGGTTGCTCACCTTGTGGACACCTAGGGAGAGCAGGAGAGATGTCAGTTGATATTATGTGTGTTTTATTTTTAAAAAAAATGTTGTAAGCTACAGAAATACATAAATTATAATGGATTATTTGTATGTAATAGGTATAAGTCCGTCTTCGTCACCTTATGGCGTTGAAAGTCTGTCTGTGGTAACCAGTTACCTTTCATAAGTAGATTATTAAATGATATAACACATAGATAGTAAATAGAGAGATTATAATTAATTGTTATATTACAGGGTCCGTTATTTTTGTATGCCAATAAGGACAAAGCTTCTTCATTTCTCTGTTTCTTTTCTGTCTCCATAGTTCCCAAAACTCCTTCTTTTTTTTAACTCTATTTTGTCCAAGCTTCTTTTTAAGTGCTTCCTGAACATCCCTACATTTGTACAATTTTTCGATCAGAGATTATCTCTCTGTAATATCTGCTAAAATAATCTTCAGCCCCTCCAAAATAGATTCATCCACACACGCAACCCATGTTTTTTTGTAAATTATAATTATTTAATATTTTAATTCAACTATATAAATGATCTTCCAGTTAATCGTCTTGTGTATAGTCTATACGGGTTTCCATCGAATGAACTTCTTCTTTTCCGGATTACATCTTTGATTTTTTTTCATCATTATATACAAATCATTTTTAAAGCTTTGCTTGTATTCATTTCCAACTTTAACTGGGATTTTTGGGGATTTTTCTTAGTATTATATTTTCTTCTACTTCGAGCTCCTCGGCCAGCCCTTTCCCTTACAGAGTTAGGCATTCTGCCGCATACAATACCTCTGGCCTAATCACGGTTAAATCACTTTTGCGTTATTAGAGATCGACATTTTATTATAAACACACAAAATATTATTATACTGGCTGTCCAGGCAGACGTTCTGCCATAAGATCCTAAAACAAAGGGATTCCAAATTTTCTCCAATCATTTGAATGGCAACTCCATCGTTTGTTGGTGCATTGAAACATTTCGCATGTTTTTCTTCAGGAGTTTTATCAGCTCTGTTTTGATATCAGATGAACAATTTCTCTCCATAAGAACCTTCTTTGCGCCTTAAAAAAAATTAGCAGAATTGGTCGAGCCGTTCTCGAGGTTTGCGGTTAGCAAGGAAATGGCGATTCATTTGCATTATATAGATACAAGATAGGCAAGATTCCAGTTATTTATTATGTGATAGGGACCGAACTCGGAATCAATTAGGCCTTCAGAACTGCAGATGGGCTCAAATTGTAGCAAATTTGATCTACTTTAAAAATGGTTACCTATGTTTTGTTTTTTTCAAAAACGCACCGAATAGGAGATACAGGCCAAAATCCGAAATAAATCTGAACATTTCCAGGTTTTTCGGCCACAGAAGGTTTCCCTCATCATTTTTACGGGGTTTCTCTCCATAAGAACCTTCTTTGCCCCTTAAAAAAATATGAAAAAAAATTAGCCGAATTGGTCAGCCGTTCTCAAGTTTTGCGGTTAGCGAGGAAATGGCGATTCATTTTTATTATATAGATTTTTGGCTTTTTTCTTCTTATTATTTGTCTCTTCCGTGGCTTCACCCCAGCTATCTTTGGCCACGAAAAAAAACCTCTCATCAACCACCTCTTTAGCATCTTCGTTCATTGCTTGTTTAGTCATACGTTGCTTTTTATATCATTAGTATGACCGTGTAGTTTAGAGTTCAAAATCGTTAGTGAAGAGTTCAAATATCTATGGCTATTGCTAACTATTAACCACTCAACGATTATTCATTGACAGAAAATGAGGTATCACAAATATCACCAAAAAAAATCGTTCATTGATGGGATTTTGAACATCGATTTTATTTGTTACGAGAAAAATAAATCAAAAGAAGCCTTGAAAGTTTCTATAACTAAGGGATTTTTCTTTGATCAAATGATGAGATTAATCTTGGTATTTAAATAGAAAAATTTTATATTTACGACTTAACTACGCACTCTAACAATAACAAATCCCAAACTATATTGGTAAAACCGAAATGCCGATCTCTATTCAGCGGGTCTGCGACAAAACAATTCCATCAAGGTCGGATTCGAACTTTTAGGATTAGGTAACGACATAACTAGCTTGTCTGCCACGTTCTATTTTTAAGAAAAGGTCCGCATATACTCACTCCGCGTAACGAACTGTTCGCCCAATGTTTGTTGGTATTGCTAATTTCAGCGACCCCCGGCAATGCATGAAATACCCGAAAATAGTAGGAGTCGTACAGTAGTGTAGAATAAAACAACGATTAGTATTTTTTTTAGACATTTAAGAGAGTTCCAAGAGTTTTACAAATGTTATTAAATTGTCATCTCCAGTCTTTGACAAGATCCGGGTAACTTAATTCTAAAGTTGGATCATTTCTCCTCTACTCTTTTTGGTTGATTATTAATGATTGCTAAGTTAATAAATAGACAACAAATTAAAATGACTATTTTTTTTCAAGCACTTTTTTGTAACAGGGGACTTTGTCATCTCATTACTCGTGGTTGTAGTCCGGTTAAGGCTGTCCCTGAAGCTTAAGGATTATAAAGCATTGTTTCACTAAACCAGCGGAAAAAGTTAAAAAGTCAGTTTTTTAAATCGGTATTTATCCACTTTTGATCATGAACGCTTCATTTATGTTAATCATTAAAAAAAGTATTGATTTATTTATTTGAAGAAAATAATTATTCCATTGGTTTAACCTTTAACAATGACCTTAATTGGAGAGAGAATTAGGACGCTGGAAAGTCCTAATGGTACCTCCTACTATCGCCATTGTGGTAAACCAGTCCCAGGAACCTAAGAATGGAAACCCTTCATTGGTCTGCCAAGTTATATTAAAAGCGACCCTTTCTTTTTGTTTTCAAAGGCTTCGAACCTCCACGTGGGTGCTCCGGCGTTCGTTTTATTTTCTCTTCTACTCTCTAACAAGAATTGAGAGAGAAATATACTCGATTTTTTAGCTTAAACTGCCCATCTCTGAGAGTTACTGGTCTTCTCTGCTCCCATATTTCATATAAAAAAATATCTTTTCGTTAAGTATCGACTGCTATTTATATGTGGTTTATTCATAACAAATATCGGAATCATTAATAAACTGAGCAAAAATGAATAGGGATACCACTCATTTTGTTGCATTTACTTTGCCTAGAATTTTATTGTGTTTTTTTATTATAATAAATATTAATAGTTACTAGAAATTATTAAATATTGATGTAGTTATTAAATATCGTCGCTGTTAAAACAATACGGTGCAGTTTTTTTTCTTTCCTTTAAAATCGCCCAAAGTGTAAATGAGCGGTATTGTATTGACAGCGATGATATATAATGATATAAATGCTAGGCAAATTATACACTACAAAAATTAGCAATATCTCTGTTCATTTTTGCGGAGTATATATTAACATAAATATAATAATAATAAGACTTAAAAAACCCGAATGCTAGATCCTGATACCACCAATCTCTGCTTACAAACTTCTGTCCACGGACCATTTCCCAAACCCAAATCCGCCAGATCACTCTTAACGCAATCCTATCACGTACGGCTCAGTCTACCTCTCAGACGCTTCCCAGTCGGCTCAGCTACAAAAAAAAAAATATAATAATTGTTATAATCATGTGAAGTAGTTTAATGTAATTTTAATTAACCTTTGAATGTTTCCGCAAAAATATTATTGTAGTCAAATAGAGAGTGCATGAGATCGTTTTACTTCAGTTTTAAATCATAATAATTTATGAGAAAAATATGAAATAAAAAAAGGTCTTAACAATAAAATAGAGCCAAAACTCAAAACGAAACATTAACATTTATTAGAATGCAAATGGAAAAAACCACAAGCAAAGCCTTATGTTTCAAATCTGGAGTAAAAACAAACAATTACGAGTTGACGTTCCGCCTATCCAGTCATAATAGGACTCTTTTTTGTGTCTTGATAATGCCTGAATAGGCGAAACATCGACTGGTAATTGTTTGTTTTTACTCCAGATTTGAAACATAAGGCTTTGCTTGTGGGTTTTTTCTTTTGCATTGTAAAAAAAATGGTATTATTTTTATTTATTTATTATTCGATTCTTAGCATAACAGATTATACCCTAGCCTGAAATGCCAAGAAGCGTAGATGCTTTAAGTGTAAGGTCATATTCAAGTCGATTTGCTGCACACAATATAAATATAGTAGAGTTAGAAAAAAAAACAGTGGCTCATTATCCCAACATTTTTATAATAAATAATTATTAATTAATAATAAAGAACAGTAAATATATCGCTCCTTCGAAAAAACGCTAACAATAAAAATAAAATATAAAAAATATATGACTTCATTCAAAAACACTTGTATTAGTTAGAACATTTTAATTCAGGAACGGCATACCTGATATACCATTTCCGCCATTCCATCATCATATGATATTCCATATAACATTATGAATGAACTTGAAATGTTATGGAAATAATGACATAAGTTAAAAAAATAGTTGTTTATTCGCCTAAGGATTAAATAATAACATTATTATCATCACTATCAGTAGGTTTGTTCACGAGACCAAGCCGAGTCAAAAATTATTCCTAGGAATAATTATGAGTTTATTTTACGAGGCTCATACAAGATTTTAACTCCAGATAGAATAATAGAACTGTATAAAAGTAGAAACTGTAGATATTCTAGTCCCTGGAACCGATAATCTATACTAGTCATAACCAAAACAACTGAACTTGGCAGGAATGTTGGACTTCATTATTTTAGCAAATTAAGTTGTCATCTTTGTATCTTGTTCCGTAGGGATTCTTTTATACATTTTAGCCTAATTTGTAACGGATAGGATGAAACGACGTACTGTACCGCTAATTAATTGAGCCAAAAACACATATTTTTGTACCAGATGGAGAAAAACAGTTCCAAGCTCATAAATATTTTCTACTAAAAGAATTTCAATGCCATCATTACAATATGATGTACATGTAGTTGTTTATTTAACGCCACTTTATGCTGCTAAAGCTAATCGGGCGATGCTACAGTGGGAGCCCTAAATTTGTCCTATCCAGGTTTAATTAGGATAGGGATTTTTAACGAGTACCTACCTTACATCGTACAGGCTCGGGAGCCCCGTTTAACGTCCCATATGAATATGAATGCTTTGCTTTACCAATACCACATTTTTATTTATTTTTAACTGATCTGGTTAGATTTTGACAACACATGGAACTTTAAAATAGCTCCATTGAAAATGTTTGTTTTTAGTTTTGGCATTGTTCTTTTCAAGGAACAATATACGGTTCTCTAATCTACTATCTACGAATTTCTGTACTAATGGAGATAGTGGCTTTTGAAGTGAGTTTTGAATTTTGGGGAGTTTTTTTCAGTTGTCAGTGAAACATTGAATCAGCGTATCAGATGAGGAAGTTGAATCGTCGAAACATGTTGGTGTTACTTCGTATTATCTATATCAGTAGAGTTCTAAAACTTTTTGTCTGATTCTACATTGAAATTATTCATTAAGCTTCAGGTATATCTTTGTGGAAACAGGAGTTGATTAATGATATAACTCATTGAAAAAATTAAAACAGACATATATAATCAGAGACTTGTAAAATATAAAATAAATGTTGTTCTATAAAAGTTTTGAATAAACTTTGAAAGTGACATTTTTATTTAAATATTTTCAATTATTTGAAAATGTCGGTAGACTTTTCAGGCAGCTAGTGTGAGAACTACTGGTCTGAATTCCAGTAAACTCTAGAAGGTTTGATTGATTTGAAGAAAGCTCTAAAAGCTTTATAAAAATGTACAATTCTATTCTTCAAATGAATCAATAATGACGGTAATTAATACTGTATCATTATATCTTATATTTCAGTTTGTTGTACATTTAACTTCACTGCTATGGCTAATCGGACGACGCTACAGTGGGAGCTCTAACTTTTGCCTATCCAGGTTTAATTAGGATAGGGATTTTAACGAGTAACTGGCATCGTAGAGGCTCGGGACCCCCCCCCCCCTTGTAACGTCGCTTCCACTGGACTGCATAACCATCAATGTTTTACTCCCTTTAAAAAAACCTAGGGTCTCATAGCATGCTTAGGCCACATGCTAAGAGCCCGCAATCTTGGGTATAGTAGGTTTTTATGCTAACTACCATTGTACGGCACTTATATTTAAGTTCTATACCGCTCAAGACCGTAATACATAAATAACAATAATTATGTTTATGAATCATTGACAAATTATGGTCGTTTTTAAATAAAGGGTATATTTTACAAATCGCGCTACTCAGATCTTCAAAACTAGGTGGCTGATCTTAAAGATTATACTGAAAAGCAATTTTAAATTTTAAAAATGTCAAGGAAACCTTTGAATCACAATGTATTGCCATAAACATCCGATGTTTCCACTTATCTCAAAAAAGATGAAAAATAAATACAAATATACATTAAGAACCTAAAATTTAACACATGTTGAAAAGTGGTTATTTCTTTTTATTGGTAACGAGATTATTATACTTAATCAACTACCCCAGCAAAATATAACGAGCAGCAATAAATCCATCTTTGATTATCGAAGATCATTTGTTTTGAAATGCAATCCTATATAAAGAAAATATTACTTTCCCAGATGTCGGTCGGCAAGGCCAGAATGAGTATGGGTGTTAAGACATAAACTCGTGTCAATAAATGACCATGGACTTCAGTTGGGAATTTATATGTAATTTGATTAATTGCAATGATATATAACTAAATCAATAACCGTTCTACAATATAATAATAAGAGTAATTCGGTTCTACAGTTAATTTTAATTTTTATCTAATATATAAAATTGTCGTGTCGCAGTGTTTGTAACAAAACTCCTCCGAAAGGACTTGACCGATTCTTATGAAATTTTGTGTGTATATTTAGTAGGTCCGAGAATAGGACGTAAACTATTTTTCATACCCCTAAGTGATACGTGTCGGCCATTATTTTCGATTTCGACTATCGACGCGATCGTAGCAGTGACGCTTGATGATGCTGCATTTTTGATATGTTGTAAGGGCATGTCTGAGTAGTTTAAATCCAAGTTTGCATCCGAAAAAACGGATGGGAAAACTTTCGGTGTCCGGAGAACCTTGAGATGTTCGGAGTTTTTCAGTTTTTGGCCTGCATCCTCGGTGCGTTTTGGGTAAAAAACATAAATAATCATTTTTATAGTACATGGCTTTAACGTTCCGACAGACATAGCCGGTCATTCCTTGCTCTACTTATGCCGACGAGATTAACCTATGTTTAAAACAATTGCTTTTGTGGCGAAATGTCGAAACACTTGGATTGAACATTGAACATTGAATATGAGAGTACAATTACAAAATGATCCATCAGCACGAATATTTTCACAACTACTACCGGATATTGGAATCACTTAAATAGAACTGCATCCAAATATACAATCCATAAATTGCCTGAAAATTTCAACACTGTTGTTCACACAAAAAATTAGGAGTGTCTTCCCAGATGACAAAAAAATTACATTGACCATAGTTGACTGTGTAATCGTGCTATTTTGGCAGCGAAAAATGTTGATGACGAAACTAACCTTAAATATAACTGTTGTTACCAGGTGATCCAATGTCCTTTAAATCAATCGACACCATTCCTGATGAAAACCAAGTCGTAAATTATCCAACTGAATTTTGTGAACAACATTATCTTTGGTTGAAGATCGGTTCACTATTATTCTTCTGCGTAATTTTAATCCGCCTAAATTATGCAATGGTACACGTTTGGTCATCAAAAATATTACCGGAAATGTTATTGAAGCAGCCATGTTGAGTGGAATCTTTAAAGGAGACATCGTCCTGTAGCCACGTTTTTCCAATGATACCATTAGAACCCATATTACCGTTCAAAAGACTTCAATTTGATATACGCTTGGCTTTTGCTATGACCATCAACAAGTCTCAAGACCAGAGAATGTCCATTTGCGGTTTGGACCTAGAACATCCATGTTTCTCCCATGGACAATTATATGTTGCATGGTCACGTGTTAGTAAACCCTCTAATCTATTTGTATTAGCAAAGGACAGATTAAAAAAAATATTGGGCATCGATTAGCACTCAATTGAATTGAATTAAATAGTTATAATTAAAAAAATATTAGTAGTCATAATTAAAAATCAAACATGATATACCACATTCATTAAACTAATGATTATATTTTATCAGTTAAGAATTATTTATATTATTTATTTACTACATACTATGCTTAGATGTAAGATGAATAAAATGTAAAATCAAAAATGTATTTAATTAATTTTTTCGATTCAATCATTGTTTCTTTGAAATTCAAATTTTAACGTAATATGTTTTAAGACTACGAGTATTACAACAGCCACAGCAACGAGCGTGGCCGGGTCAGCTAGTAAATATATATTATCGGACATTAACCGTGTATGTTTTTTATTGTCATATGTAATATAAATTATATTTATTTTAATACACACAAATGTAGTATAAATCATATTTATATAGCATTTAACGGATTATATAAATTGTTTTAAATTACTAACATCACAAAATAAGTCCAGATTTTTATGATTGAAGAGAGAATAAACTACAAACAAAATCAGTGAAAGTTACCAAATAGCCATCGATTCGATAACATTTTTTCAGATATTAAATTCTATATATCTAAATAATTGAAAATATGGCTGTCAGGCAATGAACTACTAAATGGTTTTGACGTAATACAGTTGTGCATTGCGGGTTAGTATGCTAATTTCTTTGACGGCGCCTTACCATAATCACATGCCTTCAATGACAGTCTTTTAATTGACAATTATTTAATTACCTATTGAATAGCCAAATTCAAATATATTTCTGTTTATTAATCTACAAGTTCATTCTATAATATCTATGATATCTATAAAATTGGCATGCATTCAGTATATGTTTCACCATATTCAATAATATCGGCCTTGTTTTAAAAAGTTCTTCAATTACAGAGATAAATCCTCCTGTAATCTTGTGTTAATATATTGTTTGTTGATAGTTATTAGTATTTTTCTTGATAAGTCTTAATTTTCTTTTTCCTTCTGTATTAAGTTATAAAACCAACTGCGAGCCTAATATTACCTAATCAGTCATCTTGCTACATCTCATATTAGGGATTTTAGCCATATTTTTTTCTCGGTAACATGATTTATAGGAACACTCAAAACATTAACTCGCTCCCCACTTTCCTCTCCAAAAAACATCTCTGACATCTTCGCCTTTCTCTCGTCACTCCTTCCTCTTCCAATGGGATTCCTCTTTCTCACAACAAAAACCGTCAGTTTAGATATTTTCTAGTCGTTTTTCTCTCGTTTCAGGCAGGTCTATTCTGTTATATTGAATTTGTCTATTTCCTCTTTTATCCGTAAAACATATCCAGTTTCTAATAATTCGTATGAATACCAGTATCTGTCTCTTGTTCTCTATCAATCTTTTATTTGTCCTGCCCAGTCTAATTATTCCTTCAATTTATTTCACCTTAATAATACCTCCTTTATATGTTTTATTGTTTTGGGATATCTACCGGAGATTGCCACAGAGAGAGATTGTCATCAAAAAAGTATATCACCTGTTTCAACAAGTAATTCTGAATAATTTCTATTATAATTCGACAAAAAGAGTCAGATCTTCAGCAAAACCAAACACTTAATTATGAGCTTCTGGTATATTGTTACTATTTTTGTACTCGAGTCAATCATCTCTGATGGTCATCGTTTTTTTGTCTGAAATCAAGTTAAGGAGCATCGGTGGAATACTATCACCCTGTATCAACCTCGCATTGACCTGGAACGATACATTGATCCCACACGGAAACTTGACATTAATCACTGTGTTGGTTAACTTGAGCTTTATTAAATTTGTATTATTTTGATCCATATGGTCTTCTCTTAACTTCTTAACAACGGTTTTTCTATCAACCTCATCGAATTTTTCTTTTGAATCCTCAATTGAAATGAAAATATTCTTTGGGCTGGAGTTATAATACTTTATTATGATATTAACAAAATGAATTGTTCGGACCAAGATCTATTTCTTCTAAATCCGCTTTGATATTCACCTAACTAGTCTAGTTGTCGTTCAAGTCTGTAAATATGAAGCATAGAAAATATTTTGTATTTTACAGGAGATTTATTTATTAAGATAGGCTGATTTGGGTTCCTCCAAATGCCTAATTATCACTAGCAAATAGTACATTATCAATTAAAATCTAGTATTTAATTGATAACTATATAAAATATTAAATGAATACCATGTAATGTTTGTAAAGAAAACTGCGTCGTTAATTTACGAACGTTTTCTTAATTTTGTATTTGCTGTGATAGCGCCACAGCCTTCTTGAAGCACCTGTTATAAATAAAAAAATGCGAGTAAATTGAAACCCTTCAATTGAAATTTGAAAGAAACACGAAGTAGAGACATTGAATGCTGTTTCTTTGTTTTTTTTTCAGATGAGGAAATGTTTAGTTGAAAACTATTATAATTATTTAAAACATGTAAATATTTATTGTAAATAATTTTTTGTTTTTTTCAGAGGAACAATTCCGTCTTTATTTCTATATCCAAAGGAATAGAAACATTATAAATTTATAAAATATGATTATATATATTTGACAAGCATCTCAGGATACGGAACTTTCCCTTGCATGCCTACTAATATAATATAGGTTTGCATAAATAAAGCACGCAAAAGAAAGATTAATGGTTTTATAATCAGTCATCATTAAAGTAATAGGTTACTGTGAAAAAATAATACTCTCATTTTCGAGATATTTATTTACAATATCATTAAGAAAAGTTCAGTAGTCAACTACAAGTTCTGGGTCAATCAAACAATATGAGTAGTAATATGAAGCAATTAAAAATGGAGAAAACGCGAATAAGCATACAGCCCCAAACATGTCATCAAGGAGGATATTCGTTGAAATATAAATAAAAGAGAAGTACAAGATGATGAATTAGAAAACAAACATAAATTTGTAAATGCATAAGAAATCAATATAGAAAAGAAATAAAATATTAGAAATGATTGCTGCAGTGGCAAATCCATTCCACACGAAATCTTACTCTCCTCACAATTTTATATATATTTACAGTCCCCCTGAATAAGTGGTTAAGTCGAATTTTCTTCTACTTATGGAAATGGAATCATGTTACCTTCGTTAAGAATAAGGGAAAAAGTCTACAAAGTGAATAAGGCTTGTAAGGGAGTTATTGCAAGGAGAATGACACGATTCAGCTTCATCCAATACAGTTAACTCTCCCTGGGTTAAATTCGACTTGATCAATAATCCACTGAGGCTGTAGATAATAATTTTTCAAAATTATTCATCTTTCCACAATGAATCAACTCTATAAAAGTTTTGATTATATGTTGAGGCTGGGAGAAAAAAAAAATACTTTAGAAACTTAAGGCGTTTGTTTGTAATATTTTTCCTGTCGCTTACCTCCTCTTTCTCCGGATAATTTTATAAAGTGGATTACTCCATTCCACAAGTGCTTATACAAACATTTTATGAAGGTAGAATACTATCCTCGTTCATTGATCAGAGAATATAGTGGAATCAGGTACTGCAACAACTATAGTTAACTCTGTCAGTTTGAAGTTTAGGGTATTATTCCTTTTGGCTGAATGAGCCCTAATACGACTAGATGTAGCGAATTGTATGAACTATCTCAAAACTATACAGCATAGTATCAGGGTTGAAATCAGACTTGATTGTTAACAGTATGTAAACATAAATTATAACACATAAGGCCAATTACTTAACTATTTATTGATCTACTTATTGTGTAGAGCGGGTATAAGCTCATATGACAGAAAAGTAAATACACATAACAATATCGGATGACAATAAAACAAAAAAAAGCTTCCAAACTCATTTTATGTCACTTATCGTCAACGAGGTAATACTTAGACTTATTCACGATGTCTATCGTTCATAGAAATTTTATTATAAGTACCGTGTGATATGCATGAACTTTCTGCAAGATGAAGCAACTATTTCTATAGCTTGATCTTGATTTATGGTTTAATTAATTAATATTATAATCCTAGGTAAAGATTGCAACAGTTACGCTGCATGAGTAGTACCAGTTCACCTTGGTTCAAGTAGGCTCCTCAAGGAATAAAATCAATGTTAATATTATAAAAGATATTTTATTGGTATATTAAGTTTGAATACCCTGTATAATGCAATGATTAATAAGCATCTTATGTTAGATCTCGAAAAAGCTTTCGCTACAGTTTGGCATTATACACTTCTAGTTCCAAAGCAATTCCCCTACCCGCTGGACTTCCTTAAGGCTCCTGCCTATCCCCAATCCTATTCAACCTGTTCATATCAGATCTCCCAAAACACACAAAAGTAACCACATCGCTTTACACAGACGACACCGCTTTGTACACAGCATCATACCGAATCCATACAATAGTAAACCGATTACAACAATCCTTTAATAAAATCCATAAATTCTGTCAAAAGGGGAAACTAAAAATCAATCCAATAAAATCGGCCGCCATAATCTTTACAAAACCCAGACCTAACATAGATCAGCACATTATCTTAAACTCCGAACACATCTCTTGGTCTAAATCCGTACTTGGTATCTAAACATACCTCGGTTTAATTCTAGATAAGTCCTTAACATTCACAGAGCACATCAACAGGAAAACCGAAAAAGCGAAAAAAAACATTTACAAAATGTTTCCCTATTTTAATAAATAGGCCACCAAAACAAACTAATCCTTTGCAAAACAGTTATCCGCTCATTGATAACCTATGCCTCACCTGTCTGGAGTTCAACCTGCGCCACAAATTATAGAAAGTTTGAAAGGGTACACAACCTATGCATGAGGATTGTCAATAATTATCCCCGCTACACAAAAATATCGACTATGCTTAGAGATCTTGAACTTCCCACTACAAAACAATATGTTTCAGCCCAAACAAAACCATACTTCGAAAAACTCCAGCTTCCGAAAACCCATTAATCCGAGAAATCGCTAACTATGATAAACATTCGCTACGACGGTACACGCATTAAAAAACAAAACGTATACTTCTTACTTAACAAATCACTATTTACAGGTATTGTAATCTAGTTATCTGTATTTATTCTATAGTTATTTTTAATTGTTTCTTTATTTTCTATTTAATGTTTTTCTTCTCAGCATTGCTGGTTGATATGACTTAACCGGACCATGGTCAAGGTCAAGCTTAATCATCTTATTTATGATATTTAGAAATTTCCGTACAATACTAGCAGTTCCCAACAACACTGCTTTTTGTAGTATTTCAACTTCCTTGATCAATTCAAGGATTTTCAAGGATCTTGTTGTTTCCTCTGGGATAAGTCCATTCGTAGACACTACAATTGGCAGTACTTCAACCCTCACCAGTCCATAAAGATGCTTCAACTCTTCGCTAAGCTCCTGATATTTCCGAATTTTTTCTACTATTGTTTTGTGCACGTTATCGTCGGAAGGAACTCATATCTCATTAATCTATGCTTTCTTTGCTGCCTTGTCAATAAGCACGATGTCAGGTCTGTTGTGAGATATATGGTGGTCTGTTATCATCGTATGGTCCCAATATAATTTAACATTACTACTTTCTAATAATGCTTCAGGGTGATATATGTAGAAAGGTTGGTGATCTTTAATTAGATCACATCTTTTAGCAACTGCTTGATGAATGACCTTCGCTGCATTATTGTGTCTTTGGAGGTATTCTTTTCCCACTAGTACCTGACAGCCTGAGGTCACATGTTGTATTGATTCATTTGTTGATTTGCAAAGACGACACCTATCATCAATGGCCTCTTGTAAGATATACTTCCTATACGAACGCGTTGCCATTACTTGATCTTGTATAGCTAAAAGGAATCCTTCCGTCTCTGGAAACATACTTCCATTTTTCAACCATTGGACAGATGCTGCTAAATTTATTCCAGAGGTTTTTAAGGCGTTGTAAAATCTGTCGTGAAGTTGTTTACATTTCCATGACTCAGTAAGACTCTGTTCAGTTAGGTTCTCGTTTTGTTCCTCTCGAAGCAAGTTTAGTGCCGTATATCCGTGGTCAAGCCTTGTAATCGCAGATAATACAGGTGAAGTACTGCTTATGACATAGGCCTTAAGTTGTGCTTCCTGTTCTCTGCACGATTTTAATAAACTAGTGAGACCTCTTCCTCCTTGTTTCCTGGCTATATAAAGTCGTGGGACTGAGGAGTTCGGATGCCGTTGCCTCGATTTCACCATATGCGTTCTAATGAAACGGTCCATTCTTTTAAGATCGGTATCTGACCATTTTAATGTACCAAAGGAGTACGTGACCGCTGATATAACCCATGTATTCAAAGCTTTTATCAAATTTCCAGAGTTTAAATTAGTTTTTAAGATCCTCTGAACTCGTTTCTTGAATTCATCCTCAATTGTTTCTTTTACGTCCTTCTTGAACTTTAGAAGCTGCGTGATACCCAGATATCTGTATGAATCAATTTTCTTTAACTGCTTGATAACTTCTCTGTTTGAAAGTTCTATATTCTTTGCATCTTTATACTTTCCTCTGTGAATGTTAACAGTTGCACACTTGTCCATTCCCAATTTCATGCCAACATCGGTGGTAAAAGAGCTCACTGACTCAAGTAAACTTCTTATGTCTCTCTCATTCCTGGTATATAATTTCAAGTCATCCATATAAAGTGAGTGTGAAATGATTACTTCTTTGTCAATTGCGTAACCCATACCAGAATTATTTAGTATGGAGCTTAATGGATTGATGGCCAGGCAGAACCACAATGGGCTTAATGTATCTCCCTGAAATATTCCTCTCTTTACAGGAAGGGTTCTATTATCATCAAGTTTCTCATTTGTTGGATATTCAAGTGATATTCGCCATAGTTTCATGAGTCGTTGCAAGAGCTCTATTACGTTTTTATTAACTTTATAAATTTGAAGGACTTCTATTAACCAATCATGAGGAACCGAATCATAGGCTTTTTGGTAATCGATCCACGATATGGAAATGTTCCGACACTTTTTGGATACCTGAGACGCTATAAATGAGTCGATGAGCAGAAGCTCTTTGCATCCTTTTGAATTTTCTTTGCATCCCAGTTGTTCATCTGCCATCAATTTGTACTTTCTTAAATGCAATTTTAGTTTATAACTTATTATTGCGGTAAATAATTTATAAACGCTATTTAGGCAAGTTATTGGACGGTATTCTTTTGGTTCTGCTTTTTCTTGTTTCTGTTTCAAAATCAAATACGTCTTACCTAAACAAAAGTCGTTAGGAGGAATAACTGAATTACATAGTAGTTTCTGATAATAAGAAGCTAATACTTTGTGGGAGCTTGTAAAATATTTCATCCAGTAATTTTGAATTTTATCTGGTCCAGGTGCTTTCCAGTTATGTGTTGTTTTAATTGCATTTCGAACATCTTCTTCTGTAATATTAACAGTATCCATTATCGGAACATGTTCAGTTTCTTCGTATATATTATTCAGCCTTGCAGTGCATTCTCTCTTATTATAATTTTTTGGTATGCTCCATATATTTTCCCAGTAACTAGTAAACTCAGACTCCTCTGGATGTGAGGGGGAGATTGATGATTCGTCTTTATTTGATTTTAGAGAGCGATACAATTTTTGTTCATTCATTTTAAACAAATAGTTTTGCTTTCTACGGGACTCGGCTTTTGAGTATCTTTTGAGTTCATTTGCACAAACAGCGCGATTTTGTTTTAATCGATCCGATAGCATTAACAATTTTCGATTAACTTCAGATCTACTGATGGTACCTAAATGCTTAACAATGAGTTCATCAATACTTGTTTTAACTTTAGAGATGCTTTTTCGGGGTCGTTTAGGTAGTTTGTGAGAACTCCTATTTTCTTCCTCAAATCACTCACTTTATTTTTCAATCTTCTTTTCCACGGCGGATCAATATTGTTTTTTTCTGAAATATATTTTCTCTTCCTAGGTTCACTATTGTTTACTAGTCCCAATTGCTTTGTAACGGTACTTGCACCTACATATATCCAATGTCGAATCTCATCAATTTCATCTTCTGTAACGTATTCTTCTAAAATACTGTTTACTGCTGTGACAGTATTCAATGTTCTTTTACAGTATGGCACTTTAGGTATTATCGGACGTAGCTGTAGTGGAATACCATGATATTTGATATGTTCAGTCATTGAAATATTACGAATAATTGCATTGTCTATTTTACTTAAGGCTTCCTCTTCGTTGATAATATTCGATACTGGGCTTTCCTGGTTTCCAGTGTTTACGGGGACATTGTTTTCCTCTATTGGTTGTAGCGCATCTTGGTTCATTTTACGTCCGACATCTCTCTTAATGTCGTTTATTTCGGCCATTGATAGGAAGTTCCTGCTGAGTACTTGCTTTACTTGTTTAATTATTATTATTATATTTATTTACTTTATTATTATTATTTTTAATTATTTAGTTATTATTACTATTATTATTATTTATTTATTTTATTTTTTTAAGCGGGGTTTTTTCTACATTTTTCCTGCCATTGTAAAACTTATTTATAAAAGATAATTTTAATTAATTAAAATCACTGTTCTTTAAACATGTAAAGGAAGTCCAGAACATGTATTCACACTTATGCTGCTTGTATATGTAAACTTGCAAATAAAGTTTCTTTCTTACTAAAAAAAAATAATAATAATCTTCTATTCATGGAATTTATATCTTTATATATTATATTCTTATCTGAGCACAATTGTGTATTAATGAATGGCTAAGAACAAAAAATGATACTGATTCTCATTTGAATGACTGAAATTTCTCTACCTCCTTAATACTGATACATATTATACTATATCTGCTAGTACATAGTAATCACAAATACTTAATTTTTTAATGAACTTTTCGCAATCTAGAATATAATAGGATTTAATCGAGAATTAGGCGAAATAGTTTTGTATCAATCAGATGGTAAATACTGATATTAACCAATTCTTATATTTTCAGATTTTTTCGTGTGTCTCCGCTCCTAATACCTCTCGTAACGAATAAATTTAACTTAACCCACTTCTTGGCACCCGAAATATTGGTAGAAATATTTCTAAAAGACATATTTCCTCAGAATCCGACAGGGAAACAGAAACATATCTGGAACAATGATGTAGCAGAGTGATGTGAAGCAACCTTAGTTTGCAGTCAATGTGAGGTTTATCCATCCGAGTTTCCACGTGAATCCCTGAGGGGAAGTTTACAAAAGACGAGGGCACACAAATAATATTTGTCATAACGTCAAGGTAATATGACATTGTTTTCCTCATCGTGGAAATACGATTGTTATTATCTATTTTATGTACTATTATAACAGCAGCCTGCCTTCTGCATCTTGGTTGTTTTTTCTGTTTTTTTGGTTGGTCTAGATTTAAGCGCCTTTCTTTGTTCCCAATTTACCATATTGGCTTTGATTCTTTTTTTCAATTTTGGCGCTGAAGTAAATAATTTGTTCCTCAACAGACAATGCTGGGGTCTGAGCTATCATAAAATAAAGGTTATTTTTTAGAACTTGAGTTACTTAAGTTATATAATAGCTAAAATTGGTGTTTAGCATTTAATAACCAATGTTTGGAGCTTCAAGATAACTTTGTGTCAGGTTATAAAAACTGAAAAAGTGGAAATCCCCTTAGATAAATGAAATAAACGGTTTTTTATTTATTAAATTATAACCTCAACTGGAAGTTGACATCACAACTCCTTTTACGCCAATAAATTTATCCTATTTATTTTCTAATAAAACTATAAATTTACAGTTATGTCTAATAAGTTTGAAATAACATATAGCCTATGTTATTTTTTTATAGGCACAAAATTCAATTATATGAACAATAGAGAATGGACAAGGCTAAGTTATCGGTTCGCACTACAAAAAGCACATGCTATAGATTGTACTGTTTCTGGGACAACGATTGTACAGGTAATTGGTTGGTTCGAGATCATCCTCAACATAATTGTTTTTGACAAATTTTAACATTTACATTACAAAATATGAATATATACAAATTATTGTGGTATCGGAAGAGACTTACTGTTGTAATACCAGCTCATTCTCACTTTTATAAATGTGATTATTTGGATAAACATAAAAGTATAAGACAGAAACGTAATATATATTATAAAATATATATATATATATATATATATATATATATATATACTAAATATATTCCCACAAATATTAATAGAAAAATCTATTTATTGGTTTGTAATCATCCAATGACAACATGTAGCTAATTTAAAACTTATTTAATTTTATAAAGGATTTTGACTCTTCATTAGATTATAATTTCATCGTGTTTGTATTCACTTGTAAGGAATTCCCATAACTTTATATTGTTTTAATATCATTATTTTATTTGCCTGTTCTCATAAGTAAATATTGACATATTAAGTGTAGTAAGTCAAGAAAAGGTGATTTTAAAGGTGAAGAAAAAAACTGTGTTAACAACTAAAAATGAATCAATAGAAACTAAAACACAGATAGTTTTGACTTAGTCCTCTTTCTATCCTATTATTAATACTACCTTTTCTGTAATATGAAAAAATAATTTTTTTTTACTTAATTTTTCGTTTTGAACCCCTCAATTTTTATTAATATAAATATTATTATTATTATTCTTATTAGCATTATTATACATATTTTCTTTTGAAAATCGTTAGTCGTTGTATAATACTTGTATGTTGTGATGATTTTATATCATTCCAAACCTAAATATGAGGAACAGTAGGTTTTTTTTTGGAAAAAAAATCAGAACAACAATATAACAAAAAATATAAAAATAAATGTATTTCAAATGGTAATGTTAAAAGACATTATTTAAAAAAATTACATCTGGTGATAAACAATTATTATAGCAGCACCAATTCATCCCTATAATAATTATAAACACGTTTAAAGTGTCGTTTAAGTTGATGTCTAGATGACCATAAGGGTATGAAGGTGATGTCGATGAAATTTATAAGCTTTTAGTGATAACCTCCGTAATGTCCCAAACCGTGTCCAAGACCTCCATATCCAAGACCATATCCTCCGATTCCATGTCCGTATCCACCATATCCACCATATCCGTGTCCTCCATATCCTCCATAGCCGAGACCATATCCGCCATAATGGCCGAGATCATATCCATGCCCGTATCCTCCATAGTGACCAATTCCGTATCCACCATAGTGGCCTAATCCATATCCGCCTCCATATCCGCCTCCATATCCGCCTCCATATCCACCATAGTGTCCAAGTCCTCCTCCATAGCCAAGACCATGGCCGTATCCCAAGCCGTAGCCTCCTGTAATAAGAAAAGAAAAACAATCTTATTACTATCACATAGAATAAATTGTTGATTGGTCAGTTTAATTTATAACTATAACACTCCCCTTCTAATCCAGTTGAATCTTTTAAAAACGAATGTTTGGTGCTCAATAAATCTTTTTATTGATATTATAAAGTCTCTTTTTCATGTCGTGTCCTCACAGAACTAATACTAGCCACATAATTTTAGATCAATAGAAGTTATTCAAATATGAACAAGACCTCACCTTTCTAACCTTTATATTCGTTCCCACAGAAACAAATGGTTTGAGCGTCCCTTTCTCGCCCGTTTGACTACACTCTGGATCTCTCTCACCTAACATCCGTCATGCTTCTTCCTTATTCACATTAGAATTCACGCATCTCCTAAATTCCCAAACAGATGTTTTCTATCCACTTATAATGAAGTGATCATATCCATCAGAAGTAATGGACGAATTACTGTCAATTTTCCTCATCTATGAAGTTATTATTATTTGTAATGTTACGCGCTTTTATTTATTTATTTTATTTTTCCCTCATCTAAATTCTTGTTATTTTAGACTTTATTCTACTGTTTTCTTTACCTTATAGTTTATAATTATTTTCCAGTACTTATATAAATACTGTGCCATTGTTATAATGCAGCCCCTTGGCCAGATATCTATTCAATTAATTTTGTACAGATCAGTATTCTTCTGGGACCTGGTCCCAGAATAAAGTTCTATTCCACTTAATCAAACTTATTGTTATAGTATTGCTAGTAACATTAATGTTTTAGAAATAAGAAATTTGGACGTGCTTTTGAATTTTTCAAGCTTCGCTCTTGAAGAAGAAGTCGGGTCAAATTAAGCCTAATATTTCTCACACATGATGGAAATATTACAAAAGTTTATGAAAAAAAGATTATGAAAGTTGTAAAACATAGGAAGCTCGTCCAAGTTTAAGTATCTTACGCAAAGGGGTGAGTACTACCTGGTAACATGTGCAATGAATTTCTTTTATACACTTTATTTTGCATCGATCGGGAAATATTAGTTTTAGTAAAAGAAAATCTCTCCTAATTTTACTGCAAACTCATGGATTACACGCATTATTGTTAATCAAAATGTCAAGAAATGGAATTATATCTCCCTAATCGGAAGAACTTGAGAGAAAAAATTATATGAACTAAAAAATATATTAAGATATATTACGGATGGCTTTCCATTTCGCACTTTAAAGTACATACCGTGTTTACATTTGTGAATACCTTCAGGTAGATATAAATTTTACCGCTAAAGTGTGGATATTTTGCGGTAAAGTACACTGGCTTCTGAAAGACACAGCCTTCGGATTTTTTCTCTCTCAGTAGTTGCTTTCTGAAGCTTTGTCGTTTAAACATGCTCAATAATAAAAAAAAATTAACTCGTACATCTGATCATATAAACTTTTCTTTTTATAAAAATAAGAAATTTTTAAATGAGCTAATAGTGATGTATGATATGCCAGTTCCCGTTAACGGTTAAGTTTTCAATGAGGAACACGTTTTTGAAATTTTATATATAAATAATTTTAGGATTATTGTTGGATCTTTATTTTTTCTATAAGGTATAATTTTAAATTATAAATATAGATGAAGGTGCTTTTTGTATATTTTAAAAATATTTATATCCACTTGTATACATACCAATTCCTCTCTTATTTTTGTCTTTTGGCTCTTCAACTGCCAGGGCGACAGCGAATAGAGCGATGCAGAGAACGATCTATAAAAAAATCAATAAAACAATAAATTTCTATAAATTAATTAATTATATGTGCAGTAAAGTGTCTAATCTTTAGATGTGTTTACCGAAAATATTGTGTGATGGTTAGAAGGCAACTATCAGTTATTTTTTAAATGTTCCTTTATCATGTTTTGTACTGTGTTTAAATGTTTAAGTTCTAAATTTTTAAAAGTACACTAAGTGTGATTACAAAAAATATACTGTCCTATGTCATTAAATATTTTATTTCTTCTATATACTATTTAACTATTTTTTTTTTGTAATTTTGGATTGCAGTGAGTTATAACTATACACATTTATAAAAATTTAATTTAATAGTATTTTATTTGTAAAACAGGAAAATAGTCAATTATCAAAATAAACAGTTATATTAGTTAGTTATTATAACTAATTACTGTTATTTATAATAACTAATTAAAGTAATTAACAAAAAATGGCTAAGAAAAAGTAAACTAGACCAGTGTTGGAAATCGCGTGTCATTGGTCTGTTGAAAGTTCAACAACTATCCATATGAGGTTGTGTAAGAAAAAAGTGTTCGGAAGCTGCCTCTGATGCAACGAGGTGACAGTGACAGAACACGGTCAACTAACTTTTGATCCCATTAAGATATGAGATAGGGAAATAAATAATAAGCATAAATCATCATTATCTCAATAAATGGCGTAATTTGAGTTGAATTGTTAATCCTTTTCGTATCGGCTTATTTGCTCAACGAATCCAGTTAATATTTTTATGTATATGTAAAAAGAAAAACAGCTATTTTTTCGGGACCGTAAAACTTTAGAAAAAAAAAAAAGAATAAATAAATAGCATACTACATAGGCCAAAAAATTAATTAAAACCGAGTATTTTTCGTGAAGCAAAATAGTATATAATCGTTCGATTAAGGAAAAATACAAAAAAGAGCAATAAATAACAAAATAAAAAAGCCAACTTATTAAAAGATGTTCTAAAATTAATAAATAATAATACATATTGTATACTGAGAATGATACTTCAATCTCAAGGGAGAATTTCTTAAGAGATGTATTCATATAATTATTGGTTATTTAAAAAACTAGAAAGATAAATAAATATAAAAAATGTTGTTTTAAACCAATGAATTAATTTTTTAAAAGAAGAATAAAATTTCTCAATTGAATCTGGAACAAATATTTGTGACCAGATTTGTACTTAACGCATCTGTTTTGTCTAAAACTATAGAAGTAAGCTATAAATGAATTGTACTAGATCACTCTCAACCGCTTGGGTTTTTACCACAATTAATCCACTTTATGGAGGCTGGGTAAACCTCAGGAGGTCTGTATACACCAGAAGGTGTATGATTTCGCCACCCATGGCTGTTAATTCATTGAATAATATATTTATCTGCGCACAGGGTTACCTTGCTCTTTTTTTATCAATGTCTTTTTATTTATTGTTGATAACTATTTTAAATTGAAGAAAAATCGTTTATTTTTATCAGATGAAATACTGTCAATTTTCCTTAAAATTTAACAAGTCGACAATAAGTATATACTAAAAAAAAGAACAGGAAAGAAAATCAGAATTTCCCTGCCAAAGCTTAGAAGTATTCTACCATTGCAGGATACATTTGTATGGGTTTATAAATTAAGTTATAGAAAATAGCGCTTGGAAAACGAAAAGTAAAAGGTGTAATTAATTTAAAATAAATTAATAGTTTCAATGGTGAATAACATATTAATATAAATTATGAGTCAGAAAAATATTTCCTTTTTCGGTGTTGTATCTTATTTGAATTCATGGTAGATCTAAGCGTCGTATCATTTTTTTTTTATGTGGAAGAAAATCGAAGTTATTTTTGGTTTTTATGAAAACTAAGTTATGTATCGAGCTATGGTAATTTTAACATGTTTTTTGGTCAGTACGAATAATTTAAATTTACAGCTTTTAATATTTCTTTTCATTTCATAATTAATAGTTGTTGCAGAATTCTTCTCATACATGTTAAACTGCAAAACTTGCATCACCATGTGAATAAACGGAAGATTCTCACCCTCATTTCTAAACTACATCTATATCTTGAATAAAAATATCTAGAGAATTCGCAATAACATTTTACGAGATACTGCAAACAATAAGATAGGAGTCGTTTATGAATAACGGTTCCCATTGTAGCCTTCAAGTCTATTCCGACATTAGTTTTACCTTAAAACGTTTTTTCCTACTCATAGGTCTATTTATTTATTTGCAACAGATAATTTTCAGGATTTACGGAATCTATTTTACTGCACCAGGTGCATTTTAAGAGATGGACGAGGATGGGGAGTTTGCCGGATTTCTCATGAATGATAGGAATAGGACTCTAGTAGTGGGTCTCACTAGCTATTTCTGATTTGGAGTACTTAATACAATCCCTAATTTGTTACCTTCATATTATGACAGGTGCTCTCAGAATATACAAACTTACATATATATCTTATATGTATGTGCGAAGTGCCATCTTCGAAATATTCTGGACTTTGTTTAAAAGTGCAGAGGTATAATAGCCCATTAATGTTAAAGTTTTTTTTCAATAAACGTAAATATTTAAAAAAATTAAAAATTTAATGCATATAAAAAACATAAAATACTTTTTAGGATAGCATTGGATTACCCCATGCAATAAGTTTTTAATTCCTAAAATGTCTGTGAACAACTAACCAGTTCATATTTCAGTTTAAACATTCTTATAAACAGAAATATAATTGTGAATATGCCGAAGAAATCCAGCACAATATACATCAACAGAGTTTAAGTGACCAACAGTAGATAACACCTCAGTCCTAGGGACTCAAATACAAGCCTAGTGTAAACTGCTGAATTCTTTGAGAAAAAGAAAAAGAAATCAAAGTAAGGACGCGCACACATCATAATTGTTAAACATATAATTTGGATGTTATTATTATTATTGTTATTACAGTGTTAAAGATATTATTAGATGGGCGTGCAACGTTAAGACCTGAGTGAGAAACGAAACAGGAAAATTAATTAACGATGAAATCATGCGCTATAATTTTTCTATATACGAAGTGTAAATGGCAGAATGATAGGTAAATAGGAAGATTATTTAATCAGATTATGCATATACATATGTTAAGACTGCAATATTAATGGTTAGCTTTATAATTATGAGTTTATAACCGGACTTAACATCCTCTCCGAGAATGATTTCCCTCTGCTGATGACACGAGGTAATTACCCTAAGTAGAAACAGTTAGTTTAAGGGGGGAGTGCAGTGGGGACAACGTTTTTCAATCTCAGAAGGGTCGTTCCATTAAAATGACTAAACTAGGAGCCACATTAAAAAACTATGAAAATAGCGACAAGGCTATATACAATATTATATTGTTAAAACGCGAGTTGCTGTATTGCACGTAAAAAAGGTATAAATAAATAGTGATGAGTTCAGTACAATAGTATTTTTCAATATAATGTTAACAAAATATTGAACAATAGCAAACATGTATACAACTACGAAACGTGAAGGGCAGGTTTTCGGATTCTGAAATTAGAGATTGTACTGTAATGTGATTTGTCCAAGATTACGATCAACCGTCCTAGAAGCCGGGTGAGCCCCTGCAGAGTATCTAGATCCCATAGGGTCTATATATATATATATATATATATAGTGTGTATACCTACAGTCCCGGTGAATAAGGGATTAGTCTAATATTCTCCAAAATGAGAATTTCTTTTACTTAAGTAAGCAGAATCGAGTTATTTTCGTAGTTAATAAGGGGCTAAGTAAGGAATTGGCTTGGAAAGAAGTTATTGCTTATATAACAACTCCATTGAGAGCCTAAACTGCGAGAATGATACGATTCCGGTTATCTGAAAGCAGTTTACACTCTCTGGGGAAAATCAGACTTAACCACCTATTCACCAATGCTGTATATATATATAGGGTTCGGATGTATATTTCCAACAAATATTTTTTTCTATTCATGCGATATGTTTTTGTTTTCATTTGCTTTATGATTGAACATAAGAAACATTATTCTGCATGGCTGAAAGCTGTACAAATGTAATCTGTTTTATTTTTAAGACAATGGATTTATTTTTTGAAGGCTTAATAAATCCTAGATTTTTTTTATATTTTATTAACTTTTTATAAGAGGAATATTTACCCTTTTCAACCCCGAAAAAGTTCTATAAATACGTTATGCACCTCTTCTAACCATGTAAACTTTATCATAAATATTTTTTCTATAAGTGAATTATTGTTACTATTTAAATCACACGTCTATTTCTAGTTTTACTCGTAAAATATCTTGTTATTTATGGTACCGGTTTATCCAAATTAAAGTCCAAAAAAACCTATTTTTGGTCTTAGACGACCAAGAATGACTTTAAACTTCAAGTTATCCAAGATTTCAAATTAAAAATATGTGAATTAGTCAAGTTTGATGGTTTATGTATGACTATGAATTTAAAGAAGTTTTAATTATAGAAAGGAAAATATATATACTGTTTTACTTCATATAATTTATGTTATAATTTACTCTTACTCACAACTGTTTGTTACTGGTTAAAAGTGCAAAACGTATATATGTGTATATGTATATATATATATATATATATATATATATATATATATATATATATATATATATATTTGTAACTAAGTACTAGTACTTACTAGAGACTTGTAAGATGCCATATCTGTAGATGTTGCCTACCGGAATGTATGGTTGGATACTGGAAGGAACACACAACAACCCCCTTTTATAGCACAAGTACCCGGGGCCAGCCTTGTCCACTACCATCTCTCTCAGAGTTTACATAATTCTTGCTCCTGTAGACTTCTATGTACTATGTGCATTTTATATTTTAATTACTTATGTATAATATCAATTATATTGTTTTAATAATGTTGAATATTAATTAGTTTACCGTATAAATATAGAGTAAATTAATAGATTTATAGATTGCGACTTACATTGCACATCTTCTTCAGGAATGAATAAGCAAGATATAAAAGTATTATAATATACTTTAAAATTTTTAAAACTGGGATGATTGGAAAACAAAATAATATATTTTTTTACCACCCTGTCCATTTTCTCCTTTCTTATTAATTAGTTCTTCAAATTGTTTAATGTTTTTACTTTTTTTTCTAACGTAATGAGTTAATTAATTTTAAAAAACTGAAACTGGTTTATAAAAATAAAATAAAATTCAAATAAAAGCGCAAAACAAAACTAAAAAGAAACTTGTACGTGATTTTAAGATAAAGACCGAATAAAATAGAAAATATTTAAATAAAAATTTATGTACGGAAAAATAAGACTAAATATGAAGGAAGATACAACTATATAAATTAAATTGTTAACATACAATATACATATTAATTTTTTTTTAAATTTAACTTAACACTAATATATTTAGTGGCAAAAACTGAATATTGTATATTCCTATATCGACATAACAGTTACTTTTTCAAGGCATGTCTTAAATTCGGTCTTATTATTATCGTAGGTATAGCGTAAAAAAGTTAGAGTTATTAAGGAAATTTTCATAAGAACCTAAAGAAGAAAATATCAAAATAGAATATTAAATTTATAAACCAATAAATTGGAATGGAAATAAGTTAAAGAAGAATCATTTTGACAGAGCAATTGGCTACTAATGGGAATATTGATATATCCAGATTAAAACAAATTATTGAAATGATGTTTTTTGCCAAATTTAAAACATTACTGAAATACCTGAAGTAATTATTAGGGTTCTAATCTTTTACACAACTTTTAATTTGTTTACAATAACATAAATAAATAATCAATTTGAATCAGATCAGTAAGCCATAGTAATAAAATTATATTGTTATTTGTTAATCGACTTTGTTGTTTTTATAAATTTGAATACTACTGACAAAAAGGTCAAACATTTCCCGATAGTTTCTCAAACTTATCATAGTGTGTAATGAGCTAATTTTTCCTTAACGTGTATGAAATTGACCATTTTATAGTTTATATGTTGGTATTTTAAATTTTTCGTTAGTGTATAATGTAAACGGTATCCTTCTTTCCGTAGCAAAATGAGCCAATAAAAATGATACTCTGATCTAGATCGAGGAGCTAAAATATTCTCTTGAAAACTACAGGGACTGGTCAGATCCTGATCTAGATGCTACTGCAGGAGAGTTCAGCGACCATAAGAAAAAATTATTCTGCTATTACTTTATAACTAACTCTATTATAGAACTAAAGCTATTGATGATCCATCGTAGTAGCGATTCCAAAAAAGGAGCGAAGCAACTTAAGGGTTTCACAAATAATTCATTAGCATATAAGTCTTTCGCACTCCAGGAAAGGGTTGTAAATAAAATGCAGTTCGATATTTTGGGTTTTTATTATTTTTTATATTTGGCTTCTGGGCCGAGTCTCTTTATCACATGATATCTGATGTTACTGAGCAAGAAAGGAAACGAAGCATTTTAGTATAAGGGATATTTAGTAGTGATTTTAGTCATAAAAAGAGCACACTATGAGTAGATGTCCTGTTTGAAAGATCATAGAATACTCGGGAATATGTCTTTTTCATTCCTCATCTATTTATGGGCCAACATCCAAAATAAAGAACCGATAATTTATTCGCTAATGTCATAGAGTTCACTAAGTGGAAAACGGTGGGCCCAAAGATGCAGAGAATATTTGCTTCATTATTTGCTTCAATTCAAAATACTTCATAGGCTGAAACAATTTTATGTACCAGCAGAATAATCAATTTTCACTGGAGAAGCAACATCTAACTAAAAAAAAATATTTTTATTTGAAAAGAAAAGATATGTCAATGAATGCTATCCTGGGCCCTAATGATGCACGCTTCCCGGCCGTGGTCATATCCTTTCTTTTCACTGACCCTAAGTCCCCGCGTTCTGGCATTAAAAATAATGTTCAAAGAACATTCTTCCCCTCGTATACTTCGCAAAAATGCGAGAACGCGGGGACTTAGGATCAGTGAAAATAAATGACCACGGCCGAGAAGCGTGCTTCATTAATGCCCAGGATAGCTCAAATGGTAGAGTCCCAGCCTAGTGATCTGGAAGACCAAGATGTTACAATGAAGGACTGGATTCACTAAGGAAAATTTACATTGGACATAAGACAGTTTAAAGAAAAAAATATTACAAGGCATCATGAGTTAAATCTAGGTGACTATAGTATGAATTCTGGATAAAAATGAGGCAACAGCAAATCTGCAAAATGTTGTAGTGGATGACTTGATAAAAAAAAAAAAACTATAATCTTCTGCCGAATTAAGATAAGTATGATAAAAGTGTTAGAACTTAGAATCGGAAACTTCCAGTTTACACAACGGAGCGCTAAATTGCCAAAGGTTCGAACCCCGCTCACTGGCAGACTTTTATTTAATCTGTTTGCAGCCGAAGATGGATCTTTTGGGATCTATGAACCTCCTGGGGCCGATCTATAGCCTGTGTATCCAAAGTAAGGGAGAAAAATCTGGTGGTTGTGCGTGATCTAGGACGAATCACCTCCCTGCACAACCGTTGTCCAAGAAACAGTGCAGTCTCTAGAATGTACTTGACTTGATAAAAAAAATATATAGTCTTCTACGGGGCTGATATGAGTGTCCTGATGCTGGCGTGTTTTTTAATATTACATCTGATTCCTATTCTTTGTTTTATATTTCAAATCAATTTCATTACTTAATAATATGAAATCCTTCTTTTCCAAAGCTAATTTAGAAAATACCCAATTTGCTGGAGTATTAATTTTAAAACGGTATTCTCTCTTCAATTAGTATTTTACGCAAATCATTTTTAATTCGCCTTTATGACAACACAATGGGTCACAACATTTTTTTTTTCAAAAATGTGGATGTTAAACTAAATCCTGGACAGGCTCTATGTCCAACTTGCGCATCAAAAATATGTGTAGAAAAACTGCCTGAAGATGGACAAATAATGTTGACAAGGGTCGTTATTTTTTTCCTGGCCCTTTTGAATTAGTAGTGGAGAGTCTGGAGGAATAGATTTTTGGGAATATCTACCCACAAGGAAACCGTGATAAAAGAATCAGGAAAATTAAAAATGTTCAGCAACAAATTATATTTATATTGGGTGATATAAAATGGATTGACCATTGTACAAAAAACTGAACTATAAATATATTCTTCCTTCCTAAGCTTGAAGTTGTAGCCTTGGTCCATTGAGTCAGCCCTTGCAAGTCTTCGCAACACCGGCATGGTACATCCTGTTGTGATATATATATATCATACATTTTTTTTTACCGCTTATAAGTTATTGATTTAATTTCTCGTATTAATTTATATCATTGTTATATTTCTTATAGCACTGCTATATTAAATGTTTATATTTTCGAAACAAAATGTTAAATCTGTAAGATAAACTGGCTGAAAAGCTTGATGCTCATATCAGTAAAAAGTACTTGTGTGTATTGTTTTTAACACTATAGTTATTTATCATCCTTTTGATAAAGTTATTAAGTTCAATTAATAAGTGAAAATGGCTCGTGGATAGTAAGTTTTTATATGAGTTGCTATGCTCATGGTTCCGGGTTCAAATCCGGTCGTGGCAGATAAATTATTTAATCTGTTAACAGCCACGCATGGTTATCGTGATCGCTCTGTGAAGTATTAATTAGCGAAGCATGCTTAGTTAGGATGTATGACTTTTTAATTACACTGGTACTGAGAATATTATAAGTACCAGTTACATTTCGATTTATTATTAATATTATCATCCTTCGTGAAACAATCAATAGTGAAAACAAAAATATAATATCCAGGCAACGCAGACATAAGATCTTGTAACCATAAAATATTACATGAAAAAAAATATATTCCTTTGTCAAATTGTGTTAATACGTTTTCTTGTCACTGAGTGAAGTATTTAAATATGTGTAAAAATTATATTTATAGATTTATAAAGCATATGAAACAATTACACCAGCATTAATAAAATAATATTTATCTGGTTAGTATCTTGCTGCCTAATAGGCTATTACAATTGTTAGGTTTTTTTTTTCTTTTCAATTATTCTCTTTTTGTCGTGAAGACAACTGAATGTGCCAACAAAGTATTTTTGTTTCATGTTTTAATTTAAAGACTAAGTTTAGTGATTTAGGTTTGAATTGTCCCACTAATGTCTTAACATGTTTTTATGTGCCTTTTAGCTTTTATTATTCAATATAAATATTTATAATCATTAGTAAGCACACACACACGTACATGAAACATATAACCAGCTGTATTTCGGCATATGCCGCCAGGAAGTCATAGTGAGTCTTTTCCGTGATGTAGAAAGAATCTTGGGGACAAAATAATTATTTTAGTGTGTGAGGGAAACTCAAGAACGGAAAAGAAACGTTAGGACAAGGTTGGAGAGGAACTCCTCAAGCATGGAGAGGAAACGATAAGCAAGGAATAATCCGCGGAGCCCAAAAGAGGTGAATGTCTCTCCCACGAGATAAAGACATTATCTCATAGCCTTCTTCCCTAGGGGGACCCTTTTACGCTATTGTATTCTTCGAGTGCCTCTATTTGTCTAGTCGTTTCCGATTCTTTATGCATATAATAACATTTTTCTTATATATAATAATTGATAGAGCGGGATAGGTCAGTGATAAAGCGTTGAGCTTCTGTAATGAAGGTCCCGGCTTCAAACCCAGCTGTGGCAGACACTTTATTTAATATGCCAACAGCCAGTGATGGACTCTGTGGGATCTGGCACCAACCTGGGGTTTACCAACCTCTGTAAACGGTTAATTGGGGAAAACCAGGTTGTTAGGTGAGATTTATGACAAATCATCTCCCTGCACAACCGTTGTCCCAGAGAGGGTAAGGTACATTCTTAAATGTTTGGCCTTTCATATCCTTAGATATACATGATTTCGTACTTAAAGCCACCATGAATCCAAATACCATAAAGGACTCAAAAGAGAATATTTTTTCTGACTGAAGAATATTAATGTTAAAAAGGTTAATCTGTTATTCGTCATTGAATTTATTAATTTACTTATAATTAATTACATATTTTACTTTTGCTACTAATTTTTCCCTTTTTCTGAGTTATTTTCTGAGACATGTTTTATTAACCCAATAACAATAAACCCTGCAATGTTAGAATAATTAAAAACTTGTGTATCAAAATTCTGTATTTTTTATTTTACTGAATATAAAATACCGATAAGTCGTATATTAAAAATAAATGATTTAGCTTTAATTGAAAACAATTTATCAATAATATATAAAATTATATTGACAAAAAAAACGTTAACGGTAAAAAAAATTGGGGTAGCTCAGTCAACAGGGGAAATAGTCAATAAATTAATAGCCACTGATGGACCCTCTGGTATCTACAGACCCTTATAGGGCTAACCCAGCTTCAATAAAGTGGGTACCCTTTATTGGGGGAAACATGACGGATGAGTGTGATCTCGAACAAAACAGTTTCCCGCACAACAGGTGTCTTAGAAACCGTACTAGTCCATATCATGTACTGAATCTAAGACCCTTCATTGTACTTGCAAAGGCCTTTTTTATAATTTATTGTCAGGATTGGGGATTTCCAGACTAAAAAGCTCTATGATTCAATCTAGTCGATGTATATAATTACGCATTTGAATGTAAAGACTATTGTCACGCTCCACCTCCATAACAACCTTGGTGGTTGAATATGGATGCTGACCACATCACACCTTGTACAACCGGTGGTCAAGACTTCCTTACTTACAACTTAACAGAAGAACCTTCGACAGTAGTGTTCAGTTTTTTCCCTACTATTTAAGTTTTCCATACTACTACTACGTTTATACAAACGTCGATTGTAACCTTTAACATTTGTAACATTGTAAAGTTTAACGATTTCTGATTGAATAATGTTATATTAAAATAAACAAGCCTGTCCTACTAGAACCTATGAAGGCTCTTGGGTTCAGGATATAGTAGAGACTCTACTGTTTCTTAGTAAAAAGTTATTCAGGGAGGTGATCCGGACAGGAGGTCAACAATCCCCAATTGAGGTTGGGTGAGCCCCAGATGGATCTCCGGATTTGAAGTCGGAGCCTTCAACATAGCAATCCTAACCTTAGCATTCAATACTAATATTTAATTTCTACAAACTTCCAAATAGTAGTTAAAGTATTCGAAATTCCATCACTTTAGTACAACAAAAAAGCCTTTAGGAACAAATTGTGAAGTTTAACATTTTTACTATCCGACGTTTTTAATATCCGCCCCTCTAATATTAATTTTTCCTAATATAAATTTTTATTTCACTTAGGTTTTCCCGTATACAAATTATTCCTGGAAGTTAAGGAAAAACACTCATAATTTAACATGGAAACGCTTTTGTAACATTTTTAATAAAGATTAACGGCATAGTCTATAAAAATGTTACTACTATTGTTTTTTCTACACCGATTATATAGGCTATCTGTGTAGGTATTCGAATACACTTACAAATCAACATGAAACAAGGAAGAAATCTAATGGTTCTGGTTATAAAAAACTTTGTGACTTTCACAAATTGTGCCAAATCGTATGATAAAAAAAGAAAGAAAAACAGGTCACGATATATCCATAAGCCTGCATGTTTTAAATGGAATTAATGATATTATGTAATTTAAAAAAATATATATGACTTACCACATAGCCTGTTCTCAAATTAGTTGAAAACTAATTATTTTTATACGGACAAAAAAAAAAAAAAGAAATGACTCACTTAAATATAATTTTTGGGTTCATAAAAAATGTTTAAAGTAAATAGTAAAATGTCACTTTAGCATTCTAAAATAGAAATGAAAAAAAAAATACACCAGAATGGTGATTACCAGTCAGCATTAGGTCTGTATACACCACAGACCTATTTTATCTATATCAGACCTATTCTAATTGCCATAAGTTATTAATTATATGTAGCCGATAGTTACCTATTAATACCTATAATTAAATAAGAACTGTAATAGACTTTATAATAGGCTTTATGATTTTTATAAATATTTTCTGTTCATTAGTTTATTGTATTACCACTTTATTGTAGAAAAAAATGTTATGTTAAATTTATAAAATTTAATTTATAAAAATTAATTTCTAATATTTGTGTTGTTATATTGTGTTATCCTTGCAGTATAATCTTGTTGCTATTTTATTTTAACAACTATTAATCATTTTTATTTAATGATTAATGTTTTTATGTATGTGCCAAATTTCATTTGTATAATTAAATAAATATTTTATAATTAAAGTTAAAAAATATTATTATTTTTTTATGAATTATTTATTATGTAGATTATTCTTTTAGTATTATTTTTATGTGTTATTTATTTTACCTGTTTCTGAAATATTTTTGTAAACACAATACGTTTTAAAATAAATGTATTCCTTATTAAACCACATCATATAATATTTCAATATTTTTACTCAATATGATTTAATTTACTGTGTATAAAATTACACCGAATTAAACAACTGTACCTGTAGCATGGGCTAATTCAATTACAATAATTCAAATTATTAAATAATTTTGTGTATATAATATTATAAATTTATTTCTTTATTTTATTATTTAACGTTTACTGAACAATAAACATAATATAGTGATGGTATCATATAAATTATATATTTTTGGCTGTTATCAATATACGGTCCTGTCAGTGTCAATCTATTAATCTGAGCATCTGGTTCAATACAAATACAAATACAACATTCACATCTTCAACATGATGGTTGAAACTACATAGGAGAAACATGATTAAGATTGACCGGTGTAAAATGAGATATGATATATAAATTCATCATTAATAATAAAAAATATTATCGTATATCAGCTACATTATGAAAATGAATTAAAGATTACTTTAATTTAAATGAAAATAAAGTAACAAAAATCAAGCTTTGTTAACATTTTTTCAACTTTCATTACATTATCATTTATACCCTTATCAATTTGTTATCTTTATTACATTTTATTAATTAACTTTTATTTTTACGTTAATAAAACAAAATTATCTCATTTCTCCTGTTAAATTTTTCTTGTTTCCCTGATCTAGTTTTAACTATCAAGATAAGTCACCCTATTAAACTGGGAATTTTCTATTTAAAACACGATGAATAATGTATACACGAGGAAGAATGTTCATTGAACATTATTTTAATTAGGATCTGGTTGACTTACGTCGTTATATTTTTATTTTAATTGTCTTAATTTTTAAATATTTTTATTTTGAAGAGAAAAGATTTGCCCTGGCCGGGATTCGAACCCGGGTCGTCCGCCTCTCCGTGGCTGCGCTCTTACCACTTGAACTACCACGGGTCGCCTCACAGTCAGGATAAATCCTTCCCCTTCACCGTTCCTCCTCCCCCGTGTTCTCGCAATTTTGCGATGTATACACGAGGAATTATTTGCTCTGAATAATTCAACCCGGGTTCTAATCCAGGCCAAGGCAAATCATTTCTCTTTAAAATAAAAATATTTAAAAATTAAAACAATTAATAAAAAATTATAAATAATATAACGACGTAAGTCAACAAGATCTTAATTAAAATAATGTTCAATGAACATTCTTCCTCGTGTATCCATCATAAAATTGCGAGAACGCGGGGAGATGGGATCGGTGAAGAGAACGGATTTGTCAGCTGGTAGCTCAATTGGTAAGAAGGCTGCCACGGAGAGGCGGACGACCCACCCGGGTTCGAATCCCTAGCAGGGAAAATCTTTTCTCTTCAAAATACAAAAGGATATTGTTTCAACTACATAGTATTGATGAAGCTTTATTATTAATATCATTATATCATGAAAATCTTTCATTGTCATGATCTAACTGCAAAGTATGTATTATTCTTTGGTGTATTTTATTTTTTATGTTTATCAATTATAAGCCATCTTATATGTTACCTACTAATACTAGTAATGGCAACAGTGTGTAGAGTGCTGAGTCGCTATATGAAGGTTACGAGTTTATACCCGGCAGTGTAAGATAAATTATTCAAGCTGAAGAATAATAAGTCATTTGGTGAGGATGGAATTTCTGTTGAATTGTACAAGAAGGTAACAGAAACCCTAAATAAAGAATTACTCCATATCGGTCAAAGAGAAAATGCCAAGACAATGGAAAAAAGGCATCATGCGCACTATTCATAAAAAGGGAGACATAGTTGAGTGTCGAAACTACCGTGGTATTACTCTACTTCAGTGCGCACACAAAGTATTGTCTAATATCCTTTATCAAAAACTTGTTCCATTTGCCGAAAGAGAAATAGGAGAATACCAGGCAGGATTTTAAAGTGGCATGTCGACCATTAATCAGATTATCAGCCTTAGGACCATCCTTGAGAAGACAATTGAATATATAATGCCCATACCATCTTTATAGATTCCAGAGGCGCCTATGACAGCATCAAACGAGCCAAAGTCTATGAAACTATGAGAGAGTTAGGAGTACCCTCAAAGTTAAGTCGCCTTGTGGCAATGACAATGGATGAAACATATTGTGTTGTCAGACATCCCCTTACAGACTCTCTCCTGAATTCAAGACTAAAAGAGGATTAAGGCAGGGAGATACCTAGGCATGTCTACTATTTAATATTGACTTGGAAAAGATTGCGAGGAAGTTAAAAATCCAGACCAACAACACAATTTATAACAGGCTAGTTCAATTATTAGGCTATGCGGACGATGTAGATATTGTCGCTCGCTCATTCGAAGCACTGAAGACAGCATTCTCATCACTGATGGAGGCGGCAAAAGAGATGGGTCTATGTATAGACAAAAAAAAATATATGAGGACAGGTGAATCTACAAGCAATGTAGCTCAGGAGTTTGTAGAAATCGGTCCTTATAAGTTTCAGAAGGTTGATAGCTTTACTTATCATGGAAGTATTGTTAACTCGTCAAGAGCCATCAACGCTAATAGATGTTATTTTTGGCTGATGTAGCATCGAAGGAGCTCACTACTAACACGGAAAACAAAAGTCATACGACCCTGATTAGGCAAGCCCTCAAGCGCTAATTCAGCCCTAATGATAGCTTATATGTTAAGCCCGTTTTTAATCCATATTCAATAATCGTATCTGAAATCTTTCCGAAAATATATAAAAATTACGATTAGACTGAACACTTATACTAAAAATTGGGGAAATAGGGCATGAACACCCTCGCGGTACAAAACTGAACTTTATTTCTCTTTCCTCGAGAATTAATACATTTGTTTATACAATAGAACAAAGACAGGGTTAATCCTGAGAGTTTATATTATCACTAAAATCCCTCTTATATACTCTTATGTATATGTATTTCATGTATATATATATATATACATATATAAGTATATATCCATATTTATATATTGAGATATCTTTAGGCCATTACTAAACGCTTTGCGTGTGCTCTAAATACATCTAACAAGACATCCTTTCTCGGCTGGCAATCAAAATTATTGTGAACGGAAATTCGGGTGAATGGCGTGTCCTTAATCAATGGCTATTTCTGATCGAATTGATTGATTGTTAAAGCTAAAGCATGTTATTAGGCTTTGTTATTATCTTCATTGTTATAGTTCCGATTGTTCCTCTACTTTCTCCTATTTAGTTTCTTAAGTTCGGAAAGATAACGACTCTACAGCTGTATTTCTGATGTCGAAAAAAAATAAATCTTGGACTTTTATCCCATCCGCTTTAATCCAAATGTGTATGAGTCACCCAAATAATCGATATAGAAGCATTTTCTCCAAAAAACAAATTATTCATTTAACATTACATTCGAACGACTCTCTTTTTTTTGCTAAATTTTACCAATTCACTTATAAATAGGAAAGGGTTCTCAGGCTCAGGACACCATATTACGCTATTTCCGAACGACGGCTTAACCAACAATTTCTTTCCTAAGGAAACCTGCCAAGAAGATTTTCTAGCCGCTACATCATACGAGTAAAATACGAATAAGACGAATTGGTAAAAAAAAAAACTCTTATTAATCAGTTCAATATTTTTTTTCCGGTAATTTTTTCCTTTTTCCATTTAGGGTCTCTTAATTATCTAAATTTGTTACCGCTGCAGGGATCATCTTGGGTTCAGTACATGAAGGATGTGCGGAGAGGTGGATTTTCCGAGAACACCATCAACCGCCAGGATTTCCCCTTTATGGAGGGTACCCACTTTATAGTGGAAGCTGAGCCTTTGACGGGTCACCAGATCCAACAAGATTTATCCTTGGCTGTTAAAAGATAAAATAATTTACCTGTTACATCCGGATTTGAACCCGGGACCTTCCGCATAGCAATTCATCACACACTGAGCTTCACCCTTGCGTATGTAAGGATTAATTCCACCCATATATTTTTCTTCACCTTTAGTTAACTTTATTTATACATATTTACAAGGCTTTGTAAATATTACTAATTTAAACTATTAATTAAGAACAATAATCAGTATGTGTTGCACATTGCTAAAGAATTTCTGCAAGCTGTATGATGAAAGTTTTAAAAATAATTGTGATGTATTTACCTTTGATATACAATACTATTTTATATCTACCGAACAGCTTTCTCAAATTCTTTCGCCGAGATCGCATTTCTCTTGAAGATCTATTACAGTCTTTCACAACATATGATATTGTACAACAGTTTTTTTTCCCTCTACGTAACAAGAAAATATTTAGTCTATCTTAATTGTTAGGTGCTAAATTCTAACATGATGAGAGTTCCCGTAGGCGTTGATGTGTCATGTTAAATAAAAAATTAATTTCACAATTTTCCCACAAAAGGGTAGCTACAAATTGGATACGGTTTAAGTGAAATTTTACAGAAATTATGTTTTTATTAATATCCGCAAAGTAATAATATATTAAATTGCAACAATTTAATGCCTAGTTGCACTTTTAAGAATGATCTTTAGTATTAAATAATTGGATAAATGAAAATTAAAAATCATCCTATTGTGGAATTTATAAACTCTAAATAAAGAATAGATAAATAAGTAGTGATCATGCAATACTGTAAGCACATAAATCTTGAATTGGCTAAGGGGGAATGTGGTCTCACGCTTAATAATCTTTCAAGAAATCTCTATTACTTGAAAACTTATAGTAACAATAAAACATGATTAAACTACAAGGCTAGAATACGTACCACATTTATAAACATAATTAAATAACGCCCATCACATAAGAAAAACAATTTTACTACATCTATAACTAATATATGGAGCGCTGTCTATGGGTGAACTGTGCACCTACAGACCCTCCCGACAATATAGGACTATATGTGGGTACACATAATTACAAATAATTAGTTAGAAAACTGCGAATGAGTGTGAACTCAGAAAAATCAATACCCTGCACAACCGTTGTTCAAGAAAAAGTACTGTCTCTACCATGTACTGAAAATTATATTCTTTATGGATTGTTATGGTACATGTTTTTTAACTAATACTCATCATAATCATAATCGTCAAGGTTTGCGTGGCAATCCGCTTTGAGAGACCGGGCCTCCTCTTCCAGCCACCGCCAACGTAATATATCTTATAACTAATACTTTATACTAAAAATTATAACAAAAACTAATACTAAGAATCTCTAATTATAAAAGTGGAACATTTTTTTTTCCCGTTGACTGAAGGTTCTCGAGCTTCACTCATTTTAAACTTCTTATTGCACATTGCTTGCAAGTATTAGAAGGTATTTGACAAATTAATGATTTAGTATCCATTCTTCATCAATTTGGCATAAATTTGAGACCCAAATAGACTCGAAAAGTCGCCAAAAAAAAGTTTAAGAACTGACTAAAACTCGAGAATCACGAATATATATATATATATATATATATATTGATTGAATAAACCACATCTCTTTCTATCTATGTACCTAAATGTATTCTCTCCCTTATTCTGTATCAACACAGGTTAGTGAAATATTTCAAAATGAAAATAATTATATTAAATCATATGAACTATTACACTGTGTCATTAGGAAAATATCTCAATTTCCGGCCTTAAATTTTATGACGCTGCAATCTAAGTGGCTCACCTTGATACTATTCACTAATTGGAGCGTTTCTATGTCTAATCTAAAGACCCCCTGTTTCTTATTGCTTAATATTTCATTTTCATCTTACCTCTCTCCTGATTTGTATATATTATATTCATTTTACATATCAATTATATAGTAGCTATTTTAAATGAGATTATTTTTAAAAATACAGAAACGACTAACTTCAGAACAGTAAATTTTACAAGAGGTTTTTATTTATTTATTCATTTCATAATATGAATGTATTAACCAAAAAAGAATATTTGAGTGGATAATAGGTTGCTTTCCTTGGAAATGGATTTCTGGAGAAGAAGCTGTGCTATATCGAGAACCAAGAGGGTCACAAAAGCAGCAATCAGAGACAAGGTCGGATGTCAAAAGAAAATCCTTTACCAGATCGGAACTAAAAGGTTTATTACCAATTTATGGTATGGTCACTTAATGCGGATGGACGAAAAATGGTGGCCAAAGAAAATTCATAACTATATACCACCTGAAAGAAGAAAGCGACGACCAAAGAAAAAATGGATAGAGGATGTAGAGGAATGCATGCCAGCCAGAGGCCTCCGTGAGGGGGATTGGGTGGACAGAGAGCAGTGGCTTTTGGGTATTGGGAATATGACTCCTTAAGTTGTAAAAAACCCAAGGAAAAAAAAAACTCCTTCATTATGCATTATAGAAATAGTGGTCCAACACATTTTCTTCAATATGACAGTATTCTGAAAATTAAAACAAAGAGCTTTACGTTGTGAATTTCACACATCAACAACTTGAATTAATAAACAACAAAAAACCCGTTATTGGAGACACACAAATGATCCACTAATTTACCTTTAAAAAATTAGTAAAACAAAATAATTGAATCTAAAAGAAGTTATTAAATAACAACAATGCTGACAAGAAAAAATGTCCGTATTTTACATATATTTTATTCCTACCAATTACAAAAATAAAATACACTTCGTTTTTTTTGTTGATTTTTCGTTCTGGCAAGTTGCCTGAATTAGTTGTATCAGACCATTCGATTTCACAAGAGGAGGATGTGAAAAAAGTAGCTTAGTAATTAACAAATATTTATTGTACAATTAGAAATAACTAGTTTGTACATTTTGGTTGTGAAAGGTGCGATTAGAGACGCAATTAAAAGTAATTAGATCGCAGTAGGTTATAAGGTGGTTTACTGCACGCACCCGAAGTACTATTGAAAAAACTGTTTTAAGGTCTTTTATTCCAATTTGTTCTTTGAGGCCAGTGTCAACTTCAATTATTTATTGCCAAATTAATTATTTTTATGACACACTTTAATAACTGGTAACAAAGCCCACATACTAAAATTACAATTTATAATTTGCCCTTTGTTAAACTATATTTAAATTCTTACCATATTGAAATTAAACAGATTTTGCCGTATAGTAATTATTTAGACTGTTAACAGCCACGGATAGATCCTGTGGGATCTACAGATCTCTTGGGGCTCAACCAGTTTATATGTGGTGTGAAGTGGGTACTCTTAATTGGGAGAAAAACCTAGCGATTGAGCTTGTTCAAATCACTGTTGTCCTGGGAATAGTAGTTTCTCTACTTTGTACTGAGCCCAATTTAGCTCAGAAACTCTTTACTTAATTTAGATTATTTTATATTCTTCATACTAATGTTGGTATTGTCCAGTTATTATTGTCCGCTTTCCATATTGTTATTAGCTTACCTCATAAGTGTTCAATACTCAAAAATGTGTATGTTTGTATTTTTTTCGAAATAACCACCACAAAATAATGTTAAATTTCCTCTTGATAGAAATATTTAACACAATTCATTCTTCTCTCAGTTCTGAAGCAACCAGGTATTTCTGATTTTGTTGAAGTATCTATAGGTTTAATTTTTTTTAAATAATTTTTCTATAGAAATTTACTGTATTATAACAATACACCAAGTAAATGATAGGAGTGGATTGTCATGAATAAAAACAAGTAGAGAAACTGCCCAGTGGTAGTACTCAAATAACAAGTACAATTTAGAGGGTTACGAGGCCATATTCTTTTCAGACTCCTCGGAGGATAATCAGATATTGAAACTAGTGGGTTTGAGAGGGAATAAAGTTTGTCATGAAAAGATTGATATCAAATTCGGACCAAATCAGCAAGAAATGGGACATTATGGTCACTATGAATTACTTTACTTGTAACAAAGTAAGGAGCATTGAGGATTTTACGAAGGGTTTAGGATTGTAAGGATTGAATACGAGAGGAATTCGATGGCTAAGTGAAGCCGTAAAACTCCACTCCGCAGTCCAGATGGGTCTAATGATTGTTTAATTCTTAAATATTCTTTGGTTTTTACATTATTTTAACTTTGACTGTATTATAACTATTGGACGTGAATGAGTTGTTAAAACATTATATTTATTTATCCATAATTTATTAATAACTTACTTAGGCATAAGGCCAAGCCCATTTTAAAACTGTATATAACCAACTGCAACATTATATTACTCACTAAAGTTATATATACTACTGTCTTGCTGTTTAAATTGGTTCTGTATATTCAATATAAGAAGTTCATAAATTCACTGTTGATAAAACATAAATATTTCAGTTCAGTGCCGCAGTGCTCAATGGTTGTGGGGATTTAGCGAATCCAAACGGCGTACACGGTCTGACCCACATAAGTATATTGTTACTCATTGATAATAGTTTTGAAATAAACAAATGGGAAATGGTGAACTAAAATGCAGAACCCATGTTTATTGTTTAATCCAAAATTCACTGAACTGAACGAGTATATTAATTCCCTATTTATTTAGGATTTATATTTGTTACATATTTTTCAATGATATATTTCATTGAAAAATATTATCATTTATTTTATTGTAATGTTTATTTACTTCATTATGTGTTAAATAACAATAAGTTTGATAAAGATTCAACAGTAAAGAAAAAAGTGAACTTAAAATACACTAAAAATCTCTTCTTTGATTCACACACAGATATATTTTATATAATTCCATGTAATGTGATGTACACACATTAGCTGACATATACCCATGGCATCAAGGACTAATACGAGAAGGCAATCACACAAAAATGATAACTCAGAAGCCGTACCAATTTAAGAGAAATTGTCAAAAGCAAATAACATTTTTGGTTCCTTTTGTAAAATATTAACCTTAGCATGGAATTTATCTGTTATTCTTCTACGATCAAATCGTCAAAAATGAAAACAAAAACCATTTGAATTCTCAGTAAGGTATTTTTGGTTTTTAATTTATTTCTAGGGAATACGTTAAGGTCAATTTACTTATTTATCGTTGGTCCAACGGCTGTTTATAAAGACTAAGTTTCAAAATGAGTAGTATTTGAGGAGTTACTTAGCCAACTTCTAAAAAGCCATTCACAAATGCCACTTGGTTTCGATGTTGTTTTGAATCCTTATCCTTTTCGTAGAACTTTAGTTCTCAAGTTGACTTAGTGCTTAAGTTACTTAAAATAACTTGGTGATTTAAGCTTGGCACTAACTAATGATTTAGGTGGCCGGAAAATAAATTTTAGAAAGCTTTTAGGATTCGCCGCATGGTGGCGTTGTTGCTTAAGAGAATGTCCAGAGAACGAACAGTAAGGAGTTAGTTCTCAACTTGTCTTAAGGTTGAGAGCGTCGAAGAAGGAAATACAAATTCTTTAATACATATTATTATTAATATAGGATAAGTAACGATGTAGGGATAAGTTACAGAAACAGTTAGAAGTAACAGTCTTGGAAGGAACAGGAACATGTCCCAGGTATATATGAGTATCATATATTAATGAGAAATAGTCACATCCTCCATGCCATCTTTGTAACGACTTTTTAACAGTTAAACATATTTATGTTATTACATATAACAGTTAAACATATTGGAGGATGGAAATAGTTGGGGGTGCAGTCAAAAATACTGGACCTTCATATTTGACTGCACCCCCAACTATTCCCATCCTCCATTAGTACTTACAGTCAACGAATTTCCTCTCTAACATGAGTTAAACATATTATGTAATTAATAACTAATCAATAATTAATAAAATAGGACTATCCTCAAATTTATCGAAAGCACTTGGGGACAACAAAGCTGCCATGGCGTTCGTATTTCGGGTTTTGAAAGTCCACTGTTTTCTGTGTAAATTATGCAATCATCTCAAATAGTATCTAAAGTACTCCATTGTCCTGTTTTAATATATTTATAGTGTAACTAAAATCAATGGCTTTGCGCGTGCTGTTTATCTACAATATGTACCAAAGTTTTATAAAGCGAATCATAGGCGTTGATTACTGAAGAATTTTTTGCCTTTAAATACAAAAAACATGTCCTAGAAGTTGCTTCACTATGAAGATTCTCATTAATTAGTAAGAAGATGGTTGACCTCGTGACCTTCTTGCTTGGATCTGTTAATTGAGTACTACCTGTGGGTAGTATTTTCATGTCATCATATATCATTGATAACATTTATTTGTTGTATAAGGGTAACCATATGTGAGCTGGGAATGATAACCCATGAAGGAGCTGGGGTTCAGCAGCTGTATAGTGGAGGTGATTTGTCCTAGATCACGCTCAACCGCAAGATTTCCCCCCTTCTTCTAGGTACCCACTTTATAGGGGCCGGGTGAGGAGGGTCCTAGATCCCATAGGATTCATCTCCGGCCGTTAACAGATTAAATGAAAGTCTGCCAGCAAAATTTGAACCCAGGACCTTCGGCATGGCAGCTCATCGCTCTACCACTGTCCAATCCGCTCCTCTATAGAGATTACAATACAGTTGTATTATATAATACAGTACATATTATTATAATCAATTAAAAATAATATAATGAAATAAATAGAAGTTTGCAAATGGCAAAGAGTTAAAAAAAAAATACTATACCAAAAAGTTACATTATTTTTACATTTGTTATTTAGTCAATATTGTTGTAGTTTTAATTATAAATATATTTTATGGGATTTGTATATTAAAACTTTATATTCATTTTTTAAAACCTAATTTCTTTTTTACATACACGAAGAGCCATTGGTCAGTTCTTATGAATGATTCACTTATTCATAAGAGCTAATTATCAATGTTCCATACCCGGCAAAGCGAAAAGTCAATGTTGAAATTATTATAGTAATGGTAGAATAATAACGTGAATGCATCTATTTCCCAGACTAATAGCAGCTTTCTTGTTTGAATGAAGGGTTCGCAGGAGTTACACACTTAAAGCGTTCTTGACACTCATTTGATTAGAAAATTAGTTGACTCATTGGGAACAGAAATCAAAGCAGATGTCGTAATGGCGGCTCCTTAAATCCTGTTATTACCCTTCATACGAAGACAGACATTGTACATTAATAATATTCTAAGTGCTATAAAAGTTCCATCAACCAGAAACCAACGCCTGGAAAATTGTTCTAGGAATTGAAGGAAAAAACACTTGGTAATGGCCTTATTACAGAGCACTCTAGAAAGAAGTTCTGTATACGTCGGTCGTTTTTCACGAGTGTTTCTAACATATTACTCATAGTTTTTCTTCTCTTGGAATTATTTTACATTTAAAAAAAATTGAGATTTTACTTTACGCTGTTTTAAACCCCATTTTTTAAGCTCCGCTATTACTTTATTTTTTAGAATTGAAGATATATTTTAGTGTTTTTATTTTTGTAAAGAAATAAAAACTCGTTTATTGTATTTATAAATATAATTTATTAAATATCCTTCGAATTTTTATTTAATATACTCAGGCTTGAAATATTGATAGCTTGCATTTCCTACACTTAAATAATCTTAAATAACATTTCCTCAAAAATGTTCAATGCACTATTTCTTCTAGTACAAGAATTATTTGAATAAATTATTTTAATTTCATTGGACAAGTAATAAAAATACAAGTGACGAACGGAGGGAAAGAAATTTTAAAGTAAGAGATAAAATTAACAATATAATTATTACCAATATAAGTTATTAACAATATAATTAGCTTTAAATTGCAATTAATCTTTAATCACCATACCTACATTTAGTCATATATTACTACTGAAATTCAATAAATAAACAAAAATACCCTTTACATAAATAAAAATTTTTAAAACATGATAGTATGGTATACAAGTTCCATTAAACCATAAATCAATTCATAAAAGGCGAATCTTTTCAATTAATTAAATATTTCTGTTTATGGATTAATTATTAAAATAACATGATGCCTCCAGTTTCGAGAAGTTATATGAGAATGTATTCTTTGGAGTATATACGGCCATGTGAGTTAACCGTATTTGATTATTATGTATATCTTATGTATACAGATAAGTAATGATTTTCTTAATAATCAACTAAGTTACATCTTTTTAGAGACTCGTCTGTGTTTAACATGTCTCTACTGGGGCTCAAATGTCAATACTAAAGCGATGCATTTGTACATATAATTATTGCTTTACCTTGCTTAGAGTAAACGATTGAATTGCTATTACTTTATTTTTTAGAATTGAAGATATATTTTAGTGTTTTTATTTTTGTAAAGAAATAAAAACTCGTTTATTGTATTTATAAATATAATTTATTAAATATCCTTCGAATTTTTATTTAATATACTCAGGCTTGAAATATTGATAGCTTGCATTTCCTACACTTAAATAATCTTAAATAACATTTCCTCAAAAATGTTCAATGCACTATTTCTTCTAGTACAAGAATTATTTGAATAAATTATTTTAATTTCATTGGACAAGTAATAAAAATACAAGTGACGAACGGAGGGAAAGAAATTTTAAAGTAAGAGATAAAATTAACAATATAATTATTACCAATATAAGTTATTAACAATATAATTAGCTTTAAATTGCAATTAATCTTTAATCACCATACCTACATTTAGTCATATATTACTACTGAAATTCAATAAATAAACAAAAATACCCTTTACATAAATAAATATTTTTAAAACATGATAGTATGGTATACAAGTTCCATTAAACCATAAATCAATTCATAAAAGGCGAATCTTTTCAATTAATTAAATATTTCTGTTTATGGATTAATTATTAAAATAACATGATGCCTCCAGTTTCGAGAAGTTATATGAGAATGTATTCTTTGGAGTATATACGGCCATGTGAGTTAACCGTATTTGATTATTATGTATATCTTATGTATACAGATAAGTAATGATTTTCTTAATAATCAACTAAGTTACATCTTTTTAGAGACTCGTCTGTGTTTAACATGTCTCTACTGGGGCTCAAATATCAATACTAAAGCGATGCATTTGTACATATAATTATTGCTTTACCTTGCTAAGAGTCAACGATTGAATTGCTATTACTTTATTTTTTAGAATTGAAGATATATTTTAGTGTTTTTATTTTTGTAAAGAAATAAAAACTCGTTTATTGTATTTATAAATATAATTTATTAAATATCAGTCGAATTTTTATTTAATATACTCAGGCTTGAAATATTGATAGCTTGCATTTCCTACACTTAAATAATCTTAAATAACATTTCCTCAAAAATGTTCAATGCACTATTTCTTCTAGTACAAGAATTATTTGAATAAATTATTTTAATTTCATTGGACAAGTAATAAAAATACAAGTGACGAACGGAGGGAAAGAAATTTTAAAGTAAGAGATAAAATTTACAATATAATTATTACCAATATAAGTTATTAACAATATAATTAGCTTTAAATTGCAATTAATCTTTAATCACCATACCTACATTTAGTCATATATTACTACTGAAATTCAATAAATAAACAAAAATACCCTTTACATAAATAAATATTTTTAAAACATGATAGTATGGTATACAAGTTCCATTAAACCATAAATCAATTCATAAAAGGCGAATCTTTTCAATTAATTAAATATTTCTGTTTATGGATTAATTATTAAAATAACATGATGCCTCCAGTTTCGAGAAGTTATATGAGAATATATTCTTTTGAGTATATACGGCCATGTGAGTTAACCGTATTTGATTATTATGTATATCTTATGTATACAGATAAATAATGATTTTCTTAATAATCAACTAAGTTACATCTTTTTAGAGACTCGTCTGTGTTTAATATGTCTCTACTGGGGCTCAAATGTCAATACTAAAGCGATGCATTTGTACACATAATTGTTGCTTTACCTTGCTTAGAGTCAACGATTGAATTTTACGATTAAGTTAAAAATACTAGTTACATGGTTAAAAAATTACTCACTAATGGATTTCTTGTTGACTATTAATACGTTAATATGGTTGCACAAACAAATATTATAGCAATGAATCGAATATATCAACCACAAAAACAATGTGGTTAAGTTAAACCTTCATAATGAACCACAGTTTAACTAATGTTGAAATGGTGTCGATATAAATGTATACAAAAAATCCATGTAATTTATCAATTACCCTATAAAGCATTATATAAATACACTATACCCATATTTAAAATTATATTACAATTGACTGGTTATTAACTACAACTTAGAATATGTAAAAGAAAGTTTAGTTGCGGCAATTAATATTTGAGGCCTGCATATAAATAGGAACCTAATTAACCCTAACCTGTAGGGATTCTAGCAGATAAGCTTGCATGGACTTGTCAATGGGGGTTAACAGCCGGAGATCTGAAGACCCTCCTGGGGTTCACCTAGCCTTTATTAAGTGGGTATCCTTAATAGAGAGAAATACCAGGCGGATGAGTGTTAACACAAACAATTCCTTTCCTGCATACCTGTTGTCCTAGAAAAAAAACAGTCTCTACCACTTACTGAATCCGAGAACTTTGATGAATTTTAGTAGTTATTAAAACAAAAACAGATAATCGATTAAAAAAAAAACATAAATAAACTACTCCAAGATATATTCGGAATGACAATTTCACTCCTCATCAAATACAATGTTTTAGTTTGAAAAAGGGAAATGGATGTTTGGATAGGCCTGATATATGTGAATGATTCGTAAAATGTTTCTTCTGCCATTCCAGATTGATGTGCACTGTTATGCTCGTGAAATTGATCCGAAGTTTAGTGTCTGCAGTGATGAATCGCTTCGTAGCGCGAGAGTCACATGAATGGATTTGTCACAATTGAACGTCGCCTTAAAAACACCTAACAGGAACCAATCTCCATGTAAATCCAAACCATCTATAACACGTTTATAACCAATATAAACTTATAATATAGTTATATTATACTATATATATATATATATATATATATATATATATATATATATATATATATATATATATATATATATATATATTCCTTGGACAGAAGCTGTTTATGGAAGATCATGACTGAGCTGGGTATTCCCGGGAAGTTGGTGAGATTGACGAAGGCGTGTGCAGACGACCCCCGATGCAGAGTCCTGATACAGGGAGATGTGTCTGAGGCCTTTGAAGTTGGAACTGGCTTGAGGCAGGGAGACGGACTCTCACCTTTACTGTTCAATATAGCCCTTGAAAAGGTGATAAGAGCAACATCAAGAGAGAACGGTGGGGTCCACGTCGGGAAGGTACATAAAATTCTTGCATACGCCGATGACATAGTAGTCCTCGGAAGTAATGAAAGGGATATCGAGAGACTCGCTAAGGTGCTTATGAAAGAGGCAAACCAAATCGGCTTACAGGTAAATGAGGAAAAAACAAAATATATGATAGTAAGCCGTAAAGTCCACCCCAGAAACAGCATCTGCGTGGATCGCAAATCGTTCCCGAAAGTAGATACCTTCAAATACCTCGGCTCCACAATAACCTCAACTAATGCCCTACTGACTGAGATAGACCAGCGTATAACAAGTGCAAATAGAGCATGCTTCGCTCTTTCAAGAGTATTGAAATCCCGAAGTATCTCTAGGAATTTAAAATTAAGGGTGTATAATGCTGTAATAAAGCCGATTCTGATATACGGCTGTGAAACGTGGGCTCTCACCAGCACCCTAGAAAGCAAAATCGAGAGATGCGAAAGAAAAATACTTCGCACGATAACAGGAGCGGTATGGGATGAGACTCTTAACTCATGGAGGAGAAGGACCAATAAAGAATTGCACACGGAAACTGGTCAGGCGATATCTCAGGATATGAGAGCAAGAAGGCTAAGATGGGCGGGGCATGTAGCTCGAAGTGATCCGTCAGGACGCCTCTACACAACTATGAATGCCGGAATAGTTGGCAAGAGACCACGTGGGAGGCCAAAGACCAGATGGATTGACAGGGTCAACAAAGATGCTGCGGAGCTACATGTAGCAGACTGGAAATCAGCGGCCCAGGATAGACAGAGCTGGAGAAGGCTGGTAAAGGCGGCGAAAGATCTACAAGGTCTGTAGAGCCAACCGAAAAATATATATATATATATATATATATATATATATATATATATATATATATATATATATATATATATATACATATATAACACATAAATACGACTTATTTTATGTTTGGATTATAGATTTATCGAAATGATTAATTTATGAAATTACTCGATCCTTAAGCTAATCCGGATTAACTCCAACAGTTATGGAACGGCAGCGGATGGAAAGAAAATATGCCGCCAAGAAAATATTGTATAGCGGAACATTGAGTAAAAACAAGCATATCTAATTTTTATAATAGGTTGGGGGAAAAGAAATTTATTATTTTCTAGGTAGATGGCTGTAGTGATCGATATCTTGTAAAGTATCAGTCAAACATTTGCAAGTTTATGCTCGTTGTCAAGGTGAAATTTCACACTAGAATAATTCTTTGGCTGTTTTTTTGTTTGTTCCAATCAGTTGTGAGTTACAGGGTGTTAACAATGTAAGTAAACAAAGAGAAAATTCGGTACATTTTACAGTTTTTCTTTGATAAAGGCAAAAATGCAAGCCAGGCCGCTGAAATTGGGAATGGTGTTTATTGTTCCGATACTGTAACAGCTAATTATGTGCAATTTTGGTTTCGTCGATTCCGTTCAGGCATTTTGATGTTAAAGTTGCACCTCGCATAGGCACGCCCGTCGTCGAAAATGTCGATAAAATTACAGAAATAATCGAAGTTAATCGGTATGTTAATAGTTGCAGCATCGCCTAGGAGCTAAAGATCGACCATAAAATTGTTTTAAACCATTCGCACAAAGCTGGATTAAAAAAAAAACCCGATGTTTGGGCGCCACACTAATTATCACCAAAAACCATGATGGATCGAATTTCCATCTGCGAAGCCTAGGCCAAATACATCGACCCCTTTCTTAAACCGATGGTGACTGGGGATGAGAAATGGGCCACATAGGACAGTATGGTGCGAAAACGAGCGTAGTGTGGTCAAGGCGTGGTGAAGCAGCTCAAACATTGGCCAAACCAGGACTAACGGCCAGGAAGGTTCTACTACTGTGTAATTGGTGGGGCTTAAACGGAATCATTTATTATGAGTTGCTTCCGTATGACCAAACAATAAATTCAGGCCAACAACTGGACCGTTTGAAGTTAGCGATTGAGCAGAAACGGCCAGAATTGACCAGAAGAAGAGGTGTGTTCCATCAGGACAACGAAAGGCCACACACGTCTGTAGTGTCTCGCCAGAAACTCCAGGAGCTTGGTTTGGAAGTTTTAATACATCCACCATATAGTCCGGACCTGGCACCAAGCGATTACCACCTTTTTCTCGCATTGCAAAACTTCCTGAGTGATTCGAATTTGGGATCAAGAGTAGATTGTGAAAATCGATTACTACAGTTTTTTGCTAATTAAGACAAAGACTTCTATGAGAGGGGCATTATGAAGCTACCTTTAAAATGGCAAAAAATTATACAACAAAACGGTGCATATTTGACCTAAATTTCACGAAAAAATTATGGATTTATTTTGCTCCAACCTATTATATTATGAAAAAAAAAGTCCAGGCTGGTCTATATGGTGGATGCTTCACAACCAAACTCCTGGAGTTTCTGGCGAGTCACTACAGACGTGTGTGGCCTTGAGTTGTCCTGATGTAACACAACACCTCTTCTGTTGGCCAATTCTGGCCGTTTCTGGTCAACTTCAAAAGGTCCAGTTATTGACAGTAGAGATCTGAAGTTAGTGTTCGGCCATACAGAAACAACTCATAATAAATGATTCCTTTCAAGTCCCAGCAATTACACAGTAGAACCTTCCTGGCCATTAGTACGGGTTTGGCCACCGTTTGAGCTGCTTCACCACGCTTTGACCACGAACGTTATCGCACAATATTCTCGTATACGACCCATTTCTCATCCTCAGGCCCCATCCGTTTAAGAAATTGGTCGATTTCATTTCGTTTGGCGAAGGCTTCGCAGATGGAAATTCGATCCATCATGTTTTTGGTGTTAATTCGTGTGGCACCCAAACAGCGATCGAGCTTCTTTTTGAATCCAGCTTTGCGAAAATTGTTTAAAACGGTTTTATGGTCGATCTTAAGCTCCTAGGCGATACTACAACTACTAATATGCCGATCAACTTCGAATTTTTCTGTGATTTTACCGACATTTTCGACGACGGGCCTGTCTGTGCGGGGAGCATCTTTATCATCAAAAAGGTCTGAACGGAATCGACGAAACCAAAATTCCACCTAATTAGCTGATACAGTATGCCACACTGTATTACACTGTGTGGCACCATAAACACCATTCACAATTTCAGCGGCCTGGCTTGCATTTTTGCCTTTATCAAAGAAAAACTGTAAAATGTACCGAATTTTCTCTTTGTTGACTTCCGTTGTTAACACTCTGTAACTCACAACTGAATGGAACAAACAAAAAAACAGCCAAAGAATTATTCTAGTGTGAAATTTCACCTTGACAACGAGCATAAACTTGCAATTGTTTGAATGATACTTTACAAGATATCGATCACTACAGCCATCTATCTAGAAAATAATGGATTTATTTTCCTTCAACCTATTACCATACTCCACACACTAAAAGAGTTGCAAGGTGGTGTCTAAAATTCCATATATTTTTAATTTCTCCTAGAAGGATAAAAATAAGTAATTATTGCCAAGCCGTTCTTCTTTCCGGTGTTGAATTTGTCCTATCTAACTAGGACAGATCGATCTTTCAATTTCAGATTATTTATTTAATCTGTTAACAGACATACTCGTATATATACACTCTAAAAAGTGGGTACCCATACTTGGGGTAAAAGCTCACTGTTGAGCGTGATCTAGCACAATTCCCTTCCCTGCACAGTGTCCTAGATGCAGTACAGTTTCAACCAAGTTCTGAACCCAAGACCCTCCATGGGTTGTATTGGCTCAGAATCTTTCATCCAGTTTTTTTTAAATTATTTCCTAACGATCATCCCAGCCATAGTCATATTTTCCATTAGACAATTACGGCGTAGATTTTGAACTCATTTATTTAAATTTATTTTATTTGTCATTCTATCTGTACATTTCGACACTGTGTCTAATAGTTATATGTAAAACTGAAATTAAGTAATTCTCACCTACTTTTGACTTTTTGATCATATCTTTACAGTTCCTATGTTTGTTTTAATTATTAACTAACAACGAAAATAAATAAAGGGAGCAGTTATTTGGTTAATTAAAAATAAATGTGATGAATAATACGAGGAAATACGCTTAATACGTTTCACGGCCAGAAGGACAGCTTTTCATAGTCTGTGGGAAAGAGAACGGGGTCTCTCCAATCACAAGTGACAATGAACCTAGTGAAGCAAGAACGTAGAGTTACCTGTTTTTTTTTAAATAACTGAATAATCTGCTGATATCATATTTATAATTTTATCATCATCAGTATATAAGTTCCTATAGCTAATAAGCAGTCCGAAAATCAAATAAAAGTAGCTTAATAGTTCAATATTAAATGAGCTACGGTCCAAATTAATTACAAAAGACTCATATACATGACAATCATAAGACCAACCTGGACTTATGGGAGTAGAGTTTTAGTTGTCCACTAAACCATCGATTTCCTCTCGTATTCAATCCTTACATTCCAAAATCCTCCGTTAAATTCCATAATGACCTTAATTTCCCATTTGTTATTAATTTGGCCCGAACACGATATCAACCTTTTCATGACAAAATTTATTCCTACTCAAACCCGAGTTGTTAGTTTCAAACCTAACAATCTCTTCAATTCCTGATAATCAATCCTCCGAGGCGTTTGAAAAGAAGATGGCCTCGTGATCTTCTAAGTTGAATTTGTTATTTGAGTACTACCAATGGGTATATCTCTAATGGCATTTGTCTCGTGCCGTTATACACCTTTCAATATATTTAATTGATGTATTCTATTATAAAGATGTAAAGTTTAATAAATAAATATATTTAAAAAATTTTAACCGTGAAGTAAATAAAAAAAAAAACTTCTATATAGTTCACAGTCTTTCTGGCGATTCCATTAATACTGTATTTTCGTTGTTATTCATTATACGATAAGTCTGGATGAGTTAGTAAATTTATTTGCTTTGGTAAGTCCAGAAAGTCGTAATACATAATTAACACACGCAATCCTTCGGAATGCAATTCCGGGATTTTAATTTTTATTCATATCACGAATTAAGTCTTTAATTAATGCTCATGTTAATCGCAAAGGAATTTCATGTTCCGAGGATAAAGATGAACCAGCAAATGTGTTTACACTGCAAAGGTAATTGATACCTACCTTGGAGGCGGCGCGTGGTACAAAATTGTACAATTAACATAGCCGTAATTAGTGAATAAAATCATTTCCAATATTAGATGGTTACTGAGAAAATATAGAAGATGCAAGAACATATTATTACAGATGCAAACTCTTATTATTTTTTACAGTAAAAAAATAAACGATCTTAAAATCAAATATTGCTTCCTGATTACGGCATGATTTATAAATACTATTTCCAATCTATTAATCTATTTTTCTGTATTTAGTACCATAATATCATCAGGGGTTAATAGGTTTTTGAGATGTTAAGCCCAAAATAATTTAATTTTTAATTAAAAATTAATTAACAAATTATATGAGCTTCTTTTACTCATCTAGTCGTACTAATCTTTTACTAAAAAGTGATTTCGAATAATAACAAAATAAAACCTTTTAGTTGGAGATTTGTTTTTAACACAATACTTTTTTGAAGCAATTAATACCTTGTATAATGCAAAAAAAAAAAACTGTACCACTACAACCCGTGAACGGATCTGGGGTTCGGTACATGGTAGAGACTGTACTGTTTCATGGATAAAGGTTCTGCAAGGAGGTGACTTGTCCTATATCAAGCTCAACCGCCAGACTTTTCCATCTTATATTGGGTACCCTATTTTTATAACATTTTATAGAGTTATAGGGTTATAGAGTAGGCTAGGTGAGCCCCAGGAGGGTCCTAGATCATACATGATCCATCTTCGACTGCAAACATACTAAATAAAAGTCTTCCCTTCAGCGGGATTTGAACCAGGATTTGCGGCATGGCAACTCAGTCCTCTACCAATGAGCCAATCCGCTCCCGAAAAATTCCTGCCGTGACCAGGATAAAGATTATAATAAAGTAAAACTTGATTAGAATAGAAAAAATAAGAGAAAATTTATTTGTTTGTTGAATAAATAATCTTCGTGTTTACTATTGTTAAGAAAATACTGTTGTTAATAACAAAGATTAACAAATGTTTTGTATTTACTATTTTGTTGGAATGTACTATTACTATACCGGCTAATTTTATTCAAATCAACAGATTTGATCTATCAACAGTACCTAGTACAAAATGATAGTATGTTCAAAATTAAAACATTTATTAAAATACACTGTTTAAAAAACTTCTTTATTATAATAAACAAAAATCAGTTTTGAAATAGTTACATGTTATTAATTCTATTCACAAAATGGTCTAATATGTTGTAACTATAAAATATTAATGAACTTTGTTTGTTCCCTGTTCGGGGTGCCGCCTACTTATCAATTTATTTGATAATAGACTAGTGGAATGTTAGTACGAAAAATCATATATACGCGAATTGAATTTGTATAATGATTACATTGGTATATTATTAATTATTATTGTCATTAAATGTACCAATTTGTACGTATCGTCGGTGTACGTACAATTAAATGGTGTATAGGAAATTTAAAATAGAAATGCTAGGGGTAAGTTGGACATCGGGGTTAAGGCAGCTTTTTTTTTGTTATCCATTGGAAACTACTCCCATCTAGTGGTGAGATTACAAACTAACTCATAGATAAGCTGTTAGTATTTCGCTATGTGGCAATGATCATTTCACCGATTTCTATGTATTTTATAATTATGGCAATAGTAATATACGATGATTTTGGTTCACATACACTGTACGATTAACATGAATTAAAAAGTTTGTAGTTTTCTAGAGTAGTAAAAGAAAATAGGCATTTGTAATAATGTTGTATATAAAATTACCTTCTCAGTTGGTCATAGCATATACGTCTCTCCGCCATGATAATGTTTCACAAATTATGTTGTAACGTAGGCACAAATTAAAATTAGTTGTACTTATTTGTTTTAAGTTGTAAAATTTTTCGCCTGCACCTCCACCATTTCTACATGGCTCAATATACACCCAGTCAACCATTTTCTCATCAATTTCGATATAATTTCATAAACTATAATATAATATAATCGCATATGATTGGCTTGAAAAGTGCTCATAGCAAAAATTAATGACCCATCCGGAACTTTATTTTAAAGAAAAGTAAATGGTCCTGGTGGGGGTGAAAAATAAATCCTTAAATATTAGGCAGATATTTATTATAAATTATTTTTTCGACCCACGTTATTTGTGGACCAAATTAGGTAATCTGATCACAAATTTGTTTGTTTATACCTTTAGCATCACTTGGATGGTATAATAGGACAATTCTAAAGCAGCCTTTAATATTTCCCTTTACATGTTATAAGCATAATAGTGATCTTTAATGAATACCTGCAGGCTTGTGGTCCCCATATTACGTCCCATCTGAACGACGGCAGAACTAGTCGGGCTGCGATTCCACGATCTTGGGCATAGAACGTTGATATGCTAACCGCTACACTACAGGTGCCTCAGAGTGGTCATAAATATAAGAGCGTCTCTAATAATACGTTAGTTTATTATAATTATATGGTCAAATAATATTATATTATTATTCAAAAATCTAGTTTTAGTCGAGTTTTTCTTTCGTAACATTATTTTATTAGGAATATTTAATTGATATTATAATAATAGCCAATACAAGAAAAGAAGCTAGGCACTGATTATTTTACCTGTGCAAGTGAAACCTATGCATTTCTTTTGAATATTGGCGTTGTGTCAAAAATATTAAACGTATATTGTTCATCACATATATATGGCATAGGACATCAAAAGATGTAGATATAGTGTGGTAACACATTGATGTAAGTAGTATATAGTTTTGATATTACTCTAATTTTTTTTTAAACCTCATACATTAGTCTTAGATTATGATTTTTTTGTTTATGGTATTATTATTGTTATTATTTATTGACAGTATGTCCCACATCGAGGATTGGCCTTAACCTGCTCCAACATCGACCGACAGTTTTCCCAATGCTAACTTCCGCTTTCGGATACCAAGTAGAATCATCCCATCAAAGTTTAAGACCAGTTCTCCTAGTTTCATACGCTTGCTACCTTAACACTTGTAAGATGTCTTCAGGGTTAATCTTTAACGCGTGACTGTTCCATCGTAATCTGGCTAGTTTAATGACCTGCACAATATATACAATATTGTAAAGGTTCTTTAACTCGTTATTTGTCAACGAAATCATGTGCATTAGATACAGATACAAACAAAGGTGTTTATAATGAAAAATTATATTTAGTGTTTCCGATATTCATCCACGATTTTCTAGGGGAGGGGGATAAAATTAATAGTACATTCGCCCCTAACATGTGAAATAAAAAACATGGATTGCTTTGGATATTGCTTAAAACATATAGCATCATTCTCATCGCTTATAAAAAGAGATGATGTGGTACGATTCCAACCGCCTGGTTTATCATTCAATCCAACGAAGGGCCAATTTATATTGCTTGAGCATATCTCGAGGAGTTCACTCGAACCTAAGCCCTCGGGGGCTTATATAACTGAAATTAGATTTTCCGCAGCAGTGGGGCCCGTTCTTGGGTGCAAAGAGTGTTATCCATTCCCCGCTCGGCCGGAAAACGGGAGGAAAATTAACGGTAATGGATTTGCTTTTGTAATTATCAGAGGAAATTTAAGGTATTGCGAAGTAGGTAGAGATAACAAACGAACAAAGCTGAGTTGGTGAGTTTCTGGAAATACTGGTAGAGCAAGAGAGGGAATCACTATAATTGATTCTGCAGGCACAGTCAAAACAGGAAAAGTCCAAACTATATGTGCACCTCTCGGAAAATGGGTATCATGATTACAATATCAGGTTTTTGGTCAAGCTTATCCACATACACTTTAACGATCTGTATTATTGTTCTGTATTATATTCAAGAAATAATGGTTGTATAACAACCTTCGTTCATTTAAAAACATCATTTGTGATGATTTATTCCAATTTGTTATTCTTAAATGCCTTCTTTTAAAATTTTGCTAGACAAGGAAATTCTATTAAAATTAGGCTCTATTAAAATTCTTGTCAATAATAAATGTAATAAGTTTATCTCATAAATTTATTCTTAACTATTTACAGGTTTTATTTATTAATAATTAATTGTTTTTCAAAAATCTGATATTTCTGTACCACTGTTTCCCATGCTTGTATATTGGTCACAGTAGGATAAAATTAAGCTAGTCCAATGTCAATACAACACTTATCTTATTTATCATTATTTTATAAGTTATTTTTAATGTAAATAAAAAACATAGTGTTGCTTAAATTGACTTAGCTCCTAAATGTGCTTGAAAGCTAAATTTAAAATTGGCTGCTCTATACAACTGCCCAAGGAAAAAAAAGATTAGATCTACTAGGTGAGAAAAAAGTATTTTAAACAGGGCAGTATGAATAGAATCGATGAAAAAGTAGCATACAATAAAACGGATATACAGTTTTCATTCGTTACATTTTAACTGACAAACATTAAAGTGGTGGATACCTATTCCTTTCTATTAATTGGATACCTTATATTGGACAGAACTTTATATTTATAATTACCATCTTGAGACCAAGAAGACCCAAACACGTAAATCACCTATAAAGTAAAAAAAAAAAACCTGTACCAATACGAACCTGTCGAACTATGAACGAATCAGTCTTACATGAAGGATCTTTGGTTCAGTTGTACGTGGTAGATGCTGTACTTCTGTAGGGCAATGGTTGTATACGGAGTCGATTTGGCCCTAAATAACGATCAACCTCCAGGTTTTCCCCCATTAAGGGTACCCACTTTATAGAGGCTGGGTGAGCCCCAGTACGTTCTCCTTAACAGATTAAAACAATTATCTGCCACATCCGGATTTGAATCCAGAACGTTCGGAAGAGCAACTCAGCACTTTACAACTAAGCTACCCGGCTTCCGTGGCACCTATAACATTAAGTAAACTTAATGAATTAGCCAAACAATCTTTATTAACATGACATATGGAAAAAATACACGAAGACTCTCTATTATTACAAAAAAGAAGCTGCACATATGAAATAATCGATAACGGGGACTTCTTAAATTGTGACGATTTCCAAGTTCATGTAGACTATGTAATTAATGGAAAGAGTGGGGGAAAGTTATTCGATTAAAATCTGATGAGACGGTCGGGATGGAAAATCGAGTTTTTCTAAAACTTCCTGATTTGATTTTTGCTCAGTCGTAAGGTTCTATTCCTCCCAAGTTTCGTTACCTTACTAAAATAACGAATTTGATAATTACTATTTTTCAGGATAACAAGAACAATTTTGTGTATTAGAATTAGCAATGATCCAAAATTTACCGTTTTCAATTTCATACAAATATTTTCATGGATGTTACTTTACAGTGAAATGACATCTGTCATCTGTTTATTAAACTCGTGGTCTTATTTCTTCTACTTTGATTGTTTCTTTTCTTTTTGTTTCTTTTCCTCATATGTGCCATTCAGCGTGGAGTTGCGCCTGTTCACTAAGACACTTCCAATAACTCTTCTCTCCCATACGTAGTAGTATGTACATTGAGCTCTGGGTCTTCCTCTTGGACGTTTTCCTGCTTTTCTTCACTAATACGATAGAGATGTCCAAACTTCGTTGTCTTCTTGTCGAGTTTATCCTTTAGAGAGATAACCACAAGGTCTTCTGGAGAAATAACAACAAGGTGCTCTCATTCCTAATACGAATCCTTCAAGTTCCTCTCGCTACTCGGAGGTACCTCATTTCAGGTACGATAATTCTGCTTAGATGCTTACCTGGTGGTGCCTTTCTTTCATTTCCGTATAGAAGGGTAGTTGGCTTTGAAGATATGTAGCATAACATTTCATCAAAACCTTCTTTTTCCCAATAACTATGTTGCAGAAGTGGTAGTACACTCTTCCTGATCTCTTGTTTAGATAAACGGGTTCTTCCAACAATTCATCAATCTCTTAAATCAGAGTGTGAGGGTCGAAATTCATCTCATCGATGCATAGCTAAATATGTATCAATCCATCCAGACTATATATATATATAATATATATCAATCCATTCGTTCCGGAGCCACATAAGTTACGAGGTTGGCTCTGCCACCACGGGGTCTTTTTTTTACTTTTTGGTTTCAAAAGGTAATTTTTAATTTAGCCGATATTTAAAATAGCCATGTCATTTTTTTGCCTTTGTTCACGAGAATATTTTTTTAGTAATTGTTTTAACTTTAAACTTTAACTGCGATTGTTTTAACTGCGATCACATTTGATTAAATAATATACCACTTAACCCGTCAGTTCCCAATGCACCCCCTAGGGTGCAGTCACTTTTTTTGTTATGTGCTATAAAAAAAATTTTTTTTCGAGGTTATAGCGAAGTTTTTGTGTACTACTGGAACTAGGTCAAAGGGTAGGACACATATGGAGCTGATATCAGGTGTGGTCTAGACAATATAATCTTTCAAACTCAGTAGTGTTCTGGTTTCTGTTGGTGTTGACAATTTTTCTTCTCTTTTCACTCACAATGACGAGAAAAACTTAAGTACTCAAATTATTTTTGCATTTATAGTTAGGTGGGCATTTTCTGGAACAAATGGTAGCAATATTATATATAAGCCACCAAAAATAAAACTTCAGAGCCAATCTAAAAGTAAGCATCACCTGTAGGGTGCATTGGTCACTGAGGCACCATCATGCTCTGAACGTAAGTGTAGAAGAAATGAAAATTGTTGTAAGTATCTTGTTACTTACGGGTTACATGACAATTAAATATATTATAATGTTTTGGGAGACTCAAAGTGATACCTATAACAAAACAGTAGCCCAAAGTGTGAGAAGAAATAGATTCCTCGAAATCCAAAAATACTTTGCGACAACAATAAGCTCCCAAAAAAATGATAAATTTTCAAAAGTCAGAGAATATTTTACAGTTCTGAACGCTGCTAATAAGTAAGGATTTATTTTATTTTTAGTAGGACTGTTCCTTGATTTAATTTTATACGACATGATATTTTTCATATTTTTTACTTTTAGGTATATGTAAGTGAAATAAACAAATATATATTTATATTGATTTTTGTTAACTTATATCCCTACATCTCACAACAATAAATAAAAAAAAAAGTAAATTGATTCAATTCTATTATTCAGGATAATTTGATTTAATTTATGAAATTGAGTGATTTTCTTATCCGGATGCCCAATGCACCCTACAGGGGGCACCTTCCCAGCGGATTAATTAATGCATAGAAAAATTTAAAACTTGTTTATTTATTCTTCTTAGAGATCAATAAGCATAAATAAGTAAAAAAAAATTAAAGTTCATAAGTGGTTTACATTTGGGAACTGACGGGTTAATGCTCTGTTATATTTTTCAACCATATAATTTCCAAATATTTTTTAGTTCGTAAAATGACATCCCTGATCCATAATACTAAGTTTAGATAACTCATTATTGATTAATCGTTTCAAAACGTTTTAATGTAGCCTATTTAATTTAAGAACTTATCAGTATTACAATAACGCTAAACAATCATAAACTACATTTAAAATAGATTACTCCAAGACTCGGCACAAACTTGATATGATATATACAAAAATATTGAACAATATAAATGGGGAAGAAAATGGTTCAGATAGAGGTAAAATATTAATTCCTTAAATAGTGATAATATATTCATCAGAAAGCACTGAGTTTCCATGCCGTAAATCTCGGTTCAAATCCCGCTACAGGCAAGACTTTTAAGTCTGTTAGCGGGCGGAGATGGATGTTATGGAATCTAGGACCCTCCGGGGGCCCATCCAGCCTATATAAAATATTATACAAATAGTGTACTCAAAATAAGGGGGAAAATCTGGCGGTTGAGCGTGATCTAGGACAAACCACCTCCCTGCAGAACCGTAGTCCATGAAACAGTACAGTTTCTACAATGTACTGAACCCCAGACCCGTTCACGGGTTGGCGTAGTACAGTTTTTTTTGTTGCATTATATAATTAAAGTATAGTGTTTTTTAAAATTAGAAACCGAAGTAATTATCGGATTAATGTAAGCAATTATTATATTTTTAGACTTTATTTTTATTATCATTTTCGCATTTATGTTGTTTTTATTACCGCATGTATATATTTTTATTAGATTTGTTTATTTTGTTTTTGTTTTTGTTATTTTTTTATGGAATGATTGTATAGCTACTTAGCACTAATACTTATTTCCCACAAATCGCAGATTGTAATATTTCAATAAAGAGTTAAAAAAAAAAAAGAAACCGATGTTTATACCTACAATGCATGTCTTCTTTAGACCTTGATAGAACAACTACAAAAATATTTAAAAGTAATTGGAATAGAGAAAAAAAAATAATATAGATGATATAATATACAAAAATGTAACTATTGGAGTAAATCAGCCCTGAAGAAGACCTACAATGTGGGTAAAAACGTCGGTTTTCAGTAAATAGTGTATCACTAATTACGGAATCTATTCTTTGAGCTCAACCCGAACCATTTTCTTCTCCTTAGAGGGGAAACTAGTTGACTGGAAGATCTAACGAAGTTATGAAATTAGTTGGGGGGTCCATAAATAACACCAAATAAGTGAAACAAATTTTTATTACTGCCGACATTTCGGCCTCCGTTGTAGGTCATCTTCAGGGCAAATGGAAGGAGAGGCGGCTATTTGAACCGTATAACTATAACTAATATAGTGTTGTAGTTATACGGTTACGATTATAGTTTTACGGTTCACATAGCCGCCTCTCCTTCCATTTGCCCTGAAGATGACCAACAATGTAGGTCGAAACGTCGGCACTAATAATAAAATAAATAATAATAAAAAAAATAAGTTTCACTTATTTGGTGTTATTTATGCACTCCCAACTAATTTCATTCTTCATTTTCTTCTCCTTATTTAAGAAAAGATTTAATTCCATGCCATCTTATAATTTTTCAAAAGGGGTATTTGAAAGTTACATGCGAGTCAAAAAAATTAAAACTTCATTATTGGTAAACCATTGTATTGTAATGATGGCATTGAAATTATTTTATTAACCATTAGAAAATTTTAAAAGCTCGAAACTTCCTATTAAACTTCAAGTTCAAACATTGTAGACTCAATATACGACTTTATTAAAAAAAAATAAACGTGTTGGAAGTTAAATAAATGATAAGTTGTTCCTGAATTAAAAAACTTCAACCAGTACAATTGGTCGTTGTCCTTTTGTAGAGCGGTATGTAAATAATTATCAATGATGTTTTGTGAATTACTTTCCGGAAATATTACTAGATATCTCTACCAACGGTCTGGAATGTCCGTGGCATTTCATAAGGAGATTGTCTTTTCAATCTCACCAGTAATTGGTGAGGAAGACGTGAACCTGCGGTGCGCCTGTAGTGACGTGGCTTTTGGTTACTCAAGGACTCAGCGGCCATCCAACAAGGTCTTTCGTCTCTATGGGAGCATCTAAACCAATTATCAAGAAGGAATAAAAATAAAATCTTAATTACTTTAATGAGGAACGATTATTTTAACAGCGGCTCTAAAAGGTGGGTGGATGGGTGTTCAGGTCGCTAGGCATATAGCGGCATCTAAATGAACTATCATCATATTTTGTTGTCTGATGTGATATTAAAGCAAAAAGTATAAAAAGCTAATAACTACTACCTAATCTCTTCAAAAAAATAAAATTTTATTCTCAGTCATTAATTCCATTATATGAATCAGTAATAAAAATAATTTTTAATATTTTCTATATACAATTATAAATATTTCCATTTTTGTTAGTAATTAAGTATGAGCCTACATAATTATTATCATTACAGACATGAATATTAATAATAAATGTTATAAAGGCAATATTACAGTTACTGTTCAATAGAATATAATGTATTTCTATACTTAATGAATTTATAATTATTTCCTTCCCGGTTTTAAGTAACTGTCTACTCATTTTATTCAGTATTAATTAAGAGCGTGTATATAAAATAAATAAATCCACTATTACAAAATTTAATTATACAGTATAACAATAAACTAGTTTAATTCGTTGATGGTACGTCGTTCATTAATTCGTTAATATTTATTTAATAGTTATTATAATTGGTTTCATTATTTATTTATTTTCAATTTTTAACATTTTAATTTTTTACATGTGTAACATATTGATTTCTTTTAGTTTTTTATTTATTCCTCTTTTATTTAATTCCATATTTAACGCATGTACGTCATTATATACATTATATGTTTCAATATTATTTTTCTGGATTCTCACTATATATATGGAGTAAAGTTAATTCAGGCGTTTAATGCAGAATATTGCTTTATTTGTTAAATAAAAACTTATACAAATTAACAAATTTATTTAATTATTTTTCAAAATAAAAAAATCTCAGTCTCAGATTAGCATTGAACACTCGCCACAAAAGTATGTGCCGAGTGTTCTCTTAAATTGGAGGTGTAATAACAGTTTAAAAAAATTGAAATTAATATTTTTAATGGAGCTTTTAATTATATAAATCATCTAATCCTCTAAATAAAAATTTCTATAAATAAACTAAAATTTGCAATACATTTTCATTCTTCTAAAATACATTTTGATTAAAATTGCAACATTTTAATACGCACTGTCACAATAAATAGCGATATAAGCTTAAATAAAATATGACTGATTGATACTGACCTAAAAGAGTCAAAGAAACAAATTAGGGTTGAGAAGAAATTTCATGAAATGCGCTTATTCAAGTTAGTTTCTTCCATTAAACTTGTGAAATACTAAACCGCCATGAAATGCATATTTCTTGTGGGTTCTACGTTAGGTTTCTAATGCGTATAAATTAAATGTTCATTATATAATGAATTCCATTACATTTCCTAATATTATCTTAACACCTTAAACAAATAATAGAAATATTAATGAATCTATAATTATTTTTAATTCTTAAAAAATATGATTTTGTATTCAATCTTTTCGTGGTAACTTTAACTTTTCTTTTTCTTTTTTCTACTAAAAGATTTAAGCAACAATTACAGGAAGGGTACTTTATGTAATTTTTAAACCATGTGTGTATGTGTGCGCGCCAGTGCGTAATTATTGCTGATATAATAAGAAATATCATTCTCGTACATGTGTGTGTGATCTTATTCTTACAAGTATCAATTAAATTCGAAAATAATTACTGTCTGAATGTGATATTTATATTTAGAAAAAAAGATGAATAAAGACAATGCGAAAACATAGTTCCCTTATTAAAAAAATCGAAGGTTAAATGGAAGGCTAAGAAACAACGATATCAGTCAATTGTACAGAGGATAGATGCAAAGATGGATATAAACGGAGGCAAATTAAAATCACTTAATTATAACAAAATAATAATAAATAATTACATATTTTATTATAGTTGGACATAGGGCTGTCGTGGTGCTGCTATTTTGGTGTTTGAATCACTTATAATGAGTTTAACTTCTGAATGAATGAATGAAAAAATGAGTATATGAGACATGTACTCCTGGATTTTAAATGCATGGATAGAAATATGTTATAAGGTTTTTATTAATATTATTCCGTCAATAATCATTATATTTGTATTCTTTATTACATATTAGAGGAAACGCGAATCCAGTAGCTATATAGATATGCTACTTCTTGATTATGATACCCATGAATGCCAAGGTAAATGGAAATGAATTACAACTTGTGTTTATGAACATTTTATTATAAAATTATTACAAAAAAGGTTCAATTCATCGGAGTTGTTTTGAGCTGTTGTTCGAAAAGTTTTGCGCTGAACACTTGGTAACTTATGGTACAATTCTTTACCATCCCTTGTAGCCGTGGCTTCCGTAGCCGGAGTATCCTGATCCGGTGTAGCCAGCGTATCCTGGGTAGGCACCGTATCCAGCATGGCCAGCGTATCCTGGGTAAGCGGTGGAACCGTATCCAGAGTAGGCAGAGTATCCAGGGTATGCGGATGAACCGTATCCAGAGTAACCGGAATATCCAGGGTATGCACCGTATCCACCATATCCAGCGTAGCCGGATTGGCCAGCGTAGCCGGAGTGTCCAGCGTAGCCGGAGTTACCAGCGTAGCCGGAGTGTCCAGCGTAGCCTGGGTAAGCACCGTATCCACCATATCCGGCGGACCCACCATAGCCAGCATAGCCCTTGTTATAGGCTCCAGAAGCGTATCCTGGGTAAGCTCCAGCAGTGTAGCCAGGGTAGGCTCCAGCGTAGCCACCGTAAGCTCCACCATAGCCTCCATATGCTCCAGATCCGTAACCTAAAGAAGGACCGAGTATGCTAAATGTCTACTTTACGTATCTCTACATCAATTTGCATTACAAAAATATATTTAATATATGAAATAATTATTTTATATATTTGATTGCATTATACAGTTTAATAATATTATCTTACCAAGCCCAGCTGCAGCCGTCCTCTTATCAACTGATTTTTCTTCGGCCTTTTCTTCTGCGGCGAATGCTACTGCGAAGAGAGCAGCGAAAATCTGAGGATAAATATTAAATGTGTTTTAGATTATACATTAAAAAGGAATCGAAAAAAATATAGTTCAAATATTAATGCAAACGTTACCAACTTACGTTTTGTGGATAAAAAAGTTATAAGGGGGATTCAAAAATTTCTTCAAGATAGATATGGCTATCCAAAGTTTGATTTCAGATTTATGTCAGCTTATTCTGATATTTTATTTAATCGTTCTTTACTGCATTATTTTTTTTTTATGTGAACTTATCATCGGTAAGCACCAGTTTTACACAAAATGATTTAAAATGTTGCACATTAATCAAAATAAAAACATATATTAAATCTCTTCTCGGGTTATTCTCGATATTATTCAAGACCATTTTACATCAAAGAAAAAATTATTTGAATCATTAAATCTTAAAATAATTTAAAATTAAGATATTTGTTTCAATGCCTGAGAGGTGTAGTTGATCAGAAATATCATATCTTTGAAATACAAATTTTAAGTTAACAATTTTTCTCTATAAAATTAATGTGATTGGTGCTTCCCTAAAATAACTGTGGGAAAATCGCAGTCTTTATTTTGCGTTGTTTTATGCATACAATACTTGAAAAAAATAATAGTCACTATAAATATTGAAATTAAGAAATTTTCTTAATTCAATGGACAGAATGAGTAATCTATAATTTTAGAAACATGAAAAAAACAAAACAATTAATATACCTCTCATATAATCTAATATTTAAATTGATCTAACCTAACTGAATGCTTAGTTATTTATGTTAAATCAAGTTTATGTCTAGGATGATGTAATACATAAACATTGGATAACTAAAACTAACCATCGCATTACATATGTTTTATTATTATTTTCAGGTAATTTTTATTTAACCAAGTTCTTTGGATGTTGTTAAATTAATGATTACACAACAAAATTAGCGAACTGTGGGCGATTCATTTTATATGTCAGAGATTTGTATCAAATACAAATAAAAAGGTCATTCTTGAAAAACCTAATCAACAAAAAAAATAATTAAAAAAAAACATTTTAAGTGAAATAATTTTTAACAATATATTACTGAACATTCTATTAAATTAAAAAAATCCATTTTCTTTTTAAATTTCGAATTTTCGCATTGCAAAATTGTCTTATGTTCAAGAAAAAATCTGCAAATTATGTTGTTTTTTTTACATTCTGTTAGTTCTAAAAACTATTCATGAATCCATAAAATATACTAAAAGCCTAAAATAATACTTAAGAAAATACAAAGTAAATATTCAAATTTAAGTAAATACAAAGTTTCTTTTGCCGAATAAATAATAACTAAAAAGTAAAATTAAGATCCAATTTTATGAGTCTTTCTAACAACAAAATTTCGAATATAAATTTAAATTATTATTAGTAGAAGTGGAGGAGAATGTAAAAGCGAGAGGACTTAAGGGCCGGCATGGTTCGACTTAGTACTTTGGTGAGAACTTTTAGGATAAAAAATACAACTGAAATTGTTAACAATCGTTGAATAACAAGAAGGTATTAGATTTATGTTATGTGCAAATATTATGGATTAAATGTATTTTAATCCGTTCGTTCCAGGAGATAGAGCTGTTGTTTGAAAACATGTTTTGTTGAACATATAATGAACAATATAAAGGTACTAAGAAATGCATTTCAAAATTGCGTAATGCCAATTGATAAATAATATATTTTATCATATTTGTTTATTAAGGTTTGATAAAACAATATTTTATTTGAAATATTTAATTGTTTATTATGTATGTATTATTAATATATTATTTTAAATTCCATTAATATTGTTTTAATTTAAAAATTTGAACTATATTTAGATATAAAAAAAAGTGGATACAGATTTCATGTGGAAGCAGATGGTCTTAGTTATTGTCTACAGGAGTTTATCGTTACGTTGCAAACATACTAACGCATTATTATAATGGACCTGACTGTTACTCACGATTGCCTTGACTGAAGCCATTGCTGTAGTGCTCGTTGTAGCGGTGGATGCTGCTGTGCTAGGGTAGGGCACCACCCTCCTTTATATACAGCAAGCTTCGAGGCCGATCCGTACCCCCGGCATCGGCTGATCAGAGATCATAGTGAAAGTGATGTCATCGCTACGGCTAGATCCTCCGAAATTAGTTAATTAATATCAAAAGGTATTTATAAATTAAGGTATGGAAAATAATAAAAATCATAAACTCTGATCACTTACCTGTTATATTAGTTACTAATTACATACTGGTATTTTGGTTATACGAATTACTAGTTACATTAATCTAAAATATTATTATTAATATTAAAAATCAGTTAAAATCATAATCTCGGATCATTTACCTGTTTTATTCATTTTTAAACGAAAAAATATTTGTGATTTTTCTGCGTGATCATTGTTTATATGCTAATAATTTTGTATTAATAAATAAACATTTATTTATTTATTAATAAATAGTTAAATATATATAATTAATATTAAAGACTAATTACAAATATAAACTCGGCTCACATACCTGCTTTACTTACTTTTAAAGGAGAAAAATGTAATTATAATTTTTAGCATGATCATTTCTAACAAATTGATAAAAACCTTAACATTGTTATAATATCAGTAATATTAAAGATCAATTAAAATTATAAACTCGGGTCGCTTACCCGTTTTATTTATTTTTAAACATTGAAATATTTGAGTGTTTCTGCGTGATCATTGCTAAAATAATAATATTTTTGAAATAAATATTAAAAAATACCTCAATACTGCTAACCGTTTATTAATATTGAAGACTAATTTAAATTATAAACTCTGCCCACCTTACTGTTATATTAAAAAAAATTTGGGGGATTTTCCTGCGCGGTTATTGCTAACATATTATTAATTGCTGGTTTAGTCAAAAATTATTTCCGAAACTTCGGGGACTGCATTAAAATTAGAAGGTAAATTGTCAATTTTAAACAAAAGTGCTAGGTTATCCGCGTTTGAACCTGAACGGCTCAAATTAAAAGTAGTGAATAAAACCACTTAACAATACCTGCACATAACGGTATATGGATATTATTTTATTAATAAAGGGTCATCAATTACAGAACATTTTAGACAAATTGATTTAAGAACAAATAAATTATCTATTTGTTAGAACTAATAGAAAGGAACAATTAGTATTCATGCACCATCTTTGGTGTTTTGCAATAAATACAAAATGCAAAGTAGGCTATATCCGTTGCATAGCTGTTTAGCCGCTAAATAGCACTGTATTATTCATACAGTAATTGTTAGTCAATAACTTGAAAGAGTAGTTTATCTCACTCGAGTTAATTATTTCATGACAGTAATTACACAGAACTGTGATTGTCGAGTACAAATCTAAAATTTATTTCATTTTGAATTGCATGATTAAGATAGCTAATGATCCTATGTACTACAGTCATCGAACAGATAGGTTGATAAGTTCATTTATTTACCTTTATATATATATATATATATATATATATATATATATATATATATATATGTGTGTGTGTGTGTGTGTGTGTGTGTGTGTGTGTGTGTGCGTGTGTGTGTATTAGAGTTAATTAGAGAAGACATGTAGGATAAATATTTTTGGTATTAAAATGGGAGTAACAGACGTATAAAAATCTCTGGGTTCCCCTATTAAAAAGAACCTGGGTTCAAAACAGTATGTTTTCAGATGCTCTTTTTGGGTACTGTACAGATAGTCTTAAAAAAACCCATACCACCATAACCAGTTAAGGGCCTGTGGTTAGTACATGGTAGAGACTGAACTGATCCCACATCCCCACCACTCGCAATTTTTGCGATGTACATATAGGGAAGAATGTTATAACCTTATAACATTACTTTAATTGGGATCTGGTTGACTCACGTCAATTTTATATTTTTAATTTTTTAGTTCTATTGTATTGGGATTATTTAAATATTTTTATTTTGAAGAGAATGGATTTGTCTGGGCTGGTTACGAACCCTGGTAGCATAGTTGGTAGAGTACCGAGCTAGAGATGCGGAGAACCCGGGTTCAAATCCCGGTCAGGACAAATCATTTCTCTTCAAAATAAAAAATCTAAAATATATATATATATATTAGGGTGTATAAAAAAAAAAATGACTGTTTCACCTTCCCCATGGAAAGAAGATGGCGACTAACAGTATCTTTTGACGAACCACACTCCCTCGCAGGTTCGCGAGTACTTGTGGACGGATTCGACTCAACAGCTTCCTTCAGAACCTCATCAATATCCATTAACGATCGCCCGGAGGCCGTCTTCCTTTCTAACGTCGTATCTCCACTTCTAAATTTTTCAAACCAACCCCGGGTCAAGGACACCTGAAGTTTTTTTCTAGTATTTTTTTTTTAAATTACGAGAATTTCGTAGGAATTTCAAAGATCATGTTTCTTCTTTGAAATAAATAACTAAACAGAGGCTTTTTTGAGTAAGTCCAGTAATAGTAAACAATCTTAGAGAATGCTCTAAAGGAATTATTTAGTGTTGGTAAATAATAAATAGCATTACAATATTTACAGACTTTTGAACTCTGGAATTTGATAAAACAGTTATTATTTTTTATACACCCCATAATATAATTTTTTTATTATCATTTTTATTAGTTTTTTTATTTTGAAGAGAAAAGATTTGTACTGGTTGGGATTCGAATCCGGGTCCTCCGCATCTCTAGCTCGGTACTCTACCAACTATGCTACTAGGGTTCGTAACCAGCCCAGACAAATCCATTCTCTTCAAAATAAAAATATTTAAATAATCCCAATACAAGAGAAAAACAAATTATAAATATAAAGTTGACGTGCGTCAACCAGATCCCAATTATATTAATGTTATAAGGTTATAACATTCTTCCCTACATGTATATCGCAAAAATTAAGAGTGGTGGGGATGTGGGATCAGTTCAGTCTCTACCATGTACTGACCGCAGACCCTTAACTGGTTATAGTGGTACGGGTTTTTTAAAGACTATCTGCACAGTACCAAACAAGAGCATCTGAAAACATACTGTTTTGAACCCAGGTTCTATTTTTTACGTCTTTTACTCCCATTTTAATACCAAAAATATGTATCCTACATGTCTTCTCTAATTAACTGTAGTAAACACGAGCAGTTAAATAAAGGCCTACATCAATATATATTGAAAAATATCTGGATGTTGTGAGGATAGGGTTCCTTGAAAAGGATGGTCAATGAATTTAATTTTATGTTTAATTTCATAAAGACTCAGATTATGCAAAGAATTTTGCCAACTTTAGGGCTGTTCAACTTTTGTGGAACTTAAGAGTTTAAGTTCTGACAAGTAAAATGGTATATTACTTGACTGTATCGAATAATGACTTGTATTGTTTGTTTGAGGTAAAAATGGAAACCTGGGGATCTTTAAAATCGTAAGAATGTAATATGTCCCAGGGGAATGAATCTAGAGTTTGACGGGATTCATACGAAAGCAGGTCCTACCATACAACATTGATAGTTAAGAGGGCGTGGAGGTGCTGGGAAGAAGAAATGATTTGGGAAGGAGAACTTGTGACATGGACGTCCACCATGATATAAAAAATAATTGCGGTTGGTTGAATAAGAAATGAGGTTAAAATGTGGGCAGGACACTAGACTAGAAAAAGGTCACAGGGATAAAATTAAGATATTATTATTGTTATATTAAAGTTAAAACATTTGCATTAGCAAATATGTGATTTTGATAATAATGAAACGTAATGACATTTGATTACGTAATGACCAATTTTACTGTTTAATTATTTCAAAATTTTCGTAGTTAATTTTTAATCAACTTATTTATTCAGTTCTAACACTAGAACTTAGTCTGTGACGTCACAGGAAAGGATGCTTGGCCATGAGAACATCTTGATATAAGGTAATAACAGCAAGTTTGGTAATAAATTGTAAAATAAACTAGTAAATAAGGAGAGAAGAAAAGAACGGTTGAATCAAACGACTACGTTTTGAAAAACTAGTGGCACCATTAGAAAAAAATAAGAACAAACAATAAATAAGTTATTATAAAAATACGTCTTATAATCATTTATTGTTTTACGTTTGTCTACAAAAATAAAAAAATAACTGTGGAGAGTAGAAAACAAACCTAGTAGGTCACCCACGTCTTCATTGTTGTTTTATTTATTTTATAATACTAAGTTTATAAGAAAAAAAGTTTATAAGTACCTTGAATCTCCAATTAAATTTAATTATAAACATTACAAATGGAGATGAAATATTTAAATTATAGTCAAGGAAAGCATAAGATATGCATTGAATCATTTAAATTGGTCTTTAATGTCAGTTATAAATCGGTAGTTTATACGTGATATCATGATGTATGACTAACTTTTAGTCACCTCACAAAATCCTGGTGTAACTGGGAAATCTTATATTATGTTAACATAAAATTCTTTATACACGCACCATGTACTCACTGGGCTTGAATTTATAAATATATTTAAAATCTTAGGTGTAACTTGAAGGAATCATAAATAAAAAAAAAAGAAAAAGAATAAAACTTATATTTAAAAAAATCATATTTATGATCCATTACAATACATTCGAATATGATATAGTTTATACTTGTATCATATAAGTATTTTATAAAATATTAGCTAACTTAATTTTATATTTATGTAAAATTGACTATAGTTTTAATTATTGTGCTATTTTTATAATGTTTTTCTTATAAACTGGACTCATTTCTTTAGGGATTTATATTGTGAGAAATTGCAAACATTTTCCAGTCAATTGTTGACTGAAAAATGGTTTTCTCTTTCCCAATATAAATTATTATGCTGTTTAATTATGCCTAGATAGCAATAAATCGTAGTACTATTAAAATTACACTATACTATTATTATATAGAGGAAATAACAAAATATATGACAAAATTTTAAGTTATTTGCGTTTTAAGATCTAATCTTACCAATACGAGAATGACTGATCGTCAGATACAAAAAATTAAAGCATTATGAATATTTCCAATTCTTATTGGTTCATACATATGCCTATACCACCACACTAGTATGAGCTTTGTATGCTCATCTTAGGGACAAAACAGGTTTTAATTATTTGATGAACTCTAATTATCTAAATAAAATAAAAAAGAACTCCAATAATTATTTAATAAAAAGATTCATAATAATTGTTGGATGATATCAACTTTCCGTTAATGGTTCGCTAGACATGCCGTAAACAATTCTACTTTGTTTTGCGTGCTTAATGTATTTCTTTTCCATCTTTTTGTTATGAAAAGACATTTATTTTTAATGTTATAATTAATTTATTAATGATGGATAATGGTAAAATTAATGTAATAAAAGTTCAAGACACTTGGTGAATATTAATTGATGTTGCTTTGAACTGGTTAGATAAACAGTGATCAAATGAACAGCAGGAGGCTTACATGTCCTCTTGAAGAAACGCGTTTAATGACTTCAATATGATATGTATAATATCCCTACAAGTTCTGATAAGAACTAATAAATAAAGTCAGTATGACTGTTTATTTGCCCCTATTGCTGATGCACAACACACGTAACCCAACAAATATTGAGCTGAGAATGTTTTGATATAGCAGAAAGCCTCGGATTAATGCTTATCCACTTGAGCGTACTGAGTTGGACCAAGAGAGGATAGAAACAAGACGATCAGACGAGTCGGAGGGACAACCACCGAACCATAAATGCCCAACTAGCTAAGAATATCAGTCCTCTGATCTACAATCATTTTTATTTCTTTGTCCATTTAACGCTCCTTAATGTTGCTAAGGCCAATCGGACCATGGTACCGTGGGAGTCCTAAACTTTATAAGGTATAATTAGGATAGGATTCTTTGACGAGCACCTGATACGAAATACCCCTCACTTTATATTAACATGTGTGCCACTTTTAACAGTTTTACCAAATGAATCTGGCAACAGGTAACATTCACCTAGTATTCATTAGCTAAATAAACAAAATAATTGCAGGATTAGAAGCAACTAATCGATATTGTTATCTATTTTATGTAAGATCTAATTGTGCAAATATAGTTATTTCAATCCAACTTTCTTTTTTTTACAAAGACACTAAATTGTCTTTACAGTAAAAGATTTTGTTTCATTATGCATATCTATATTGTTTTTTTTAAATAAGAGATTTTCCTTAATTCTAAATCGTAATTATGTTATTATGCATATATAAATGTTTATTGCAAGACCAATAAAACGTTCTATGCATTAAAGAGCATATGTATAGTTATGATGTTTGCTTGTGCAGATTTAAATAACATTCTCCATACGTCTATTACTTGCTTCGGACAAATTGGTTTGTTTGTTTACCGTCACTTTATGATACTATAGTTAATTAGACCATATCACAGTGAATGCCCTAAATTTTACCTATAAAGCGATAATTTGGATAGGGGCCTTTAACGAGTACCTGACACTGCAAAGTTTAGGGACCGCCAACTTATGCCCGTTTCGAAGTGCGAGAAACTAGGGATTTCTTACTCATTTTAAAAACTGCAAGGCCCACCAGAAGGGCTGCAAATTAGTATTTAGGAAAAACTGGTTCACAAAAACCGAAAATGGATGAAAGGCAATCCTCAAAATTTTCATAGAGCGTAGAAATGTGAAGCATATGGCGTGCTTTCTATTAAAAATCTATTAAAAAGAGCTCCAGACTCAATTGAATACAATTTATTTCATATACAGTAGTTATCCCATTATCCGAACGTACAATAACCCCAGCACTTGGTGGAAAAGAGACAAGGAGGGGTCGCCATTTATAGAATTTAAACTTAAAGAGTATTTTCTCCAATATTTGATTTGATGAATAGCCTATTTTTTTTATAAATATACCTAAAAGAATAAAAGGCAAGGCAAATATGAAAAGTAACTTTCATGCCACAATTCGATAAACAAAAACGTACTTACTGTGTTGACGTTCGTTTTCTAAACTTGCATATCAGAAAATAAAATATAGATTTTTTTATATGATCATGATATTTATTTGACGTTTTATTTTTTCATTGTGAATTACGTTATTCTGAACTTTTGAGAATTCGAACCACACCCGACTACATGAGCTCGGTCAATCAACGCTATACTGTAATTATAAAATAAAACTTACCGTGTCATTAAAATTAGATTTCCCCAACACGAAAAAAAGTTATGCGTACACTCTTGTAAAGCCATACTTTTTTTATGTTCTTTTCCTTAAGAAAAAAATATAAAAAATTAATGAGTGACGCAGAGAGTTGTAATGAGAATTTGGCCAGGATCCACAAAAGTTTGAAAAACCTTGGAAATGTCTCAACGGTAAAAGGACACTGGGAAGAAAAACAAAACCTTCCAGCGTGAGAACTTTTTTGGGAGGAACCAAATCCGAGATGTTTGTCTTTCTCTAATTATTATCTGTTGGGAAACTTCTGATCTTAAAATGGTTAATTATCAATAGAAAGCTAAAAGTTGTTAAAAGGGAGTAATTGCGTACACAATCTATTAACTGAAGAATGGTGTTTACAATCTGCGTAAATGTTCTTCTTTGACAATATTTATGCACTTAGAGGTAAACAGTCGTTTGTTCAAATCATAAACGATCAACTAGATTATGATTTTATATTATTATTTGATTAATCTGGCCATATTGTTAATAGTTTGGTATTATAATTTATAGATTTAATTTGATTTAATATTGTTAATAAACTGAAATAGTTATTTTTTAAATATTTTTATTTGAAAAGAAAAGATATGTCCAGGACCGGGACTCGAACTCGGGTCTTCCAGATCGCTAGTCTGGGACTCTACCAATTGAGCCATCCTGAAATAGTTATTCTTAAGTTGTAAAAATGGACCAATAGTCCAAACATCCAATTAATGCGAGTTTATACTTTTTTTTTTCTTCTATAAAACTTTCAAGTTTACGATAACTTTTTCGGGTAATGTGCTCATATAACAATTATAAGTTTATAGTTTTATTGTACCTATTTTATTCGAAAACTCTCGTGATTTTAATTAATAATAACAAATCATAAACAATACACTATATTCCCATACAAATGTTTAGGTTGCATGTTCAGTTTATCTACTTCTTTTTCTGTGTATTTCAGCATTCAGATGTTTTTACGTAACCTATTCGTATATTACCTTCCTTAGCCTTATTTTATTATTGAACGCTTAGGAGTGAGGTCGCTATAGCTTATTGGTGAATGTGTTTGGACTGTTGATGTGAGATGTTCTGCATTTGATGTGATTTATTTTGATGCGTGTCCTGAAGATACTGAATTGGCGCAACGTTGAGTTGTTAGTTATTTTCTACTACTCTAGAGGCTTGAAGCTTTGTTTTTCGTAGATATCTGGTTGCATTCTAGTATTTATAATTTTAGTTTAGGAATATTGATTTTTGATGTGAAACATCTAACGGCGCGTTTGGCGAGTAGGAGCAACTGACGATGTCATGATGCGAAAACTTCGAGCAGGCCCATGGCTGTTCCTGTGCTTCTCCTTAAATTTATTATTTAAATGAACACTAAAATTTTATGGTCAATGTTAAATTAGAGACCAGTTAATGTGCTAAAATTTAAGTTATTTAAAATTACACTTTAAAATTATAATATTAAACATTTATTTAATATTAATAAAATTATTATCCTTATTAAATTACTCTTTAAGTGCTTAAATTCCTCTTTAAATGTGCTTCTCAAATTACATTAGATGATGGGAGACAGATACTCATGGTTGTATATATTTCACTTACCCGAAAAATCAAAGATATCATCTCATTTTTACACCGTAGTTTACTTCCGTACAGCATAAGTGGTTCAAGAATTTTAAACGAAAATGTAGATGAATTACCCATGATTTTAGCTGGAGACTTTAAAGTAAATTTCGCAAAAGATGAGTCAGCACCATTGATTACGTTTCTTCAACAAGATTATCAGTTGTATATTAATAATAATCCAAGGGAATCCACAAGATAAGGCAAAGCAATAGATGCAGTATTTACATGACACTCCCATAACGTTAAAAGTAACACTTTCGTTGCTTATTCTAGTTATCATCGGCATATTGTAACTTTGATACCATGAGAAACATCATCGAGTGTTAATATTACAGAAATAACTGATGATACTGAATTGTAATATTTTATTTGGATTATAATGGTCTTTTATGTATATTTTTTAATGAAAATAATATTATTTTTATCACATAAATCTAAACAAATTTATGTATTCCCTTCCATTACATCCTTTTCTTACACTTAAATAATTAATTCTTTCCCAATAACATCCAACATCTAAGTTTCACATATATCAGGCGTCCCGGGACGGCTTACATTTTTTCGTCATAACCGTTTAAAGTTGTCATCAGCACCTTAATAAAATTAAGATTGAAACGTCGATATTTTGTGGTTAAATTTAGACAATAAAAACGGATATAATATTGATATTAATATTTTAAGTAAAGTTAGAGGTTAAAAGAAAAAAAAATATTGTCCTGCAATTGAAGAATTGGTTATCCTTCTCAATTTTCTTAGAAATTTTAAATAGGAATATTCTCCATATCTGGCCAGACTATTTCTCAAAGCAGTATATAGATTAGTTGGCCATAAATTATTTCCAGAGTTATCAAATATCTTGATTGCTTACCATCAAGAAATAAAAATTGTAGGGAAAAATGCCAAACACGTAGAGCACTAACGACAGAGAACTTTGTTATGGCATTTAGCCCTAAAATAAGTCCTGTTATCATGGGGATTTGTATCCGTGTCACCTGCTTTTATGATTTTTTTTTTAACTTAAATTTGACTTATATACTTGCTTATCTAATTACATCACAAACATTTAAGAATATAACACAAATTTGAAGTACGTATTTTTTAAATATTTAATATAATCTTTCTTTGTTGAAAATAGTAATGAAAGTAGTTTTTACATTAGATCTGTAACCCTGGTGAGTTACTCCAATTAGTCCAGTGGGAAGCAGAACCCATCGTCCTCGTACTGCATAATGTCGGTCAGTAGTTGGCTTGATATTGAGTTATTTCTTATATTATAACTAAATCACAAGTCAAAGATTAAAAGCATTATACCATACCAAAAGTGCTATTTACTAACTCTTTTTGGACAAGATTTGACTTTTCGACTTATTCGCCAGTGCTACAAATCTATCCGACAACCTTTAGATTTATAATTCTCTGATTTAATTTTATTTAAAGATATTTAATTTAACACTCTGAATTATCAACAAGATGTCGGCAATACACGTTTTAAAATAATTTGATGAATGTAAAATCGGCAAGTAGCCTATAAACTCTTTGTTTGATTAATATGAATACATTAGAAATTTAACATTAAGGGAATACAATCATAATGATTTTTACACATTATTTTTTTTATAAAAAAAAGTTTATTTTTAAGATCTTACAAAACGGGAGAATCGGAAATTAATTCGGTTTGTTGAGGTGGGACGAAATTTAGGTAGAGATGACTTGGTAAGTTAACGATTTTTTTACCATCCCTTGTAGCTATGGCTGCCGTAGCCGGAGTATCCTGATCCGGTGTAGCCAGAGTATCCTGGGTAGGCACCGTATCCAGTATTACCAGCGTATCCTGGGTAAGCGGTGGAACCGTATCCAGAGTAAGCCGAGTATCCAGGGTATGCGGTGGAACCGTATCCGTATCCAGCACCATAGCCAGCATATCCGGTGGCACCTGGGTAAGCACCGTAACCAGCGGCGTTATAACCAGCATAGCCCTTATAAGCTCCGGCGGCGTATCCTGGATAAGCTCCAGTGGCATATCCTGGGTATGCTCCGGCAGCGTATCCTGGGTAAGCTCCAGCAGTGTATCCTTTGTATGCTCCAGTGGCGTATCCTGGGTATGCTCCAGCGGCGTATCCTGGGTAAGCTCCAGCAGTGTAGCCTTTGTATGCTCCAGAGGCGTATCCTGGGTAAGCACCTGCAGCGTAACCTGGATAAGCTCCAGCAGCGTAGCCTTGGTATGCGCCAGCACCGTAGCCTTGGTATGCGCCAGCACCGTATCCTATTTATTTATATTAAAATTACAGTAACAAATAAGAAGGGAAAAAACAACACCATCCAATTATGTTTTGCCTAGTAAATTTGTAAATACAAAATCAATTAAAATTTATTAAAGTTAGTTTTATGTCGGCAGTAATAAACTTTTATATTTAATGCCTGTCTAATAATAATAAATATTTAATGATGGTATACCAATTGCTGCTGCAGCCGTCCTCTTCTCTACTGATTTCTCTTCTGCTTTATCTTCAGCGGCAAAAGCCACAGCGAAGAGGGCGGCAAAAATCTGGTGGCAGAAATATATGTGTATAAATACAAATTAAATAGAAAAAAAAATGGATGATATGGCCCAAGAAAAGCACAACTGTTGGATCTCTGATATGCGGAGGATGAAGCTTTGAAAATGTTACAAACTTCGAGTTCCTCGGCACGATAGTCACTGTAGAAAACAAAATAGAAGAAGAAATGAAATTGAAGATCCAGTATGTATTGAGCACTCAAGAAATAATTCTTCTAAATCGAAATATATCCCGATCAAAAGGAAGGTATATAAGACCGTTCTCCGACCAGGGGTGACGTGTGGTAGTGAGACCTGGACCCTTACAAAGTTAAAAGAAAGTTTTATTAATGCTTGGGAGAGGAAAATTCTGAGAAAAATATATGGTTCAACCAAAGCCGGAAATATATACAAGATAAACACCAATAAAGAACTTAGAGTACAGTATAAATACCCCGATTTAGTCTAATATTTTAAAAAAGCGAGAATAAGATGGTTGGGCCATGTGCTTCTAACGTTTCAGGAAAAACTACTAAGGAAGATAATGGAGGGACGCTCGGATGGTTGAAGAGGAAGAGGTAGACCCAGGGTACGTTAGAGGAGAAGATCCAGGCTGACCTACAGCTTCGGGGAGTGACAGAAGGGAGTGGGATGAGACAGAACGGAAAAGGGTCACTCAGAGTGAAGGCCTGAATTGTTAAGGGGTCCAAGATCCACAGATAAATAAAAAAGTTTATCCATTATCAAACAATAAATTTAAAGAATCGCACAATTTCTTGTTATTTTATTAATATATTATATTCGTGGATTTTTTAATATTATTTCATAACTATGACTAGAATAGACCAAGAGTCACTAGTATTATGAGTTGAACTTTAAGGTTATTCATACTTTAAGGTAATAAATTCATTTTTTTTTTTTTAACGGACCAGTGATAAACCATACGGTGAAATAACAGCGACAAGGCCATGAAACATGAATTACCAACAGCCAACTACTGAATATCTAAGTGCTCCTAAATGCAACCTGTGGTTTTGCATTATGCACGATTTATTTCTGAAGTTGGCGTAGGAAGAAGTTGGAGGTGGAAGAATGGCTAGAAAGCAGTTAGCGGAAAGGTCTAATTCTAGGAGAGCAGTTAACATTTGGTTTAAGTGTTAGCGGCTCACAGTTAAAGTTGCTGTTGCCGATTGTCCAATGTCCATTTTGCCGCTTTAGTGTCCGACGAAAGTATCTACAAAACTAGACTTGAGCCTATAGTGTTGTTAGACATTAAATTTTAGAGGGTTTCTTGTTTTATTCACATAACGTGACGGATCTTTAACGTGTGCATGACAGCATACATGTTCGGGGCATCTGTTATACGTCCATTCCGAGGAAAGACGAAACTAAAGATTTTTTCTTCCCTTCAAAAATCCTAAGGCCACCTGACGGGCTGTGAATCCGCGATCTTGGTCATAGTAGGTAGTTATGATAACCACTAGACCACGAGTGACCCTAATTTTTGAGTGTCGACATTGTGGTAGACACTAATAAAACATTATTCAAAGACAAGCCAATATTATCTACATATTTTAAAATACATGCTACTCTTGCCACCATATTTCACTTGTATTTTAGCAAAATCACCTTTTAATTACAATTTTCTGTATAATTATTTTATTTTTAATTAACTTTAAATAAAATTCACTGAAAACATTACATATTGACATACGAATGAATACTTTCTATCAATTCAAAATAAATTATTGAAGACATGACTAGTTGAAACGTCTTTAGAAAAAAAATCTTTTTATCGACATTTTCTTGATTTTATTATTTTATATTGTACTTTCGCATTCTAGCAATCCTAATTCTTAGTTAATCCCATTATTTCTTAATTAATCATGAAATATTCTTAAAAAAGATTAGTCATCATAAAAAAAAAATTATTTTCCAAACACTATTATCAACTTATGTTTTAAGATAACCAAAACACCTGTCAAGAGTAGAAATAATGTTGAGATTGTAAATTTAAATAGAATCGTGAATTTATAACAGCATAAAAAAGAATATTCATGGCTGGGCAGATAAACTGATTTCTTATAAAAAAGAATGTTCTATCCTACCTCGACTAAAAGTTGATGAAGGATTCCTTATGGGGGAAAAACGCCTACAAAAACATTCCGTTTGAACATCGAAAATTACTCGAAAGCAGTATACACATTTGAATGAAAACAAATATGTAAATATTTAATGTTTACGATAAAAAATATGGAAATAAAAGTTCATCTTTTAGTTCAACTCTTCATTTATTGAGAATCCGTTATACGTTAAAAGAGAAAACTTATTTTGGTCAGTACTGCAATTTATAAATGTTTTTGTGTTAAATTTATTTTTCCGGATTGTATAACAAATATGCCAGAAAAAAATAATAAAATTATATTTAAAAATATTTAATGAAGCGAATATTTGATAAAGTAATTTTTTTTTAAATACATAAAAATATACGAAATTTCAACTGTAACAAAAAAAAAGTTTTAGTTTGTTTTGTAATTTGAAATAACGCTACACTAAGTTGTGTATTAGTCAATTTATTTTTGCCCCTGTTACCTACATCCCTTTACAACCAACCCCCTCCGGGATATTATTTCAATGATTATTTATTCAGAGGAATATAAAATATTTGAAGAAAACCATACACTATAATCAATCTGAAATGTAAATACGATATTTTATTAGGGGTATTTTGGTGGTTAATTTATTTTTAATTTTTAATTCAATAATTATTAAAATTAATTAATATTTTGTTGTCAACTTTAGAATGATATTACTAACATAGAATTATTTTTACTATAAAAATGGTTAAATATATTGGAGAAATTGGTCAAACTATTCTTAGAGAACAACTTTATGTTTTAATATCACTAATTTCCATAAGTTTATTTTATAAGTTAAAATAAATATTCAACTAATTATTTAAGTTGATATTACGTGGATACTTGGATATTTAATATTTGACGATTATAAATTAAAAATTATTTAACAATTATATAAAAAATAAAAACAGTCAATATCAATGGATTTTGTTGTTTTAAATTTGTATTTTAGTATCTTATCTATTAACAAAAACTTACTTAAAAAACGTAATTTACTTTGTATTAAAATATTTATTGAAATTTACTCACGATTGCTTTGAATGAAGCCATAGCTGTAGTGCACGTTGTAGCGGTGGGTGCTGCTGTGCTGGGGTAGGGCACCACCCTCCTTTATATACAGCAGGCTTCGAGGCCGATCCGTACCCCCGGCATCGTCTGGCCATAGTTCATAGTGAAAGTGATGTCATCGCTCTCCTGGGTCTGAAATCCCCCGGTAAGATTTAGGCGAAAATTCGATAGTCTGGTTCCACTTCCAAAATTCAGAAAAAAATGTAATATGAAGCAACAGGGTGATGGATTTTTTTCCCCAGCCGTATTTGAATCCCGGATCATTTAGCTTAGCAACTCAACACACCAAGCTAATCCGCTACCCATAACAATATTATTTACTTTTTTAAAAATACCTAGGTGAAGTAGAATATATTTTAATAACATTTAAAATATAGTTGATTAAACACTTTTAAGTTTCCTTATGTCAGCAATTGGATATTTGAAACAGCAATAAATGACTAATCGGTCTATATTTCACTTGCCTATTAGTTATGTACTGATAAGTGTAACCCCCCCCCCTAATACTACTAATACTAAATACTAATGTAATAAATTAAAGACTTTTTTTCATTTTAGACAGCCAAGACCGAACTCCAAAAATTCAGATGCTCCCTCTTGCATATATATTAAAAACATTTAGCATTTAGGCATGTAATGTATAAATTTTATTCATATTTAAGTAGGTAATATTATGGCTTTTAATTATGTTTTGCTGATATACATATGTAATAAAGGAATTCTTCCTAATTAATTTTGATTGAAATTTAATTTAATATTAATCCCAGTGATGCTTTAGGCAATAGAATCATATACAATAATACAGCACAGATTGTTTTGTATATCGTATTATTTATTCATTAATATCAATAATAAAATTTAATTTTCATTAATACATAAATACCCTACATCAATTTTCTAAACTTTATTATTTATTTCATTAACTCCTGACATCTGTATACCTTATATAGCAATCACTCAACCTAGGAATATACATAGATACTATAAAACTAGGAATAATATGGATACTATTAGGCACAACTATGTTAAATGCTTCATATCAATACCACCAATCACTGCATTCATGTCCATTCAAATGAATCCAAACCTGAATCCAAAAGATCATCCTAAGCGCAGTCTTTACACTTACGTCTTGGTCAAACTCTAAAACATTTACCATTCGTGTAATTATTTTTTTGTCACCACCCTGAACATTATACAAGCTAATCTTCGAGATGCAATAAAATTATTTTCATTTTAATACTTTAACTTTATTGATATAATAGGCACTTAGTATCAAAAATAAAATCTTAGGAAAATAACTCTAGAACCAAGGGGATAAGAATGGGCTTAAAATAAAAAAAAATATATGCTCATCGAACTTGGAAGAAGTGAAACCTACTGTTCATTTTTGGTCTTTTAAAATTATATACTCTTGCGTACGCAAAGAGAAAATGAGGATGACAGATTCCCAAAGAAATTTATGGAAAGATTAAATCTTCATGGCCATTACTATGAAGTTTTCATAGTGTGAATTCAGGGAGCGGAGTGGCTCAGTGGCAGAGCGGTGAGTTGTCATGCAGAAGGTTCTGGTTTGAAATTCCACTCGTTGGCAGACATTTATTTAATCTGTTCGCGGCCGGAGACGGGTCCTATGGCATCTAGGACTCTCCTGGGCTCACCCAGCTTCTATAAGAGGCTATACACTTAAATCTGGCGGTCGAGCATGATCTAGGATAAATCACCTCCCTGCATAAACGTTATCCAAGAAACAGTACAGTCTATACCATGTACTGAACCCCAGTACCCTTTACGGGTTGCAGTAGTTGTGGTTCTTACACAATCATAACTAAATTAAAACAAACCAACATAGTCGAAAACAACTACTTTGAAACGTTTTTAGCGATTTTATCCACCCTTTAACACATATCGTTATTTCTTTTTCATAATTTCGGTTTTTGTTTTTCAAATGACCGATTGCTTAATTTAATTATTTAAAATATCAAACGAAAATGTATCAACTGTTATTGTTTCATAGATTAGCCATATGTAGATTTTGCGTGTTGTTTCGGATAATTATATTTATTTTGTTAATTAACTATTATTTTTTTGTTAAATTGCATAAATCAAACAATATTGCCTAATTATTTAAATTGGATTTCCGACCACGATCAGCTTGCTACAATTAATTATACGGATACACTTAAAATGATTTAGTAGCTTAAGAGAAAAATGAGTAAATAATAAAGGCTTACATTACGCGGCACATATTGCTCTAAGGATTCTAGGAAGTGGGAACGGCTGCTTTAAATTCTCCAAACTTACGAGAAGTTTCAGTTTGAGTGGGAACTTAATGAGTTTCTATAATTACATCCAAGAAAATATGGCTCTCATGTAAATTTATATCTACGGAGTTATATATTTCATTCATTTCTCTCATATTCAAAACCAACTGGCAATAATAATCTTTAGATCGTTAATGAATGCAAACATTTGAGAGACATTTAGAGATAAAAGTCATTCACCTTTATTAAATATTGAGAAAAAGAAAAAAAATTAATTAACTGAAATAACATATACTAAAAACAGTTTTAAGTATTAAATATTTGTCAAAAATAAATATTATCAGTTTTTAAATAAGTTCGGACAGTTCTGCGATAATAATTTTTTTTTTAGTAAAATCATGCACAAATACCATTTTCATAGCTAGCGTTATCAAAGAATAATATAATTAAAAACCTGCAATCCATGAGGGGTTTTAGTATCAGTACATGGTAGAGATTGTACTGTTTTTAGTACAACTGTTGTGTACGGAGGTGGTCAGTCCGAGATCACGCTTCAAGTTTTTACCCCAATTAAGATATCCACTTTATAGAGGATGGGTGAGCCGCCGGAGGGCCGTTAGATCCCGAAGCGTCCAATTGCGGCTGATAACAGGTAAAGTAATTTATCTGCCACGCCCAGGACCTTCATCATAGCAACAACATACTAACCCGCTCCTAGATAGTAAATTAAAAAAAAATTAATCAGTAAAGATTACAATGGATCAAAAACTACAATGTATTTTCAAAATTAAATTGTGGTTTTAATCTTTCTTGAAATCTGTGTCATTACATAATGATTTAAATAATGTCTTTAGAACAAGGACTGTGACTTATTACTATTACTATGACAACGATCGTACAGGGAGGTGATTTGCTCAAGATTACTAACTTTTTTAAAGTTACGTGAGTTGGAATATATTTTAATAGAATTTAAAATATACTTGATTAAACACTTTTAATTTTCCTTATAACCGAAGTAAAAGCGTAATCGGTCTATTATCCACTGGCCTATTAGTTATGTACTTATAAATGAAATACTTTGTATCATTACAATATTCCTATAATACTGAACACCGTCCCCTCTTAGACAGCCATTAATGGACTTGAATACTTTCTAAAGTTCTTACAAGAAACATAGTTTCTCATGCATACACATTTCATCAAATACATACTCATCAAATTTAAAATAAAAAGTTCATTGTTTATAATTTTCAATAATGAATCTTTCTAATCAACCAACGTAAGACTAATACCCTCTTCCTTAAGATTTACTTATTAAAAAAAAATTAACAGATATTACTGAGGGGTAATCCCTGAAAGCAAAATTGTGCAAATCTGTGGGTTTTCGGAAGCTCCTAAAAAGAAGATGGGGGCCTAAAAGAAGACAAAAAGAAACAACATAATGGAAGAATGAAGAAGATTTGGGAGCTGAGGGGACAGAAAAGAAGAAGAGTAGCTGATTAGAAAAAAAATATAACAATAACAGTAAAAAACAAATCTTTGAATTTTATGGCATTCAAATCTAGTTATTTTACCGTGTAAAAAGCTAGTTATATATTTTAATATTATATTTTCGTCGATATTTTGTATTATTAAAGGTTGTTATAATTTAAAACAAAAATAAGAACAATTACTTGCCGTGCCGAAGGTCCGGGATTCAAATCAAGCTGCTGGTGAGATTTTTAGGTGGTCAACAAGGGGAGAAAATGAGGCGGTTAAGCGTGATTTAGAACAAATCACCTCCCTGGACAACCGTTGCACAAGAAACATTACAGTATCTACAATGTACTGAACCTCAGAGCCTTCACGGGCTGTATTAGTAATGTTTTTTTAAATATATTATTGTTGTTAATATTTATTATATTTAATAATAAATTATTATATCAGCTTATAAAAAATTGACACAGGTATGCATACAATCACATAGTTCATGCACACAAAGATTTTTTAAGGTTTTTTTTTTTAAGTTAAAATAGTTTCTTTATTTTTGGAGAACATTTTGGATTAGTCATTGAAATAAAAGCTCCCGACATTATTCTTAAGGCTGAACCCCGATTACCATTCTCTGAAAACCTCAAATTATCTCTAGATTGCTGACCTTAGGGGGGCCTTAAGGAACAAATACATTCTCTGGAACTTAACATCACCTCCATTTAGCAACACTATAGCCTTATTCTGCTTCCCAGGAAGCCCTTGTTTAACAACGAAAACTAAAAACAAAAATTTTACTTGTGTTTCCAGCGCTCAAATTTTGTTTCTAAGCGTCCAGGTCAAAAGAAGAAAAACTTAGACATGTCTCCCAATATTTTCAAAACGGATAATTAAACAAAAATAAGATAAAAAAATAATTACAAATAAACCAGACGAATATACGAGAACAAACATAAACTTCCTAAAAACATTTCGACGTAGTGCTTATAATGTACTACATTGAATTTGAACTAAGATTTTTATTGTTCGATTTGTCCCAAAATAATCAGTACTTAAATGAGAATTTGGAAGCAAAATTTAAATTTTATTTCATGTTTAAATATTTGCCTATTCACAATTTCATGACAAAAGTAATGACCAATGCTGTTCTTCACCAATTTTTTTTTCTCGAATGAATGAGCATTCCAAAATAAATTTACTTAGTTTGTCCTATGTTGAACCCGTGGTGGAATCTTTTTTTTTTTTAACTTAAGTCCGTTCATATGCTATAGTAGGTCACCTGAATTCAATTAACTAATGTACAGGTGTTTCAGTATAACTAAGGCAGTTTCCCGATTGGAAAGGGGTTTCCTTGATGAAAGAAAGGGCAAATAAATAATTATAATATGTTAGGTTTTTATTTATAATATAGACTTGCCGATCCGAAGGTCCGGGGTTCAAATCAAGCTGCTGGTGATATTTTTAGGTTGTCAACCAGGGAGGAAAATGAGGCGGTTGAGCATGATTTAGAACAAATCACCTCCCTGGACAACCGTTGTACAGCCCTAGGGCTATAAACTCAGTAATATGCCTATAAAATTATAATTTTACCCAAAAGAACGAGCTCAATTTCGCAGCTAATAATTCAGTCTCCCTTTCTTTAATAGCGATTTACAGTTGTATCAAAGAATTTTAGATAGTAAACTTCAAAAACATATTATTATTATCACCTCATTATATTAACTAGCTTTATAAAGTGAATATAGATCAATAAAAAATGCGGAAACAAATATTCTTAATTATTTATAATCTAAATATCTTAGGTGAAAAACCTGGCAGTTGAGAGTGATCTAGGCCAGATCACTTACTTTCACAACTGTTGGCTTGAAAGCAGTACGATACCTACCTTCGATTGGCTCCAAAAACCTTTATTGAGATTTATATTCTCATGTTAAACTTATTTGAAATAAGTAGTTTTAGTAATGAATTTATAATTGAAACACATGAATAACAGTTAAAATAACTGATTTCTGCTGATTATCATTACACAAATCCAACAACAGTACTAACGCATAGTATCCTAGGTAAAAGCCGCAATACTCGTGTTATCTTAGGCTACACCTACATTGGATCCGGTTTGATACGATGAGACGTCGCTAGCAAACCAAATGACTGAAATATATCGAGATTTATAACATTTGGTTCTTTAAATTTATAAAATAAGGATTATTTATTAATTATTTTTAATACATTTATATTTTACTATAATGTATAGTAAAATATGTATAATGTATACACCCCAGCATCGTATGTGATAGAATCACGTCGCACCGAATCGGATCCAATGTAGGTGTAGCCTTAGTCATCTCTCCTCCTATATTTCGTACAATCGCAGAATTATAAAAATATAATGAAATATACATTAAATAGTAAAATATGGAGTCATAAATAAAAATTATGTAAATATTTAATTAATGAGCAATTAGTTTTGATTGGTTTAGTATTAAAAATATATTAATAGTAAAAATACGATCCTGTTTTCCCTTTCACAAGTACTCTGTGGATGTACAGACTACAGACTAGGTCAAATGTTGTAAACGTGTAAGAATGTCGTTCAAGTGATTTTATTTATTTATCACTCTAATTCTAGTTGATAAATTGTTATGGATTTCGGTAGTTCTTTATTTATTCGGTTTTCTTTATTTGGTAGTTCTTTATATATGCTTGTAAGCAAGTTGTGTAAATGTATATTTGTGATTGTTACTTAAAGATCTTTTTATGTAAAATAAACAATTTAAATTGAAGAAGTAAAAAGGAATAAATTAAACTAGGATGAAAAATAATATAACAATACAAAATTTTAATCCAGTTTGAAATAACAGTTTACTCTTGGTATATTTACTTCGTTTTCCTAAATAAAATGAGAGGATACTGATCCTGATCTCGTAATTTCGTAGTTTCTGTTTTGTCTATGTTAATTCAGTTAACGCCATTTCATGCTGCTGTGGGTGATCGGCTGATACTATATTATAATATTTTGCCTATCTAGGTTTAATTAGGATAGGGATCTTCAACGAGTACCTGACGCCGTACCGGCTCGGGACCGTCATTTTACGTCCTTCCCGAAGGATTACTTGATGAAGGATTTTTACCCCCTTTTTAAAGCTAACTGCGATCTTGGGCATAGTAGGTTAACTTTGAAGTTTGTATTAATCAGCAATAGAATCACAGACTGAAAAGTTGGCAACAACGATTGGGGTCCCAAGATATTAGTTATTCAAATATTATTGCTCATAACTTTTTGTTTTGCTCTATGGCTTCACAGATCAAACTATGAACGATAATCTACATAATGCGAACGATCATCAGGTTTCATAAGGAATTATTGATTTATATCAGTTGACTATGTAAGCGAAGAGGTTCACCGGCGACCTTAACCCGCATGATTGGAGCTTGGAGATCCGGTTCAACTGTCGACCTCTCTTCTCTATAATTTTACAGAAGAAACTGGACTTGATTCCGCTATTAGTTAGCTCCTCAACCTATTAGAGTTACCTTTCATGCAAATCACTCTCACTAATTATAAAGTAGGAGATAGATGATATGATAATAACAGTTAAATAAAAAACACTCCTAGTTATCCATGATTAACATCTCCTTTGCATAAATTCGTAATTTATTAAACTTTTCTAGCAAAAAGATATACTGGTAAGTGCTAAAAAGATTATAAATCATTATAATAATGATAAATAAAACATTGCGTAAATATCAAGAATTATTTTTACTCCGCTTCTTATTTCTTTGGCTGGTCGTTGAAGCGCCTTGACCTCCCACCTTCGACTACTTCCGATTGTTCTTAACCATTCTTTTTTTGCGGCCCATGTCTGGAGGTTCTAGATGATTCCAGGCTAATTGGCCCCAGTCGTGATTTAAACAAAATATCCAAGGTGTTCCTGAAGGCATTGGCGTGGAGGGGCAAGGGCTCGTTGCTGAAATATTTGGTTGGTAGGAACACGGGTGCACGAACAACTCAACGTCATTTGATAGACCGAGCCTTTTTACTGTTTAAATTTAAATTCCGAAGAAAACACGTAATTTCCGGCTGAGAAGTACGGAATAGCGCTTTCATTTCTACTGTTACGGTCGGTGTGAGTAGCCTCCAGTAGTCCTACAGACCTCATACACAGGGGCGGTTTGCTAAGGAATCATAACTGCTATCCTTGACACTGCTGAATTTTTACTTTTACCATTTTACTCCTTAGGCCCCTTCTGGGCTGCCGTTCATGTCCACGTATTAATGTCATCGTAAAAATAAAATAAATATTATCATCATCTTGCTATAAAAGCATCGCTATAACAATATCATAAACACATAAATATTTTGTTTAATTACTTTAGTTTATTTTACATCTGCAATAACTATAATAATAGAAAATAAAACCACTGTTTAATAATTATTTTAATCATACTTGTTTGTATTTTAGTCACTTCCTGTTTTAGTACTGTTCGAAGTTTCTAGTTAAATATCTAACTAGTGTTTAGAAATAATTTTATAAGTTAAAATAAATGTGGGTGACTAAATTCTTAGGGTTTTATTTTACTGATATCTAACCCTAAATTTTCTTTTACAGATACATTTTTTATTATGTTGATAAAATAAGATCGGATCCTGAGATCGGAGTATGATGTTGTAGCCACGAGACCAGCTAATTATGCGAGCGTTGGCGATGACGACGAAGCGATCCCACCAGATAAAGAGGATATCGAAGCTATTGTGGAGAAGTTAAAAAGTAAGAAGGCTCCTGGTCCAGATGGAATACATGCAGAATTTTTAAAAGTGGCAAATGGGTCATTAGTTAGCGAGATGCATGGACCAATTTCACAGATTTGGCAAGTAGAGAGGATGCCGAAAGAGTGCTCAGAAGCAAGAGTCGTTTCCCTCTATAAAAACAAGGGGGATAGGACAGACTGTAATAACTATCGAGGCATAAGCCTGCTAAACACACCGCACAACATTTTCTCTATAGCCCTCTACAACCGCCTACTGCCATGTTGAGCGCAAGCTGGGAGATTACCAATGAGGTTTTAGGCCCAACAGATCAACCATCGATTAAATCTTCTCCTAGCGACTCATGTGTGAGAAAATGAAGAAGTTTCAAAACACTATGTGGCTGCTGTTCATTGATTATAAGGCGGCAAATGATTCGGTTTTGAGAGAGGAATTGTTCCAGTCCATGAAGGAGATGAATATTCCCTTAAAAGTTATAAGACTCGTAATATGCAGAATGAACAATACAAGCTCCCAAGTTAGAGTCAATGGCAAGTTAACCAGCGCATTTCAGGTAAACGATGGACTCAGGCAGGGTGATTCTCTAGCCCCGCTACTTTTCCATATCATATTACAAACTATAGTAGCAAGAGCCTGTCTGGATTTGGGAGGTAATATCGTCTACAAAGGGGCCCAATTATTAGCATATGCCGATGATGTGATGATAGCTGGAAGATTTCTGCTTAATGTCAAAGATGCTTTTGGGAAGCTGGAAAGGGAGGCCAGGAGATTTGGCCTAGAAATTAATGAAGAGAAGACAAAAATTATGATCTTGGGGAAAAAGAAACCCATGCGACGCCGATGTGCTAAACAATTGGAAACTACACATTCCAATGTGTTGATAGTTTTAAGTATCTTGGTGCACAGTTTAATGAAGCATTGGGGGAGGAGGATGAGGAGATTCAGACACGCATTCACACATCTCGGCCAATAAAGCTTTTTTCACTATAGCTCACCTTATTAGAAGTAGATTAGTTAGCTGCTTGACCAAGTTGAGGCTATATAAGACCATCATTAGACCAGTCGCGGCATATGCATGTGAGACATGGGTACTTAAAAAATCAGCAGCTGAAAACATGGACATCTTTGAACGCAAAATATTAAGGCGCATTCTGGAACCCGTGAAAGAAAATGGGGTACACCGTCTTAGAAAGAATAGAGAAGTGTATTCCCTATATGACGATGTGAAGCTTTCCGACTATGTCAGAATACAACGTCTAAAGTGGTTGGCTAACCTCCATAGAATGGATGATGGCAGAACCGTCAAAGGGCTGTATATTTTTTTTTTTTTTTTTTTTTTTTCCAAGCCCCTGGAAAGACGATTACCTGAAACAGACTTAAATACTAACGTATATTAATAAATATATATATGTACATATATACTACTCTTTTCCTGCACCGGGTGCATTTTAAGGAAGTTAAAGGATTGAGGTTAGGGGTTAACTGGGATCAGATATCCAGTGATGGGGCTCACTGGTTGTTTGAAATATAAAAACTTAAAAACTAAAACTTAAAACTAAACTTCACCTAAGGATATTAATAATACACCTCAGTCGTGACTGAGGGAACTTACATACTCTTGCCAGCGCTGTGGCCGGCTTGCTGGTCTCAAAGTGCTAAATAGCGGGTTAGTGCAGTGCTGGAGGCTATCAAAGAATTTGATATGCCTCCGAGATATAAAATCTGTGGTGACCGTGACGGTGGTCGGTAGTCCGAGAGTGTCATGTATTATGTCGGTTTTTGAGCGTTGTAGTGTAGTATGTCGTACTATACGCCTTAATATGTTGTTTTAAAACTGTTGGAGTCTCTTCGTGGTAGTCGGAGCTATGTTATTGAGCATTGGCGCTCCGTAGAGAAGGGCTGGTCTGAGGACCCCCTTGTATATCATTAGTTTGAGGCGTAATGATAAATTCGGTGAGGTGAGCAGGTGGTTCAACCTGTAGGACTTTGTCCTAGTCTGTTTGATCTTTCTCACGCAGTGCTGGGTCAACGTCAGGTGCCTGTCTAGGGTGACGCCCAGGTACACTATCTGATTGGCTGGATGGTTCTCACTATCCCCCACTCTATAGAACGTCGGTAGAGGCCGCTTGTTGTTCTGAAATGAAAATACAATACAGTCGGTCTTCTTGGGATTGACTGTAATATTTAATCTCTCCAGCTTGTCTGTTATCTCCTTACAGGCCGCCTCTGCCTGTCGTAGAGCTTTCTTAGCGTTCAGTGAACTGCTATAAATTGCTATATCGTCGGCGTAAGCCGCGACAGTGGCATTTCTGTATCTCGCTCCAACAGTTTCCGCCGTGTAGATTGAAAAGAGAACTGGTGATAACACAGAGCCCTGCGGGACACCACAAGTGAGATCAAAGGGGTTGGACAGCTCTTCGCCGACTCGTACCTTAGTTGAACGTCGCGTCAGAAAGGACCGTATGATAGTATAGAGCTGCTCGGGAAACTCGTTGTCCTGCAGTGTCTTACATAGAAGACTATGGGACACTGAGTCGAACGCCTCCGTGCAGTCTATAGATATCATGGCGGTGGCCATATTCTTAGCGGTGTTCTCGCTGACTTCCGCGTGTAGCTTCGCCAGGTGATGGTCCGGGCACAGTCCGGCTTGGAAGCCGGTCTGTTCCGGTGGGATCAGAGCTACTTCCGAGCAGTAGGTTTTGAGATAATTAAGAATAATTTTCTCAAAAACTTTGCCCATGTGCGGAAGCAGGCTAATAGGTCGGTAGTCGGCTGGCTGATTTCCGGTTCTCGCAGGCTTCAGGAGCGGGAAGAGGGTAGCTCTTTTCCATGCCTCAGGGAAGTATCTCAGCCTGAGACAGGAGTTGTAGAGGTTTGTCAGATGAGCTAAGCCTCTCCTCGGTAGATGTTTCAACAGTACAGTCTGAATCCCGTCGGAGCCTGGGGCTTTACCACCTCGCGAACGACGCAGTATCGTCTTCAGCTGCTTCGGAGATGCAAACATGTAGTTGTTGCCGATCTCTTCTGTCTGTAATTCGGACATGTCTATGGTCCGTTTTGCTATCCGGTCACCGTAGTGATCTGCAAACTTAACAGCCTGCTCCTGGTCTGTTAGTATCTCGTCTCCATCCTGAAGCCTTGTGTAGTTCCTCTTTCTGGTGCTCGTCCTAAGTAGCTTCCAGAACTTTCTATGGTCACCATGGGTGGCCCGAAGCTTTTCATGCCACTGAGCAGTCCGCCATTGTTTCATGAGGTTTCGAATCTGAGTGGTAAGTGAATTTACCACCGATTTTACCTCATAGTCTCTGGTCCTGTACCACTTGTTCTTCCACTTATTGCGGAGGGCGATAAGTTTCAGAATATGATCAGGTGGGGGACGCAGAGCTGGTGGTAAGGGCCTGAACTTGGGGATTGCTGCATCAGCGGCGCTTCTGATTACATTAGTGAAGTGCTCTATATAGAGGTCTACTTCACTCGTCGTACGTAGGGTAGGTACCGTCGGAAGATTATGGTAGATCTGAGATTTAAAAAACTCCCAGTCTGCCTCTTGGTACTTGTACCTGTTCGGCGGAGGTGACGCCGGTGCTTCCCCGGCTAGGAGGTAAAGCAGGGGTCGATGGTCCGTCGTTATTAAGTCTAGCGTGACGCAGTCGATGAATCGGTGCGGCTGCCGTGTGAGTAGGAGATAAGGGCTGTATAAGGATTGGCCAGAAGGAGTGAGAGCTCGAGGGAGGCCACGAGGCAGATGGAAGGACCGCTTTATGCGTCTGTCGTGCCTATGAAGAAGAGAAGTCTTGAATTATTTAATCTGTTAACAATCAAATTTAGATCCTGTAGGCCAAGTTTATCTCACTTAATGGGTAAAAACCAGGCGATTAAGTGTTGCTCAATCACCATTTTATACAACCGTTGGATTGGAAACCTTGGTGTTTTATCAACCACTGAACCCAGTAACCTTTATTGGTCATTCAGCCTCTTAAAATAATTTACTGCAGTCTCAAAATAAGTAGTTTTGTAGTTTGTAAAAGCTAAAATTAACATAAAAGGATAATAGCTAAAATAAAATGAAAAAAACAAAACAAATTTCTGTGAGTTGAATATCACTACAAAAATAAAACTACAGTATATACTACTATACAAGCTACATCCTTGAAAAAACCCGCACGACTCACATGTGGTCTTATTCCTCCCAGCGCCTAACATGTCTATACCTCGAACTCCTTTACTATTTATCCTGTTCGCTCGTTACTTAATTTACCGTCACTTTATGTGCTATTACTAATCGGGCAATGATGCAGTTGAAGTCCTAAATGTTTCCTATTCCAGGTAAACTAGTTGCTGAAAACACAAGACTCAGGGACCGCCATTTTACGTCCCCTCCGAAAGTCAGCATATTTTCACCCCCTTTATAAAATCCTTAAGCCCCCTTCTGTTGCATAGTGGGTTATAATGTAAAAAAAAATCCCTAGGTATTCCTAAACTATTTATACTTTATTGCTTCTTAACTCACTTTTGACGCTACACAGCATTTCCTTTCCTCATCGGAATATCTCAATCAGGAATAGCATTTAAATAGTTCATTGATTCAAAAGGTGTACCTATATGATAAACAGAAACATGAAATTATATGATAGTAAAAAACTGGTTTAATATATCTTGTAAAATACAAAAATTTTAATTATCATAATCATACAAAATACCTATATATTTGTAATAAAATTTGAATCTACCACTGGGACTAGCTTAGGTGTCAGGCTAATGGGGATTAACGCTTCCCTGGTTTCTTATGCTCAGTACGCTCCACAACTGCATGCAAGTGCTCAATACACATACAAAGATACATGGTCATAAATAGAACGCAAACTCAGGAGCACCTTTCCTTAGAGGACACTATGGATGAAGGTATAAAACTTCTCCATTTTTTCCGAGGAAACTGGATCTTTACTACTGGACATTCACTTGTAGCAGACAACACTTGATTTAAAGAAAGAGAAACCTTAAACTACCACGCAGAGAGGTACGGAATGAGAAGAAGAAGGCGATAAGAAGTGAGCCAAGAAGTAGTTTGATAGCAAAAAGAGGATCGGTGTGTCTTGATCATGGAACGAAATTCACTTGCACTTCTAAAAAAAATTAAAAAGATCATTGCTTGTTATTCACACCTTCAGTTCAGACCTTCTAAAAAGGAAACATGCAAATAAAAAAGAACATAATATGATGGTGGATGATCTGGGCTATACCCAGGAGGAGGCAAAACGTTTACTTGATGCAGTTCTGATCATTCTTGCTTAGTCGAACAAGAACAAGTGTTTCGATGGATAGCTCTCCTGCTATGGTACAAATTCTAGCCGGGCTTAGACCTTTTTCAGTAAGTTTTCAAACGTGGAAGGAATGCCACGATAAATGTCCAAGATGTTTAGAAACTCCGTGAAGATTTTCTGAACTGAAGGGAGCGAAATTATTATATTATGGTAAAGGACTGAGTTGCCATCCGAAAATACTGGATCAAATCCCGCTGCGGGCAAGACTTTTATTTAGTCTGCTTGCAGCCGGAGATGGATCACCCTGGGGCTCACCCAGCCACTATAAAATGTTATAAAAATAGGGTACCCAAAATAAGGGAGAAAAATCTGGCGGTTGAGCGTGATCTAGGGCGTATCACCTCCTTGCAGAACCCTCGTCCCTGAAACAGTACAGTCTCTACCATATACTGAACACCAGACCCATTTCACGGGTTGTAGTGGTACAGGTTTTTTTTTCAGGAGAAAACTTTCTGGGAAGTTGGAGTCGATAAAAGAAGCTTCTTTCCTGTTGTAAGGTAATTTTTTTTATTTCTTAAAAAAATAAGTAAGGACGCGTAGCTTATGTTCCTGAAGTATTATAACGAAGGTAGAACTATACAATAGAAAGCGAAAATAGATCAATTTTTCTTTTACTTTAGTAGACTTTGTCGTAGAACTGTTATTAGTTTTTTCCATAACAATTTCAGAGGAATTCAATATGAATAAAAAATATATTACGATTTAAGCCATTACAAACAGGCTAATACTTACAAAAAAATCTAATTAATTTTGTCCTTCGAAAAACGTGTTTGTTAATATTTTGCTAAACATATGATTATAGGATAACATAATTTTAAATGTGGCTATCTGGGAACAGGATGTATAAACAGTGATTGGACTGTGAACACACTTGATAAAGTGATGTATAACGATTTCTAAAATTATCAATTCCTTGTTTGTTTTGGATCTTTCTATTTCTGTTGTGTTTGCTGGACCAATCAGTGATTTTCCAACACTAGATCTTATTATTACTAATCGAAAAATCCTCCGTAAAGGGAAAAAACAAAGTTCATCGGAATGGTGCAGTGACGTTATTTCTCCGAGTTGGTCTTCGAGTATCTCTAACATCCTCTTCGTTGTCAGATTGACTGGGTCATTAACCTGCAAGGAAGTATAGAACTGAAAATAATGATGATAATATTCCTGATAGATTCAGAGGCTAATTTCGCCCTCCTGAAAATTAAGGAAAAACTTAATTACCACGTTTTCCCATGTATTATTCTATTAAAATTATTGAATTTTTGTATTATACTAATTGATGGAATCTAGGACACTCCTGGTGCTCACCCAGCCTCCATAAAGTGGGTACCCAAAATAACGGGGGTTGAGCATAATCTAGGACAAATTACCTCCCTGTACAACCGTTGTCCAAGAAACAGTACTGGCTCTACCATGTACTGAAGCCCAGACCCTTCAGTGATTGTAGTATTATTGGTATTATTTGGCCCTACGACCCTTGTATTCGAGTCTTGGCCTGCTCCAGCATCGACCGCCAGTTTTCTCTATCAAGTGCTGCCCTCCAATTGCGGATATTCAATATGGTCCGGGCGTCCGAAGCTACGCAGTCCTCCCACTGAAGTCGTGGTCGGCCTGCTCTTCTCACACCATACATTCGCTCCCTGAGGACTTTTGCTGGGATTTCCTGCCCCATCCTAATCACATGTCCTGCCCACCTCAGTCTTGCTAACTTTATAAACTGTACCACATCCAGCTCCTTATAAAGTAGTCTCAGTTTGTTGTTGGGCCGGCGTCTCCACTCTCCGTCCACCAAAACTGGACCGTATATTCTCCTAAGAACACGCCTTTCAAATCTCAGAAGTGAGAGTTCGTGTGCGTGGGTCAGGGTCTAGTTTTCAGAGGCGTATGTCAGAACTGGTCGGATGATAGTTTTATACAATCTGGTCTTAGAAGGTTTAGACAGGAGACTACCACGCAGCTGCTTCTGCAGTCAAAAATAGCAGCGATTAGCGGCTATAATTCGGTTCTCGCCTTCTGCCCCAATATCATTTTCTTGGTTGACCTGGGATCCAAGGTATACAAATTCCTCAACTATATCGATCATCTGCCCATCAACTTGGATATGATTTTCAAGGTTTATTTGTTGAGGGTTTATGCACATGTACTTCGTTTTGCTGTAATTGACGATAAGTCCCATCCTTGCTGCAGCATTCTCTTGTAAGCACAAGGAAGTAAAGATATACCCCTGTACTTACTACAAGACAAGGTATCCCCTTTCTTGTGTATCGGACAAATAACGGTCTTCTTCCATTCCACAGGTAGTCTCTCCTCAGTCCAGACATCGTGGAGTAGGTCCCGAAGAAATTGCACCAGATCGTATCCGCCATGCTTCAGCAGCTCCGTTGGGATATTGTCGATACCAGGGGCTTTATTGTTATTAAGTTTTATCATTGCTTCTTCATGGGTTGTAGTAGTACAGGTTGATTTTTGTTTTGTTTGTTTATGTAAACGAATAATTATTTTTATGGTAGTTTTTTTTATTATAGGAACTTACTTAAACTTTTAGATTTTACCGATTTTTTTCTATTCGGGTTCTCTGATGTAAGTTATATCCTTGATATGACGCACATAGCATAATATCAGCAGATTATTATTTTATTTAAATAAATACTGCTTCCCACCACTTTGGAGAACTGTTAATTGACTGATATTATTTCAAAATTGTGAACAAGATATACTCAATAATGATGAATAATCCGAATGGATCATCATAATATTTAGCTGTAATGTTTAATAACCTGTCACAAATACAGCACCCGAAACTTCCCTACATTACAAAGTAGACTGTCATATAGTATTTCGGATGTGCGTTAGATAATATGTATTGGGGCCAGACAGAATTCAAGAATCCTTCAGTCTTCAACCGTATGACTCTTTAAGGAGAGAAATCTTGGAGTTAGCAGAAATGTCCGATATATCCACTCCTCATACCGTTATTAGCACCATTATTATAATATTTGCACGCAAAAATTAGCAAGCAAATACTTAGGCATGCGCATCAAACATCACTTAAGGCGTCCAGGATTGAAACTGCATAACTCCAAAATTTCAAAAATTTAGTTTATTCGTTAGTTAAGGCCACCAATTTTGTCTAACCACAGTTTTCTGCATAATTTCTGATGGTTTTAGTCCGGTTCACAACCGTTATTGGGTTCAGACTGAACTCAAAAATACTCCTCCATTCTAATGATTCTTTAAAGAAATATTACTTCTACTATGAAGGAAAAGGCCAGCATATCCATTGGTAATATAGGCATCACTACCAGTACCGTACTATATGAACATAATTGAACAAATACTTGTTTATACAGTTTAGACATCACTTGTTTGCATCATAAAGTGATGTTTGACCTGCTCGCATCACGGTTAAATGTTGCAGAAGTTGAGATCAAGTTCATCATAATCTTTTCTTTCAAGCAATGCCTTATTTGAATCAACCTAATACTTCGGAACAAAAGAAAATTATTGAAAAAAACCGATAACTTATCGATCTGTAACAGACAAAGGTTATCAGAGCAACTTGTCGGGCACGATCGGGTGAAGTCGTGGACAACAGTGAGTGCACCTTCGTTCGAGCGGCCTTGACATCTCCTCCAAGGATCTTGACCAGATGGATTGCCATAAATTGGTACATCCATGATAATGGACGGTGTACCTTTTTGCTTGTTTCCTATAAATGGCGGCCTTATTGGCCGGGTTACTAACATTTTTTTTTCCATCCCGATTCTTTTAATGAGTTGCCACATCTCCGTTTATCTCCCAGGCCCATCGAATTAATCTCACGTTTCGATGATAACCCGATATTAAAGCAATTATGTTATTTGATGTAGTTCAGTGATTTTCGGTGGTTCATTATCACGGTGCAATGTTAGCCATCGAGGAGGGATTACATCGTGAGCTTACAATTAGCCCAGTTAATCCGCTTTGAAAAGGTCTTACCTTACGCAGAGTTCTTCCCTTACTCACATCAGATTCAGTTTAATAGTAGTGCGTACTGGGATTGATAACTCCTTCTTGAAGAGCTGATTTTCTATTTATGTAAGATAGTTCACGTTTATGTAACTCTTTTGATTCCTTTCACTTCTTCGTTTGACTCTAATAAAAATTTTAATAACGAAATTGCAATAAACCAACTCAGTGCCACCGTAGGAAATAAATAAATAATACTTTTAGGATGCACGGCCGTCTATTGCAACAACTTAGGACTCGATCTATTCTAGCGAGGGTGGACAATTTTAGCTCAAGGAAATTTTTTAAAAAATTTCTTGTTGGCAGCTAGCTCAAAATTTATTTTCATTTAGTTAATCGATTAGATTATTAAAAAAGTTTACTCTAAGACATTATATCATATATTTTATTTTTTGTTTTATTATTCTAAAGAGACTTGTAAAAGAATAAATAAATGCTTCATTATTATCATTATTTTTTAATTTCTTAGGGGTTTCTATACTGGACCTACACAGACTCTATACTTAAGTCATCAACAGTAGTAGGTGAATTAGATAAATTTAAAGGAGTACTGTGAGTTATTATTAAAAAAAAAGTGTAGCCACTGTGAATATATAATGTTGTCCAAATTTATTATATTAGAACAATATATATAGTATAGTAAAATGTCCAAATTTTGGACTTTGAGTTACCCACATTTTCTTTAAAACCCGTATGGATACAACAAACTGAGAATAGATGGTAGTGATAGAGATCTCAAAATATTTTGCACATTTCCCCTTCTTGATGTACCTACTTCAAACTGAAAGGAAATGCCAGACCATATCATGCTTGAGAACGGGATAATACAGAAAAGGTCATTGATGATAAACCTACCTTAGTAATCGGTTTGGACTTAAATTAAAACCTTGGATGAGTTACTAATGTAAGTGATATTCTTCTCCATACTTGGCACTTTATTCTATTAAAAGATTACAGGTTGAAATCATATATGATCATAAATGATGTAAAAAGTATAAATCATTAAGTGATTTCAACCAAAAAGTATTTATTTTTCTGTATTATGAATGTATAATATATGAAATATATGAATTTGTTTTTTAAAAGCTGCATAATTATTTAAACGTTTTTAATACAATGATACAACCGTGAATAAATAAGGTATGATGTTGTTTGTTCCAAATCAGGAAAGCCCGAGTAAGGCCAGCGCATCACTCAGAACAACGTACGTTCCTTCTAAAATGCCGATCTTATTCCCTTTCATAGCCAACTCCTTAAACCATGTCACCACATCGAAATCCCTAAATTCCTCATTATGTACTTATTCAGTCAAATCAAGAAAATCTTTACTCAATGAATTTGGCACAATAAAATATTTTTTTCCTATTTTGTGATATCTTTAAAAGCGCTCCCCGACCATTCCAATCCATTATTAGAATTATTCAGTCAACTGTTTTAAACAAATATATCATTGAAGAATTAAAAAAAACGTTTAAACTTATGTCTGGAAATTTTAAATGAATACGCTACGAATCTGTTAGAATATTACAGAATGACGCAGCCCAGTTCGTTTAGTTATAACACTAAAACTCAAAAACATTTTTCTCCAACAATATGTCTCTCGGAAGGCGATGAGTTGGTCTATGGACCACCCGCTTCAGAGATAGGTCTTCGTGCGCCTGATGACTCCGAACAGTTATTATCCTCGGGTCTTGACCAATTTGTCACGTGGTTAAGGAGTTTTAGGTTGTTTGCCGCTGCATCATAATGGGCACTGCTTACTGCAACGGGAGATTCTGTACTTTCTCCATGATGTCTGTATTCTCGCAAGCAATATATTTCTGCAAGATGTATATAAGATCTTCATAGTATAATGAGCCGAGTAAAAAATACACATATAAACATTTAAACACATGTTCGTGAGGGAATGGGGCAGCTCTGGATATAGAGCACTGAGTTGCTGTGCTGAAGGTCCGGGTCAAATCCGCCTGTTTTAGATAAATTATTTAATCTGTTAACGATCATGTAAACTAAGGGATCTGGAGAAGCTCTTGCGGTTCACCAAGGTGATACATTATATCACTGTGGGTACTGTACTAATATGATGTATAAAGAGTAATGATACCGCGTAGTGTATAGAAAATAGTAAATTGAAATTACAATACTATAACATTATATAAATTGTAATGCTGGATGAAATTTTTTCAAGGAATTTCACGTGAATTCTTAGAAATTTTATGTTATTCTTATTAGAACGGAGTTGAGCTTTGGGGCTCCACTAAGCAATCGAATCCTTCTCGTATTTAATCCTTGCAATCCAAAATTCTTCGTAAAATCCTCAATGCTCCTTACTTTGTTACGATAACGAACAAAGTAATCCTAAATGTCCCATTCTTTACTGATTTGGCTTGAATCCGGTATCAATCTTTTCATGACAAACTTTATTTACACTCAAACCCACTAGTTTCAAACCTTGCAACCTCTTCCTGAATTCCTGATGATCCTCCGAGGCTTCTGAAAAGAAGATGGACTCGGGACCTTCTAAGTTAAATTTCTTATTCGAATATTACCATTAGCCAGTTTCTCTACTTGCCTTTATCTCGTGCCATTATTTATATTTCATTATATTTACTACATGTATTCGATTATACAGTTGTAAATTTCAATAGATAAATTAAAAAAAAAATGCTATCAGATTGCCAAGAACACATGTAGAATAATTTAATTACGATTATTCAATAAAAATCAACCAAATTTGACTGAATGAAGGTGGTTAATCTCTAATGTATTGGATTGTTAATCTATAACTTTATTTTACAATTTAAAAGTTCCATTCCAATTCAACAAATGAACTCTAGCAATGAATGGGTATTATTATGAAATTTTGAATAATAACTCGACCTTCCACGGCTGGACTAACTCACTTCACTGGTCAATAATAAAAAGATCAAGGTCTTTGTCTATTAGACTCAACACTCTTTTTTTTATATTATGTAATCCTAAACTCATTTTTTCATGCTCCATTTATATTGACTCAGTAATGACTCAATTAATTGTTTAATGTAATACACGCATGGTGTAATTATGGAAAATAGCGTTATACTATGTACTCCTTTGGGGATATTAATATAGACATATACATAAATATAATTTAAATTGTTCATCATATAATTATAAATACAAATTAATGATCTCACAATGATAATAAGATAATATTGAATTTTCATAGTGCTGCATGGAAGTCAAATAGCTAACACTCGAATCCTAGCTCTCAAACCTTTCTGCAGTAAATCTTTATAATTGGTAGATTATTCTGGAGCGCACTTTGTTTAAATTAGATTCCAGAATCTTCGACGCATTCGAGGAAAGATCTATTGGTAGGACGTGTTCTCGACTACATTACTCTGTATAGAAGTTTGTAAAGAAACGGTACTATGTACTTTTTTTAAGTAATCACCCCAAAACGATTTCTAGGTCACAGTCAGTCCAGCAGGTCACTACAAATTGAAAAAAAAAAAACATAAAATTTATCTGAGAATTTATTTCTAACTCTAAAAAAAGATAGGAAGATTTATAGCAATTCGATTCAAACTACGTATAAAATTAAGAAACACTGATATTATCGATACCCGGTTTTTGGTTTATAAATATATATATATATATATATATATATATATATATATATATATATATATATATATGTACCAGGAAATTTCGTGAAAACGAATAAGTAAAAACATTCCTACAAAAATTAAAAATGGATCCTCGGCTATTGTTTAGTTTTTACCAAATTTAAGAAAATAATACTTTATCCTAAAATTTTTTGAGCAAGTTTTTCGGCTGGTCGTACCTCGATACATTTACCGACATTAGTTAATAATTACGTTAGTTTGTTATTTTATTATCATCATCAAAGTTTAAACTATATATCAATTATTGATGTATTGAACTTCCAAGTTAATTAATTGGAGTACCATGATTAGTTCTAATTAATTTGGGAATTACCTTGTATTGATATTATTGGTGGTTTTCTCGTCCAATTAAATCAGTCAATTCCAGAGAGTTTTAGCGTGAGTACAGAGTGTATCAGACATTTGTTTGTTTTATTTGTTTAATGAAATTAAACTAAAAATATACTGTTGAATGGCTTAGATAGTAACTATTTTTTATATACGATGAACTTATCAAACAGCCTAAAGTGATTTTTTTTAAATATGCTATTAAAAGTTATCAAAAAACTAAATTTGTTAAATTTTAAATGATGTACAAAAAACCCTCAACCTATTACTTCTATTTTAAAAACATATACTAAAACATAATTATTTGATCACATAATACATATAATTTAATCACATTAAGGAAATGTAATATTACATAACAAATAATCATTATTTATTTATTAGCGATGTGTTTCGCTTTGAACACTACCGGTTTCAAAATCAGCTGTGGCAGATAAATTATATAATCAGCTAACAGCCATGTGGGATCTGTAGTTCCTCGTGGGTCTCATCTAGCCTCTGTAGAGTGGGTACCCTTCATTGAGGGAAAATCAGGCGGTTGAGGATGATTTCGGAGGACATATCATCTCCCTGGTCAACCGTTGTCCTAAATACAGTACAATCTATGCCAAGTATTGGAACAAAACTTTTTTTCTCATTATATTCAGTATACAATGTTATATTTCACTAACCCAGTTCTAGTTCCTTACCAACCAATTTTGACATTGTTTCGGTTATTTTAATCAGGGGATTTCTCGACAACGATAATTATTAGGTAAAGATCTTCATAGAATATATAATAAATGTGGTATGGTCTACTCAGGAAACAACCCTAAATTAAAAAAAAAGAAAAGATTGCGTAACCTACAAAGATAGGCTACACTCGACAACCGCAGATCACCCTGACCTCCAGAACACCAGTGACCGCACGAATTCTCGGCCATGGTTCCAGTGATTGACCTCCATTAGTCTCAACTGCAGAGTATTTCCCAAATCCATTTTTCAGGTATGCACTACTTCAGATTCGACTTCATGTAGATGATATATTACGAAATAATGATTCAGGCACAGTTTAAAACATTAGCATTTCAGGTATTAAAAAAAACACACGAAAAAAACGTTACTGAACGCTGTTTCTTTAAGGCTCGTATTTGAACAATCACGATTGTTGGATCAAATGGGACGTTGCATCCAAAAGATGCGGGGGTATAAACCGGTAAATTAGCCATAATAATTATATACGTATAATTAATAGTGACAGTTTTAGCTGATGACTTCCTTTTACATCTGTGACATTTAATTAAGAGCTGCACGAAAACGCAACCCGTTTCCCAATGTAAAGCTAATTCTTGATTTCCTTTATTAGTACGTGTTGATCTATAACTCCGAATCGGCATACTTTTCATCCATCAGTAAACGATTAACGAGCATATTTTAATCAATAAAGAAACGAATCTGAAATTCTTCTGTCTTAAATAACGTGGGAAATTCGGGCTCCCCTGTGGTGTAGTGGTTAATTTAAAAATCTGTTATACCCAAAATTGGGGGTTCGCAGCCCGGCAGGTGGTCTTAGGATTTCAGTAGTTATGCAAAATCATTAGTTATGCCGTCCTTCCGATGGGAAGTTGTGATACCTGAGCCTTAGCGGGGTCAGGTATTCCTTTATGATTCCGATTCTAATTATACCTGGTTGGGCTCTAGGTTTAAAATGAAAATAAGTCTCTACCATGCCCTGAACCAAAGACCGTTCATGGGTTGTAGTAGAACAGAGGCAATTCGCAAAAGACAAACGTGTAATATCAGATTTACAATAATTCGTGGCCTTGGTAAAGGTTTATGTTTCAATATTTGCGTTACTTATTGCTGATTCACTTACACTTTATATCCTTTTCTCACTCATATAAACCTGTGCATTACACTCGACGTTTCTCAACGTAACCGATAAATTTTCTTTAGTATGATTTACCGAACATTCGTGAAATTGGATTCCTAGCCAGGTTTGGGCTTTTTCAGTAGTGATCGTCCTTGTGATGTAATTAATCGTAACCAGACGAGATGAGTAATTGGTTCCTCTTAAATAATACCCTCGCTAGCATTTGATGACGTGTTATTACTCTACTCCCGACGGGATCCTTGAACTTTTGTGATAGGGAAATAGGGAACAATATTGTTCATGACCCGAGGATAAATAGTGGCTTGAGATTAAACAGCTATGAGATAGGATAAGCTTTGACATTTTATATTATATAGTATTATAGTTTTGATATTTGGGTTCTTCTTGAAATCAGCCAGGAAGTCGTGTTATTTCAGAAATTAAAAAAAAATGATCAAAAATATATATCGCCATCTATCTCTGAAACGTATATTCTATTTTGAGAAAACTACAATGTGCAAAGCCAAAGAAATTTAAAACAATATATTGCCTATTTTTTTTAACTTATGGGGCATCGATATATATATCCTCTATGCTTGGAAATGTTAGTTGAAAGATTTATTTCTTGATGAAATGATTACTCAATTATACACTTTTTCCATAATTACACTTTTTACATCTAAAGCTCACGATCAATTGTATTTTTTAAGAATATTAAAAAGGAACCGAATGAAAAGTTAAAACCTGATGCAACTAAACTCGAAGCAAAAACCTGCGGAACTGGTGAGTATTTTTTTTTCAAACAATACAATATATGTCAATACAAATAAAAAGCCTATTTAGTAAAAAAATAAATAAATTTTCAAGGGTCATTATCCTATGAAAAAACCCATTTTTAAAAATATAGCATAGTCCCCGTAGTGGAGGTTAGCTTGACAACCTCATGACAACCTAGGCTTACAAGAGCGCGGGTTCCCAGATTTAGTATTTTTTTAATTTTGTTAAGAATCCTTCATTATGTCGTCCTCAGGAGGAAACGTAAATGGCGGTCCGGAGCCTGTGCCGTGGTCAAGTACTCCATATGGATCCCTATTCTAATTATACCTAGAAAGGCAAGATTTAAGACTCGCCATTGTCCGTTTAGCCTAACCAACCTAAATGAATAAACAAACAAATTATTTTCATGTTTACATTAAAAAAAAATGATAAGTTTAATACTTTAATAGTTTAGCCATTATTTTTCTAATTATTGCAACCGGTTCATAGATATATACCATGGGTACCATTTCTTTATTATACTGTTTATTATTTTACTAAAAATATTTCGGTGAACAGATACACTAATTAGATGAGAAATTGTATATACAACCATTCATAAATGACAATAAAACGCTAAGAAGCTGTGTTAATATTTTTAACAATAATAAATAAACAAAAACAGGTAGTGGTCTGCTCACTCTAGGGAATCAGTCACAGCTAAAAAAAAAAAGTTTATGAAGTTGATCAGATAAATATTTGTATAAAAGACAGTAAAATCTTAATGAACCTTGCTATTATTTATAATTAATCCTTTAAATAAGGTTCCTGATTGTAGAACTATATAGTCCGATAAAATCTCCCCAAAAGATGAGGAAATCTAATTAGTTTCGATGGTTGGTCCCATATAAATATTGTGCTATTATGCTATCATGAAACAAGGTCTCAAAGAATGGGCAATATTCTCTTGAAGGTAAATCATAGCTTTCAAGGATTCTTTGTAACTGTCGAGCGGCGATTTCACATCTAATAACATTCGTAATCTGTAATTGAAATAATTACAATTATTGCAGTATGCCAAATCCATCAATGTGTCAATTATATTTTGTCATTGATTAAGAATAATTAGTAATAATCAGAAATGTACAACTGGATTTCTACAAGTATACCATGCAACTGGTCCTATATAATGACATTAAGATCAAAGACAAATATAAGAAAGATGAAAAGACCAATAAAATATTGACGGTTCTATATTTACTTTGAATAAAACGGACACCTTAGCTTTCTAACTAGGACTAATAAACAATCGTTATAATTTATAAAATAAAATAATAATAATTATTACAATTTAATTAATGGTTCCAGGAATCTGTAAAACCTGTAAAGAAGTAATTTTTATAGCCATTAAAACATTTTTTTTTCCTTCTAACTGTTTACCACTATTATAAATGAATAAATATATTTTATTTGCATAGTTAGAAAAATGTGGAATTAAGCAGAATAATTTACAGCTATGAATGGATTCTAATTTATTTATGTATTGAGAGAAAGGTAACTCAATATGAAAGGTGAGGTTGACAATGATAAATCTAGTATATGATCACGATAAAAAACCTCGTTGTTGAAATGATATTTACAAATAAAAAAATATTATTACAATCAATAATAAATGACATCATACATTTATATCATAAACTAACTATTGGCAATAGTTTTACCCTATTAAACCAAATTGGCCAGGTCTCAGGTCACAGAATAAATATAGCCTACAACCAGTTGCGATTGTGTAACTGTTATTTTTATTAACCTTTTGTTATACTTCGTTGTATTGTGGTTATTTATTTCTCAGAAAATTATTGTAACTCCAAATTAATTACAAAATACTCTCATAAATGACTGTTTTAAGACCTATCTGATCCCACTGACTCCTGTAGAACAAATCCGATACTTAGGATTACATCTTGACAAACTTTTAACTTTAAGGAATCCGCATACTAGATCAAAAAGGCAAGCAACTGCTCGCCTTTTCAGGCTAAACTTACGGGACACACGCTTTAAGCTCCCAATTAATTACAATATACTCATATACCTATTATAAGATCTATTTGAACTTAAAGAGTAGAGCTTTATAGATTAATCCAACATTCTTCGTAAATTCATCAATTATCTTAACTTTGTAAGTAATACAATCATCCCTAATCACCATGGTATCCCATTAATTACTGTTTTGGTCTGAAACCGATCCTAGTTTTTTCATGACCAACTTTATTCCACCTCAAATAATCAAAATATCTTCCTCTTCAATTCCAGATAATCCTCCGAAGCGTCCTTATTTCCGAAGATTTACGAGTGACCTAACGTAAATATTCCATTTTCTTAATACCAAATGGTAGTTTCTCTATCTGTTTTTACTTACTTGCCATAATATATCATCCATAATATTTACATGCGTTTATTTATTTATTTAAAGCGAAACAGCTCTGGAGGACTACGCGACTATGATACAGGTTTTTTTCCAATTTTTTCTTCTTGGCCCATCTTCGCCTCATGATTTCACTAGAAGTTTTTTTTCTTTCTTCCGTCCAGGTCTTGGGCGGAATTTTTTTTCTATCTGCCAAAAGTACCACATCTTTGAGGAATTTCGTGTATACAATTCTGTTTTTAAATAAAGCCTGTGTAATCCCGAGTCTCTGTGGTTCTTGTTTTATTTGTTCTGTCTATCCGCGGTTGAATTCGTACCCCATAATTTGACTGAAAAAGTTTAAGTTAATTCTCTTCTCGTTCATCCTCGTCATAAATCCATAAAACCTGATTCTTCTTATCCTCATTTCTGTTCTCATGCCACGAATTTCAATTTCTTCTTTGGACTTTAGCCTGCATCCTTCTGATGTTATTTTGGCCTCGTGAATTCTCCTAATGATCTCTCTCTCCATTTTCAGCAGTTTTTCTAGATTGGGAAAGCACGTAGTTTCTGTTCCGTGCAATATCACTTGTTTTACCACTGTATTATTTATGCCTGATTTTGGACTTTTTGGAAAGGCATTTTTTATTAATCATGCTACTCGTTAAGTAGCCAAAATTCTCCAAATGTTTAATCCTGTACTCTTTGCTTTCTTTTTCTGTTAAATTCCTGCTGATTATTTTGCCCTGATATTTAAATCATTTAAACACCTGGATTTTACCTAATTCTGTTTTCACTTCTTTCTTTCTTGTATTATTTATTATTATTATTTAATGCAGTTGTAAATTCCAATAATTTTTTTTTAAATACTTCTCCATGACTGACCTTTAACATTTTCATCTTTGAAGGTATCCCAAATTATAATAATAACATACTGAACTGAATACATTATTATTTTTTTATAACAGCTGCTAAGATAGGAGAGGCTTGCTAATGAAACAGGAACGGACAAACAATGCAGTTACGACCCACGTGCTGGCCGCTTTGTGGTATGGGAATGGTTTGATGCATTAGTTTGGAAGCTTGCGGAATTATTGTTATGTCCTCAATGGGGGCGTTTGAAGCGAGATTGCGTTCCATTGTTGTCTAAATCGAGTAAATAAGAGCAGGGCGTATTCCACTTTGATCTACTTGATTACTGCTCGTCTTTTTGTCTCTGCCCTTGATTTTTTGATCATTACATCGTTGAGTTTTTGAAGAACATATTTATAAAATTTATTTATTTCAAAAATCTTTAGGGATAGAACCCCTGTAAGTATATAATTATGCTAATATAATATAGTTCTCGATGTGTAGAGCATCCAACTGCTACTATGAAGGTCCCGGGTACTGATCCGGCTGTGGCAGATAAACTATTTAAACTATAAACAGCCACAGATGGATCCAATAGATCTGTAGAACCTCCTGAGGCTCACCCAGCCTCTATAAAGCGAGTTTATACAGCTGGTAAACCTGACAGTAGACGTCCTTGCACAACCGTTGTCCTCGAAACTTTACTGACTCTACTATGGACTGCTCCCAAGAATCTTCGTAGTTTTTTGTGGTAGGTGCATATATATTTACACAAAATATATTTATATCATCAAAATATTTTAAATATCTTAAAATACAACCCTTTTTTGGAAGATTTAATTGGCCGACCAATATATTTAAAATTTTGGCTCACCCATTTCTTCTAGCAGATAAAAAGATTTGTTTTTATTTATTCTGTCAATGACATCAATACTTCTTTAGTCCAGTAATATATAACATATGATATCATAAATGAAGATAATTGTAAATTTCTATAATTTATTTTGTTATTGTAGAATTATGTTTACTTATATGTATTTAATTATATATAATTTTTAATTTGTCGCTTACAATTACTTAATTATCATAAATGTATTATGTTATTGTATGCGACTGTTGTTTGAAAATTAAACGTCGGAACTGAAAACCATTAAAGCGTCTTCATTTGACAGTTTCCGTGAATAACTACAAAATATCTTACATCAATAGTTGGCAACGACTTGGCTTTTCAATTATAAAGGAAGTCCTCCAATTACCGAAAATCGGATTTCCAAATATTATTAAACAGGCAAAAGAAAGAAATATCGAATAAGGTTTTATAAAACATGTTATATTTTCACTGAAAAATAAATAGTTTTTGGGATAAAATCATAGGTGTTTCTTCTCATGAGGAGATCTGATTTTATATCAGATTAGGTGTTGAAGTAGACGGACGAAAGATTAGAAATTTAGTGGAGGTAGGAGTAGCCATGACCGTGGTATCCAAGACCAGAGTATCCAAGACCGTTGTAACCAAGACCAGTGTAAGCAGTGCGGTGGTAGCCAAGACCATATCCGTAGCCCAAGCCGGAGTAACCAAGACCAGAGTAGCCCAAACCGTGATATCCGTAGGAAGAGTATGGGTAGGCGCCGTAGCCGCCGTAGAAGACTCCTCTCTTACCACGGGCTTCTTCGGCAGCGAAGGCCACGGCGAAGAGGGCAGCGAAGAGGACGAACTATTAACAAGAGTAATTATACAATTAATCAACAATAACTCTTAAATTTAACAAAAGCGTTGGCTCTTTATTAATTCACTCACTAGGGTCTTGTAAGATGCCATTTTTGGAGTGGATTGGAAGTCTGGTGAATTTCCTATGGTTTCTGATCCTGGTGAGTTTCTTATATATTCGCAAAATCTGGATCACCTTCAAGAATCTTTGGAGGAAAAAAGTAAATTAAAAATGTCACATCTACACTTCCTCGATGTAATTCAAGGGTTGGTTTCCCAATCCAAGGTCTCACATATGGTTCTTTTGTATTGAAACTTGAATTACTTAATTATATTATCGAATTAACCCTGATTAAGTTTAATGATTAAGCAGACTAAATTGTTCTGCAACTTTAATATGGCTATGCACCCTTCTTATGTCATCAGTCACTAACTGAAACAAAATCCCCATTTATGGCTCTCAAAACATAAACATTAATTCTAGTCAGAAACTTTAATAAACTTGTACCATTCTGCAATTAATAAGTTAAAGCCATTCCCGGCTTTATTTGAATTAAAGTGTAGGTAATCATAATTGCTGGTAGTAATCATTCAAAAGAAAATATAAATATAACAGAAATATACAACACCGCCGTTTCTTTATTCTTAACATACTTCATTGTATGTTTTGCCAAGATGTGTAATATATTTTGTTTCATTCAACCTAAATGATCATTGGTTGAATAAAATTTAAGTTAAACTGAAAAATTATAATTAAAAAAGAATTTTTCAATTTTTTTATTGAATAGAATTAAATTATAAACATTATCTTTAATATAAAATGTGCCCTATTAACCAAAAGGTTTTTCTTTATCAATCATTAAATTATGATCAAATTGGATTTGGAAAAAAAATTGGCTGCCGTCTGGTTGTTTTCCCTTCAAAAACTTAATATAAGCAAAATCATTGATTTAGAGTTCATTCCATAACTTTAAATTTAATATTTTCCACATTTTTATTATTTAAGGGGTTATGTATCTAATGCCATATTAGGTACCAACGAAGTGAACATAACAAATCAACAAGGAATAAATGAATGAGAGCACACTTTGAAGTTCACATGAGGCCAGTCGTTGAAGTTTCGTTCAGCAAAAACTGTTAATTAACACACATTAACAATTTAATGTAATTATTCAATATGGGCACTGAAATGGAAATCACTAATTCCTTCAGTCAGAAGATAACCAAATTCAATATTAACTAAAACGAATATACCTTTATAAATAATATCACATATAATAAAGTAGTTCTCGAAACTAAAGATATTTTTTAATATTTTTATTTTGAAGAGAAAAGATATGTTCAGGGCCGAAAGACATTTTTGATAGAGACAAAAATTCAAAAGTTAAGACAAAAAAGTCTTGGGTTACTTAATGGATTAAAAAATACAGAAATACAAAATTTTTGAACTATAAATTAAAATAGCTCGTATATTACTAGTAAAAAAATAAAAATAATTAAACTAAATATGTTAGTAATTTTTATTAATTTAAAAAATGGAATACGATTATAATCAAATCATAAGTCACAAAAATAGTTATGACGATTTATTGTTGCCTTCTCACGGTTGACCTGACTAGTATTATGTAGACTACAAGGTGATCCACATCTCCATGCTATATAAGAGAGACCATCTTTGAGCTGTTCAGCAGTGAATGTGTATTTCTTGAAATGTATACTCAATAACAAAATATAAATAAAAACATATACATTGAATTATTTGTTTTGTCAACTTCCCTGTTAATATTGAAAGATTGTTTTGTTTTAGTTTTACTTTCGGTGAATTTTTGTTATTACAATGAAAACATAGTAGTTTATTTTGAAAATAGAAATGGAATAATGACAAACTTTTAGATTTATATACCAATGTTAAAAATCGTATCCATTGGGATAATTAAGGTTAAATATCCTTTAATCAGATCACAAATATCGACTCTCGCTAGCTTAGCTCGCTCAAGATATTGGCTGATCCTTTTAGTTGACGTCGAGACTATTTATATCACATATATGATGCTAACGTCAAATGCCTAATATTCCATACTTTATTCAATGGAATACAATTTGGCTACAAATTGTTAGTTTTTCTTATTCAAAGGAAACAACAGAATATAATAGAATAGAAAAATAATTTTAGTCTGGGAACAGGCCCCTTAAAAATATCAAAATTAAAGGAATGTATATCTGGCCAAAGGACTACATTAAAAGAACGATATATTATTTACATAAGTAATTGAAAATAAATACGAATAAAAGGTATGTTCTGGTAAAGCAAAAAAAACAATTAAAAATCTAAAATAACAAGAATTAAGCAGAGAGGGAAAATAAATAAACTAAAGGATGTAACATGATAAAAATAATATCCTTCAATTGACAGTAAATCGTCCATTTCTTCTGATGGATTGAGCTATTAATTATTTAGTTATTAAATATGAGTATATACTAACTATTAAGTAGAACTTTGTGTATGACGCTGTTATACAATTATATTCCATCCCTATTAATAATAAGAAGATTATATTTCTGCTACTAATTTCTCCATGGCTCTTAGCATATTAAAATATTTATCCATTAGCTCCTTATTTTCGTTATATTGATAAAAATACTCATGGTATGCTTACGGGTTCAAATCCCTTTATAAGAAATAAATTATTTAATCTCATCCATAGCTAAGGATGGACTATAATGGGATTTACATACCCTCCTGGGGCTCATGGCCCAGCTTGTGTGAACACTTAATTACGGAAAAACCTAGCGGTTGAGCATAGTATCATACACTTCACTTCCCTGGCAACCAGTGTCTTAGAAAGAGTGTAGTCTCCACCACTTACTGAACCAAAGACCTTTCTCGGGCTTTAGTGATATAGATTTTTTTTTATATAATAAAATAATTATGGAAAAAACACAGGGAAGTGTTTTGAATTAAAAAATAGCAACGGCCTTGTCTTAATTCCAATATGACCTTGAAAGTTATGTTTTTATAAGCGAAACAACAGATTTTTAAGGATTAAAATAATTATCTTCGCAAATGTCAAGGTCTAAATTTGCCTAATCCGATGTTTTAACTTTTATCATAAACTAGAATTTCTGTGTCATCTTTACACGAAGAATAAGTATTAAAAAATATGAACAATTTTCGGTGACAGATGATAACTACGTACTAGTTAATGGTAAATATTGCAGTATTCCGTTTTGCCAGATATATTTTTATTCATTTTTGTTATTTTTAAGAGACCTACTCCCAGCATAAAATTTTCTATTTTTTCTAAAAAATTTCTACTTTTTCTATTCTATTCTAAGTTATGTTAGCGGAGTCGGTGATCGATAGTCAGACAGTATATGTTTAAGAATAACTAAACATAAATTATTGAGAGATAAGTATATAGAATTATTCTTTAATAGAGAAAACTTTAATTTTGACATTGTTTTAATTTTAAATATTTCATCAGTGTTATTAAGTGAAAAAAAACAGGCTGCGTGCTTACATTGGCACATATTAATTCCCAATTACCATATTTTTATGCAAACACAACACAACCTTTTGACCTTATATCATCTTTAACTGAATGCATCTCGTTAACAAGGATTGCATCTTCTGGTAGCTGATGCACACGTAGTTTTACTTCAATCATGAGAGCGGACATAACTCGCAGAACCTGTCAGAGATATTTACGTTGTCCGTATAACTCCTATAATAACGATCGAGCTAAAGGTTTATGGTTATTTTTACTGAATAATCATGTAATTATTTTTCATACTGAATTGAAGTATAGGGAAAATCGAAGCTGTAAATGAGAAGGCTATTTCTAAGCGATGCTCACACTTTTTTATTTACGACATAATGTCTATCCTTGATGAAAAGTTGAGCTTCTATTAAAATAATTTATAATTGATAGAACTCCATAACGCATGCTGGAAAAAATGAAACGTTCCTTAACCAAGGTAATAATTTTTTACAATTTCATTAAATCAAAAGTAAAAAAAACAAAAAGAAACCCTTTCCAACAACATATAAAAGGTCTTGGGCTCAGGACATCTAACAGGCTTTTCTGTTTCTCGAACAACGGTCGTGCATGGAGTTGATTTATCAGAGATCATGCTCAACAACCATGCTTTTCTTCCAAAAGGGTACACAGTTAACAGAGATTGGGTAGGCCTCATGAGGGTCTAGAGTTCCATGAGTCTTAGCATATTAAAAAAATGATCTCCGACGGCCGAATTCGAACACAGGACCTTCGGCACAGCAACTCCGTGAAATTAAACATTGAAGATAATTATATTTTAAAATTTAATTCACTTGATTATTAAGTATTTCAAAATCTTAATGTGGCCAGGGAAGTTTCCGATTGCAATATTATTACAAAATTGGCTATTTAAGTCAAAATATTCCATAATTTGGATTTAGGAGCACAAATTCAATTGTAGGACAGTACGTTTTTATACAATATAATTATCCATGGTATATATAATTAAAATTACATTGTTAATGAGGTAATAATGCAAATAACCCTTATCTTTTTTTTTCCTTTCAAAGTAACCCTTTGAAAGGACCGTTTATTGATTGGCACATTTCCATACTTAGGTATACTATAACCCTTATCTTTTGGATTTTAAAACTGAAGCTTACTTTTATATGGTGTTTAGAGGAATTGCTTTATTATTTATGTCGCCTGATAATTTAATAAGAGAGACACAATCAACAGTATTTAACTTGGATTTATTTAATTATCTAAACGTACACAAAATACATAAAAGGTTATACAAATATATAATAGGTTATTAATTAATTAAAATTCTATCAAAGCTGGATATACTTTCAAGTATTCAAGAACAAATAACCGTGTTTTATTATTTAAATAAAATAAGAAAATTTATTTCACGTCAATGAAAGCACGCAAACCTGCCTTTCCTTTCACAATCCATAATTGATCAAACTAATTAATAATTTTATTTTTATTTATTCGGGTTATTTAATATAAATTATGCATTAAATAATAATTAGATGATAATCAAAGAAGCTGGATTATCCACTCATTAACTCAATTATTATATTTAATGTACCTATATAGTTTATTTCTTCAATGAAATAAAAATTTGAGAGAGTCTCGTACAAGATTGCAAATACGTATCATTCTGCACCAAATATAATTATTTTAAAATCAACTAATGTACTTTTGCTCTAAATAAATAAATATTAAAGAAATGTCTTAGCTCATTTATCAAACTATTAAAAGTAGAGTGATAATTGTAGTATTCATATTTATAAAAGTTAAAATATATTATCAGCGGGATTAAACATAAAATAAATCCACGATAATAAAACAATAACATTCATAAAACCATTTATTAATATAACCCTTAGAATGCACTTTTGCTGATGGAATGAAGTCAGCCATGCAGCCCTCACTAAGAGCTCTCTGGGTCATAAAAGGTTTTATTTCACTTGAAGAAAAAAATCTTGTTTCTGCTTTAATTTTACCTCATTTCGTTTAAATATTGATGCAATTTGTTCAATATGAAATTTACAAGAAATCCGCCTATAGGAATCTGATCTAAATTTCTTTGAAAACCACCCGTAACATTATTGAATGTATGAATGAAGAATTTCTTATGTAATACTAGTATTTTAATATTTGATATTAATACTACTTTAGTATATTTGTTTGAAAACAAGTGCTTACATTATTGAATATGAAATTTCGTATTGAAAACTGGTATTTTAATTGGTGTGCTCCACCAACTTTATTTGCTTTGCTAAGAAAAAAAAAAGTTCGCATAAACGTTTTACATTAGTCTAAAGCCATATTTGAGAATGACAATAAATGCATCTTAATTTTAATTAATCTAGTACTTTAAATCAGTTACAGCCAATAGTTGACATAAAGTCTTATAAGAATGTAAAAATATAGTATTGAAAATTGGATAGAATATAATGAATACACTTTTGGATGATTTTAGTTTTGGAGTATCAAGTTGTATAAATAATGCAAATATTTTAAAGTCCAATGAAAAAAAAAATTGTTTTATAATAAAATTTTTCTTTTCTTATGTTTCCGGCTTTCTTTAGTTTCTTTTGGACTATCTCGTTGCTTTATCTTCCCTTCATTTTTCCTATGTTCTTTTTGTTTGCCTCTCTGTTATGCATCAGAAATTACCATACTTGGAATATGAAATTCGGTGATTTTTTTTTATATTGAATGCCATATTACACGCTATAGGACATACAAAGATTGATATTAAATCAGTTCTAGTAGTTTTCATAATATTAGACAAATTCAGATCTTAAGTTTAACCGACTCGGTCAATTATTGGTTTTAAAATAGGGGAATGAAAGTGATTTTCACAAGATTATTTTTATTGAAGTATATGGATGGGGAGAGCTTGGTGTGTAGAGTGCCGAGCTGCTTCGCTGAAGGTTAGAGAATCAAATTCGGCTGTGGCAGATAAATTATTTAATCTGCTAAAAGTCACGTATGTAGACTGTGGGATCTATAGACCCTCCTAGTCGGTGACCTTAATTGGGTGTAAAAACCTTGCAGTTGAGCATAATCTCGGAACAATATCCTCCCAGAACAACAGAACCGTACAGCCTCTACAATCCACTGAACTCCTTAACTGATGGCATAGAGCCTTCTTATCTGTTAATCCCTTATTAAGGGGGACCAACTTTATACCAACTGGTTGAGGCGTGACTCCAGATCCAGCAAAGTCCATCCCTGGCTGTTAACATATAAAATAGTTCATCTGCCACAGCCGAAATTGAACACAAGACCTTCGACACAACAACACAGCGCTCTTCACACTTAACCACCCCAGTCCACTTATTGGTTACTGAGTATGATTTAAATATCAGAATATCTTTCTATTGCAACCCTTTGCTAATTGTCCTCAATAATGTTCCTCTCAAACCTATAGAGGCAGCAGATCAGAGTGAAAAATATTCAAATGATAAAGTTCTACCACAAACTATAAAATATATAGAAATTAAATATTTCGCATAAGCATATAAGATTTTCTTTCCCACAACTAATCATGGATTTATGAGTAATTTTTCCCCAAAAGAATCTTCTCATTTTAAGACGGCAGATTTCTACGAGTCCCTGGACGGTATTAAAGTAAATCAGCTTCTGGCAAGATACTCTTTATAATATATGATAATCCTATGCAGTTTCCTCACTCAACTACTGAGTGTCTGTGTCAATCGTGATCTTACTCAAACTCTGCTACCTCCAATATTATGGCCAAGGAAGATGTTTGCCGTTGTTTTACCGCAAATATGTATGTATTGTAAGCGTGTATAATTTTTCATAGTCGTGTAGTGATTTAGGATCTGACAATAGCGATTACAATGTACAAAGGGAGTTTGTACCTCATATGCCATTGAATACCGTGTGGAAATACAATCTCACTACTAATATATTTTATAAATATAAAAGAAATATAGGAAATTATTATCTCTAAAGGAATGAATAGTCCATTTATTATTTACTTAGGGCTAAGCCCTCCAATTACTCCATCATTTAGAACAAAATTAGCCATCACAAATCAATAAAAATTGTCTCGAATAATCAGTGATATGCAATGCATATCAAGTACGCATAAGCCCATTAATCATATAGGTAATGTAAACAATTACAGATGACATTTGTTTCAACCAGTTCCTCCTTAATATAGCTAATCAAACAGTCCATTAATTACTCAACTCTTTGATCCTAAGGATTGCCTGTGATGGAGTGGTTAGCATAACAATTGTCTATGCCTATGCCAACGGTTTCGCAGCTCGGTACGTGGCATTAGGATTTATTAAAGATAGTAAAAATTCCTTGGTTACACCGTCCTTCGCAGGGGGCCAACTATGGTACTCGATAAAAATACCCATTATTTTATACCTTGCTAGGCAAAGTTTAGTAATCCTACTGTATCTTTGTCCGATTAGCCATAGCAGCATGAAGTGACCTTAAATGAATAAATAAACTAACTATGTTTCTAATAAATATTTTTCAATGCTAGTTAGAGCCAATGCGCCTAAAACGTAAGTCGAATAATGCTTATAAGGCAGTAGACATGCGTTGTTAATTCGAGAGTCATTCGTTCATTTACTTTTGTCTTTCAAGTCTATACAATTTGAAGAATAACTTTAATCATGCCTCATTGAATAAAATCGGCTATCTGAAGAAAATATGTCCTAAGACGCTATTTCCCGCTTAGTAGAGATTCGTCCCTATGAAAATAATAGATCTAGGTCATGCCCGATTATTAAGAGATCTGGTTAACCAGCCTAATGTTGAAAACAATGTAAAGTAAATGGAATATATATATATATATATATATATATATATATATATATATATATATATATATCAGCAGTACACGTATATATCTATACTCCTAAAAGCTGAAACGACTGGGAATGGAGCAGGTGACGGAGAGAAAGAAATATATTGACACAGCGAGAAGAGTTCCTTCCAGCCTCCGGACACCTTTAAACACCACTGGGGTTTAGTGAGATACAAGGTATAAACTTTAGAAGACAGTTGGGTTGGATAGGGTTTGAAAAATTTACAAAAAGCCTTGGTGTAAAAATTCAACAATATAGAAATGGGGATTGTTTATGTACAGCGCGACGTTCAAAAGAATTAACATTTTAAATAATAGGGATATAGATGAAAAGTTAACAAACGGTAGACGACTGCTAAGAAATATATAAATTTATCGTGACATGAAAAGATGAAATATAGAGAAGCAGTGAGACTTTTGTTGCATGAAATAACTAGTAGACTTATCAAATATGGATTTAGATTATAAATTAATGACTAGTTTAGATATAACTTCAGGACTGGTCTCTTTACATTCAATAATCTAACTTTACCATCTCCTCTCTACTCTCTGTTCTCTCTCCCTCTCTCTCTCTCTCTCTCTCTCTCTCTCTCTCTCTCTCTCAAGAGTCCAAGCCATGAAACAAATGGTCATAAACTCCACAAGATAGTAAGACTTAGACAAGTCAAGTTAATTAGTAAGACAATTATTTAAATTGTATTGGATTCTATTTAGAAAAAAAGGACCATGGAGGACAATGGACCTCCAAGAAAAAATTTTAGTAAAGGACAATTAATAATAAAAAGAGAAATGTTGACTTGTAACTCTTTTGCAAGAGGATAAAGATTAAGTTCTTAGATGGATGGAAAATGACATACAGTCGTTTCCATATAATAAAGTTATATTGCACAAATGACTGGAAATAGGTTTTCATTCAGTGAGGGAATTATTAGATAGATTAAATCTAGTTTACATCCTTTCAAAATTGGATTACATTTTATTACTATTATTACGGTGGCCTGAACAACAAATGAAAACTAAGAGGTCTGGCTAGAAGAGAAAAGTAGATCGTAATGGCTAGCCATCCTGTTACATTATTAAAATGCAAAATACAAATAACTAATTCCACACCTCAGTAAGAATCTTAGGAAAGTTTTACAAAAAAAAAAATAACAATAATACATCTTATGAGCCAGACTTAAGAATTGACTGTTGAGCCAAAAATGTTACATATAAAATCGATTAAAATGTTTGAAATTTGTATTTAACCGTACGTTTAAAACAATTTTTATCTAGCGAGTCTTATCTACGGTGAAAGTCTATCGCAATTGTTTTATATTTATATGTATTCATTATGTGCATTTAGTGAGTATCCTAATACAAATTATGCATTATGGCTTTTCCCATTCTGCAATACGTAGTTTTTTCCTTTTCATTAATTTAAATATTAATGTTAGTATAAAGGCATGGACCTAAAAATTCCAAATAAAAAGTGTTAAAGCCTCTAAAAAAAAAATAACATCTAGATTATAAATAAAAACATGAGACAAAAATGCCTGTGCTTATTCAGGCATCTTCAGGACAGAAAGAGAATAATAGTAGAGGAAAAAAGGAATAAAGCTCACCCTAACCTCAAAATGCAGCAAAACACTATTTAAAGAACTCATTATTTAAGGAAATTATACTGAAAGACTTTATGAAAGCTACATCTTGAGCGAAATCGTTCGAGATATGGTTTTATACTAAAGATTTTTAAACCATCGCCCTGCAAACCTTTGTACTAGATGCAGAAAAAGTCTCCATCATATACTGAATCCAAGACCCTTCATGGGTTTTATAAATATGTTCTATAAAATATATTAATACAAATTTTCATTAAACTAATTTTACTGAGAAAATAAATAATCAACTCGTCAATTTTAAACATTGATAAACATGATCTGTAATTCTAATACTGACTTCATATCCGTTCAGTATTTTCGTGAAAATGAATATTTTCCAATATAGTAAATTTCCTTTTCAATCTATCAGGAGCAACGTTTTTAGCATTTAGGCCCAAGCAGATGTCGGACAGGAGAGTTCAATTTTTTTTTTGGACTTTGCAAAAAAATGTAACTGTACCAAACTCAGCAATTTCATAACTGAGGTTTAAATTATAGTTAAAACTTAAAATAAAATATCTTATAGTCTTCAATAACTATGCATTTATTTACAATTTGTAGTAAGTAATTTACTCTAATAAACATGATGGACTAACTAAAGATTGGTAATCGACTCAATAATGGGTGTAAGTAGGCCTTTACCTCATGGTCTTTTAAAGTTTAAACTAATACTACTTAATTTCTGAGCTTACAATCCTATCTCTCCATCTAACCTGTTTATTTATTGTTGTTCGCAGTGATTTTATCTTTTATTTTTAGAGGGAGTATTTCAAGGTTTAGGCTTAGTACTGTAACTATGTTTAACATACTCATCAGGGATATAAATAATGCTATTAAAACCAATTCCTATTAATCTTGTCTTACAAGAATACATTACTCATTTTCTCATTTATGTAAATCATGTACTGTCGTAACACATAGACGCATATATCATCTTTATTTTTGACATAATATAAAGGTAAATAAAGGTCCAGTAATTCATTTTTAAAGAAAAATGTAATTTTGATTTCGCTGATCGCCCTGAAACCTACTTCCTTATGTCTAGTATCCTATTCTTATCACTCATCTCATTTGAGTTATTTGTATATATCTTACTAAATTGTTTTTGAGTGATGTTGTCTAGTTAATTTTGTTATTACCTACAAAAATAAATTTAAAAATAACATTTTGGGAATTGGCATTTTCGGAAGAAGAAGCAGAGAATATTTCCAGAAATTCGGAGTCACTCCAAATATCAAATTAAGTGAAAAAGTTTATCAAATGGAATTTTGAAAAATGAGGTGTAATTGAGATGATTTCTAGTCTATAATTAAGGAACGGTACTATAGTGGTATAAATCAAAGCAAGGAAATCAATGATCAAGTTTTGTTACTCTGACATTTTGTATATTTTAATTTAAATTAATATGAATAAAAATATAGGCATTATCAGTTTCAGAATTATCAGTGCTTATGTTATCAACAACAGCCCATAGCGATCTGCTAAAATAAAATATCTTATAGCATCCAGTAACTGTGCAGTTATTTACAATTTTTAGTAAGTAATTTACTCTAATAAACTAGATGGACTTACTAAAGAGTGGTAATCGACTCAATAATTGATGTAAGTAGGCCTTTACTTCATGGTATAATATAAGCTTTGTATAAGATATAAGTTTAAAGTGCCTACAAAAACAGTTACTTAAGTTTTTTAAAAGTCCAGTTTAGTGACGTTTATAATATCATTTATAGACAGTTAAAAGTTGTGTTTTCTCATATGAAATGATAATGACTTCCAAAAACTATGTACGTTATCTCGGACTATACTTGGACAAAAGACTTACATGGAACATACATACAAAATTAAAGAGACAAGAATTGACTAGACGGTACAAACAACTATCACATCTGCTGGACTACAGATCTTCACTTGACTTACGGAACAAACGACTTATCTATAATAGCATACTGAAACCTATTTGGACATATGGAGCAGAACTTTGGGGTTCAGCAAAAAAAGTCCACATACACAAGATTCAAACCACACAGTCCAAAATTCTCAGAAAAATTGTTAATGCACCATGGTATATTTCGAATCACACCATACACAACGACATGAACATTCCCACTATAAAATCATATATTCATAACAAATACATGACATTCCACTCATCGACACAATATCATCCAAACCCACTCGTTCTTCCGCTTTCTTACTCCCTGTTACCTGGACTGGATAGGAAAAGATTAAAAAGAAATTGGCCAAGAGACCTACTCACCAATTGATATTTATATTTTTACTGCATCATCATAAAGGAGTTCAAGTAGAAAATCAAGGTGAAAAACACTAGTATCAAATTTGCTGAATGCGCAATTGCGCAGGTGCAAATGAAAATTAAATTATAAATAAATAAATTTACTATTTAAACAAAACGAATGAAATAATTGAATAATGTAATGCACGGCGTCCATCGGAGACATTCCTGGCTTTTCACAGAATTCAAAGTACACAATGGTAATGGAAATGAATGACGTCATTGCATGACAAAGGGTTAAATTTCTATGAATATTATTCTAGCCAATTTAGAAACCACAGACAATGTCTATTTTCTTAATAATTACAAATATTTAGTAATGAAATGAAATATTACAGTTATGAAGACTATGTTAACGAGTTGCTGGATATAAGAAAAGGATATTCAACAAAATTTGGAGTCCTTAACGTTAATATAAAATGTGTTTACAACTTTCAGGAATATTATAAACGAAAATCTGTTACTTGAAAAGAAAAGATATGTCCAGGACTGGGACTCGAACCCGGGTCACCAGATCTGGGGTTCGAGTCCCAGTCCTTGACATATCTTTTCTTTTAAAATAAAAATATTTAAAAATTAATAAAATCAATAAATAATAAAATAAAATACATTATGAAAATCTATTACAGTTTTTAATTACCATTCCAAGTTTAATTAAATTAAGCAAACCTTCGTACTTTAAATAAATGACTTCATGCGTAAATGACACGCGTATTTCTAGGGAAATTAATTTTGCTGGCCTTTCTTTCGCGTTACAAGGATGAAACATATCCTTCAAATCCTTTCTTGTCAGGGCACCACGTGGCCACTTTTGTTTACAATTTAATTCAAATTTGAAACTATATATACCTACATTCATTTGCTACAAAGCTAAATATTTTACATTTTAAATAAAAGACAAGAGTTTTATGTCATATGTAATTCTTCTTGAATATTCATACCATTTTTGTTTAGAATGTTCCTTTGCGTATCTTTTTAGTAATTAATAAAGTTTTTAGATAGGATATTTTACTCTGTAACGGAGTACTTAACATTATTTATTATATTAGAATAAATATACGAAATTTAATAACATAATTTAGTTCTGTTTCAATACATTTTCTTCCATCCGTTCTAGTCAAAATCTGAAAACACGGAGTAATTAAAAAAACTACCAATTAGGAACATTCATTTAGTTAGTACTGGAAATTATTTTTATCAATAGATATCATATTGAAAAGATATCAATTATATTTCATCGTTCATTATTATTAGTCTCTTTTTTCAGGAAGAAATTTAATTAATAAGCAATAACTTCCGAAAGAAAATATAGTTATAATATATATAAAACAAATGTCGGTTAAAAATATATTTAAATACCAACACGGTATCTTTACATATAGTACTTGTTAGTGTTAGATAAAGCTAATGTTCCGGTCGATGCATAACTTAAATAGTTGAGTTATTGGTTTAAATATCTTTGCTTAAAGCTCAAGAAGTAGTGATATACTACATGTTTTATTAATATTGTATGAAATTTATTCTGAATCATTGTACACAAAAATGATTGATTATTAAGGTAACAATTTTTTCTAGAAATTTTCAGACAAAACTTTGGTTTTATGGGAACCATACTAAATTTATAAAAAAATCATACAAGCTTTTATCTTATAAAACGCTACTTAATATTTGTTAATTTTGTTCCGTCTTAGAGACTGAACTTAATTAATTACCTAATAAATAACACAATTTAATTGTGTTTGTACGTACCTCTAGATTTCATATGTTTCAAAACTTCTTTATTATATATAGACCCATAACTATATTGTTCAATCATGCGCAAGTGTGTAAGGTAGTGACCCAGATAAGATTTATTTACGTTCTTTGTAAGGGGATAGCATAAAAACTTACATAACCTAACAAATATAATATATAAAAGTAAAACCTTGTGAATTCATGCAGTAAATATTGAATACTTTTCATGACTAGAATAAGCTATATTAGGATCATTCGGTTTAAGTAAAAAAAAAATATTAACGTTTAAAAAAACACAAGTTTATTGACTATTGAAAATAAATAATTAACGGTACATTGCAAAGGCTAGGGAAACAAACACTTGAAAATTTCAAATTAAATCAGCCAAAAAGCAGTCCTCCTAAACCTAAGCCGCTGCCTAAGCCGCTGCCTAATCCGCTGTGTCCTCCAAATCCTCCTAGTCCTCCGAAACCTCCATAGCCGCTGGAGTAACTGGAGTATCCGGAGTAGCCGAAGAGTGGTGATCCTCCGAAGCCGCCGCCACCGCGACCGCCCAAGAGTCCAAGGGTCCTCTTGTAACGAATTTCACCAGCCATAGCCACGGCGAAGACGGCGATGCAGAGGACGATCTAAAAATTGACAATAATTTATTTCCTTTTTTTTAATTTTCACTTGTTTATGGTTAATAATTATAATCTGTCATAACAATCTTAGCATTCTTAATTAAGCTTTACATACCAAAGTCTTGAAGGAAGCCATTTCTGTAGTCTTGAGAGAATTCAGGAATTATGCCCTGATTCTGCTATCGTCTCCTTATATACTATGCCCAAATGCGGATCACCTTGCCGCCGATTATGAGGACAACGAGGAGACAAAAAAAAAAAGGATTGAAGGAGCATCCCAATCAAATGGAGGACCTTCGGAATTGAAATACAAGGTTTAGAGAATGGGAATGATTATTAATTTTGCCAATTTAACCTTTAAAATTTCAAACAAACTTACAAAAATTTGGACTCCAAAAATGTTTTCAAACAAAAAAATATAATTTTTTTTTATTTTTAAATATTTTTATTTTGAAGAGAAAAGATTTGCCCTGTCGGGATTCGAACCCGTGGTTGCCCCTCAGTCAGGACAAATCCTCTGTCTTCACCGATCCCATATCCCCGTGTTCTCGCAATTTTTGCGATGTATAGACGAGTACGTCACTATATTTTTTTAATTTTTTATTACTTGTTTTAATTTTTAAATATTTTTATTTTGAGGAGAAAATATTTGCCATGGCCGGGATTGACGTAAGTCAACAAGATCCTAATTAAAGTAATTTTCAATGAACATTCTTCATCGTGTATACAGCGCAAAAGTTGCGAGAGCACGGGGATATGGGATCGGTGAAGAGAACGGATTTGTCCTGACAGAGAGACGAACCCCTCAAATGGTTAGAGCAGTGTCACGGAGAGGCGGACGACCCGTGTTCGAATCCCTCCAGGGAAAATCTTTTTCTTCAAAATAAAAATATTTAAAAAAAATTAAATATTGTTTATTGAAGATCAATTTAGATGCTTTGTACATCGTTTGTATAGTTAAATAATTGTTGGTTGGAATACTACTTTAAGCTTAAAACTGAGTAATACAAAATTACTTAGATAATAATTCTGAAAAATAAGAGAATATCAGTATTAGTATAGAACGCATTTTATGTCACGATATTCAATTATATAAGAGGAATGCTTTATTAACAAGTTATTCTGCCCAAATATATTGTGTATCCACATGACATAGCGTACATGTCAGCTATAGTTACATGTGTAGATATATGTGCACATATAGCAAAACATATACCATTGCAGTAATTCTCTTAAGGAAATAGCTAGAATAATTGGAATTCAAGGAAATACGACGTGTTAAAAATTATAAATTTTAACTATTATAACTGATTTGATGTTTGACGAAACCACGTTTTATTTACGTCATTTATATTAAATATTTTATAATTTATATTTAAATATATTAATACTAATAAACATAATGATAATGTAGTAAGGCGAGTTGTTTTGTATATGACGGAATCTGCGAATTTCTCTAGCCCTGAAAGCTCTAGAAGCTCGAAAATGAAAGAAAAACTAAAATTTAACTCAAAATACATCTACAATAAAAATAATTTGCCCACTAATGCGAACTTAAGGCATTGCAATGATGTAGTAGGGCTTTTGTTTTTGTATGGAACGGAAACGGCAAATCTCTCAAGCTTGGGAAAGCTATAGAAGATCGAAGCCCACAATGGAGGATAAATGCTTCAGATTAGAAAATCTAAATTTTAATAAATAAATACATTTAATACATAAGCCTGAGAGAGCTCTTAAATATCACAGGGAAGCCATAGGTTGAGATAGAAAAAAGAAATATACGAAAGGACTGAGGACTTGGAAAAAACTATGAGACAAGTAAACTTCTACGAGAGCATGGTCAGGATGGATCCCAAAAAGTCGAATAAGGAAATATTTGATAAGATATACAACCAGAGTAGTTATGCTAAGCAGATGAAAGAATAACATAAAATATTTAGAATTACTGATGAGAACGGCTTGGACAGAGATTTAGGAGTTGATTCAAAACCATCAGGGTACCTACGGAAGAGAGAACGAAGCATGGGCATAGGATGGGGTGTGGACGGAAGAAAGAAGAAGGAAAAATTCGGGGGAATGAAAGATTATTGTAGAAGAAGAAAGAATAAGCAAAATACATGATACCTGCGTGGCTCTTTGTTGGCCGGTTCGCGAAAAACCAAACCAAATAAATAAATATAAATATCTTCCAAAGTTCCACTCAGAGATTATAAACCGAACCTGTAAGATTACTCTTAAAGAAACACTCCTACCTACGCTTCGGTCTACCCTTCAGACGTTTACCGTTTACAGAGCTTTTATATTTATTATAATTTCTCTAAGACAACGATTTTATAGTAAATAGTAGGCCTATGAAACATTTGACCGTTATTAATAACATTGCAAGTATTTATGGAAATACTACGGAACCCACTTAATACTAAAGTTTTTCCGTTTTTCTGATTTATTTAATATTAAATAAAAATATCGTTGCTTCATAACTTCCATTCACAAATTATGATCCCAATTTGTTAGATTACCATTAATGAATTACTCCTTCCTTCAGTCTACCCTTCAGAGGTTTGCCAATCGTTTCAGAGCTTTTATTTTTACTTAAATTTCTCTAAGATGAAGATTTTATAACAAATACTATTTTTAGAAACTGCAAGACCATTATTTACTACAGTGATCATGGATATATTACGGAGTCCATTTATTACTGAAGTTCCTCCATCTTCGTGATGATATTTAATATTTATTTCTGAAGGTCACTTGCAATTAAGTGCCCGAAAAAGTAACGAAGGCATACCCTCCGCGTGTGATAAAGATGCTCGTAGATAAGGGAACACATACACAGTGATGTATCACCCGGCTTGGTTGCTCTGTCCTGGAGGAAACAAAAACAAAATTTCAGCTCTTAAATCATCTGGGATAGTGCTGCTTTGTTGCCTTTATTCCACCTCTGATTCCTGCGCTGACAGTACAACTCCAGGGAGAATAAATAAAATAATCTTAGGAGCTCCAGTAGCTGGAGACTATCGTTCATCATTAAATTTTTTCAATTAAAAAAAAAACAATAATGATAATAGAAAGGATGTTTTTCATACATTAGGTGACTTATGAAAACTTATTTCCCGGTTGGAATAGAAAATTTAACTTAAATTAAAATCAATATATTGTTTATTTCTTTTAATTTTTTTTTCTGATTGGTGTCTGTTATTCATTCAACGTCACTTTTTGCTGCTATGCCGAAACGGACGCTGCTTAAAAATTAGGGCTACAGTGGGAGCCCTAAATTTTGCATATCCAGTTTTAATTATAATAGCTCCATAACGACCTTAATGTCCCATTTTTTGCGGACTTGGCCCGAACCCGGTATCTATCCTTTCATAACAAACTTCATTCCCACTCAAACCTTCTAGTTTCAAACCTAGCTTCCTCTTCAATTCCCGATAATCCTCCGAGGCTTCATAAAAGAAGATGGCCACGTGACCTTCTTAGTTGGACTAGTGATTTGAGTACTACCAGTGGGTAGTTTCACTACTTGCCATTAACTCATGTCGTTATGTATCACATAGCCTATTTACTTGATGTATTATTGTAATACAGTTGTAAATATCAATAAATAAATAAAAAAAATAGAATAGCGAGATCCGAATCCAGTTAAGACAATAAATTAATTCTTTCTGCTGAGGATTAACTCGAGTTTTCTATGACTCATTTAATATATAATATATATATATTAATAATATATTAATATAGTAATACATTAATATATAATATCATTTATCTTTTATATCGTATTTGCCTGATTATAAAATTGGTTAATAAATACCATAGTCATGACCATGTTCTTCTTGAACATCTTATGCAGTCCTTATTTATTTATTACATAATTTTGTATCGAAGTGCTCAAACTTATTTTAATTAATGATGTGTTAGTGGTTTGTTTGTTTATGTATTTAACGCCACTTTGTGCTATTATGGCATAATATGTAATACTATGGTCGATGCACCAATTTTCCCTTTCCAGCTATAATTGGGATCTTTAGAGGGTACCTATTACCGAAAAGGTTCGGTACACCCATTTTATGCCCTTTCCGAATGACGGTAATTTTTTAAGCAGTTTAAAGGACCAACTGCTGGGGTACGAACCTTCGATGACCACTTTTTTGTCAGTGCCTGACAATGCAAGATGTGACAGGCAGACTGTCAAGACGAAATATAAAATGGATCTTCATAGCTTCTAACTTTTAGATATCACAAGTGAAGATAATAAATATTTAAAAATACGAACAAGAATCACCATTTACTATAAAGTACTTTGGCTGTCTTTTTTCCTGCCACTACTCTATGAAATAATGTTTTTCCTAAAAAAAAACTTCTATCCATTAAAATAATATTCCTCCAAAATAATATTTAATAAAAATAATAATGTTAAATTAGAAAGTAATAGGGAAAAACGCCTAAAATCTCTAAAAAACTGGAAAAACAACCGTTTCGCCATTTCGAGCATCACCAGGACACAAATCAAACCAGTCAATGTGAAGAAGACCTCACATAAATATTCCAAACAGAATCATAAAATAGATATAGCAACTTGGTACCAAGAAATTCCACAAACAACTATTTTAGAAACTTCATGCTTTGAATCTTAAGATTTTTCATATAGTATCCTAATTTATAATGCATGTATAATGCCATATAATGCACCCTTTTAATTTTTTTTTCATTTTTTCTGATTTAATTTATTATATTTTTTTAGTGTTTTTTCCATAGTGGTTGTTAACGATTTGTTTTTCAAGAAACTTACTTCTCCTCTATACTTTAATATGAACTGAAAGAATTTCATGGACCTTATCAAGTGATATTACTCAAGTAATGTTAAATTATAAAAGTTTGGCAAAGTGCTGGGCGTTTTATCTTCCCGGTTCCCGATCGGGCAGCTACACGAGATAGACTCTTGCCCGATTCAGGTCGAACGTTTTGCAGCCGAATGATCAGTTTAGAGAAGATTGCTCGACCATAAATCATCCCATTTCGCCTTATCGAGTATGTTCAGACCCGGATACGGCTATGCTTTTGTTTTTTTTTGTTTTTTGATCCTCACACAGAAAATATAAGACCCAGCGAAACTCCAAATTAATACAGTATCATTTATAATACGATGTGAGAAGATTTGACAGGAAAAATATTAGCGATGGAAAGATTAATAATTCTAATTTACTGAGTAATAATAAAGAAGTTAATAACATGATTGCAATATCATGCTATTTATGTTATGGCACTTAATTAATTGATACTTATCACAGATACACTGATCAAGCTCAACCGTCAGGCTTTCGACCAATTACGGATACCCGAAGCTGTGCCCATGGAGGGTCTGTAGATCCAACAAGGTCCGTCCGTGGATGATAACAGATTAAATAAATTTGAAGCCGTAGCCTTCAAGAGAGCAACTAACCAATAAACACAGTGAGCTACCTATCTCCCCAATAGATACTTAAAAATAATATACTTTTGTGTTACTCATAAGATTTATTTTTTCAAAACCGTTTATTACTTAGGGTCCCTAAATCTATATTACATAAAAAGTTATTAAAGGAAAGGGACTTCACTTTATTTACGTTCTTACTTAATTAGAAAACAGGGTTTCCTTTGAATGTATATTTTACAAAAAATCTTTTTCTGTAAAAGATATAGTTCTTGTCGTCAGGCTACTTCAACACTTAGACAAACTAGACAAACGGTCTAAGCTCCCAATTAATTACAAAAGACTCATCTACATGACCATCATACGACCTAATTGGACTTACGAAGAAGAGCTTTGGGGCTCCAATAAGCCATCGAATTCTCTCGTATCCAATCCCTAGAATCCAAAATCCTTCGTAAAAGCCTCAATCCTTCTTATTTTGTTTAGAATAAAGTCATATATAATGATCTTAATGTCCCATTTGTTGCAGATTTGGCCCGAACCCGGTATCTATCCTTACATAGCAAACTTCATTCCCACTCAAACCATTTTGTTTCAAACCTAGGTTCCTCTTCAATTCCCGATAATCCTCTGAGGCTTCTAAAAAGAAGACGGCCACATGACCTTCTTAGTTGAACTTGTGATTAGAGTACTTACAGTGGGTAGTTTCTCTACTTGTCATTATCTCATTTCATTATGTATCACTTAGGTTTTTTATTTGTTGTATTATTGTAATAGAGTTGCAAATAATAATATATTAAAAAAAATAGCTGAACTGATTTTATCATAAAAATGGAGCCTGCATAATATTCAAATATAAAGAGTGTTATGTATAATTGTCAGTAATAGAAACATTTCTCTATAAATTCTTACGATCTTAAATTTTATTACAGCACTTTATACTTTAATGGTACTATTAAGTAACGGATTTATCAAGTAACCGGTTTAGCAGTCGGAAAAACTGGTCGCTTATGTGACAACAAAAATCAAACAATTTAAATGATATTCAATATACTTTGGTTTAAGAGAAAAGCATTAGCTCGATGTAAAACCGTTTACAATCAGAATAATTGTTTATAGTTTAAACAAATATTGTAATTTGTTATTCCTTTTAACCTTTATTATTTTATTATTTATTAAAATAATTAACATTTAAATCTAATTATTTATTTTCAATTATCGACCTTATAAAAGAGGATCGAAAAAAAAACGACTCCTATCCACTCACTGCTCACCAAAGAAAAGATTAATGATCTAAACCAGACAATGCTTTTTTAGTAATCAAGGCTGCTGCGGATGGATTGTTTTCCATTGCATAAGTTTTTATCTCTACATTTTGAATATTTGTTGTCTAAATACTAATACAACAAATAAGAAATAAAAATAGTATACTAAGTATAATATAACAGTTTATTAAAAATATACTAAATAAATAGTAGTGAAGTATAATTTAAAGTATGTATAGAAGAATTTATTTTTAGAAACAGATAAAATAAGACTACATAATGTATCTGTAATTCAACAATATATTAAATATTTAATGTATATTCTTACTGCAAGATATCCCATGTGTATAAATTACAAATTATTTAAAGGCAGATTACATGGATATATGAACGGTAACTGCTAATATTTCTAACCTAATTCGGCGAATGGAAATTAGAAGTTCAATGCAAGATCCTTCAATGATAATTTAAATAAAACTTCTATGTATTTGTATCATATAAAATATAAATCGTCAATGTGAAAATTAACGTTAAGGTAAAAAAGTATTGGCAAGAGAGAAATTACTAAAATTAAGCCAGAATTTAACCACGGCCCAACCTCGGGCTTTTATCAATAGGCTCACCGCTTATTAACTTATTAAGGATTCGTTTTTTACTAAGCCCAAAATGCTTACTAGCCCAGTTCTAACATTTGACGATATCAAATCATTTCTAATAGGATGATCTGTAATTCCACGTTTTGTCCATCTGCTGAATTTTTCTATGGTTTTATTATTTTTTTTCGGACAAATATTCCAAGCAATATCTTATTTTCGAATACCTTGTAACGTCCATCCTTCAAAGTTCACGGTCACGTCTCAATTCTATAAAGAACAGTTGGAGGTATGCTAGCATTATTTTCTAATTTTTAACTTCGAAACAAAAATCACCCGTGTTTAGTTTGGGCAATAGAAAAAAAACACCAAAAAAACAAGGATTTAAAAACATACCTATCTTTAACTCCGCCTTTATTTTAAATTCCATTTTTCTGAAATATTAGATAACAATATTAATTATCATTTGACAATTAATAATTAGGTAATTATTTGAGCTGAATTTCGGACGGATGCACAACTGGATGATTTTTTGGCCCTAAAACCAACCATAATTTGTAAAACAAAACGAAGCTCATTTTCGTAGTGTAAAATTTTTAAAAACAATATTTTAAAAAAATTCCACATTGAAAGAACACTTTTCTTGTAAGTAATTCTATTTTTAAATTTTGAAAAATGAAAACGCTTGAGTAATTTAGCCCAATGGTCCCCAAACTATTAACTTAGATTTACTCTTCTATAAAACCATATTAAATAGATCTTGAATATGGTTTTATAACAATCAAGAAGCATTATTTTCAAATATTTTTAACACATTAACAATTAATAAGAAACGAAAAAAAGAATGTCTCTTATAGAAATTATAATATTGTTATAATTATAGAATAGAAATTCATTATAGAAATTCAGATTTCAATCAAACTCATCCCTCAGCTGTGGGAGAAAAGGTGATTTATTATTATATTGGCTTATTTTATTTATTTATACATATTTTTGAAACAAGAACTGAACATAATTAATTAGTTTCCTGGCCTAATATTGCATTAAGAGTATTTTCAGTAACCATTATTTAATTAATAATAAATAAAAATTTAATAAAATATATAATTTAAACTCATTTCAATACTTAACTTTTTCCGTTAATATTGATGGCGATATTTAACTAGAGAACTTCCCTTAAAATATTTCGGAATATTGTGCATCATGTGCACTCATGTTGAGAATATTTTAAAAAAATGATTAATAACATTTTTTATAGTTCATACAAAATGTAACTTATTTAAATTTTACGGTTTTAGTTGAGCCATCGAAAGATTTAAAACCCATGGACTCGCATCTAACAGAAGCAATATCATTAAAGTATATGTGAGACTTTACAGCATCATGATTAGAGCATTATGATGAACCGAAAGTAACAAACAAAGCTTAACAGATAAAAGGGAAAAAATTGGATGGAACAATAAACTTCGGATTCCTTTCATCGTCTAATAAAATGCGAAGGCGTTTATACTTAACATAAAACGGTATAAGTGACCTTAAGATAGTAAACTACAGGAAACGCAGTGTAGAGTTTGATATTATGTAAGTACGATCGTAATAAACTGGTTCGGAAACCGATACAGTGATTGTGACTTAAAGAGTTGTACCCCCGTAGGCAGCAATGAATAAATCTCAGAATCTAAACGAGAGCTTTCCTGTATCAAGTTCTTATTTGTTAGATCATTAATGAACACGTTTTTTTAAATTTCAGCACGAACAAAGTTCCTATCATTAAAAACTAAACTGGAATCAAAGTTCATTTTTTTCCTCTTCAATCCGGTTGCGAACATTCTAAATATTGGTAACAGGAAAAATACTCAGCTATAAATAATACTTTGTCAGGCTACGTTCCATTTAAGTTATGGAATTATTGAAAGGTTGTGGTATCGTGTATTCGGTAGTCGAATATGCAACATTATACATTCTGAGTTCAATTAGAATTCCCCAGAGGACGTTAATAGGAATTTCTATTCAAAATTAATAAGTGTTCAAGAGACTACATAATAAGCTAACATGAGTAGCTGGCAAGTGGAGACATATCTCACCATAGTACGGGCATGCGCTCAAAGATTCATTGTAATCGTACTTATAAAACAAAGAGACGAGGAGTCAACTGTTGTGTAGTAGTTATCACAACAATCTTCTATGACCAAAGTCGTGGGTTTGCATCACAAAATGTGTCCTTAGAATTTTTTAAAGGGGGAAAAAAAATCCATGGTTTTGGTTTCCTTCATATGTGACGTAAAATGGTCGTAAGCAGATGTCACATACTTGTAAAAGGTCCATAACTTAATTATAACTGGATATCCATAATTTAGTAAATTGAAATATATAGGAATGACATTAAATTTTGTATGAGACTTCCACTTGTTTGATGATCCTTAGTAGCATAAAGTGGCTATAGATAAATAAACAAACAATCAAACTAACCGTGTATTTTACTAAATTAACGAAGAAAATAATGATACCAATTCAAATAAGGCAGAGGACGTTTCGTGTAATAACGAAATTTCCATATAAAGAAATAATGGCTGAAGAATGTTCTCAAGCAGATCATGATCGTATTTAAGGGACTTATTATTCCCTTATTAAAGGATTTATTAACCTTAATAATCTGAAACAAACAATATAAAGGATGAGTGAACCATAGAACAAGTGGTTCGATCCTCTGGAGAACAAATTAATTTATTGTCACTACCGGATTCGGGCATCTAAAAGGGTAAAACAATACCTAATTTGTTCGTAATAGATAAAGTGTTATTGATTATAGTTGTGTGTTTAACGCCGTTAAACAACAAAGTAAGAATTTGAGTATTTTTTTATCTTTATTTCAACGAACGTATAACATAATTGAATACTGGTGGATTATATAATTAAGGTATGACGGAGATTTCCCCCGGTATTTGTACCACTGGTTATTAGTATCAATGTGTAAAGAAATTTTTATAGGACGGTTTTATAACTACTAGTTAATTATAATTATTGTATGAAACATCTTGTTCCTCAAAAGCAGTGTTAGTAAAGTTTAAAAACTTTTATAGTGCAATCAATGTTGTTTCAAAAAATTGTTGAATTTATTTTTTAAGTCCCATAGACATAAGGAAAAATTATATATTCGGAAAGTTCAGATAATGTATTGATTGAAACGAAGAGATAAAAATATACTTGCATGCATGCGCGCTGCGAAAACGATCTCGGATCTACAACGTACAAAATGAAATAAATTGCAAGGATATTGGAACATATGCATTAAAGATATAAATTTAATATATGAAATCCACAGATGTTTGAAATCGTGTTTGACCTACTTCAGAAGAAAACGTCTTTACTATTAATAATCTTGATATTGATAGTAGTATTGTATCATTGGATATTGTATTATTTAATATACAACTTTATCCATCTTCTTATGAAATATTCTTTGAATTGTAATTTAGAACAACCCAATGGAATCACTTATACAATTTTATTAGTTGAGTTCTCAGTATTGTGTCAATAACATTTCATAAGGAACTGTAAAAAATAAACTATACCACTACAACCAATCATGGGTTTAGTACATGGTAGGGTCTGCAAAGTATTTCCGACAACGGTTGTGCAGGGAGGAGAGATCACGCTAATCCGCCAAATTCCCCCTCCTGATTTGGGTACCCACTTTATAGAAGTTTGTGGAGTCTCAGTAGGGTCTCTAGGACCCACAGGATCTATCCTCGGCTGTTAACTTATTAAATAATTTGTCTGCCACAGTTGGATTTTAACCCAGGACCTTCGGTGCAGCAACTTAGCGCTCTACCGCTGAAACATCCCGCTGAAATTAATTAAAATTAATACTACCCCTTGTCATTCATTGATTATACACACTAAGGAATGTAGTTCATAGAATTGTCATGCTTGGGAAAAAATCATAATAATGTTTACCATATCCCGTTATTGTTGTTAGGCGTTAAGGTAAATACGAATTTTCCTCGTAACTAAACATAAACAGGTTTATTATTTCAGTTAATTTGTATACTATACATCATACTATGTTTTAGCAATTTATTATTTGATTGGTATCCTTTTTTTTATGCTATCCCCTTTTTAGAACTGAATAAACATTATTTTATTCATATTTCCTATTGCTTTACAAGTCTTGTCTTCCGCAGAACTTTTATCCGTTCACAATGCTTTCTCTTCCTACCTTCAGACCATATGGAACCAGTTTTTTCCCCTCTATTTGGCCCTGAAATTCTGCCATTTTTAAAACCTTTTTATATGCTTTTCTGTCAATCATTTCTTCTATCATTTGTTTCTCTCTAAATATTTATTCACTTCGCTAAACCAACTCCAAGTTTTCTTCAAATTCCAAAAAATCATATTGGTCAATCTACAGTCTTCCGTTCAATGTAAACCAAAAAAACACGAGTTACCTTTTATTTATTAAATTTGATATATTTTCGATACTTAAACATTTTCCAGCCATCTACTGCATTTTGGGCTCCTAACATTTTCCAATTTTAACTCTTCTAGTATTTCCAACTTATCTATTATAAATTACAGTTCATTGCTAAAAATTCGCTCGGATATACACTTTCTGGCTTGTAAAGTCTTATTTTTACATTATCGGGTAGTCACGTTTTATTGTAAAGGTCTTTTTATATACTTTTTTTATCATCATCATTTCTTTGTTTAACGAAAAAAAATCATAGTTTAACGAAGGTTTATAAACAAAAAGTAAGTCACATTGTAATAGGTTCAAATGAACTTAAATATTTTGATATATTTAGTAAATTTTAAGGCACCTTTGTTAAAAATATCCACACCCCAATAATTGTTTGTTGCTATTCTTGTTGAATAATTACATTTATAAACTTCTAAATGACCCCGATAATTTTCCAGTGATTAAATTTTGTACTGAATTGGTTTATTAAGTTTTTAGGGGTTGAATCTAAAGATGTACGATTAATTATTGTACGTCTTAAAGTTGGCAATATATTGAATTCCCGCAAAATCTGCTCAGATATTCTTTCCTTCCTTAAGGCACTCACTGCTTCTGAAACCTTCCAATGTTTTCGTCCTAAAATAGAATTTATCGAGAACAATGCCCCGTGAAAAGCATGTTATTGCCCCCTACTTTGTCACGTTCAGGTAAAATTCATCCTTTTCCTCTGCAAAAGTGATAAAAGAGTTTAGATTGTTTCATAGAAAGTTTTGAAGCCCGGGAAGTTTTCTTCTTCTTTCTTTCCTTAGATTCAATTTATTTCTGGTTAACCTAAGGGCCAACGGACTTAGTAGCTACGTTTCTGGGCCTTAAATATTTAGGGAACAGGAAGGTTTTTTTTTTGGTGGTTTCGTGTTCCGCTTATGATTAGTTTACGGCATATAACTAAATTTGTGCGTGCTAAAATACAGATACACTATACATGGATATTTTTTGAATAATTATTTAAATATTACTTCGATATATCGAAAAAATATTAATATTACGATAAATTTAACCTTATAAATGTATAATTCACTTATTTCAGAAGTACGCCGCTTTGGAATCATTATTTCAACGGATGTTTGAAAATCATTATTTTAAAAGTTAATCAATATAAGTTGTATATTAAATAATAATGTTAATTACTACATTATTTTTAATTATATATTATTATGAACTGTATTAAAAATATAAGTTTTTTTTTAAAGTTCATTTTCTATAACGTCGCTTCGGCTGCTGGGGACATTAGCGACGACTGTTCTACTTATATTTCTTGGATTAACTTAGTGAGTTTCGGGTACATCAGAGTCCTCTGTAGTTCATTATCATTTTTTAAAGGTTGGCACGTTTCAATGTCCAAATTTTTTCTTGCTATTTGATACTTCTTGCATTCAAATAGATGCTTGACGGCAATTTGTACATTGTTACAGCTTTGGCAGTTTGGTTCGTACTGCCCAAGAAGTAGGTGGAGATGTGTCAGCTTAGTATGACCAATTCTCAACCTGCTTATTATCCCGCACTCTTTTGGCGTTAGTTCGTTAGGAGGGATAATTTTTTATTTAATATTGAAGACCAATATTGTATCCGATTTCTCATTGCTATATTTGTAAATATAGGGTTCGTTATCTGAAATATTTGTACAAATTATATGTATACCTGAGTTTTATATGGTAGATTTTGAAGTATTAACTGTTTAAATCATTAATTAATATATATAATATACGTTCGTAATAAAAAAAATAAGAAGTAATTTCAAAATATTGTTGTCATTGACGTGAAACTTAAATGTCGAAATTTGTTGTTCAATAGTATTTTGATAAAAATAAAAACCACTTTTTGAATATTAAAATACACTCAAAAACATTATGTATGTTTAAATAAATCAGATTTTAAATAGTGACTTAGTTAGAATTGATATTGTTCATTTTTTTTTAATGTATGTAGATGAAATGTCAAGATATGCTACTATACAATTCATTTTATTCCAAATCCATAACGGTTAAAATTAATAAGAGTACAATATTTCTATCCTTGTTTTTCGATTAGTAATATTGATAATATTATTAATTAATAATATTTTTAACATTGTTGTTATTAGCGTAGTAGGCTCATGTATCCTTTGGGGTCTGTAATACAAACCCGCCATACATCAGAGTTCACAAGGCTTCTAGACCCTGCTTCATTTTATGTAATTACAAGAACAATGAATACATAATTATATAAGCATATATTGCTAACAGAATGCGTAAATATACGGTCAAAGGGCTTATTAATTGTAAACAACAACCTTGTGTATTTAGTTTATTTTTGTAATCGTAGAACAAAAAAATTAAATAAAAAAAGATGAATAAACTAAATGTAGCTATCACATAAATATATTAATTTATTGTAGCAATCATGGAGGCACTGGGAAACAGTACAAAAAGAGTAACCTTAATGCTTATGAATGTTTAATTTTTGTTTCGTGGTGCGAGTCTGTTTAATTAATTATTTTTTAATAAAGTGAGTAACAAGTAACATTTGAGTACATTATTTTCAACAAGTTACATTATGTAACTTCCATCATTTATGAAAAAAATAAATATGGAGTTTATTAATGTTACGTCCTGAGTTAAACAGAAAGGTTAATGAAGAAAATCATATTTAACGAATTCGAAAATTATGATAAATTTAGTTAGTCAACATTTAAACAAATTAATTATCTGACAATTCAAAAGACTGAGTTCATCCAAGATATGACAAACTTGTAAAAAAAAATCTTTTAAAAATTTATTATAAAATAACTATTTTTTTTTTTAATTTGGGGAGTTTGTTTTCAGCATAATTAAAGCATATATAATATAGCGTTACCGAATTTTAGTGTATAGATCAAAGTAAAAGTAAAATTATAAATTTTATTTAGAAACTATATGTCCATCTTAAGTACAGTTCATAAAGTTCTTCTTGAAATCCGTTATAGTTCTTTTTGGCTTTTAGATAAAATTAATTCCTGTACTTTAACGTTTTAAGAAAAACATTAAACATAAAAAAACAAATCAAAGAAAAGTTGGTTGAAATTATTCTGTCATAACACTACAATTAGAGTATCATTGAAAAATATGCAATATTATAATATAAATTAATATCAATGTAAACTAGCGATGAATTCAATTCAGATAACACATTTTAACATAGTTTTAAAGAAAATTATAATGTTAAAAATCATTTTGAATAATTATTTCCTCGTTTAATTAGAGTTAGAGAACATATGTTAAATTTAACTGACCGAGTATGGAAAAACCCAGAAATTAATTATTACAACTTATGTCCAATACGTTTCATAATATTTCTAAGTAATATCCTTACATAAAATTCTATTAATTGAAAGTTATGTAAAATTTCATATTTAAGTAAATGTAGCCGTAACTCAATTATTGAATGGGTTCCTCAGATAGCTAGATGAATAAATATAACCTATTTATTTTTTCAAAAACTCTATAAAATAAAATAAATTAGGGAAATAACAAAATAAACAGAAAGAACAAAATAAGATGTAAAGAATTTTTATTGTAAAAAATAGTCAGAGATATTTACAAATATTTTACATGGATGATCTTTAAAGTTGATAACCCAGAGGAGATTACTCCGGATTTTGGTTTTGCAGGTCAGTCTTCAGTCTTCATCATTATTTAGTGGATGTAGGAGTAGCCAAGACCGTGGTATCCAAGACCAGAGTATCCAAGACCAGTGTAAGCGGTGCGGTGGTAGCCAAGACCATATCCGTAGCCCAAGCCTGAGTAACCAAGACCAGAGTAGCCCAAACCGTTGTATCCATAGGAAGAGTATGGGTAGGCGCCGTAGCCGCCGTAGAAGACTCCTCTCTTACCTCGGGCTTCTTCGGCAGCGAAGGCCACGGCGAAGAGGGCAACGAAGAGTACGAACTGGAAATTATTATTAATATATAAATAACATGAATTTGAATGTAGATAAATTAATTAAATTTTAAAAAGAAATAATATATTAAGTAATATAAAAACTGTTTACCAAAGTCTTGTAAGATGCCATTGCTGGTTGTTGGTTGTTAGGGTTTTGAATTCCTATAATAATCCTTTTCGTGTGTTCCTTTTATATAAGCGCCAAATCTGGATTACCTTGATGACATCGCGATCAGCTGGTGGGTGTGTCTGGTACAGCGGTTTGAGGAAAACACACCCTCAAGGAATCTTTTTTTTACTATGTGTACCTCCCTAAATTCTTTATGATATTTCCCCCGGTTTTTGGGACAAATACCTTATTCTAGAAAAAAAAATTAAGGCGGCGTTCTTCGTGAGTTAGAGGTTACGTTACCAACCCGTGCAGTTTCATAGAAAGATATTATTTTTGTGTTTTTTAAAACAAATAGCCTAATCCAGACTTGAAATGGCGTTGCTAATACAGTCAAAGCATTTCAAGCCAAAAACTAACTACGAAAATGACTCGATTCCCCTTCCCACAGTTCATGAACTCAGTATGTACAAAATTCGACTTATTCACCGGGGCTGCATTAATAATCAGTAGTTTTTATTGATACCAACCAATCAACAAAGTATTATAGACAATTCATCTGGATTACTGCCAATAAAGATTATTAAGGATAATTTTTAAATATGGTCTAACAGAAAACTAAATAATCTTAATTATAAGTTTTGTTAGCTGATAAATAAATATTTACAACTATTTCCTGGCATTAAATCGTTCTCATATTTATGTGGAAACATCCATTGCTCCATCGAATCGTCTCAAACGATCAAAACTGATTTTGACTTCTGAGTGGTCGAGGTATCTATCAGTCCCTAGCTTTCATGAATTTTGTTTCTATTATTGTTATTTTCTTCTCTTATAGTTTAAACAAAATATTAGTTAAACTAGGGTAATACTTAATATTAGTAGTAATATAAAACCTGTAACCACTACGACTCACGAACGGGTCTGGGGTTCAGTACATGGTAGAGACTGTACTGTTAAATCGACAACGGTTCTGCAAGGAGGTGACTTGACCTAGATCACGCTCAACCGCCAGGTTTTTCCCCCTTATTTTGGGTATCCTATTTTTATAATATTTTATAGAGGCTGGGTGAGCCCCAGGAGGGTCCGAGATCCCATATGATCCATCTCCCGTCGCAAACAGACTATATAAAAGTAATAGGAGCGGGATTTGAACCAGGATTTCCGGCATGGCTTCTCAGTGCTCTAAAACTGAGCCACTCCACTCCACTCCTAGTAGTAATATAATTGATTTTAATATTTTAAATCGATTATTATGAAAAGGTTTTATCTCCCAAAGTAATTGTAGGTCTAATACAGCGGATTATTAATGTAGAGAAGAGAAATTAATTATTATTAAGATAAGAGAAATACCTCTATAGTTCTGAAATTGAAGTTTGTTTCCTTTTTTGAAAATAGGGCATATAACTGTCTTTTTCCATTCCACCGGCAAAACTTCTTCCCCCAGATGGCAAGAGAAGACCCTGAAACCTGATGAAGAAGCTCCCTACCTCCAACTTGAAAAGTTCGGGAGGCAGGTCATCTTCAGCTCCAGGGGCTTTTTATTTTTTAGCCAATTAATGGCGTTCATCACCTCCTCATTATCAGGTGGTTGAAGGTTCTGATTCCTTACTGTTAGATCTTCTCTTGTGCCCGATCCACAAGATCGAATGAACAAAATTAGGTTTCTTATTTTCTGTTTTAATATGAATAAGAAACGTGTCGGACATACTAGGTAAATAAGCTTTGACTCACATTTCATACATTTTCTTCATAAATAAAATTTCAGCTAATTTTTTATTCTGTGGTTAGAGTCTTGAGACCAATAAAAAAACTATATGAATAAAATAGAATATAAAATAGAAATATAAACTAAAATAAAATTGGGTAAAATATTTTGGCACAATGGATTAATTTTACGTTAACTAGCTCACGGGATCAAGTTATAAAAAGAAATCTTAATTTAATGGTAAGTAACTGTTTTGTGAATTGTCACTTGTCTATCAATAAGTTTTTGCAAACATAAGTTTGGGTATTTTAATAAAAAATGTTTTTATAATTCAAAATCCGTTTCTGTAAGATAAACTGACCGAGGATATATTAGCGGCAAGGATTAATACAAACCGTTTATACCAAGTGAAAAAATTAAACTGTTATATAAATACAACTATATAATAATACTAAATGGAGGTAATATACGTTTGTTGTATTAAACCGTAAATACATGAATCCCACAAATAAAACCTTTATCTGCACATGTCCTATTGCATTCTGAACGAATTGAATGGAACCAATATAAAACGGAAACGATAAGTAAACAAATAATACAGATGTAGATAGATTGTCTGCCTCAATTAGGAGTTGCTAAGGCGAGCAAATGAAAAAAAAAAGGTAAAACCAAGTGAAATAAATAAAGTCAGGCTGAATATAAAGAAATAGCAGCAAACAATCAAACCAACCAGTTTATTCCTTACAAATGAACTGCTTTTTAAAAATATATTTTTATGAAAGTTAATTTTTCTCATTATCCTCTTTTATGTTTCCTTGACAACCCATTTTAACGGTGGTCTTATTTCCTTTATAATATAATTTGTATTCATCTGCCGGGTAATAACTGTATTGTTGGTTTGTGGCACTTCTTATTTAGTATTATCATTTATTGAGAGAAGCCTCTGTAACAGAATGGACAAAATATAACGATATGAAGATTAATGAAATGAAAACAGTTAAGGATTCATCCATTCTGAAAATACCCAAAGGATTCCTTTATGCCATGTGATGCGCTTCAATACAGTCTATTAAGGATATCTAAGAGACATAGTGGAAACCTAAAAAAAAGTTACTAACAGAAACTAAGTTTGTTAAAATAGTTTGGTAATGGTTGGAGTTTTCTAAAAGCTTAAGAAAAAAAAATATTTTTTTTAAAAGTCTCTGAAGTATAAGAGAAGTCTGCAGTTTGTAAAAGAAATAAAAACAACTACCTGTTAATCTTTCGCTAGTTTAGACATTGGAAAGACTGACGAAAAGGGAAAAAATGTACGTTTGTTCTGTCTATATAAGTATGATCTATATACTCGCGCGTATGTTTTAGTGAGATAGATAAAAAATAAGCTGTCATATCACATATCTATACTGTCGTCAACCGGAAACAACCCCCACCCTAAGACTTCTAATTGTGAGTACAACTATACACTTGAAGGGGGATATTACTTAAGTTATTAGGACAACGGCTACATCGTCAGGTAATCTATCTAACTTTACGCTTAACCGTCAGCTTTCCCCTCATTAGGATAGCCACTTTTTAGATGATGGGTGAGCCTTAGGATGGTCTTCGGATCCCGCAGCGACCATCTGTGGGTGTTAGCAGATCAAATAATTTCTCTGTCACAGCTGGATTCGAATGCGGAACCTTCAGCATTGCAACTCAACACTATCTACATTTAGCTAGCCAACTCCCTAATCACAATTACTGAAGCAAAATTAAGTTTACATGATAAGATAAGTACATACATCTACTACTTATTTTGTATCTACAGATGGTTCTTGGAAGTCCGCATATTTGATAATACTCATTTTTATTATTGCTTGTATTTTTTATTAAGGTTTTTTGTTTATATTTTATTCAATGTAATTTACAACTGTATTATATTAATACATCAAGGAAATAGAATGAATGTATACAATGACATGAAATGACAAGTAGAGAAACTACACAGTGGCAGAACTCAAATAGCAAGTTCAAATTAGTGGATCCCGAGGCCATCTTCTTTTCAGACGCCTCGGAGGATTATCAGGAATCGAAGCAAGATCAGCAACAAATGGGACATTAAGGCCATTATAGATTACTTTGTTCGTAACAAATGATTTAGTGAAGCGCCAAAGCTCTATTCCATAAGTCCAGATGGGTTTAAATATTGTCATGTATATGAGTCTTTTGTGATTAATTTAGAGCTTAGAGCGTTTGTCTAATAAATGTTGTAGTAGCCTGAAACGGCGTGCTGTTTCTTCTCGGTTCAGTCTAGTATGAGGGTTCCAAATTAATCTTTTGTCAAGGTGTAGTCCTAAGTATCGGACATGTTCTGCAGGAATCAGTGGGATGTTATTAAACGATACAGGAGGACGGGAAGTCATTGGTTTACGACGGAGGGTAAAAGTGATTGGACGGGATTTGTGGGAATTTATTTTAATCCTCCAGTTTTGACACTATTGTTTAAGGTCAGTGTTATGGTATTGAAGATTATGGGATGCTATGACTGGATCGGAGTTGACTGATAATAGACATGTGTCACCTGCATACGTGGTAAGGATAGTATTAGGATGGGTTGGGATGTCAGCTGTATAAACTGTGTAGAGGATTGGACGGAGGATACTGCCTTGAGGAACTCCAGCGGATTGAGAAAAGAGGGATGAATATACATAATTGTGATTTACTTTAAATGACCTGTTAGTGAGATGGGATTGAATGATGAGAAAATATATTGGAGGTAGGAATTGGCGGAGTTTTTTATTAAGGTTAAAAATACATTAATAAACTGTAAAATGCTGCAGCCATTCAGAAGGTATCACCAACATATTAAAATTATGAACTGATTTCTAGAATATCTATCTTCAACTCTTTTCGTTCCTGAAATTCAGAACATTTATTCAGGTGTAGATTTTTTTTAAACTTTTAATAATCGAAACAACGCCAAAAGAAAAAGAGATTAAAAAAGAAGTTAAAATTTATTCCAAGATCTTTTTGTTTGTTTTCTTTTTACCAACATAACAACATATCAACCATACAAAAACAAATCTACAGAGCATATAAACAAATCTAAACACTTAATAAAGTGAACCTGCCCACTAATAGTTGGCGAAAACACTAAATTATATCCCAGGTGTCGGAATACATAATATCTTATATAATATATTCGAGCGAAGGCCAGAGTTAGTTTGGAGGCTGGTCCCTCTCGAGTCGAGGTCGAAACGAGTTATTAATTCTTTCTTTGGAGCCAGCGCTCTTTCGCCAAATGTGAATATGAATTTCCTCAAAGTCGGGAATAGCTCGGCTTCGGTGGCAGATATATGACCCAAAGTAATTTATATCGTCTTAATCTTCCTCTACGCTTATCAGTCGGAAATATTTCCTAGCTAGGGGAACTAAATATCAAAAGCTATATCATATAGTGTGATATTTCGGCTTGTTTCGAAAACACTTTGCAGGGGTTTAGAAGAAATCTACGATGCTCCAATGACCTTGAGGGAAATATTAAAATTTCATTAATAAATACAAAATAAAATATTCAAACATTTTATTGCTTGTTATTTCTTAACAATGAAGGTATGAACCTTCTTACATTTCCCACAATCGACGAATATATGATAAATTTCAGTAAAAAAGTAACAAATAACAAACCAATAAACGAAATAGTGAAAATCAAAAACTGTTCCAGCGGGTTGATATGTTTGCCCTCAAGGGATTGGGTTCCTCGCTAGAAGCGTCAAGGATTTTCCACCTAACTTGGGAACGTTGCTCCCGCCTGATAAATTACACTATACCAATATTCGTAATTTGGCTATCTTATCAAAAGAAGTGAACATGAGAATTTTAAAAAATACACACACTTATATTTTTTTCCAATAATACAAATATTCGAACGCGTCATCAGAATTAATTATGTTAAAAGAATCTTTGTAATGAAAAAAATCGTTAATACTCTTTTTATATTTTTTAAAATATTGGCTACTTAATTATTTATTATGAGAATAAAATCAACATAAAGTAACAGGATAAATTTAATTATTCAGGTCGATCTAGAATAATTATTTTCCATGATCGGCTACTTTAACTAGGACCAGGGATCACTCAACGCACAAGTATAAAATTATTTATTGCTGGGAGAGTTGGTTGCAGGTCTGTAGGTAAGAGTTACACACCTCCACTAAGATAATAATAATATATAAAAGTAGTTTAGTACATGGTAGAGACTCAGTGTTTCTAGGACAACGGTTGTTTAGGGAAGGAATTTGTCCGATATCACACTCAACCGCCAGATTTACTCCCTTATTTTGGGTACCCACATTATAGAGAACGGATGAGCTCCAGGAAGGTCTGCAGATCCCATAGATCCTTGGCTGTTAACTGATTAAATCAATATCCTGGAACAGTGAATTTGGGCTCATCAACTCAGCACTCTACCACTGAGCTTCCCCAACTCCCTTTTAGAAATTATTATTACATTTTTAAAACGAAAAGGTCTTCGGTCCTGCTTAGGAGTTGCCTCTACATGCCAAGTAAATGAATGTATGAATGACTGTATTAATCTAACGATTCAGAAAGAGAAAAAAAATTATAGCAATAAGGAAAGATATCGCATATCCTGCTAGGAATGAAACAGTTATGCCTTTAAAGTTCAAGTTGAATATCTAACGCAGTCCTTGAAAACTTTGATGTGGTCGTAAAATCTTCATATTACTTACATCGATCCATTCGTGAGAAATGTTTTTCTAGGAATCCATCGTATCGTTAGAATCATATCTAATAGCTGTAGTCTTATTTTCAAAGGTACGTCGAATCCATCACTAATACCTCGTACTGAGCTGAATCATTATTACCTAAGTGTACTAAATAGACGTGATTCCAGATGGTGGAGACGTAAGATGTGATTAATATTCGAACGCATGTAATCACATCGGATTCAATCGGAGTTGTGCATGTAATCACAACTCCATCGAACGGAGTAAAGCGATGACAGATCCTCCCACTTCTGCCCTTAGCGTTAGAGACAAGAGGTATCAGCATTTATTTTTCTTCTTAGAAGAAGCGGAGTTGGGACTGCTCCTGGGAAGGAATGACAAGGGTTTCTTTCCCCATGTTTTTGTCCTGTTATTTTCCTTTCCCTTCTCCTGGCCAGGAAACTTATTTTATTCTTTACCGCCTGACCTTTTCGGACGTTTATTTTTACTACAAGAAGTCCATCCTTAGAGAAAATTTTCGGTTTTATCATCTCTCCTAGATCATATTTTCTTTATCGTACTTATTCCTTACCTGTCCTGATTATTTCTTTATACTTGTTTTTCTTCCCTACGCTTTTTCTACCGCATTATTTTTACACATACTCATATTTATTACATGATAAGAATATTATTAGAATTCGCCACAATTTGCTTCATAAAGTAAACCAATTATAAATAATTCGAAATCCTTGTTAAGTAACATTTTTTTTTTTTAAACAAAACATTTACCTCAATTTTGTCATTACATACATTCCACTACATAAACAAATCTGTATACAGGATCGAATATAACAGAAAAGAAACTGTATTCTGAACCTAGGACCCTTTAGAATAACAAACATGAACAGAAAAACAAACATAATATACATCCGGCCTGAAATGGTTGAAAAAAAAAAGCCTATACAAAATACAAATCATAAGGCATTTTCAAAAGAGGCCTAAATAGTATATAAAACACATAGTACATTTCATGGCAAAATACTGATCGACTAAATATAATAAAGTAATGAACAATAGGGAATAAAAATAATAACTTGGTAATAATAATAAATTGGTGTTCTTGTCTTATTAATATTCTTATTGCATATTTAAAATGAACAGGATAACCCTGGGAATCGCCGCCTTCAGAAGATGAGGGCTGTGAGTAGAATATAGAAATTCGGGATAATTCAAGAGATCAATTTATGTGAAAAAAGGCATCAAATGAGTTTTAACAAGGATAGAAATGGATATTTTTTCGTCGAAAGTGTAGTAAAAACATTTCTAAAAGAAAATGATCATTTTGTATATTTCCATTTCCATTAATGTAAATAATTACATAAGTACTATGAGTATCAGAATTATCAGGATTCAGGATATAACAATGGTGGTTAACAGTCCATAGCGACCTGCTCACAAGTACCTATTATAATGCAATTATTGCAATATTACAAGAATTATTTTTTTTAATAATAAAGTTTTATAAATATTGTTCACAAATTTATAATATTTTCCATAGTGGAATATCAGAAACTTGTTTCATGATAACTTATTTTGAAATAGCGATCGCTTTTTGAATCTCTAAGATTTTTATAAAACTGTGACTAATTTAATTTTAGGATCGGAATGGCAGGGGAAGGTAAAGGTCAAGACAAATCTAAATCAGTCAGAACATGTTCTTCTCTCTTCTTTTTTTTTCCTTCCACCCAGGCCGCCTTCTTATCATCCATTTCATGAATAATGGATCGGATAAACAATCAGTTATATAGAACAGAAATTAAGATCAATTTAGAGGTGCCATTTTAAATTCAGCAGTTTGGTGGGAGAAAATAAACATTTCAGAGAATATATTTAGAAAAATGGCCCTTTTCAATGAAAAAACCAAACCTGTACAGTTAGTTCAGTAACAGGGGTTGTTAGGCTAAAATCTATATATTGTGGATTCTTATAAAATATGTCATTCAAATTAAAAGTATTAAACTAGGATTTTGCTATTTATGAGCATGTATAGCTAATTATGAGATGTCGTTTATGAGATGATATAAAAAAATATAAGAAGAAATAGTTTTTTTGATCAAAGAAAACCAACTCTACATATTTAAAAAAAATATTCATGATCGCTCTAGTACTTACATATATGTATCAGAAACCAAAAAAAGCTCTTAGAAATCTAGTAATGTAGTTGTAAGTACTGCTCCATGTTTTTAATTTCATTTAACTTGAGTCCAACCAAAAAATTACGATAAACATGTTATAAAATAAAATAAACATGTTATAATAAAATGCTATAAAATAATATTCGAAAGTAACTACTTACGTACAAATCAAATTAAAAAAATCATTATTCCTTCTACCGATTGATATACAGACATTTCAATACTCTCATTTCCCAAAATGTATTTTTAATATTGAAAAAATATCTTTATTTTTAATAATTGTCATATACTTCATAGTATTGTTTATATCAATGTGGAAGTGAAATAATTACTTGTTTGGTTTAACACTACCTTTCAAGTATATATAAAAAATGCTGGATATTTATATTTATATTTGGTGATTTTAATAACAATCATATATATCATTTTAAAAAACTAATTTTCGAAAACAACAGAATTACGAATGAAAAGACAAAAACTGTAATGTATTTTCCTACATTAGTTGTACAGTTGCACTGTTACTCTATTCCAAGCTTTAAGAAGCAAATATATTGACCAATAATTGGGGAGGTATGACGAAATATAATTTTAATAATATATTTATAACAGGGTATTGGCTGACTGGGGTTTACCATTATAACATATTAATAACTTGGCATGCTCCGAAATGTATTATTGGGTTTAAACTCGTAAAACTGATTCCCTGCCAGGGTAAGAAAAAGAACAAGAAATGAAAAGTTTTAATAAGGAATTATATATATGTTTCCACATCATACATTTAGGTAAAAGTTTCATGTCGTTTGTGTGAATTTTGTTAATAAAAAAGTTAATTATAAAAATAAAAAAAATTAAAAATATAACACGAAATGCCGGTTATGGTTGGATATATAATGTAAAATGAAAGAATTTTAGGAAGATCTTGTTATATAACAGAAAAACTTCGTTCTCAAACAAAACATGTTTCAGTGAATACAAAAGTTATTCCTGTTAACTAATATAGAAGTAAAATAAAATAATGATAATTATAACAAAAACAAAACGGAAACCTAATATAAAAATGTAATAAATCATACAAAATCGAGTGTGCCTAAAACGTTAGACAGTCATAGCAATGACAAAAGAGAGCGGAAAGGCTCAGTGGTACAGCACTGACTTGCCATGGCGGATATCCTGGTTAAAATCCCGCCTGTTTGCAGTCGGAGATGGATCATATAGGACCTAGGACCCCCCTAGAGCTCACCCAGCGTCATAATATATAATGAAAATAGGGTACCCTTGTGAGTGTGACCTTGGACAAGTCACCTCCTTGTACAGTCTCTACCATGTACTGAACCCTAGACCCGTTTACGGGTTGTAGTGGTACCGTTTTTTTTTTTTTTTTGATGAAGACAATAATAACCATTTACACTTTTTTTCATTAAAACCAAATAACAACTTCATAAACATCATATCTGTCGAGCCTGCTTCTAAAAAAAAGGCTTCGCATTATATTCCAAGGGTTTAATACATTTACCCAAGTCCTTAAGAGCGTCCATACTAGCTCCGGTAAAAGTTCCGATATCGAATATCATAGAAGAAACTCTTCTGATCCAAACTGCGAAGTATAAAATGTCAAAGCGGTAAAGAAGACGCCATGCCCTTTTGACCATCCGGAGGTAGAATAGCTAGTGCAGATGTTGTCCTGTCGTCCTTGTCCCTCCAAGGACATCCAGGACGAAAAGAAAAATAAGGCACAACTGATCCTGGATCTTGATTGGCCGAGAGGTAGGCTCGCCGTCTTGGCCTCACCATATCCGTCCTTTACATTTACATTGGCTTCTTTCATATTTTTTTATATATGTATATAAATATTCGCAAGTCCCCTTGAACTTCCTTGAAGAAGTGGGCAGTTAATTGAGGCGACAAGGACGCCCTCCTGGTCTTAATACGCATGAAGATTAATGGAAATAGCGGTACCAGAAGATTCTTATTTTAACCTTTATATAAATGATGAAGCTCATTTCAATAATAATAATAATTAAAATAATAATAATAAATACTTATTCTGTTATTAATTACTTTATTATGGGACTAGCCCTTTATTATATTACTACAGAAAATGTGGGATTTAGAGTCATGAAGTAAAGTACAAGGAATAATAGAATTAATTATATTATTTATAATTACAATTATAATTACTAATTAATGATAATTATTAAACAATAATTATGATGAAAAGCATAATAATTTTTATTTAGTATATAATGTTAAATGAAGGAAACAAATTAAACACACACGTGCGAGGGTCTATATTTAATTAATGGAAGTTTACTTAAATATAACATTTAATTAATTGTGATTTAGCGTTTTAAGTAAAATGAGAAAAAAGATTACAATTATTGGACAGGAGGGAAAAATAAGTATACATTATTAACTATAGTTTTCTCTTTTCCATCTATGGATTTGTTTTCCGATATTTTGGGGAATTGTACGGATATGAAATGATTTTATTTATGGTATTTGAAGGTCGCAAGGTTATTAATTTTATTGGAACTTTGAAGGGAAGAAGGAACAGAGTTCCGCAGAGACCTGGATCGGATAAGGAAAGATCTGTCAAATGCTGCAGTTCGTTAGGGCGTTGTATATAGGTCTGAGAGCCGAGGACGCAGTGTTTCGATTAGTTTGATTAGATTTTTCGGCATATTTGCAGTTCTTTCGACTATTTAAGTATTTTAGTAATTAAAAATCGTTTTTAATTAATTACCAACTGAATTTAAGAGGATTGCAAGGACACTTAAAAAAAAAATGTATAGTTAAGACATTATATAATAATAAAACTGATAAAAATCCGTATTTATTCTGGGACCAAATTTACTTTTTACTATTTACTTTACAAAAGTTACTTTGGAATAGTGATACGGAAAATAAAATACAAACTATAATGTCTTAGACTAGAATACAATTACAATTTAATTAATTATTGAAAAAAAAATTAATGTATATAAATTAGGCATTAGCTCATAATAACGAATTAAATGAAAGAAAATAAAATAAATACCATAACAATAATTATAAAGAAAGAAAACTATTAATATTTACATATATACAAGTTTTATTCAAAACAAAACAACTACAAAATAATTAAAAAAATTAAATAAACAAAAAAATTGCATAGTACTTTTACTCACTAGTAAAACCTTGTTCATCATTCATCCATCCAAAAAGTTTTAATCATAAAACTAATTAAAGTTGTTTTGTGGTAAATAAATGCTAAATAAGATATATAATAAATTGGAAGAATTGCTTGCAAAAATCATTTTTATTTTCCCTTCAGAGTCCTCTGTAATGTTTTCAAAATTAACTTTGGTCGAAACATGTCTACTCTATGTCTTAGAGTTTCTTTCTTCCTTGGGTGCATCAACCATTCTTCAACAAAATATATTCTCGAAATAAAGTACTCTAAAAAATATATTATACTCAATATAATATAGATTAAATATAGAAAAAATAGCCTGGATACAAATGGGTAAAAGGCATTTTCATCACTTCAAAGTTTCAAAATAAGAAAAAATTCTTTGGGAATTAAAAAAAACAACTAATATAGTTTGATTATCAGAAGACTTTTTTATTTTGAAAAAATAGCGCTTACCAGTACAATAAATATCCTTATTCAACGATTGGTACAATAAAAGTAGTTGAACAATAAATTTTTGAGGTTGAAATGATGCCTGGAATTCCACTGATTTATTCTATTGCGATGATTACTTTGGGCCCTAACCCTCAAGCTGTGAAGTGTGACTTAAACAAATATTAGATTACCATGTTTTGAAGTATTGTTTACAATATCCCAATACCATATTTAAGATTTCTAAACACGAATTTTGTCCTAGCTTGTACTAATCGAAACACTGTGCGCTGCTTTGATTTTCCCACCATTTTTAAGAAATTTTGGAGGAATAGTCAGCCAATCTTATAATAATTTTTCTTTCAGAGTCCTCTGCAAGGTATCTAACATTTAATTTGGTCGAAAAGAACTTTAAAATAAAAAAAACAAGGCTGTTTCGACTATTCTTAAAAAAAAAATCCTTTCTTGAAAATAAGTATTCTAAAAATAAACAAACAATGTTGTACCTGAGTGTGCAGGCTAAACTGGATCTTTTTATTGATGGGAAAGATGCAGCTACGAAATATATAAAATTTAGCCCGGATACAAGTCATTTTCATCACTTCAAAGTTTCAAAATGAGAAAAACAAATTCATGCATTTAAAAAAAAATTGATATAGTTCGATTATCAGAAGATTTTTTTAATTGGAAAAATATTAGAAAAAAACATATATTATGATTCATATAAAATAATTAACACTTTAATTTTGTGCGTTTGAAATGATGCTTTGAATACAACTGATTTAGTCTATTTCAATGGATTAATTTCTTCAGACTCTATTACAGAAGAGATAAACTGTGCCGGACATAAACAAATATTAGATTTCTAGGTTCTGAACAATTGTTTACAATATTCCAATAAAAATTTTTAGAAATTTAAACATGAATTTTGTCCAGCTGGCTCCAACCAATCGAAACACTGAGGGACGGGTTGAATCTTAGGAATTGCTTGTAAATATTCACAAAAAATAATTATAATAGTCAGGAATAGATAAAAACTTTTAGAAAAGATTTTAAGGTAACTTAAAAATTACGTAAATAAAAGTTATATAAATTACGTAAATAAAAAAATAGATAATTAAAAATACGTTAAATTTAAAAATTATATGTTTTTATTGGATTTATTGGATTATAAATTATATTAAAACATAGTCAGTTTCTTAAAATTCTATCAATTCATTTTTCAATAATTAATTTAGTAAATTAATCAGTTTGGTTTTCAATTAGTTGAAGCCTACAGTCTTAATTTTCGAATTTTTAAATGCAAATTCTTCAATAAGAAAAAAGGCATTCATTATTTTCTGAGGAAATTAAATAAAATTTTTTAATAATTTTTAAATTTTAGTAAATTATAAGATCATTATTTCTTTCCTAATTTAGGCCTTACAAAATTATGATGATAAACATATATAACTGTTATGGGGCGTTTAATATGTATCATCTCAAACCTAGCAGCAAACATAAAGAATGTTGCTTGAACTTATATAGACCTATTACTAAACTTCCTCAAAAAAGATGCACCAATAGAATTGTTACTTCCATGCAAAAAGTCAAGTAAAGCCAGTATTAGCGAACTTAAAATAGATTTACATAAACTTAAAATATAACCAAATGATAATATCAAATTAAGTTTGGAAACAAATTAGAAAAGCAGACATCATTTGTTTCAAGTTCGAGTGAGATAGATTCTCATTTTTATTTTTTCAAGAAAAAATAAAAAGCTTGAAGAATGTGGGTCGAAAGATGTTATTTTTTTTCACTATTAATATTAATTTTACCGTTTCTATAACAACCAAAATTGCTTTCATTAACATAAGGCGTTTTATTTTATCACCGTCTTCTTTTTATGGGATGTTTGAAGTTAATAACTGAATAAATCTTTAATAATAATCTAGTTTTTGTTTTTATAAAAGTATACAAATTTTATATGCTTACAAATTTGTACATATTATAACTAAAATATTCTAAATTACTATTATTATCTTATTTTTTATTATTTATTTACAAATTACATTTGAATAGTTGCCTGGAAGAAGGGCGCATGTTACATTTTTCAAAGTTTACGGGAGAGTCAAAATAAGAGAACTGTTAATTAAATTAGGTGACTGTCACATACGCCCTTCTTCCATTTTATAGATTTTGCACTTACGCCCTTGTAAGTAACACTAGTAAGGTTAGGATATCTTCGCATGCGCCTTTCTACCACTGGAACTTCGTCTCTCGAGAGACCAATCATCCTCTGATATGGACAACGATTGTGCTATCCCTGACCTCTATTGACTGTCCAGGCAATTAAAAACTAACGTTAGCGGTAGGGGCCATCACATGGACCTTGTTCCCCCCCAAAAAACGAGAACTGAAAAATGTAACATACGCCCTTCTTCCAGGCAACTATTCATTTATTGTAATTAATACCTTAATTATCGATAGCACGACTGTTATTTATGAATTGAATGTTAAAATAACCAAAAAAAAACACAAATATGCTTAATCATATAATATATTTAAGTTAAGGTTTAAAAAAAAGAAGAACCTAAATACTACCATACTTCAGGCCCCCATCCAACTAAGTCACGATCCTTATTATATATTTGATATGATGATGTCAGTTCTCAACATCCGATTATCAAATCCTAACTTTAGCACGTAGTTAAAATTATATTAATTTTCGATAAGACATCACCGTATTATCAAATTAACTATAATTGCTTTCTTGTTTTTAAGACATATACCCAGGGTAATTTCGCAAAACCTACATTTAAGGCCGTTTTTCGAAGAACGTATTACAATGTATACTCGATTACTTACCAATCATAAAACCCTTCTTCATATGGACATAAAATTCGCATGCAGTAACCATAGTTTAATGTCATGGCCAATACTCGACTTTAAAACTAGTTTAAACCGTTTACGTGGTTTCGTAATTGGGAATACTGATGCAGTCGGTAATTCCCATTTTTCTTTGACATTTTAAACAAATTAATTTTATGCCGAACCACATTTTACTCTCCGGATGGGAAAGTGCAAACGAAAAATGTCACTGTAGTCCTTGAAAACCTCATGCATCTAAAGCTGCATTTTAATATCGAAGGATAATAAAGATTTTATTATAAAAATATATGTGCAGTTGTTTTCTTTCAATCATTTTGATTTAAAATATCATGTAGAATCAATGTAAAAACAATTATTGCCCAATATTAGCTATTTATATATTATTTGTAGCCTTCAGGTGATTTAGAACAACAAAATAACAAAATATGAATACCTATAAAAATATCTGTAATCTCTAACAATAAAATCTGAAATGGGTACTATTAATTGTTTAAAACAATATAATAATATATAAAATAGACAGTTTTATTCCAAAGTTTGAAAATAATTTTGTTGCTTTTTAAATTGAGTTAATCGAATATCTTAATTACAAACACCTGAAAAAAAAAATCTTTTCAAATATTTCTCAGAAAAGTAATGGGAATGAGGAAAGTTTTATGAAAAACAATTTCTTACTCTAAAATAATTTAAAAGGGTGTGTATGAATAGTAAATTTTTTAAATGAGCATTAGAAATTACATTCTACTACATGATAATTATATTCTATGTAATGTGAAAAACAAAATTTAAATCCTCTATTTTTGGTTGCACTTTTATTTCAAGCATTTATTTAAGGAATAGTTAAAATTTTCTAGTTCTTAGTACTTAGTGATCACTTTTTATATACGTCTGTGAAGTTGAACATTGAGATATGAGATATAGGATAAATGTATGAGATAACATAACAATAACACAAGAAATATAAACACATATTGCTAATAAAACAGCAAATCTAAAGCTCTAAAATATTAAAAAATCTTCATTGTTTTCTTGTTTTTTTTTGTTTGTGTGAACCGACCAACAAAGGACCACGCATACATCATTTGTTAACACGCTCATGCTTTCTTCTCTTCCAATAATCCTTCATTGTTGCCTATATTGCCTCTTCTCTCCTCCGTTCATTTTCACCATCCCTATTCCTCGTTCTCTCCTCCGCAAGAACCATGATGTTTTTGAGTCGGTTCCTAAATCTCTCTCTGTCCAGGCAATCCTCATCAGTAATTCCATGTCTCCTAAGTTCTTTCATCTGCTTTGCATAACCACTCTGGCTTTTCATGTTGTATACATTATCAAATTTACAACCTTTTGGGATCCATCCTGACCATGCTCCCTTAGAAACTCTGTTATTTTCACTTATATTTGTTTCCAAGTCTTTATTATTTCTTATATTTCTTTATTACATCTCAATCATTATTATATACTTTCTTCTTGGGGCATAAATTCTTCTAAATGTTAGTCTCTCGATCAAGAGCTGTTCAGACTTTAGATACTTGCTGTTTCCGTACCACACAAAATCACAAATAATTTATTAAATTAATCAAGGATATTATACAGAATGAAATTAAATACACATCCAAACTTAGGAGTACACTTTAATTGTATAAAACTATCTAGAGTACGATAAATAACTATACTGTGTATGAAAAGAGTTACGTTGGATTGTTCTAACCTCACCCAAAAGTTATCATTTTCATTTCGTTGTACTAATGACATACCTAGACTTCGGATTTAACAGAAAGTAGTAAACAGAGGTATAAATTATCTTGAAAAATTAAAAAAAAAGATATGATAATATTTGAAGATAGTATAGTTCTGTATTAAAACAATGTTTAGGATCAGGAGAGAATGGTTAATCCAATATATTTATGGAATAATGACGATTACAATTAAAATGGTTCTTACTTACTATGTTAAAAAAATCACCATTTTCTTATCACCAATGTTTATACCAATTAAAATAAATCTCCATTCTTATACAATTCCAGTTATAAAATAGACGTTATTTTTTATTTTAAGAACTATAATCAGTCAACTGTTATTCATAAAAACACATACAGGTGTAAGAAAATAATATTTGAAAGAAAAAAAAAACATTGTAACAATAGAAATGATATTTATTTGTTAGCCTGATCTACAAATACAATTGTACGTTGTCAGTTTACTTCAAGGGCAAGTTATTTTTAAAAAAAGCTGCTTTAAAGACTTGAACACACCCACCAAATGAACGAATCGTCAGCAAGGTGATCCAGATTGGACAGATATATAAGGGGACAACCGAAACAGTTGGTTATAGGAAATCACAAGCCTAACATCCAACAACCAGCAATGGCATCTTACAAGACTCTGGTTAATATAATTATTATGTCTTAGTTTATACTAAGAACCAAAGTTTATCAACATGTATAATATATGACAGTTATAAACATATTGCTAACAATCAATATTCTGTTTCAGTTCGTCCTCTTCGTGGCCCTCTTCGCCGTAGCCTTCGCTGCCGAAGAAGCTCGTGGTAAGAGAGGAGTCTTCTACGGCGGATACGGCGCCTACCCATACTCTTCCTATGGATACAACGGTTTGGGCTACTCTGGTCTTGGTTATTCAGGCTTGGGTTACGGATATGGTCTTGGCTACCACCGCACTGCTTACACTGGTCTTGGATACTCTGGTCTTGGATACCACGGTCTTGGCTACTCCTACATCCACTAAATAGACAGAGAAAATTCCAGAAACCGGAACTGCAAACCCAAATCTGATGTATCATCTGATATCTACTTCACAGCCCATCCAGAAACACCAATTTTAAATATTTATTATTAGTATTTTAGTAAGCAATAAAACTTTCCTCTCCCTTCATCTAGACTTTTATTTTCAAATTCCATCCTCTTAAAACCAAAATATTTTTAAAAACCTAACTTTATAATTTCTTTTGAATGAAATTAATCTTACAGAACTTTCGTAGATTTTCTTTCTTCTTCAGAGAGTACTGTAAATTAAGGAATGCAAGGTTGATGACACAGCATACCTGTGCGTACCTGAAAGAGGAACAGTAATTCTGTAAGTTTATTTTAAGGACATTATTACTATCATTAGTATTAACAGGGAGTATTATATATGAAAATCTACCTTATTCACATAGACGAACTTCAAAGTAAAATGCAAACACTAGTAGTTAAATATTAAAACTTACTTATCCATTAATTTACACAACCTTAATTCTATATTTACAATAATATTTTCTTCTATCTAACAAATATTTTCTTCGGACCATAATGTTAAAATTAAATTAAGACTCATTTCAAACAGATCAAATTACCTTATTTATTTTTTTATTGAAATATTCAAAACTGTTACAACATAAACTTATTCATTCAAACACCAACTTAAAATCACATTAAAACATTGAAATGATTCACATATAGATTTCAACCAATAAAACTCCAAGGCCAAAATTGAAAATTACAAAACTGCTCGAACCACCGTATATATTAATAAAGACATGAACACAAGACGTTATATATTTTTTCTAGTTGAATGCATAAAATGGCTTCGAGTCTCTACATCTTCAGATATTTTTTCCCATAATCATTGGACAAATTATTAACTTTATTATTGGACTATAAACTTGTATATCCCTGTAATGAAAACGGTTGGGAAGTTTATGATAAAAAGAAATTCTGAAAAACAATGAGAAGTGAAACCATAAAACAGTACATTTTTTTTAAAAGGAAAGAGAATGTTCCAATGGGCATTAATATTTGTAAATTATCAAATTAGTGGAAGAACTCCTACAGAAGGCTTCAAATCTTAAAAATGAAAAGGAAAAACAAAAGAAAAACCTGTCAATATTTCGACCATTCAACCATCTTCAGGACAGAAAGAAAATAATAACAAACAAAAAAACAATTAGGTAAGCACATACTAACCTTTAAATTCATCTAGACCCTAAGCAAATGAAACATCCAAGGGTCAAATGCTACTACTTAATCATAAGGAACGTTACCAGACTCTATCTGGAAAACGTTATATAAAAACGGCTGATAAATACTCAGTAGAAAATATAAAATACGAAAATCAAGACAGAAAAATAACAAAAAAACAAACCAAAAACGGAGGATATACATATATTCCACAAAATGTATTAATATTGATGAGCAAAAGCTCTATTAAGACATAAAATATACTTTATCTCCAGCTGGTACAAAAACATGTGTTTTTGACTCAATTAATTAGGAGTAAAGTACGTCTTTTCTCCCTGTGCATTAGAAATTGAGTCAAAAAGTTAACTTTATTCCATAGGGAATAAAGTAAAAAGATGACAACCAAATTCGTCTAAATAATGTAGGTTTTGTACTGAAAAAGTTCAGGGTTAGGTTGGTACACCTGTCACACCGGCCATTAAAATCAGATAAATAGAATTCCCAATGTAAATATCCAATTGCTGAAAATTTAACAATTCAAAATTCTAATAATTGCACATTTAATTTATGTTTTTGAATTTATTGTAAAACATAACATAATATAAAATATTATAGCGTATAGTTTGCCTTTTTACATCCCATCTGGAGATAAAATCTTGTATGCCCCTCGGCACTAAATTGATCATTATTCCCAGCAATACTTTACTTCGGCTTACCTCGGCTTGGCCTCGTGAGTAAAGATAATTATTCCCTCGTATTCGCTCGGGTACAAACTTACAGCTGAGGGAATAATGATCTTCTTTAGTCCCTAGGTGCATAAATAACTATTAGAGCATTTCTTCAAAAGCTCCAACTAAAAAGACTCAAGTCACAAAATAACAATAATTTTTGGTTGGAATTTTTCCACTAATGTCTTATCGTGTATTTTATGTCTCATTTGAGATTTTGCTCTTCTATAATAATCAATTATCATATTTGTATAGAATTCGAAACAAACATAAAATTAAAAGTAAGTCATTTAAAACTTTCGAAATTAGGAGATAATTGTGTTCCTTACTGATCTCAAAATTTCCTGAGCTTACCACAAATGATTAGCAGTTAAACACCCAACTCATTGGGAATACATTAATATCAGATCCTACACACTGGTTAAAAAATAAAATGAAATAAAAATAAGGTGAGTTGCTAGCTAATAGGAGCCCTGATGGATGGTTTACTAAAGATAGCTGCGGGTTGATTTGTTTGCCCTCAAGGGATTGGGTTCCTCGCTAGAAGCCTCAAGGATTTTCCACCAATTTTAAGAACGTTGCTCCTGCCTGAAAAATTACACTATATTAATATTCGAAATTTGGCTATCTTGTCATTAGGAGTGAACATCAGATTTAAGAAAAAAAAATACACACACTGTTATTTTTCGAATTATACAAATATTCGAGCGCATCATCAGAATTAACTAGGATTGAAGAAACTTAGAAATGACATCGGTAAAGCTCTCTTAATGTTTTTATATACTATAATATTAATTAACAGATAATCCTTTCTTATCAGCGAAAATCAGCTTAAAGTGATTGATAACAAAAGATCATTATTTACATTGATTATTTTTCAAGATTTACAACTTGTACTAGCACCAGTGATCACCCTATATAAAACTATAATTTTTTTTTGCTTATTTACTGAAAGAGAGTGCTACCACCGAGTAGGTAAGTTGAAACCAGTTATATCCCTCCGCTTAGATAAAACAAAAAACATGTGCCACTATAAGCCATAGTTTAGGACATGGTTTGGGTTTAGTACATGGTTGTGCACTGTTTCGAGGACAACGGTTGTGGTTTGTTCAAGATCACGTTCAACGTGAACACCTGGCGAGGTTCCTCATATTTAAGAGTACCCACTTCATAGACGATAGGTGAGCCTTTTGAGGGTCCGTAGATTTATCTGGCACATCTGGATTTGAACCCAGAACCTTCAACACTCAGCACATATGCATGTAAATACAATACATTCACATAACATATGAAGATCAAATGTTCTCCCTATTCAGGGTACTGACTTTATAGAGACTAGGTGATCCTAACGAGGGTTTATAGGTCCCTCATGGTCCATCCATGGTTGGTAACAAATTAAGTAATTTATCTGCCACAGCCGGATTTGAGCCCAGAACCTTTAATCTTCCTATAAAAAAATAGGTTAATTATTCGGAGAGAGTACATCTGTATTCCGTTGAACTAGGAGTGAGTTTGCTCTATTTGAGTAGTTGCATTAGACCTTCATTGATGTGAATATATTTTAGTTCCTGAAAATGTCTCTATTGGCGAAACATTGACTGCCTAGCTATCTTCCAGTATTTCAGAGATTTGAGACTTTCTTTTTTTCGAGTTTTTAAGTGCTTTCGTTTAATTATTGTACCTCCCTGATTCTTTATATATTTATATATACATATATACACAACTTAGCTTTGCGTAAAAACAGTGAGGTACATAGCATGAATAGTGATCATTCAGATAACAGTTAGTCATGACAGAGAGGACATTCTGTGGTCGAGAGTCCTTGCTACACCTAAGAGCCTTTGTTTGCTCAACAAGCTGTATTGTAGTCTAACTGTGGCTACAGCCTCTGAGTGGCATCTCATCCGGAACACTGACCAAAACAATCAGGTACTGCTATACTAAGATACATAACTAACGGACTTAACCAGGCGTACAAGGTGTTATACATAAAATAGTCAAAGACATTACATTTAATTAATAAAAAATTGTTTCAATTGTTCAAGCTATGCGAAATGAAAATTAGTATAATAGACATAATAATAATATTAGGACAATAAACTGAACTGTACTATCATTTCTTGTACGAGTAAGCTTATTGTCTAAACCAGTGATTCCCTAACTGTGCGCCGCGGCTCCTTGGGGCCCCGCGGTCCCATCATAACGGCGCCGCGAAATATTCAATATTCAATTAATCAATTCGGCATTTTTTTGGAATTTCCAATTTTCGAATTGTTGTGCCAAATACGTGTATGCTTACAAAATTCCAAGAATTTAGAAACTTTTGAGTCCAACTGGTGGTTTTCCAGTCTCATGGATATCAATGAAAGGGTTAGATAAATTATATCATCCCAAGGAAAATAGTAAGCATCTGTTTTTAATTTTTCGCTTTTAAATGGGTAATTGCTTTAAAAAGGAAAGTTTTCCAATTTTTCAAGAAAGTCAAAAATTTACAAAAAAAATCTAATGTATTAAGGTCACTGCTGAAAAATTCGATTCGTTTAGGGAGCATAAAATCGAAAACGGTTGGGAACCTCTGGTCTCAACAGTTAAAATTACGCTGCCTAGAGGAAAGAAAAAAATATCTAAAGACTGACAACATAAAATAACATTTTTAAATACTCAAGTATTCCGATTCACATGAATTTTTATTAAATTTGAATCATGAGTATCTAATATTGGAGACTATTAAATTAAGAGTGGAATTAAACACATAAGGTAAGATGGTTATGTACAATTTCAATGTTTTAGATCAAATAAAAACAGTACTGAATAAAACTATTATTTTATAAAATTTTAATTAAAATAAAAAACACACAATTGTAAACCAGCCAGCATGCATTAATATTGAACATAATGTATTCAAATCCAAAAACTGTTTTGCTCTTTGTCTTTTTTTCATGTTTTATTATAATAAATCTGTAATTTTTTAATTAAAAAAATTATATATACATTGTGATTTAAAAATGTTTTAATTACTGCTAACCTTATCACGTTTACATAGTTTAGAGTAAACCGTTTGTTGAATGATAAGTAAGGGAGTTGATTAAATACAAACTACCTAATTCAACATGTGTGTTATAAACGCAGTCAATTTACATAAGTAACACTTTTTTTATTTTTCCGAAGAATCAGACACTCCCACCAGCTGATCCCAGTGTCACCAAGGTGATCCAGATTAGGCGTTCTTATAAAAGAGTCAGCCGAAACAGTTGGTCATAGGAAATCACAAGCCTGACAACCAACAACCAGCAATGGCATCTTACAAGACTTTGGTAAATAATTATTTAATTTTTTTAATTTTCGTTTCATGAAAATAACTTATTAAAATTTAATTTTAATAGTAAAATTCATATAATTTATGTATAAATAATAATTTCCAGTTCGTCCTCTTCGTGGCCCTCTTCGCCGTAGCCTTCGCTGCCGAAGAAGCCCGTGGTAAGAGAGGAGTCTTCTACGGCGGATACGGCGCCTACCCATACTCTTCCTATGGATACAACGGTTTGGGCTACTCTGGTCTTGGTTATTCAGGCTTGGGTTACGGATATGGTCTTGGCTACCACCGCACTGCTTACACTGGTCTTGGCTACTCTGGTCTTGGATACCACGGTCTTGGCTACTCCTACATCCACTAAATAATGATGAAGACTGACCTGCAAAACCAAAATCCTGAGTAATCTCCTCCGGATATCAACTTTACTAATCATACATGAAAAAAATTGTAAATATATATTTATAAGTATTTTTCAATCACAATAAACTCCGTTGCAGTAATAGTTGTGTTGTTTTTTTTTTGTTACCTTCTGATTAATATTTATTTTAGCTCACCATAATCAATTATTGAATAGTTTGCCTAACTAGGGTAGATCAGTGGTAGAGCGCTATCAAAGAACAGGGTTTCATATCCGGGTGTAGCGCATACTTAATTTATTCTGTTAATAGCCGGGGAAGGACTATGTGGGATCTGGAGACCCTCCTGGGACTCACCCAGCTTCTATAAATTGGGTACCCTTAATTTGGTAAAACCTGGTGGTTGTGCTTGATTTTTTTTTTAGGCATTGCAAGGCCAACGGCAAAGAGGGGAAGGAGCTCCGTCACTGCGCGGGTAGCAGGGAGTGCCCGACGTACCTGGAGCTGATGGTCAAGCAGGCGAAGAGAACCCGTTATGCGTAGGCTGCAGATTCTGCAGGTCAATATGGGCCGAAGACGAGTGGTCGCGGACGAGCTGAGAGCTCTCGCTAGGAAGGCTGACATCATGGCTATACAGGAGCCGTGGTGTCAGGGAAATGTGGTCGCCGGATTCGGTGTCGCGTCGAGGGTAGTCGCAATGGGCAGTGGCGAGAGGAGGCCCAGGGCGGCTATTGTGATAGTGAATCCAAACCTCGATGTTATGGAACTGAAGCAATTCACCACGGCGGATCAGGCGGCGTGCTATGTCAGATGGGGGAGGATATCCTTCGCCCTCGTCTCGTCATACATGCCGCCGAAGCAGCGGATAGAGGAGAACGTTGCCGCCGTGGAGGCCATCGCACAACGTTACAGGAGTGTGGTGGTCTGTTCCGACACCAATTCGTGGAGCACGGCCTGGGGTTCGGTGCGCACAGACGCCAGAGGGAAAGTGGTGGATGAAACCGTGGCGAGGTGTCAGCTCATTGTGATGAATGAGCCCTCTGGTCCCACATTCGTTGGAGCCAGGGGCCAGAGTTGGATAGACGTGACACTCGCCACGGCCACCATGGCGAGGCGCATAGCGGACTGGACCCTACGGTCTGACACGAGCTCCGACCACCGGGTCATAGCCTTCAGTGTGGTAGAGGAGGAAGGCGAAGTCCTTCCGGTCGAGAAGGGCTTCGTGACCCGTACGGCGAACTGGGGAGCTTTCTCCAGTGAACTGGAGGGAATATTGGTCGATAGAGAATGGGAAGAGATGGCGCCGATGGAAGTAGGAGAGTCAGTTATAGACCGCAGAGTGGCGGAGCTGACGGGCGCCATCACAGAAGCGGCCAATATGACCCTCCAGCGCCGCAGAGCGAGAGCGCGTCCGGTCCCATGGTGGACGCCTGCCCTGACGCTCCTCAAGAGGGAGTATTACAGGGCCAGGCGCAGGTACCAGGAGTGCAGGGACGAGGAGAGGAGACCTGCACTTCGACTGGAAACGAAGGGTAAGTATAGGGCATACCGAAGCGGCGTGAAGAAGGAATCCTGGGACGAGTTCATCGTCAAGGAGTCAGAGAAGAATCCCTGGGGCATTCCGTACAGGGTGGCACTGGGCAAGGTTAAGCCGCTGACTATGATGGCGGCTATCAGAGTTGGAGATGCCCAGGCAACCACCCTGGAGGAGACTGCATCTATGTATATAGACTATACATAACCCAGGGATGATCCGTCCCAGGATACGGAAGAAGACGAAATGGTAAGACGCACCACGGTGTGCCCTCCCGGTACCGAGTTTTGTCCACCATGGGATTTATGGGACCTACGTCTTGCCGTGGAGAGACAGAGGATCGGCCGAGCCCCAGGACTCGACGGGATAGATGCCGCGATCCTGAGGAAAAGCGTCCTCCTCATTGAGGATGACCTTCTGGGCATCTTCAATGAGTGTCTGGACCAGGGCCGCTTCCCTAGTGAGTGGAGGATCGCGGACTTGAGACTCCTCTACAAAGGAGGAGGCAAGGATAAGGAGTCGCCCAAGGCGTACAGGCCTATATGCCTCCTCCCAGTCGTCAGTAAAGTCCTGGAGAGCCTTATAGTCACCAGCCTAAGGCCGGTCCTCAGTGCAGCTAGCCATCCACGGCAGTTCGGCTCGACCCGTGGCAAGGGAACCACAGATGCGCTGTTGAGAGTGCGCAGGGACGTGGAAGAGAGGGCGGAGAAGTACGTCATGCTCGTGCTTTTCGACATATCCTCCGCCTTCGACAGTGTATGGTGGCCCTGCGTACTCCAGCGGCTGCAGGAGTTCAACACCCCCAGCAACCTGTACTCCCTCGTAAGTAGCTACCTGAGTGACAGGAGTGTCAGAGTAAGGGGTAGTTACTACGAGGTGGAAAGAAGGATAGAGAGAGGGTGCCCACAAGGGTCGGTCCTCGGGCCGGCCCTGTGGAAACTCGTGTTTGACCAGTTGCTGGGGGAGCTAGAAGGCGAAGGGTTCCTTGCCACGGCCTACGTCGACGACCTGGCAGTCCTAGTGGCCGAGAATAGCAGAGCCAGATTGAAGACTCAAGCGGAGAGATGCGCCAGCCTCGTAGCGGAATGGTGCGTGAGGCGGAAGTTGAGTATGGCCGCAGCCAAGACCCAGGCCATACTCCTGAGAGGCTCCACCGACAGGGCTCACCCTATCATTATGGAGATTCAGGGAGAGAGAGTTAGGCTGGGTGAGGAGGTGACATACCTCGGCGTGAGGTTCAGAAGGAACTTCGACGCCACCCCTCACCTAGCATACCTGAAAGATAGGGTGACCCTGTCACTTAATGGACTTGGAAGAATAGGGGGTGCTTTCTGGGGCCTCAGGTACCCGGCAACCATGACCATTTACAAAGGCGTGGTCTTGGGTATCCTGAGGTACGCATCCCCTGCGTGGAGCCGTAACCTCACGCAACCGCATAGGAGGAGGCTGGCGACCATCCAGAGACTGGCTCTGCTGAGAGTATCGAAGGCCTATAGGACGGTGTCGCACGAGGCGGTACAGGTGCTGACCGGAGCTATGCCCCTGGACCTCGTCCTCAAGGAGGACGCCCTGAAATATGAAGTGAAGAGGCAGGGGCTGGCGGCGCTCCCGGAGGGACTCCGAGAGAGGATCGGCGAGACCCCTAATAGATGGAAGAAGATAGTGAGGGAGGACTCGATCGACGAGTGGAACGGACGGTGGGTGGGAAGCCAGAAGGGCTCAACCTTGAGGAAGTACTTCCCCACCGTCCAGTCGAGATTGTTAGCGACGTGGGTCCTCCCGGACTACTGGGTCTCGCAGATCCTTACAGGACACGGCGGGTTCCGGGGTAAGCTCAGTGAGCATAGGAGAGAGATCGACCCCCGGTGCCCGGATTGTGGAGTCCCTGAAACTGCGGAGCACGTTGTGCTCACCTGCACCACGATGGAAGGACACCGAGCCAGGTTGTCAAGGAAAACGGGGATCTTCGCCCTCGCCGAGGAGGACTTCCCCCGTTTGATGGAGAAGGAGAACTACCCCTTTTTCCGGGAGTTCATCTACGGGTGGAAGGAAATGGTCGGGCCTGCTCATTTCACGATTAGCAGGGTCCGGCCCCTCGGCGAGCCACCAGACGAGCCACCAGACGAGGAGCCAGACGGGGAACCACCCCCGGAGGAGAGGGATGGAGAGGAGGACCGGACGGATGCGGCGGACCAGGATGGCTGGACGGCATCCGGACGGATGGAGACTTAAGGTGCTGCCCCAACAGTAAGGTGCACATCCGTGCACCGGGCAGCACCACAGAAAGATTTAAAAATATTGTTCCCATCAATTAAATGGAACCCCCCCAGATGATGTAACATTATTAAAAGAAAAGAGTTTTTCTGGCAGTGGCGGGCGTGCGTAAACCCAACGCATCAACCCGTCACTGCCGAAACCCGTATGCCAGCAATGGCAGGTAGGGTGTAAAAAAAAAAAAAAAAAAAAAAAAAAAAAAAAAAAAAAAAAAAAAAAAAAAAAAAAAAAAAAAAAAAGGTTGTGCTTGATTTAGGATAATCTGTAGGAACAGTACAGTCTTCCACGTATTGAAACCAAGACTCTTCATGGGCTATTGTGGTACATGTTTGTTGTTTTGTTTTTTGTAGACTGATACCTAATTAAAATATATTATCAATAATTGAATAAAACGGATCATTTTCAATACCATAATATTTTTTATAATGTACGAAACATTAAAATTTTATAACCAAACTTTACAAAGTGCTTGGTGTTCCTTTTAATGCAATTGTTTGGATATTAATGGATGCAATACTATACATTATTTTATAAATATCATTCTATTCAAGTAAGAATATATTTTTGGATTATGTATGTATCTTGTAATTAAATATACTAGAATGATACTGACGCTGAATATCTTATATCCCTAAAAAAATTATTTTATAATATTCGATGTTTTTTTGTTAAACAATCATAAACTCTTATATCAATACACACTCTAAATTAATTATTTAACTTCAAATTCAGACACGGCGATGATTAAAACTGTTTATTTAAATTATCCATAAGGGATGTAATTTTAATATTGCACATCTCTTCATAAAATTGGTGAGCTATATTCGTTTTGAATAGTTATCCAGTTTAAATATATTTAAATTACCAAAAAAAAACTGAAGCTATATTGGGCATCTTAGAAGAGGGTTAATCTGAAGAAATAATAATTCCATTATGTCTGAATTTTCCAAACGTATTAATCCCTGAGTCCATATTTACTACCTTCTACAAAAATATTTCTGATTTTAAATATTTAGTAGAATTAGTAGGTAGTTAGAGGAATCAACAGTAACATCGACGATTGTTATTACAAACATAATTTGTAATCATTATAAAAAAGGAAAACGCTTTTTCTATTTAAATTAATAGAATTTGTGTTATTTTCCACATTGAAACTCATCTCAATATAGTTGTCACATAAAAATAATTAAACGGCGTACAATAAATAATGACGTATCAAATAAAGATAAGCGGCAACATTCTTGGCTAATGATTCCCTAACGATTATGTTGATTTCGTTGTATTCCTAAGAGGTATTCCACCAACAACAAATAGTTGTTTTCAAACTATTTTTTTTTTCTAGAAACCGTTTAGAGAGCAATGTATCATTTGGAAACGTATTTTTGAAATTCAAAAGCCTCTCTACATAAGATTAAACGCATACTTGTTATTTATATTACATATATTCAATTACTTCCTCCTTACTTTTTAATCATTCAGTCTTTTTTCCGAGACAGATTCTTCTGCATTTTTCTTAAAAGATTCTTCAATTTCCTCCTTTTTCCTCTACACAAGGGTGTACCACAAGGCAGTATTTTAAGCCCTATTCTCTGTTCCCTTTACACCTCCGATATTTCGGAACACCCATGTACTACCATCTATACCTTCGTTGACGATACAGGCATTATTTCTTCCTACAAATATCCGAGCATAGTCCCTATGGCTTTCAAAAAGCACGCACTCAATTTAGAAAAGTGGTTCCAAATAGGGAAAATTAAAATAACCAGCACAAAATCGAGCCACGTTAGCTTCTCCCTATCGAAAGCTTCATGTCCACCAATCAAGATTGATAGAGACTCTGTGCCTTCTAATAACTATGTAAGTTATCTCGGAATAAACTTGTGGAGCAGAACTTTGGTGTTAAGCAAAATATTTATATGTTCATAAGATACAACACCACTGTAAAACCATATACTCACAGCACATACATAACATTTCACTCATTAACACCAAATGACCAAAATCCACTTGTTTTTTCTCTTTGATGTTCCCTTTTACCCGGACTTGCTATGAGAAGATAAAATGGTAAACACAATGACCTAGAGAACACTTGATCATTTTAAAAATCGAACCACTAAAACAAAAACACTGCATCATTGATAAAATGCAAAATAATAAATATTAAATTAATGAATTCAATGGCTTATGTTGTACATTCGTAAATATTAGTATCAAACTACTAGTCTATAAAACTGCAGTATACTTTTATAATTTGTGAAAGAATTCATTAAAAATATGATTAAGGAAAGTGTCCTTTCATAGAAAAAGCACCCTAGCTTATCAATTATATTAATTAACTAATTATTTAATATTAATTGAACTAATTATATTTATTAATTTAAACTAAACAATTTTTTGATTAAATACTGAAAATATAAAGAAAAAAACAAAACAAAATATTCAAATAAAACTTGGAATCAAACACCTATAATGTTGTTTGTTTATTCATTTAACGCCACCATGTGCTGCTATGACTAATCGGACGATGCTACAGTGGGAATCCTAAATGTCGCCTATTCAGACAAATTAATGTAAGGATCTTTTGTGAGTACCTAACGCCGCGCAGGTCCGGTACCATCATTTTACGTCCCCTCCGAAGGACGGAATAACTAAAGATTTTTTACTCCCTTTATAAAATTCTAAGGCCAACCACTTATTCTAAGGACTAACCACTACACAAAAGACGACCCCCTTATAATGTGGTTGTAGTTTATCAACCTAAATTAAAACGGTTCCTTAATTGCTTCGTTCGATTCATCTTTGGGATCCTAAGAGATGCCCCGGTCACCTGATTTTACGAAGAGTTGAAGTGGCTTTACCCTTCCTATCGCCGTAAGTACTTCCTAGCATCCTTTCTTTACCAACTTGTCCAATCCCGCCGACCATCATACATTTTCGATCTCCTTCAATTCAAAACCACAGTCCTCTCCCGTAACACCGGTTCTCGGCTCTTTGATCTATATACAGCATCCCACCGAACAGCAGTTTTTGAAAGATCTTTCCTTATCCGGTCTTCCTCCCTTTGGAACTCTATACCTTCTTCCATTCGTTGTTCCAATAATCTTCCAACCTTCAAATCCCATATATTTCATCACCTATTAACCCTACAATTCCCAAAACATCGGAAATAGTATGATATAATCCTCTCATTTGATGAATGAATGATGTTTTTTAATGTATTCTTGAATTTGTGATTATGTATGAATATATATATATATATATATATATATATATATATATATATATATTAATGTGTGGGATATAAGCCACGTACATATGTATTGTATCATCTAGTTAGACATTTTAAGGATGGAGAAATGAAGGAAATAAGTGTAAATCACTGATAGTGTTATCTATAGCATTTCCAAGCCTGTTTGAACCTTATCCAAGTCAACTGTAACGTTTTATAAATCAAATGCTACCCTTTCCAAGTTACAAGCAACCCTTTCCAATTCAAATTTAACCCTTTCCAAATGTAACACTTTACAACGGAATTGTCACCCTTTTTATTTCAATTGTAACCGTTTCCATTTCACTTGTCACCCTTGAAAATATTTTGAAAATTGTCATACTGGGGAATGGGCGAATTTAGGGCCTCAGAAATTGCCAGGATAAAATCATCACAGCATTTTTCTTCACAACTCTTGTTAGATCAAAAATGAGGGAAATAATTCAAAAAACAAATAGTTGCTTTTTTGTTTCTGAGAAAGTTTATTTAAAAAAAGTAAAAACATGTAATCTGTACTTAACAACAGTATCTTCATAGGTTTGGTAATAAAGTAATAAACATAAAAATATTATTTTACAAAAATAATTAATATGATTTACAAAAAAATTTAAAACAAAAAATTGTTTTTTTTTCTCAAGAAGTATAAAAAAAATAAATAAAAAAATGTAACCTGAACTGAACATTATCACATATACAAAAAAAAGTGTTTATTCCTAAGGAGAAAGTAAAGTAACAATGTTCTTTTAAAATTACGTTAAATTTTCAAAACATTTTCAAGGGTGACAATTGAAATGGAAACGGTTACAATTTAAATAAAAAGGGTGACAATTGAGTCGTAAACCGTTGCATTTGCTTTGGAAAGGGTTTTAACTCATTTGGAAAGGGTTACATCTGAAATGGAAAGGGTTGCTTGTGACTTGGAAAGGGTAGCATTTGATTTGTAAAAGGTTACAATTGACTTGGAAAAGGTTCAAATAGACTTGGAAATGTTATATATAACTATTAATTGTTTCTCTTATATAATCACTTTTTTCCTGTTATTCTATATTCTTTATATTGTTAAAAGGAAGCTTAAAAAATTATTCAATTTCACCTGTACAATGAATTGCTTGTTATTTCATTAAAATGATTAGGCAAATAGTGTTTGACGAATGTTTTTATTTTTCTTGGTCTCCTGCCATGTTCTGCTTTTATTCATCATATGAAATAAAAATAAAACATGAGTCATTCAGAAGTCAACAAACTCGACTAAACGAGGAGAATAGATAAAATGGTCATCAAGACTGCTACAGTATATAAACAGGATAGCCAAAATATCCTGGCACAGAATAGCAAATATCCTTCCAATCAAACACCAGAAATGGCTACATACAAGATTCTGGTATGCTCAAGTATTGAGATTTATATTTTATGTATTTTAATTGTGTATAACTTTGGTTTATTCTAGTGTTAAATTCGTATCACTGATGTATTAAATTTAATTTTCAGCTGTCACTAGTCGTAGTACTGTTCGCCTTAGCCTATGCAGCCGAAGAAACCCGTGGTAAGAGAGCAGTCTTCTACAGTGGTTACGGTGGTTATCCATACACTTCTTACGGATATCAAGGTTTGGGTTACTCTGGTCTCGGGTACCCTGGTTTAGGATATTCAGGCCTTGGTAACGGTTATGGTCATGGTTACCAAGGACTTGGTCATCCCATCCTGAACCAATTATTACCATTTTAGTCAGATGAATCAATTTTCCAACCAAATTCAGATGTTATTTTATATGCGAATATAAAGTAGTAATCAATTCGTACTAATTTTTAACGAAAATGTAACTTTCAATGGAAATAAAGCATTTTTATATTAATTTTGTGACTTTTAATATTAATTTTCCTCAATTGACAGTGTGTTGAACCTCAAGATCACCAAATGATTTATTTAAATAATAAATAATAGCAAACAGAATTAAGCGTTCCTTCTTGAGCACTTCATTGTTTCCTTTATTATTACACCTCAATAATTAGCTACTCAAAGCTCATGTTCGGCTGTAGAATATCTTTGACCAAAGTGCTTATGAGTTCAAAATTGTTGGTAATGAGTAATGAATTGTTTATAACAAATAAAAGGTCAGTCAATACTCAAAATAACGTCAAGCAGAGCTAAGTGTAATTATATAGTTATGATAAGTATAATAAGCTTGCCGGTGTAAATGTATCTAAATCTTCATACGTTTTAAACCAGTTATTCATAGTTATTTTATTGAATCATATTGCACATTTGTATAATGGACACTAATAATTCTAAAATGAAAATAATTTTACTATATTCACATAGAGCGCATGTTACTTTGGCATTCATTACCACTAACAACGACTAAACGGTCTATTTTTTTATATAAGCAATTTTTTAAAGTATAAATAAATAGCAACAATTAGTTATTTTTATAACGTCTCCCAATTTTCTTTTTTAAAGTTTTCCAAATCCTGTAATATCATCTGTTTTGCATATTTTTGATATTTTGCTCTTTTTATTTAAAACTCTTTTTAATTTATTATTTTAAATGGCGATTGTTGTTAAATTAATATATTGATTTTGTAATGAAAGGGCATTACGAATATAAATTTAAGCACTATTTAAAAACCAACAAATATTTTTTATTTATACATAATAATAACAATGAACCAAATCATTTGCAGAAAAAAAATAGCAACAAGCAATTTTTTCTTGAATATTATATTATATCTCCATAAATAAAAATTCAGTCAAAGCAGAAATTCATCTAAAAAATAAAATAGCCTTTAGCGCCTTCGCGCAGAGATATATGCAATCTGCAAAACACTCAAGCTTTCCTTTTAGTTTCTACAGTATTTCAGAATTTAATATTTTATAGTAATGAACTTAAAAAGTGAACTGAGATATAGAAATAGAAAATAACATATCTATTCGCTAAATCGTTTAGATATAATACACCGAAGAATTGTGCCAATTAAATTTTCTCCGATACACATGAAAGGCGTGTCTGCGTACATGGAGTTTGTATACAATAATATATGCAGTATATATGATATATGCAGTCTCAATATATTTGCTAATTTATATTATCTGATAATTAAAATAAAAATATTACAGAGTTCAACACTCACCAAGGCTATTACAGTATTTTCAGAAACAAGTTAGTACTGTACAGGTATCTTAATTGATTGATGCAGAGAAAAACATACAGTCATCAATTTTTAAGTATAATTTATGCATTACCATTTTCTTCCAATTGTGCATGCCCATTTTATATTTAGACTAGTATTCACTCAGAGCCTTATTTTTTCACTGATATGGCATGAACGTAAAAACAATTTAAAAATATGTCTGGAAGGGATGAATATCAAGAACCGAAAAAAACTTATATATACACTAGCTGACCCGGCCATGCGTTCCTGTGGCTGTTATAATAGTTGTAAAAAATATTTCGTTAAAATTTGAATTTTAAAGAAGTAATGAATAAATGAAAAAAATTAGTTAAATAGATTTGTAAAGTATAGTATATAATAAATAAATAATATACAAAATTCTTAACTATTAAAATATAAAAATTAGTTTAATGATCTGATATTAATATTATTTTAAATTATAACTATTTATTTCGATTTAATTGAGTTCTAATCGATTCACATTATTTTTTGTTAATCGGTCCTTTGCTAATACAAATGGATTAGATGGTTTACCAACACGTGAGCATACAACATATAATTATCCATGGAAGAAACATGGATTTTCCAAGTCCAAGTCGCAAATGGACATGTTTGGCCTCGAGACTCTTTGATGGTCATAGCAAAAGCCAAGCGTATAGGCAAATTGAAGTTTTTTGAACGGCATAATGGATTCTGATGGTATCATTGGAATTGTGGCAAAAGGACGATTTCTCCCATAAACTTTCCAGTCAAAATGGCTGCTTCAATAACATTTTCGGTGATCTTTTTGCTGTCTAAACGTGTACCATTGCATAATTAAGGTGGATTCAAATCACGCAGAAGAATAATAGGTGAACCGATCTTCAACCGAACATTGTGTGGTGGCATTCCTGGTTTATCGAAAGAATTTAAAAATTCAGTTGGATAATTTACGGCTTGGTTTTCATCAACAATAGTATCGATTGATTTAAAGGACATTAGATCACCTGGTAACAACTGTTGTGTTTGAAAGTTAATTTCGTCAACATCAGCATTTTTGGCTGCCAAAATAACACGATTACTGAGCCAATTATGGTCCATGTAATTATTTAGTTCATCCAGGAAGACACTCCTAATTAATTCATTTTTTGTCTGAACAACAGTGCTGAAATTGTATGGATTGCGTATTTGGTTGCAGTTCTGTTTCACCGTTTCCCCAGCAATAGTTTTGAAATTATTTATGATAAATCGAAGTGATTCGACATTTCGCCATTAAAACGATTGTAATTAACAAGCGTTAATCTCATCGACAAAAGTAGAGCGAGGAATGACTGACAATGTCTGTCGGAAATCACCAGATAGTAATAGAACAGCACCACCGAATAGCTTGTCGTTGTTCAAATCTTTCATAGTTCTATTTTAATTCATTAATTAATAATTCAACAGCACCATGCCAATAAATTAATTAATATTAAATTTTAAAAAAGTAAATAAACGCTTCTATAACCGTAATAAAACATAAATAAATGAACACGTGTAAAATAAATTGTAGCATCATAGCTAGAAAAAGTATATAATTTTGCGATAAAAATATCGCGGTCATTAATCGAAACAAAATATAGCCTATATTTTTAGTTGGACAATGTTATTTCTTCTTCTTTATCTTCGTCCTCGGTGCCAACTCAGCGGGGAAGGGTCTCAATCCAACGCTGCCAGGCTTCACAGTCGCTGCAGGGCTGTTTTAGTTCCTGGAAAGATTTCCACCAATCCTCTGGGCATATCCTTCATATAAAATCATAGGCCTTCCGCGTGGCATCTTACCAGTGGGTCCAGCTTGCATCACCTTCCCGGTCCTCGCGCATTCGAGAAACATGACCAAACCATTTTAGCTGTCGTTTCTCTAGGGTGGTTTTCAGCTCAGGAATTTTTGGCTCCGCTCTAATGCTTTCATTTCTTAGATGGTCCCTTCTCGTTTTTCCTACGACCCTACATAAGAATCTCATCTCAGCTCCAGTTAAACATAACTGTGCGAAATTTCATTAAAATCGGTTCAGTAGTTTCTGAGATTAGCCCGGACAAACATCGTGACATGAGATTTTTATATATTAAGATAATAAAACTGTATCATCATCCTCCCAAAGACAATCGACAAGCTACTCCCCAAGTGACCCTTTGGCATGAAAGCATTTCATCCTTCATTCGCCTGATCTTAATCCTTTTTTTCTCCAAATAAAGACATTATATTATTTTTACTAGCTCTATCATAACAACATATTCACTAATAATAGCAAACTAATCTTAAAATAATTTTGACTTTCACCAATATCATGTCATTCATTATACATCGTAAAGTATTTCTCATGTAATATTACTTCGTTGTGTTATCTTCATATACTCCATTTCATACTTGTTTTTTTTGTTTTTCTCACCAATTATTTGATAATTTAATTTTTTTATCACTGTATTTCATGTCTTTATTATTTTAATTTGTGACAATAAAACGTCACATTGAGCTGATTCGGTAAATTATCAGACCTGATTCTTAGACCTGCACATCAGAACATTTTCAGCATTGTTTAATATATTTATATATATATATATATATATATATATATATATATATACATAAAATTAACCATTCCCTTATCAATTTAAATAAAATAATTTACAAACTCAATAAAAAATCGTATGAATAGCACTTGTGACTGATATGTTACAGATGTACATTATAGATCATGTTAATAATATTACTAAAAATTAACCGAAATTTATATTTTTATTTAGTTATGATGAAATCTTTTAATCATCTTATAAAACATTTTTACTCATTCACACTCATAAAGACACACCGGAATATGACGACGAGACTACCAACGAATATCATTATGAACTCAACAAGAATCATAAATCCTTCGGTGAATATTAGATAATAAAATGGTGGGATTAATCATTCTTACCGTGCTCTCTATTGTTAACCATAGGATATCAAAATTTCATAAGAGATTATAAAATCATTTAATAAAAGTCTGGCTGACAATAAATTTAAACATAAACATAAAATAAAAATTTTAATATAATACAATTAATCGTTTCCAACTTCACCGTAAATATATTATATCATTAATTTCAATTCCGATTGATAAGGGACTAACATATATTTTTAACGGAAGAAAAAAATTTGAAATTAATTACTGTCTAAGTGGTGGTGATTCATAAATTAAATACATATATACATATCATTAAATACTGTCCACAACCAGAACGAAAACGCACCATACCTCATAAAGAATGATGGTATATTTCCAATTTGAACAGAAGCGTTTTACCTGTTTTTTTAGTCCCGTTTTTATACAATTAGTATTACATTGTGGTATCAGTTTATTAAACAGTTAAATCGTTGTAATAATTTATTTTTCCCTATGTTTATGTATATATGTGAATACATAATGTCTGTTTCTTCATTAAATTTTTCCCATTCTGCTTTCTCTTCCGTTCCTTTCAATATTCTTTCTTTATTTCAATCCTTCTTTCTGTCCTCCCCCGTCGTTCAGTCCATTCTCCGAGCTAAGTAATAAATGATACGAATTGATCCTTCCATATTACACTAACGTGAGTATGATAATTGATTAAAATCCAAAGAAGAAAAATAACATGATCTTTGTTGCATTCAAGAAATTTAAGATCCTTCTCTAAGGATTTTACAAACCCCAAAAGATTAAGGAGAAATTGGATAAATGTTGCTAATCTCACATATTATCGGTGAAATAGGGATATATAAAATGGTTTGTCGGTGTTTTTAAATTATTAACCTTAAAATACCTAAGGGTTAACACAGAGAAATTTTAAAATTAAATATGCTGTTCAATTTATTGTACATAGTAATAAATGTACTTGTTGTAAGAAATGTAATGTATTTGCCATTTCTGTCGTCGTCCTTTACCTCCGTCGTTTCTTTTTCACACTTTCCTGAAATCCCTCCATACTCAAGATTCCCTTCCTGACATTCTCATTATCCACAGTTACTTCTTTCCTTATATAATTTCTTTTTAATTCATTCTTTAAATTCTTTAGAGGAATTTTAAATATTTTTAATATGTTATTATCATTAAAAGCTGTGTCGCATTTTAAATGTATATATTTTAATTACTTTGGTATTTTTATGTTACTCCAAGACACTAGAGCTTTTAATTTTCTTCTTAATGCTCCTTACTTTGTTACGAATAAAGTCATCCATGACGACCTCAATGTTCATAATGTGGCACCTTGTGACTTGGTTTCAACAATTTTATAAATATAAAAGAAGATAATAGTGAGCCTAATATTATGAAACTAGCCAAAAAGCACGGGGCTAGAGAGGTCAAATAGTGGTCACATTAAAATGCATTGATGACCTAAAGTAACTGCCAGGTCGTCTTAGGTCAAGTAACAATGTTCAACAAAATCGATGACCTTAAGGTTAACCTAGAGAAAGTTGATTTTGATGATTTTTTAAAACTGTATTTCATGTTTTATCATCATTCATTAACCACAATATTTGTGAACGTTAATTTTTTTTTCTCATCAGCACTTTATTTATAAATAATTACAATATACAATAAAATGGACAGTATATTTAATTATAATATTTCTCTGTGTTAACCCTTAGGTATTTTAAGGTTGATAATTTAAAAACACCGACAAACCATTTTATATATCCCTATTTCACCGATAATATGTGAGATTAGCAACATTTATCCAATTTCTCCTTAATCTTTTGGGGTTTTGTAAAACCCTTAGAGAAGGATCTTAAATTTCTTGAATGCAACATAGATTATGTTATTTTTCTTCGTTGGATTTTAATCAATTATCATACTCACGTTAGTGTAATATGGAAGGATCAATTCGTATCATTTATCACATAGCTCCGAAAATGGACAGAGTATTATGTTATATATCATCAGACGCATTTATGATTATTTATGATCTACTGATTTTTATTATTGCTTACATTCAGATTTAAATGGAATGTAAAAAAAAAAAAACGAGCAAAACAAAATGGAACAGAGACTACAAATTTAGTGGAATATCTTCTGAATCTATAGCTGTGACGTGTTAAGTTAGCCAGTAATTTAAAAAAAAAATAAATGTATAGTTTCCTATTTAAACGCAGTCATCCTTGCATTTTATGATATGAATATAGATGCAATTGATCTTTGTCGTTAGATTATCATAAAACAAATATAATCTCGTATTTTATTTATTATAATTGCATATTTAAGGATTTCCTTCGGTAAAAAAAAAATATATATATTTATTTTAATTCCTTATATAGAACAGTATTCATCCTGATCTTCATATAAATTAATATGTAAATACATAGTTAAAATAATTAAAAAGTTATATTATTAAAAAATAATTAAATCCTGCCTATTAAAACTTCTGTTATTGATTATTATACTATAAAATCAGTTTTAACTAATTTTAAAACTAATTTAATGTGGAAATGCTCAAGACTATTTCTGATTCACTTATGTTGATTATCAGATTAATTTTATTTCGAAAGAATCAAAAGAAAAATTACGTAGTGGATTATTTTAAGTACGAACCGAAAATTTCATCAACAAAGGTTCGTAACTTTCTCGGTTACTTTAATATATCTTAAGGGATAAATACTGAGTGAGAGCAAGCAGCAAAGCTTACTAGTATTTCAGGTTGCAGAGTTCAATGTATGAAGGCGCTAAAATGTACACTTCTATTTTATTTCCTAAAAGAATTTCTGATAGTAATTTATGTAAATACGTCGATAGCTATTTTATTTATCTTTTTAAGTCTATTAACTATTTATTTTTATTAGTCTAGTAACTATTTTGATAAAATAGTTTAATAAAATAAATAAATAATATATACAATTTTTACTTTTAAATTTATAATTGTATTAACTTACAAACTAGAAATCAAAATAAATAAAATATTTAGTAAAGTAAAGTAAATACACAAACAAAGTATAACAATACAATATAGTTAACAAATGGGTGTCTTAAGGCTACAGTTTGATGGCGTACTAAATTATTCAGTCGTTCTTCAACATTATTTTTTATTGCAAATTACTTTTTTTTTTTTAATTTTATGTAAATAGCTGATTTGGTTTTTATTTTCATGTCTTTTATTTATCTAAGCAAATTGTGTTGACAAATGAAGAGAATCTTGAAATCTAATATAATTTATTATTTCCAATTTATTGTGTCTATATAATATATTTGTATGTAATGAGAATTGGTATTTTTTTTAAATGTTTGCTTTGTAATCATCCGTGTTATTCAACTAAATTTTACCATTCTTTAATGTGATATAACTGTATTTAATTTTCTCAGCCTTCAATGAGGAGAATATGTGAAAAATGAAATATCGATACACATGAACAGTAAAATGAAATTTTAATGTCCATTTTAATACTAATGTACAGCGGTTGATTGTAATTAAATGTACTTATCATTTAATGTTTTATTGATAATTTTATTTTTTATAGAAAAATTCTTAATAAAATCGTTAAATGCATATACAAATAATACATCCCTATCCTAATTAATCTTGGATAGGCAAAATTTAGAGCTCCCACTGTAGCATCGTCTGATTAGCCATAGTAGCATAAAGTGGCATTAAATGAACAAACAAAATATAAATAATACATACACATTTTTACTTTCCAGCTGATCTTCTACATCAACTTTTATTGCTAATAATTATTTTATCTTCTTTTTTTTTAACTTCATGTGAATGATTGATATGTTTTTTGCTTTCATTTATTTTCTTTATCGAAACAAACTGAGACGGAAAACGACGTAAGTTTTACTTCTCATATGATTTATTGTAATGAGCTGATGGAGAAACTAAAGGGAAAATTAAATAAACTGTAATATTAAGCGCCTTTGATCATAGAAATAGGCAACCTGCAATACAACCAAGCTTTCCCTTTAGTTTCTCCATTAGCCCGTTATTCAATCCTTAATAATAAGGAACTAAAATGAATTTAACTGAGAAATTTCCAAAAAAAATTGTATTCACTAAATCAATGGATCAATGTTCAAACAAAAATTTACAAAATGGTATTATCAACTCTTTTAAACTCGAATGGACGTGATAAAACACATAATTAATTCATTTGTATATTATATTGAAAAAATTAATTGTATTTTATATTGCTTGTATATAAATGATTAATATAATTATACCTAATTCAGATTAGTTTTGAATATTTGAGTGTACTTCTATCGGAGAAATAGGAAATGATGTAACACTCATATTTATGATTGTTTAGCATATGTATGTAAACTGTCTGACTATGGGTTTTTCTGAAATTATTTAATACAATATATAAAAAGATTAATCATTTTTTTTACGTTCGATCGCTAGGTAATAGTATTAATATGCACATTCAAATTTTCCATTGTTTATCGATATTCCAACCTCACTTCTTTTTTATTAGAAGCTGAAAAAAAAATAAAAAAGGAACATCAACTATTAGAATTTTTAATTCAGTGGAATGACACGGAATAATACAAAGCAAATATAAAAAGAATTATAAATACCAATTGAAAACCAAATATATCATACACAAAGAATAAATTTGAAATAATATTAGAATTCAAAACTTAGGTCACTTTCCGTCTCAGTTTGTTTAGATAAAGAAAAAATTACAACACTTAAAAATAAATTATACTAATTAGCAAAAAAGGTTAATGTTAAAGAATGATTAAGAAAAACATATACTTATACCCTATATCAGAAATTTGTGTACTACATTATTTTTTTTTATTTTATTTGTGCATAGCTTACTAAATACTTTCTCAATTTTTATTTCAAGGTATGAAATTAATAAAATTATAGATTTAATAGTGAAAACTGTATGTATTATTTGTATATACATTTATAGATTTTATTATGATTTTTTTATAGACAATAAAATTATCAATAAAATATTAAATGATACATAAATTTAATTACAATCAACCACTGTATATTACTATTAAAATGGACATTAAAATTTCAGCTGTTTATGTTTATCGATATTCCATTCTTCATATATCCTCTTCATTGAAGGCTGAGAAAAATAAATACAGTTATATCACATTAAAGAATGCTAAAATTTAGTTGAATAACACGGATGATTACAAAGCAAACATTAAAAAAATAAATACCAATTCACATTGCATACAAATATATTCTATAGACAGAATAAATTGAAAATAATACATAATATTAGAATTCAAGATTATCGTCATTTGTCAGCACAGTTTGCTTAGATTCTTCTTCCCATGGCTCTACAGCCCTTGCAGGGCCCTGGCCTCCGCAACAACGCCTCTCCAGTCCTCCCTGTCAGCAGCTCGACCTCTCCACTGTCGGATCCCCATCCTCTGCAGATCGTTCTCTACATCATCCAGCCTTCGCAGCCTGGGCCTTCCTCTTCTTCTTTTGCCTCCTGGTTTGCCATATAATAGCTTCTTTGGGTACCTATCTTCTCCCATTCTTTCTACGTGCCCAAGCCATGTTATACGTGTAGATTTAATAAAGGTGACTAGGTCTGGTGCATTGTATAGGTCCTGAAGCTCTCTATTATTTCTAGACCTCCATTGGCCTTCATTACATACTGGCCCAAATATCTGCCGAAGCACCTTCCTCTCCCAGATCTGCAGCATCTTTTCGCATTCCTGTGTCAGGACCCACGTTTCACAAGCGTATGTAACAATCGGTCTTAGGATTGTTTTATAAATCAATAATTTTGCCCTCCGTGACAAGTTTCGAAATCTTAATGCTTTCCGCAGTGCAAAGAGACATCTGTTCCCTGCTGAAATTCTTGCTTTGATTTCTGCAGTGATGGCATTCTTTCTTGTCACTAAAGCCCCTAGATATTTGAAGCTGTCCACTTTCTTAAATGTGTGGTGGAGCAGTTGCACATGACTCAGCTCTTCCTGCCCATCAATTTTTGTGGAAATCATATATTGGATTTTTTCCTTATTTATCACCAGACCCAATTTTTTCCCAGCTTCTTCAAATTCCTGCAAAGCTCCTGAAATCGCCGCTTTTGACCTTGCTGATATCACTACGTCATCAGCATACGCTAGGTGTTGGGTCATCCTATTACATATTGTTCCTCCTGGGTTGGTCCTGATTGATCTCGCAGCTTGTTCGAGTGCGATGTTAAATAATACAGGTGAGAGGGGATCTCCCTGGCGCAGACCATTCTCAACCTCAAAATCTTCTGATATCATATTTTGAATCTTCACCCTACATCTGGTGTTTTCCAAGGTCATCGCACTCAATCCGACTAGCTTTTCCGGGACCCCTAGAGTTTTCATTACTTTGAGCAGTTCATTCCTGTCAAGACTATCGTAGGCCTGGCAGAAATCTATGAAGAGGTGGTGGAGGTCAACATTGTACTCATATGCTTTCTCTAGCATCTGCCGTATGGAGAAGATATGATCCGTTGTGCTTCTAGTTGGCCGGAAGCACAGTTTGCTTAGATAAATAAAATATATGAAAATAAAAACCAAATCAACCATTTACATGAAATTAATAAAATAGGACTTTGCAATAAAAATTAATGTTGAAGAACGACTGAATAATTAAGTACACCATAAAACTGTAGCCTTATGACACACATTTGTTAACTATATTGTTTTGTTATATTTTGTTAGTGTATTTACTTTACTTTACTAAATACTTTCTTTATTTTGATTTCAAGTTTCTAAGTTAATACAATTATAAATTTAAATGTAAAAATTGTATATATTATTTATTTATTTTATTAAACTATTTTATCAAGACTTAAAAAAATAAATAAAATGGCTATCGACGTATTTACATAAATTACAATCAGAAATTCTTTTAGAAATTAAAATAAAAGTGTACATTTTAGCGCCTTCATACATTGAACTCTGCAACTTGAAATACTAGTAAGCTTTGCTGTTTGCTCTCACTCAGTATTTAATCCCTTAAGATATATTAAAGTAACCGAGAAAGTTACGAACCTTTGTTGATGAATTTTTGGTTCGTACTTAAAATAAACCACTACGTAATTTTTCTTTTGATTCTTTCGAACCAAAATGAATCTGATAATCAACATAAGTGAATCAGAAATAGTCTTGAGCATTTCTACTCTAAAGTAGTTTTAAAAATAGTTAAAACTGATTTTATAATATAATAATCAATAACAGAATTTTTAATACGCAGGATTTAATTATTTTTTAATAATATAACTTTTTGATTACTTTAACTATGTATTTACATATTAATTTATATGACGATCAGGATGAATACTGTTCTATACAGGGAATTATAATAAATATATTTTATTATTTTTTACCGAAGGAAAGGCTTAAATGTGCAATACGAGATTATATTTATTTTATGATAATTTAACGACAAAGATCAATTGCATATGTATTCATATCAAAAAATGCAATGATGACTGCCTTTAAATAGGAAACTATACATTTATTTTTAAAAAATGACTGGGTTTGAATCATAAATTGGTACTATTTGCATAAAATATACATGGACCCATTGAATTAAAGTGAATGTGCATATCGTGAATGTGCACCGTTTCAATAACACGTAGCAGCTTTTGATTTAGAAGATATTCTAATAAAGTTGTAGTCTCTGTTACAGTTTTTTTTTGCTCTGTTTTTTTACATTTCGTTTAAACCTGAATGTGAGCAATAATAAACATCAGATCCCTCAGTCTGATAACTTTATACTCTGTCCATTTTCGGAGCTGTATGATGAAATTATACGAATTGATCTTTCTATATTATATGTGATTAGGATTATTGTCTTAAATTTAATGAAAAGAAATAACATAATATTTGTGGCATTCAGGAAAATTGAGATCCTTCTATTACATTTTCACAACACCCCAAAGATTGAAAAGTAATGGAAAAAAAAATTCCACTATTTTTAACACATCTGTAATACTATTTATAAAAAATATTTATATAAAGGTTTATAAAAATGTTTTGAAGATTAACCTTTTTATACAACTCAGGTTAACACAAAAATATTTTATAATTGCACACAAAGTTCATTGTATTGTAAGTGATATATTTATATACATTTTTTTTTGTCCTGAAAATCTTGGAGGATAAGAATTTTTTCCTGTTTTAACACACCAAAACTGTCTTTAATTAATTATGATAAAACATTTAATAAAAACTAAAGAATAAATAGAACAATTTCGTAGTAATTTATTTTAACTTGGACCCAACAATTTCAAGAATAACAAAAGGTATGTAACATTCTAAGTCTATTTAATTTCATTTAAAATGATTAAACATTGAGTAAGATTAAAAAAGCAAAGCCTACAAGTGTTTATAAATTTCTACCTATTAAGGCGCTAATGTATACAGTTTTATGTTATACTTAATTATTCAGCTGTTCTTCAACATTTTTTTTTTTTTTTCTCTTTATATTTTTATCTACACCTGTCAAATACAAAACAGTGACAATCAGCAGATAGTCTGACACTAAAAAACAAAACAAAAAAAAAACAACAAAAAAAATCAAAACAAACATGATACAATGACTTGAAAGGCATGAAGAAGAACAGTACCCAGCGGTACCTCTCCCTTGGCTTGATTCAATTTCCTATGATAGCAAATCCCTCATCCACGTTCTTTTTAATCTCCTCGTAGTGTTCTCAGGCATGAGAGTAGAGGCCATTCGTTCTATTAACGGGTTTGGATGTCCGTGTAGTTTTTCTTGAAAGCGTTTGTAGTATGTTCGTATATGTTCGTCAACCGTTGGTACTTTTAAGTCAGTATGCAGAGTTTTGTTATTGACGTACCATGGTGCTTTGGTGATAAGTCTTAGTACTTTTGATTGAAAAGTCTGCAGTCGTTTTCTGTGAGTCTGTTTAGCGATCCCGTAAATTTGTAATGCATATGTCCAAACTGGTTTTAGTAGGTAAGTGTACGTGTTTAGTTTCTGTCTTATGTCTAATTTGGAGGTTTTCCTGAATAGTGAGTACATTAAATTGAGCTTATGGTTCAGTGATTGGCGTTTCATCTTAACGTGAGGACCCCATGTCATTCTCCTATCAAACGTTAGTCCAAGGTATTGTACTTTGTCTGTCTGCGGGATGGGTGAGTTGTTAAGGTAAATGGGAGGGCATGTTTCACGTCGAAGAGTAAAAGTGATGTGCTGTGACTTTTCATGGTTCAGTCTAATTTTCCATAGTTGGCACCACACACTCAACTTTTGTAAGTTATGTTGTAAGTTTAGTGAGGCTTGCGTCGCGTCTTGATGTTTGGTGATTATGGCAGTGTCGTCAGCGTAGGTTGCTGTCAGTATGTCAGTACTTAGTGGAATATCGTGTGTATATGTTATGTACAACAGCGGTGCCAGTATTGATCCCTGAGGCACGCCGGCTAAGATCGGTCTTATTGAAGATAGCTCTGAGCCCTGCCGGACTGAGAAAAATCTGTCTGCAAGGAATGAGTGAAGAATTAGATAATAAGTGTGTGGTAATACAGTCTTGAGTTTAAAGAGAAGCCCTTGGTGCCAGACCTTGTCGAATGCTTGGGCGACATCCAGAAACACTCCAGTTGCATATAACTTCTGCTCTAGTGCTGTCGATATGTAGTCAGTTACTCTGTGTAATTGTTGAGTTGTTGAGTGTGATTTCCGAAAACCGAATTGATGGTGAGGGATTATATTTTTGTCTGTCAGTAAATTTAATAATAAAGTAAAGTAATTTTTCAAAAATTTTTGAACAAATGGAGAGTAAACTAATAGGTCTGTACGAGGAAGGGCTGCTAATATCTTTATCTTGTTTTTTAATCATGGTTACAAAAGAGTATTTCCACTGTATAGGGAATTTTGTAGTTCTAAGTATTGAGTTGTAGATTGTCGTTAAAAACACTAGAGCTTTCTTAGGCATTTGCTGGAGCACCTCAGCATTTATTAAGTCGTAGCCGGGGGCTTTTCTTTTTGGTAAGTGTCTAATTATTTCTGCTACTTCTGTGGGAGTGAATGAGGGCGGTGGCAGTGTTAGTTGTAATGGAATGTCAAGTGTGTTATTTACCAAGTTTTCGTGTTCTGTGTTTATAAAGTCAGTATGTGGGGTAAATACGGAAGAAAGATGGTCAGCAAAGAGCTCGGATTTTTCCTCGTCCGACACAACCCAAGAGCCATCTTCTTTTCTAAGAGGTGCTGACATCTCACGATGTTTTAAGAGTCTTTTGGTATGCTTCCATAAACTTCCATCGTCAGTCGAAAGGGATTTAATGTAGTTGTCGTAGTTTGACCTGTTAAATTTGCTAATTTGGCGTTTCAGTTCATTATTTAGTTTATTAAATGTCCGTCTATCTGAAGGTTGTCTGTTGGTTTGCCAATTTTTACGAGCTCTTCTCTTGGCTCTGATCAGATCTCTAATATACTGTGGGTAGCTTGGTAAGTTATCTGATTTTCTGCACCTGGGTTTTGATGCTGACCACGCTGCTTCTTGTATACTTCTTGTGAACATCTCCACTGCTTCCTCTAGTTCTGTCTCGTTTTTTATTGAAACAGGAATTGTTAGGTCAGAGTTAAGGTAAGATCTATATAATCCCCAATCAGTTATATCCTGTGTGAGCGCAGGCCTTTTTTGTGCCTCAGAAGGTTCTTCGCATAGGGTCATCTGGACTAGAGAATGATCAGAGCAGAGGTCAGAACTCGTATTTACAGTCTTGTATACTGTTCTAAGTCCTTTTGTAATAAAAAAGTCCAGTAAGTCCGGGGTTTTACGTCTAGAAGTAGGCCAGTAAGTGGGAGAATTAGGAGTTGAAGTATCTAATGCAAGTTCATGAAGAGCATACCACAAGTTCCTACCTCTTGGGGTACACAATCTTGAACCCCAGCATTGGTGTTTCGCGTTGAAATCACCACCTGCGATAAAAGATCGACCTAAACGTTTAAAAACTCAGAAAACATCGAAGATGTAAGCTTGTACCTAGGGGGGCAATACACAGCAGCAAACGTTATGTTTTTATCTTTTGTATGTAATGTGATGCCAGTTGACTGTAAGTGTGGTGTGATGGGTAAGTGAATAGGATTGTGTTTTAATGACGATTTGATGATAATGGCGGTGCCACCGTGTGCCGTTTTGTCTGGGTGATCAGTCCTGTAAATAGTATAGTCTGGGATAAATATTTTAGATCGTGGTGTAAGATGTGTTTCAGTGATAAGTGCTATGTCTGTCCTTTTTTCATGTAAATATAAATCAAGTTCCGTCCGGTGTTGCATCAGTCCGTTAGCGTTCCATAGGAGAATTGACAAGGAGCCAGCTGTTGCAAAATTAGGGGGCATGGCTATTGCTCCAGGCTTGTGTGACTTGAGTTAGTTGTTGGAGGAGAATAAAAAGAGGGTGGATAAGGTTATTTAGGCCATTTAAAATTTGAAAAAGTTGAGGAGGAGCATTATCAATGGGGGGTTCCGGCTGAGTAGTGTTATTCATCATACCTGTTGGAACATGATGTTGTTGTGGTGTCGACTTCGTTGCAGGTTGACTCCTTGGTATCTGCTGATATCCGACGTCGTTCTGCGGTTGTCCTAGACGATGGTGCTGTGAAGGGTGTCTTAGAGCTGGGAATTCCTGTGGGTCCGGTGGTAACTGAATTTGTTGAGGTGGTGTAGGTCGGTGGTGGTAATTCCTTGAGCTACGCTGAACCCTGAGGTTCTTCAATGTTTGGCAACCTTTATAGTTGGCAGGGTGTTGGCCGCCACAATTGGCACAGGTAGCAGGGGTTTCTCTAGTTTTTGTACATGAGCTGCTATCATGATGCCCGCCACACCTTACACACCTTGGAGGGTGGTTACAGTAACCTCTGGTGTGACCATACTGCTGACACCTTAGACATTGCGGGATGTCTTTTTTTTTTCGCGGTTCCTCGATATTTATTTTTGTATAATAAATCGATTTTATTTCATAAACATTCTCTGTGAATGTTTCTTTGGTAATATCCACAAAGAACATTGGGAGAGGTGTTTTGAATCTGGATATAACGTTGGTTACGTTTGAAGCTTCGTAACCTTTCTGTTTCAGTGCCTCCTTGATGATGCAAATCGGTGTAGTGTGATGAAGGCCCTTAATTACTATCCTCGGGCATCTGTCCTGTGGGAGCTGGAAAGTATGAAAATCCGCCCCCTCTCTTCTAAGACTTTCATTTAATTTTCGATACGTTTCAGGTGTATCTGGATACACAGTTACACCTTTCAGTGTAGATTTGACTGTAAAAGTATTTGGTCCGGCTTTTTCTTCGAGGAATGTAACTAGTGCAGAGAAATTTTCTACACCATTAATATAAATTGGGGGCGGTTTCTGATTTAGGACTGGTTTTGTGCTATTTTCTGATGGTTCGTCCGGTGTTGAGGTTAGGGCTTGAAATTTATTGTGTGTTGGTATTGGCGTTTGTCGTTTCTGTCTTGTAAGGTCCGATTCAATTGGTAAAGGTCGTTTTCGACCAGTAACAAGCTCCCAGGAACCAGTATTGTTATTATTTGAACTTAAATTAATGTTGTCCGATTCCATTTCACTTACCGCCTGCGAAGAAGTAGACGCTTCGCCCATGGCTGGCGATTAAACCCGCACTTTTATCACCTTAGTCTTAAATCTAATCTGTACGATCAGAATAAAACACTTTTTTTAAAAGAAATACTAAGTATTAAACATTAATTGAAGCTAATTTAGTGACACATAAAACTAACCTGTTTCACTATAACTTCGATCATATGTTCTCGTTCTTCAACATTAACCTTTATTATTTTTTTAACTTCATGTAAATGGTTGATTTGTTTTTTCTTCTTTTTTTTATCCAAGCAATCTGCGTTGGCCCATGAATAAGTTTTGAATTATAATATTATTTGTTACTCCCAATTTATTCTGTGTGTGTAATATATCTGTATATAATGTGAATTGGTATTTATTTATTGTATTAATGTTGTGTGTTATTCCATTAGATATAGCATTCTTTAGTGTGATATAACCACTTATGTGGGTTAAAATTGTAGTCTCGAGCATAGGCAATGTCAGATAGTCCATAAAGATTCCTATTCGAATTGTACCTGGATAGGAACAGTTTAGGCAGTAAAAATAATATTAATAGACTGATTAAAAAAAAATCTTCATCTCTTTTGATAATATAAACTTCGAAACTAAATGGCTCACACGAGTTCTAAAATCTAGAAAGTTTAGGAATCATAAAAAGTGTAAATAGGACACAGACAAATTTAAAAATTTAATTTACAGTAAAAGGTTTTCAGAAAAAAAAAATCCAATGTCGATAGAAAATGGACAGAAGAAAGGGAGGATCAACAAAGGGTAAGGGAAAAGAAAAATCCATATTATACCCTTGATCCTTAAATAACTCTGAAAAAAAAGTAATAATAAAAATAATGATAGTAATAATAATTAATTCTGGTACAAGTCCCATCAGAACAATAATGAAGAAAATTAAATAACAGCATAAGTGTCTTGGAGTAATATAAAGAGACCAGAGTAATTTAAATTATTATTAACTGCGAGACAGCTTTTAGTGATGATAATTTTTTTTTAAATAGTTAACAATAATTATAAAAAAATTAAAGAAAGTTTAAAAAAAGAAATGATTGAAAGGAAGACGCGATTATTTATAATCAGACTTATAGGATTGGAATCTTGAGTATGGAGGAATTCCAAAGAATTGTGAAAAAGAAACCAGGGATGTAATAAGTAATAATAAAAATAATGTGAAGTGGTCCGAGGACAGAAAGAAGGTTTGAAGGATAGAAGAATATTGTAAGGAACGGAAGAGAAAACAAAAATATAGGAATAATTTAATGGTATCTCGTAGGCCTCAGCGAAAAGAAAAATAATTACTAATTAGGAATAAATAATATATATTCACAAATATACATAAAAATATGGAAATAATAAATAATTAAAACTCTTTAACTGTTAAAAAGGCTGTTACAATTTAATATTAAATGTATACAAACAGAACTAAAACAACACCAGGTAAAAGGCTTCTGCTCGAATTGGAAATATACCATCGTTTTTTTATGGGTTATGATACATTCTCGATCTGGTTGTGGACTGTATTTAATGATATAAATTGATAATTTAGTTGTATAGTAAACAATGACTTAAAATACCTCCGGGTAGAAGAAGCATTTATGTCTATAAATATTTTTATTTGAAAAGAAAAGATATGTCCAGGACCGGGAAAAAAGGAATGATGTGTCCAGCCGAGAAGTGAGCCGGGCCAGCTCAGTTGGCAAGAGCTCCACGCTAGTGACGTGGGCGACCCGGGTTCGAGTCCCGGTCCTGGAAATATCTTTTCTTTTCAAATGAAAATATATAAAAATTAATACAATCAATAACAAATAAAATAAAATATAATAATATATAATGACGTAAGTCAACAAGATCCAAATTAAATTAATTATCCAATTAAAGAACATTCTTCCTCTCGTATACATCGCAAATTGCGAGAACGCGGGGACGTGGGATCAGTAAAAGAAAGGATATGTCTAGCCGAGAAGCGAGCCGGGATAGCTCAGTTGGCAAGAGCTCCACGCTAGTGATGTGGGCGACCAAGGTTCGAGTCCCGCTCCTGGACATATCTTTTCTTTTCAAATAAAAATATTTAAAAATTAATAAAATCAATAGCAAATAAAATAAAACACAATTATGTTGTATATATATATATATATATATATATATATATATATATATATATATATATATATATATATAAAGAAATCTAAAAAAATATTGAAACTTACGTCAACATCAGTTGGCTCAAGAATTTTTCAGGAGGTCTAACAGCAATCAGTAGATTATTAATCCTCGGTAGTTATTTTTAAAAAATACAGCTTTTTTTCCCGGTAATGGTAAAAAACAAGTTAACATTCAAGAACTTTTAATGATAAAAGTGATACAGGGGTTATATAATATCCAGATACTTAATAATTAATAGTAATTACATGTTTAAAGAACATATTAATTGTTAATTCATCAATAATTTATAATGTTCAGAAATTGCTCATTATAAATAACATTTGCATCACCACAACCAGTCATGTAATTAGGGGCATTTAAATACCAGTCCAAAACATTTTATTTCTATTTCTTATCGCATGGTAAGTCAACATTTGAAGGTTGAATTTGGGTACTTGATTTATTTTTAAATTTTGCTCAATATGAAAAGACATTCCATGGACAAAAAATGACAGTGCTTCGATATTGACATAATTTTTTCCCCAAATACCCATTCCGGTGTTAATCACTGTTCATTGTTCAAGAATACTTTCTCTAAGGCCATCTTGTGCTAATTGTTGGGCCTTTACGTGTCTGAAGCATCTCGGAATGTGAAACACCGGTTTACGAACTATCCCACAGATTCGCTTCTCAAAATACATAAGTTCAAGCATGATTGGATGAAATATATTGAAATCTTTCACTGATATGTGGGTTATTTTAGCGACACCAATGCACTACATAATTTCTAACTTTAAGATCCAATCTACTGTACTATATTATTATTTTTGAAAGTATTTCATTTATTTTAACCTTGTCTAGAAAGGTTAAAAGAGAAATAGAGGAAATAATAAGGTTTACCAGATATTCTGTCCCTTCCCTTTCTGATTATAATATGTTTGGAATATCAAAATGAAATTCGAAATACTAAGTTGACCACATCTGGATCAGTGAAATCTTTTTTAAATAGTAAGATCATTAAGAGCCGTTCAGAATCAAAACTGAATAACACCATAAATTTGAAAATAGACTTTTTCACCTTTTTCTCTAGTTTAGTTCTTTTTGAACATGTAAATAACAAATTCCAGGCAAATTAACAGAAGTCATTGAAAAGATGTGGGTAACAAGAAACTTTGTTTAATACGACAGTTTTCCGCCATCATATAGCTTTAACCCGGTTCTGAGCTTGAAGTTTCGGAAGCATAAAGAATCGCTTGATTAAGCGAGCAAAAAGGTAAAAATTTGAAATTTGGTGTTATCTGCTTTTGATACAGAACGACTTATTCTGTCCTTGCTCTTTCAAATCACTATGGCATTCGTGATTTTATAAAGATAACACAGATTCAGACTAAATACAATCGATATATTGTGACTGAAGATATTCTGTTTCCCGTAACAGAAAAATATATACTCAAAATCATGTCAAATTATTCAATCGATAACTATTATGTATTTCTCTTTCCTACCTAATACCTCCGACCAAAAATAATCAACCCGGAATTCCTCAATCCATAAATCTAAATCATAATGGCGAATACGCTAAATATCTATTCACATATCCTCTTCTTTAACCTTATCATTTTCAATTGGTTTACTCAATTAATATTTCCTAACAGCCTCATTAAACATCACTCCCTCCTGTTTTCGCTCTTTTTCTTAATAACATGATTTACTAGGATAATTTTTATGTTACTCTTACCGCGCTAATTCCATCAATTCCTATCCTGATAAAAGATCACCCACTGTACGTGTTGATCCGTTGTAGCGTAAAGTGATGTGAAATGAAACAAATAAAAATATCTATCTTCCACTACCAGAACTGAGTCCCAAACCTTCACCACCCCAATTAAACCCTCTACAGAATATTAAAAATGATATAAAATTTTAGACATTTTAGAATATCTAAAAAGGATTTTGGAACTACATTCAAGCAATATTTTTCAGGTCATTATCTATAATTAAAGTTACCTGATTATTATTTTTAGAAAAGCAGGAATGAAGAAAGAAAAAAAGTGTATTACTTCACTTAATTTAATTGGGCTTTACCTCGATTTAAAGCGACTTCTTGGTTATCGGTCATAACTCTTAGAATTAATTAAACATGTTACTTGATTAAAACCAATATTAATTATAATTTTAATAACTGGGTTGATTAATATAAGGTTTCTAAAGAAAAACAATTGGACTGGACCAATTAAAAGAGTTGTCAGTTGATGACCAAATAAAATATGATGAAAAATTCGAGGTTAAATAATCAAGTCAACTTAAACCATGGTACAATCTCCAGGCTCTATTCGGAACAGTTTATTGTCGATAATTATAAGTGATTATTTCCAAAAAAAAAGAAACAAAAGTTGAAGAGTTGGGAATTAAATCGATTCCCAACAGTCATAAAGACGGTAGATAAATAACTAAAGCGGTAAAATCATTAATAATTATTAATTATAATAAATTGAAATTTATTGAGCTCTGTTTAAAAAACAAAACATAAAAAACCAAGGCCATAATAAGTTTGTAAAATGTGTTTGTGTGTGTGATACGCAGCCCCAGTGAATGAGTAATTCTGTCATATTTTACCTACAATACGATTATACTGATGGAAGAGGAATGGTGTCATTCTCCTTATTTTTGGCTTAAAATGGAGTTATAATATAAGCAATAACTCCATTTTAAACCAAGATATAAAGGACTGCGTGTATGACACGATTCCGCATCTCTCAATACAATAAACTCGTATAAGAAACAATCGACTTAACCATTTACTCACCATGGCAATAGATAATATAAACTTACAGATAACCAATATAAATTCAAATATAACTTTGACGCTTAAATAGTAATAATAATAATAATATAAATAAATGACATATTATATGAACGGTCGACTTATAAGTAAAAGCTGATTGCACACTTTTGCGAACCGGTTTGCGAATCATGTAACGATTTTTAACTTTTTACGATCTCCTTACTTACAATTACGTGACTGGTACTGGCATTGGAGTTTGAACTAGGCATGCATATAGATTTTTCATGATTACTAGATATGACAGATTGTTTTTCGGAATTAAGGATAAATTTTAAATATTAAGGTTTCGCGCTGGTATTCTACATTCCACTGACCTTATAAAAGTAATAACCGACCTTAAAGAAGTTACGTAAGCACTAATATGTTTTAAGTTCATCTCCTATGTGCATTTAACTGGAATCATGTTACTGGATACAATGTTTGGTTTTATACTATAGTATTAAACGTTTTAAAATGGATCAGCGAAGATTTTAAATAATTCTTGGGATATAGATGGAAATTCACAAAGCCCAGTCTTAGTCCTCTGAAACAACTAACCGATCAATTCATTATGCATTAGGACTTCATAAATAAAATCAGATAAATACAAATAAAAAATGCAACTCATCCCACGTGAACACAAAAAAGGACAAAGAATCTTCACTCAAAGACTGCCGGCCACAAACCATTGGGAATTTACAGATTTTTTATTATATTTCCTGAGCTTAACCTTTATGTTTATTTTAAAGATCTTTTTGTTTGTTGCCAAACTTAGTAGATATACAGTCAGAGTCCGATGTCAGAGTACATATTCGTACACTATTATTATTTTTATTTTCTTTAGTTTAATTTTGTATTTATAATATTTTTATTTAATTTGAATGTGTGTAATAACACATTCATAGCTGTAGAATTGAATAAATAAGTTTTCATAATAAGCACGAATGGATTAAGAATAATACCTAATAATTTATGGTAATATGGACTCATAACTAACAGTCAAAAGTATTCATACACTGGACTTTAATCCTTTGTTTCGCCCCCCCTGCTTAAGATAGATGATTTGAGGATTACCTCTAATCAGTTCTTGCCAAGACGTTTTTGCAAAGGTGAGTAATTGAAAATTGCGTTTTATTTTTTTCAAATAAAAATTTGAAAGAAAATCAAAAGAAACGACCGAAGAGGAAAGAAAAAATATTGTGCGTTTAGATAATGAATGTAGATCGCATAGAAAGATCGCCAAAATTGTGAATAGACCTCACTAAATAGTCCAAAACACTATGGACAGGTATGGATTGAGAAAAAGCCTGTACGATGTCAGGTACTCGTTAAAAATCCCTATCCTAATTAAACTTGGATAGGCAATATTTAGAGCTCCTAATGTAGCATCGTCCGATTAGCTATAGCATTATAAAGTTACTTGAATTCTCTTTTTTTTCAGAAAATAATTCTCTTTTTCTCAGAAAATAATTCTCTAGTTATTCTCTTTTTCATGATGTACTCAAAATTTCCTTTTTTCTTCTCATCCTAAATCTGAACCAATAAACCACTACAACATTTCCCCACCACTGCTCGTTTTCAACATGAAGTGGTAAAAATTGCGAACCCAAAAATTTTTTATCGGCCAGATAACACCGATTTATTTATCAATCCCTCCTAGCGATAAATCTACACAATATATTCCCTGCAATATATAGATTATCTTATATGGCCTTAGAGTGAACGTGGCCTAAAAAGTAATTAAGCTTTGAACCGAGAGTTGAACATCCGAGGCGTTGAATTTTCGAATTTATGATTGTCTGCTAGTAAGAAAGAATTTCGTAAGCAACGAAGGATTGCATCGGAATCGAGCCTTCAGGTGCGCTAAATATGTTTTCCTTTAGGTTCTTCACACTGTGAATTTTCTTCCTTTCTTTCGACCATTTTGAGTATGTTTTCTTTTTCTTCTCGCCCTAGAGTTCCTCCATTTCCAACATTTTTTGCCTAACGAAATCTCACTCTATTGCATAATCTTCTGTTATATTGTCTCATTCCAAATCTTTCTTAACCACTTCAAACCAGGTTGTCGTTATTATTATTTAAACTTTGTATATGTTCTCAAGTGATGTAGAAACTGTATAGATTTATATTATCACCACAAGGAACCCTATAATGTCATCTTCCCACTATGTGACGTCCCAGTTAACTGGTTTCATTGCATTGCCGTAGAAGAGTGGTCTATTTATGTTTGCTTTCATCCTAATAAGTACAATTGGTTCTTAACTTTTCTTTTCCTTCTACAGAATCCAATGGTCCGGAAATTAGTTTCTTCTTTATCACTTATGATTCTTTTTTCATTCAATTATAGATAAATAATACTCATACTCGATTTTTGTATAATCAAACACATTTTATGGTTTATATGAAGCTGGAGACATCAGTATGATAAAACTCACATTTTATTCGGTTATGTGCATGAATCTAATATCACTTTTTAACTCAATGTATAGGTTAATTTAATGTATAATTAATTAACGTATAACACCCTCTACCATTTCCTACATTACTCATGAAATCTAATGTCAAACATTTTCTCATGGATAGTATTTTTAAGCATAAACAGAGATAAAAAGATTAATTAAAGAAACATTGTCTATTTATAATATATAATATTTTTATTTTTGCCAAAGCAGAAATTGATAATGCGGAAACATGCCTATATAAATATAAATTCAGAAATGAGATTAATGAATGGAAATTTACTCTAGAGAAAGCGAAATCCATTGGACCAAAGTGGGCGAAAGAAAGAAGGATAGCCTTGGGGAGAAGAAGAAGAAATACTGGGAAAATGACAAGAATCCTAAGACAGATTGAAATGCCGGCTTATCGTTCTCCATTTCGAGGAGGTTCGCTAATAATAATATGACATTATATATGTACATATATGAATGGCTCTTGGGGATGATATAAATAATTCTATATATATAACGGTGTATGAAGGCACAACTGTTCTGATATAGGAGCATAACGTACCTCATAGATCTGAGTTGACTGTGCAACTTTTTCACGTATATATAGATGGCTACAATGACATATTTATGAAAGAAATTTTTTGAAATTTTTTTTGGTTATTAATGAAATCGCCTAAGGTAACACATTTTTTCATGTTATATCAAGAAAGGGTGATCTCATAAACCAACTGCATAATTTAGCTCACGGCATATTATTAACAATTTTGTACGTTCGTTCTTAAGCTTATATGAAAGCAATTATTTAAAAAAAAAAATATATGCATATTTGAATCTCTGACTGTAGAATGGCAGCAAGTCCACTTTTATAAATTTGACACGAGAGACAAACAAAATGGATCTTGTCCTGGTCTAGTTCCCTATCTCCAATAACAGAATATTGAACGCGTTGTCAAGAATGTGCTTTCTGCCATACAATTGTCCTTTTCGTTCTAAACGATAGATTGTAACTCATAAAAATAAACTATCACTGACCAACAAAAGCATTATATACATCATGCTACATAAGCCGATAAGGACATATGCCGCGCATGTGTGGGGCTCATACCTCTCTCACTTACAGGCCATTCAAATCGTTCAGTCTAAATTCCTTTTTTATACTTCTCATAGCCCTTTTTAAGTAACTAATAAAGCATAACATAGAGACCTGAGCATACCACTCATGACTGAAAAGATCAAGAAAAACTACAAAAAAATTTCATGACTCACTTGCTAGACACCTAAATTTACTAGTAAAATCATTATTAACAGACACATTACCATAGAATACGACAAGGAGGCTGGAACGTCTCTGGAGCAGGGGTCTACCATTATGAGATGAACCACGTTAGGAGTGCCTTCAATTTTCAAGTGGTTTCTCCATTTACGCTTCCACATGAATCCGTAAGGGGAGGTTGGCAAAAGGAGGTCCCAAACAGAATGTGCCAACTGGCATTTGTATAATTTCTCTGAATAGCTATTTATTATCATTGTTTTATCTTAAAACTTAAGGTAAATAAAATAGATAGGGCTATCCAAGCTGCGATGTTTGGATGGGGTAAGTGAGGACTTCACTAGATTATCAGAAAGGCTGTCGCATTGAATTAGGAGGACTGCCTGAAATTGAACAAGGAGGTCCATCAATAGGTTCTAGAGCCGTCAAAGAAAAAGTGAAATAAAGGTTATCTAACAAATAATCAACTATACAATTTAAAAATATTAAATGGTTTTTAATTTATCAACATAATATGAAAATGAGCAACAAGGCTGGTTAGTTTTTATATACATATATATTTAAAGGCTTATGAATTGAATGGTCTTGATGGCCTGTCGTAGCTGTAGCCAGGCGGGCAGGGTTGCTGTGGTTGGTCGGCCGTGAGGATGGCAGGAGCAGCCGGAATCGCGGCTTGTGCGTTGAATGCGAAGGCTGGTTGCGCTGGCTGGATTCTTGCCGGTGCAACGAATGCAGGCTGCGCAGGCAGGACCAAGGGCCTGGGTTGAGGCTGCGGAGGGTAGACGACCACGGTGTCTTGTGCCACATAGGGTCTCGTAGTGGGTCTCCAACAGTTGCAGAGTGGTGCGTAAACTGGTCGAGTCTCCTGGTAGCCCCCGTAGAATGGTTTACTCTTCAGTCCTAAGCATACCCATAACAATCAATATGCTGACATCTTATAGTGACTATTTATTTATTTATAATGTTGTAATATAAATAATCACCTAATATATAGTCATTAAATGAAGAACAATTAAATAGGCAGTCATAAGAATTTCTAAATCAATTATAGTATGAATTGTAATATATCTTAATTTCAAATTTGTAATTATTAACTTTTAACATTAGTATGGTTAGCACATATACTGACACTCCGAACAATAATTATATATTTTACATTTTCAAGTAGTTTATTTTTTAATCAAAGCATATGATTGGCTGCACAGACTCAATAGAAAATATCAATAATTTAAGAGAAATATTAACTAGTACATAGTTATATTATTTATAATTTGTATTTGTACTAATATAGATTTTATTTCCATTTTTATCATTACTATCGTCGTTCAACAATAAATAGATCATTTATAATTTTCATTTATAACTATAGAAAATAAAATATTTTAGGGAAAACGAAAATTTCAACCAGTTATTGATGTTTTCAGTTGTTAGTATGGATGCACGACTTTTTAGATAAATATAATTATATCAATGAAATTCTAATCTTTAAACTATAGATGATTTAAAGAAATTGTATATTATAACTCTTGGACTGACCGCTAAGCGTCTCAAGTTTCGAGCATGTTACTGACGCGAACCTAAATATTTCCCTAGTTATATAATAGATGGTTTTCCGCGAATCAACTTTCATGATCATTATGCATAAAACTCGCTGTTTTTTTCGGTAATCTCTATATAAAAAGACTAACATTTTTCAACATATTATTATTATAAAATTATCATCATCATCATCACATGGCGCTATGGTCCTCCACTTTGAACGGTCTTCCGCTGCTATTCTCCACGTTCTTACTCCAAGAGCTTAAGGTCTGCTTTCACATCGTCCACCCATCGCATTCTAGGCCTTCCTCTTCCTCTTTCTCCATCTGGACGTCCCTCCAGAATTAGCTTTGGGAGCGTTTTTTTGTCCATTCTGTGAACGTGCCCCAACCTTCACATCATATCAATTTTTATTAATCTATGTTAAGTTAATCTAAATCACTACGTCTTTTTGGCGCTACTTTCTGTACTTTATCGATTCATTTTCGAGTAACAATAAATCGAAATGCCCATGCTTGATTATAAATACTATATAAAATTCAGAACTCTGTCGCGTCTTTAAGGATCCACTTCCTGTAATTTTGAGATCTCAGTTTTTGAAATACGAGTACACAAATGTCAATAAAATAATTTATTTTTATTTATTGGTTTTTTGATCGTGATTATTTTTAAATAATTTCATTTTGAAGAGAAAAGATCAGTCCCGGCCCCTGATACGACTGCTGGTAGCTCAGTGGCTTAGAGCACTCCACGAAATATGCAGACGACCCGGGTTCGAATCCCGGCCAAGACAAATCTTTTCTCTTCAAAATAAAAATTGTCAATAAAATAAATTTGCGAAGTGATAGTGAATGTTGAAGGGTAGAAATCCATAAAACTGATACTGAAGCATTCAATTATTGATAAAATTTGGAAAACAACCCGCTTTCTCTAGTACCAACGATTACAATAGATGCAATTTAAATACTTTTTGGAGTATTTTAATATTTATTGACGCTACTGAATTCAGCAGCTTTTACGGATGCCAAAATGCATCTCGTATGAAATTTGCAAACAATTTTCTTTGACAAAGGTTTACCAACAAAGCACGGAAACTTATTATAACTTACCTAGGAGAATTAATAAAACAGATAGCAAAAAATTCGTTAATATTTCATTTAAACTAATGTAGGAGGGTGATAGTAGTTTGTTTTTGCAGTCTGCCAACAGAGAACATAATTTCGGCCAGCAATATTGATTGTTTTCTTTAAAATAGAGACCTTTTTGCCTTCATTCTGAATTTAAGACACTTCTCGGGTTGTAGTAGTACATTTTATTTTGAACACGCTTTTGTTAGCTTGGCCTGAATGTATGTAAGAAAGGGAATCTTTGATTTTGGGCAACTTCGATTCGGATTTAATAGAAACATTGCACTCTTCATAAGTATCAATGACAATATAATAATTTAGTAAGTTTGTCACAGGATCTTCAGGATTAGCAATGTTTAATATTCCAAAACATAGTAGTGTCTTGTGCCCAGTACTAAGGCATACATGGCTAAATCTGTGAGACAACTTGTATTATTCAATACAATGAATATAAGTATAAACAAATCTAAAATACGCGCGTTGAAAGCCAGCAGAAATAAACAGTAAAACACGAGCAACAGCTTAAAAACACGCTTTAGTAGACAACGAAACTAAAAAGTATAAAATTATTTTCGATAAAAGTACCTCTTGTTTTGTTTTTTTACTATCAAGTGATTTTTTTTTTATCTTATTGAAAATTATTTTCTACTTTTTGGTTTTGCTTTCTATTCAAGCTTGATTTTTGAACATTAATATTTATTAAATAAATACATATTACTTTTTTATTTTTTATAAATATTAAAACATTTTAATCACTTTTAGGGTAAACCAATATTTTAGAAACATTTCTTTCAAAATCTTGATCGGGGTACGTTTTAACGAAGCAAAACCAACTTCAAGGTAAACAAGATACTGAGTTTCTGAGCAGGCTACATAAGCGATTGGCCACCGATAGGCTCCGTAGTTTGCTTCTAACGCTTCGCCCAGCCACCATGCCAGTTAGAGCTCAGGTACATAGATTATTGTAACTATAAACAACAATAATTAAATCTATTAAATCAAATGTTAATTACTAAAGGCTTTTTGTTCTAGGTTGCTTTCTGCGCGTCACTCCTCGCCATAGTTTTTGCCAAAGAAACGATAGATGATAAAAATAAGACGGGATCAAACCCAAATGATTACCCTATTATCGGATATTCGGCACTTGGTTACTCCGGGTTCGGATGTAACTCCAGGTTTGGAAATTTTAACTGAATCCACATTAAACCGGTACATGGAGAACCGACAGATCGAATAATGGAAACAATCTGAAGAAAAAGATGAAAATAAAAATTTGAATACTTCTACAAAACCAATCATAAAATTATTTCGAAAATCGCAAAAAGAAATTACATCATTCTTAACCATCAATATGGAAAACGTATCATCTAATGAAAAACAATGTATGTCCAATATATTAAGAAAAATAATTAACTTAGTTTTTTCTTATAGACTTAGAAATCTATCAAAAAGTTAGGAATTTGTATGTTAGTGTTTTTTTATTTAATATTTAATAAAAATTTCTTTATAGAAATTATACATTACATAATTTCTTCTAAGATGAATTTATTCATTATTTTTACATTTTCTGTACTGTTGCCTTAGTTTTGATAAATAAATACAAATAAAAAAAATAAAAATAAAAACTTTTACTATCTCGGACTTCAAGTACTTCGATAAACCCGTCGGATTGAAATGGGGAAAAATATTAAATTTATATCGTGTTTATTCGGCAAAAGTCGGACATCTTCGGCACAAATAGGATGATTTTTGGGTATGGGAAACAAGAATTGATGATTAGTGTTATTATGAAATATTAATAATAAATAGCTACTAAAAAAATAATGATTACAATTTTTACAGTGAAGAAAAATATTTATCTGGTAGCAGAATACAATTTTTTTTAAATTAGCCCCTGAAAATCAAAATAATAGATTTGTGCCTTTAACAAAACATAAATACTGTTTCACCAATAAATAAATAAAGTTATTTATTAAACAAGAACTATTTTTTTTTATATTGGAATAATTGGAAATATGTACGTAGCAAAATCATTGGTACGTACGTACATTACATATGGTCACGGTTATATTAGCTTACTGAATATTTGAGAAAGAAAAGATAAAAAAATGTTCTCTTGACAAAGAAATATTTCAATTAAAACATAAAAGAAAAAAATATCTCCGCAAAAAATTAAATCTCAAAATTAACCAACATTGATTTTGCTGGTATTTTTTGGTTTTTATTAATTTGGAACCTTAAAGAGTTTTGTTCGGGATTTTTCGCTCATGTCTTTAAAGTTATTGCTAATTAGTTTCGAATTTCTTTTAGATGAAAATCTTAGTTTTCATTTTTCTATTCAAAAACTCTAACCAGAATTTTTTTTTCTGAACTAAAATACAAGTGAGGGAGAAAATAAATCTTCTAATAAATAAAAACACTAGATATATTTTATTTTTATTAACTGTTATTTTTATGATAATTATTTTTCAATATTTTTGTTTTAAAGATTTGCTCTGGTTATAGGGGTATAGGATTGGTGAAGAGACCATATTTGTCTGTCTGGGATACGACCCCGGGTAGCTCAGTGGTTTAGATCACTGTTACGGAGAGGCAGACGACCAGGGTTCGAATCCCAGCCAGGGCAAATCCTTTCTCTTCAAAACAAAAATATTTTTAAAAAATACTAGACTTTGATTAATGACAAAATGTATGATCTATTACTAAAATAAGTTTAATTTACATCTCAAAAATCTACCTCCTGTTTTTTTGCTGTTTCCAATAAAAACAAATTTCATATTATAAATACACAATCGACCAGTTGACCTAAATGAGTTAGTTGGTTAGAATTAAAAATTATCAAATAATTATATTTAAAAAATCATTGTTCTAAAACTCTTCGAAAGTTAATTTCTACAATCACTAGATCAAACTAGGAGGTGTGATGTTTATGACGGTATTTTTATTTATTGTTACAGTTTTATTGGTGTTCATTACATATTGATTATGTTCTTCCTATCTCTTTAAAAATTATGTGTCAACAATTTTATTTTTTTTATTTTTCAGATACCCATACATGTTTTATTTTCTTACTCTGAAAAAGTGGATTAATTCGATGTGCAGATTAAAATGTAAGGAACTACTCAAAATATGATCTTGTTTGTTTATATATTTTTTTTTTAATTCAGATAATTTGGCATATTACCGCTAAACCTAACTATGTTCTAAACTGAACTAATTTAAATGTGCGAGTATGTGTACACATATTTTTGTGTCCAATGAAAAATATGGAACTAACAAAAATACTTAGATCTCCAAGTCTTGAATATGACCTAGTCTTTTGATACCTCTGTCTATTTCTTTTATACTTTTTCCTTCATAAGTATTTTTTTCTTCTAAATTATATTATAAGTTTTTTTTTTAATAATTTCTAAACGTAGGTATGTTGTGTAATAAGTTCGAGCAGGGAAACTTAAATGAATCGTGGTGAAAGTACTGTTATGTCAAAGTATCAAATGATCAATCCAGTTTCGTGCGCTTCACAGTGTTTCGATTAGAAGGAGCTAAGCTGGACAAAATTCATGTTCAAAATTCTAAAAATTTTTATTGGAATATTGAAAACAATTGTTCAAAACCTAGAAATCCAATATTTGAACACACTTCATATTGTCAGTAATAGAGTCCAAAGTAATGAATCCATAGAAATAGACTAAATCAGTTGTATTCATAGCTTAATTTCAACAGCACATAATGTAATTAATTTTATATGAATCAATTGTTAAATATCGATAATATTTGTACTCATTGGTGCTATTTTTTCAAATAAAAAAATCGTCTGATAATCTAAGTGTATCAATTTTTTTAAAAAATGCATGACGGATTTTTCCTAATTTTGAAACTTTCAAGATATTGCAATGACTTTTATCCGGTTGTATCCGGGCTAAACTTTATATATTTCATAGCTGCATCTCTCCCATTAATGATAAGATGCATTATAGCATGCACACTCGAGTACAACATTGTTTTTTTTATTTTTAGAATACTTATTTTCGAGAAAGGTTTTTTTTTAAAGAATGGTAGGAACACCCTTATTTTTTATTTTATACTTGTTGTTTGTTAATTTAACGCCACTTTATGCTGCTATGGCTAACCGGACGATGCTACATTGGGAGCTCTAAATTTTTCCTATCCAGGTTTAATTAGGATAGGGATTTTTAACGCATGATGGTTAGGGCCCAAAGTAGTCATAGCAATAGAATAAATCAGTGGAATTCAAGACATCATTTCAGACTCAAAAGTTTATTGTTCAACTATTTTTATAGAACCAATCTCTGAATATGGATATTAATTGTACTGGTAAGTGCTATTTTTTCAAAATAAAAAATTCTTCTGATAATCAAACTATATTAATTTTTTTTTGAACTGATGAAAATGCCTTTTAGCCATTTTTATCCGGGCTTTTTTTTCTATATTTAATAGCCACACCTTTCCTATGAATAATAAAACACATTTTAGCCTGCACACTCGAGTACATTTTTTTTAGAATACTTTAATTGGAGAAGGTATTTTGTTAAAGAATGGTTGATGCACCCAAAGGAAGAAAGAAACTCTTACGTCTCTGTGTTTCTTCCGACCAAAATTAATTTTGAAAATATTACAGAGGTCTCTGAAAATAAAATAAAAATGATTTTGGCAAGCAATTCTTCCAATTTATTATATATTTTATTTAACATTTATTTACCACAAAACAACTTTAATTTGTTTTATGATTACATTTTTTGGATGGATGAATGATGGGCAGTATATATATATATATATATATATATATATATATATATATATATATATATATATATATATATATATATATATATATATATATATATATATGTAAGGGAATACATATATACACAAACACTTATTTTTAAAATAATTATAGTTTTTTTGTTTATTTAATTTCTTAAATTATTTCGTTGTTGTTTTGTTTTCCATAAAACTTGTATATATGTAAATAATGGTTATCTTTCATTATAATTATTGTAATGGTATTTATATTTTTGTTTTCATTTAATTCGTTATTGCGAGCAAACACGAGCAAAATGTATATTCATTAGTTAATTAAATTGTAATTGTAATCTACTCCAAGACGTTAAAGTTTATATTTTTTTTTTCATATCACTATTCTAAAGGAACTTCTCCCAAAATAAATACGGATTTTTATCAGTTTTGTTATATATTGTCTTAATTATACATAGTTTTTTTGTCTAATTATTTTCCTATCAATTATCTTAAACTCATTTGGTAATTAATTAAAAACCATTTTTTATAATTACAATACTTAATTAGTCGAAAGAAAGTGCGTTGTTTAAACATTTTTTTGCATTTTTGTTTTTAGTCCTATGAGACCATTGCCATTGCGATACAGTTGGTATTTTAAAAGGTATTTTAAAGATTACAGCTAAAAACACGAACAACTTTGCGGTTGTACTATGTAAAGGGTCTCCGGTAAGTCACAAAAAAATATTGAAAGAGATTGGGGTAAACCTCTCCAATAACAAAAACAGCTCATGTCCTTGTAAAAAAGCGTATATGTGTATATACGTGAACAGTGTATGTATCCATTATATGTGTGTGTAATATTTTACTATGCAACAATATTTCAATTATTCAGTAATGATACAAGCATGCATATATGTATAAGCTATTCATTCATATGTATCAGAAATATACCAATTAATATGTATAACGTTTATATAAATAATATACATTTTATATTATATTATATTTTAAAGTTTATATGTATAAGGTTATCTTTTAATATGAATAACTTTATATCAGTATTTTTCTTTCTGTTATATGTTTAATCTTTCTAATATATCTTTGATTTAGTATAGTATGGTAATATTTTTATATGTAACAGTAAAAATATTAAGTACTAATGTTACAAGAATGTATATATGTAATTATCTAGGTAATGTAAACATGTTTGTAAATATGTATATTTTCTAGTGGTGAGTGCAATAATAACCATTTGTATAAAATAAAACAACAACAAAAAAAGTGGTCAGAAGTCATGTAGGGGAAAATAAATTAATTCTAATGCTTTTTTTACTTCATAAAACCCAGTTGTTTTTTTTTTTTGTGAAAAGTCCAGCCTTGTAAAAAACCTTACATTAGATTTGTATCCACCTCACGAATAAGTTAGGTTTATCTCAGTTTTTTTTGTTGTTTTTTTTCTGAACCTCCTTTATTTTCATTAAATATTCCTATCAGGGTAGCATGATTATTCGTAAATAAAATATATGAAGTTTATTTAACACGGAAAGCTTCACGAATTATAATGAGAATTATTCAAAAGTAATAGTTCAATAAACCAGCACCACTAAAACCCACGAAGGGTCTTGGTTTCAGTACATGGTAGAGACTGTACTGTTTCTAGAACAGTGCACTACCAATATACCACTCCCTAAAAGTAGTAGTTCAGTAAATAATTATGTAATGTGTATATTGCACGATTCGAATTTACCATTCTTCAATTTTAATATCAATTAAACTTTAATAATTATTATTTATAAACAACAACAATTTTATATCTCCTTTAATATTTTTTGCATATCTACAGAACCGGCAAATAAGTGCTAATGTCGAATATTGTCTGAAATAAATTAATTTTATTGAAGAAAGCGGAATTGCAATTCTTGTTGTCTTTGCCTTGAAATGGAGTTGTAATATAAGCAATAACTCCATTTCAAGCCAAGGCCTGGCATAGCCACTTACGTAGTATGATAACACGATTCTCTGCTGCAGACATCGACGATATAAATGAAAAGTATCGAATGCGAAAACACTACTTTTCAGGAAAGTTAAAAGAACCTTTTTAAGATTTTAAGGTGCAATCAAAATCAGTGTCATCGCATCGTATGGATATATCTTACCTCTGTCATTATACGTGGTTTTGTTCCTTATATATGACTCAATATGAACTTGATATAGAAAAAAATGACTTAACTTTTTCCATAATTGATACATGGAATTTTTATCGACGATGTAATAAACACAATTCGATAGTTAACAGAGTTGTCATGAAGTATGGAAGAAGTCGTTTGGTCCTTGTACCAATATATCGTGCATTATTTTATAAATTGTTGTTTATAGAATTAAAAACACTAAACCTAATGAGCTCCTTGGTTAACTTACAAAGATCTTAATGCCCAGGTAGAAATCTACCAAGTAAACATACAGATATTAAAACAACTATTTTTTCGAATTAAATTCGTCATTGCATGAAATCCCAAGCCTATATTACTCATTAAATCAATTGCCCTTTGAGGTGTAAACGAGATCTGTGCGATCGAGTAATTATATAGAGAGGAAATGAAACAGTTATTCAAGACAATAATGTTGCAATCTTACAATGACAGAAAGCTGTAATTATCGTATCTTATCGGCTAGAAGAAAAAAGACTTTGATAAATTTTACTCACAACGCAATTATTAATATTGATATTAATAATAATATAACTAGTTAACCTTTGTGATCTAATCTTGCATCATCCTTCGGGTTATATCTCACAAAAAACTGGCTCAATAATGAATATTAATGTAATTTTTATTATAAATATGTACTATAATTATATAAGTGTGGACATATTTACATCATTAGCGTACTAGATAACATTGAATAGCAGACATTCGGTAAATTTATAGTAGAAATATACCAACAACTAAAATTTTATTTTTATTAATATTACTGATTTCTGGCATTTGAGTATATTTTATCATTTTCTCTAACTACACTTCGTAAAGCCGTTTTGGGTCTATTATACTTCGATTACTTAAAAGTAATCGTCTGTTATCTTCTACGTAACTTTACATCAACCAGTATCAGCTAAAATATGATTATAAAATACTAAATAAGTTTAATACAATATATATTTTTATGAAATATAAATGTGAATTCTGAAATATCTACTAAATTACATTTTAAATAGGAAAAAAAATCAGCCATATCCCTTAATATTTTATTAAAATAATGCTATAATTAACAACCTATTCGAACTCATTTGAATCTGAACAGATTCATTTTATAACTACTTCTATAATTTATTTTTCATATCGTTGTTTTGATGTTGAATATTTTAAAATATTTTTATTTTGAAGAGAAAATATTTAAATATAACCACTGCTGTTAAGTAGTAACATTCTTCATTTATTGTCCTCCTTAACAGCATTGTCTGGGGATAAGCATCTTTCTTTTTAGAAAAGATCACTTTCTTCTTATTTTCACAAGCTAAACAAGTTGGGCGATAGCCGATAGTTACTATCGATAGTGTTGACCTATCGATAGTTGTGATCTTTTCTACCCTCAAGTTTTGAAACTTTCGGAATTATGCTGTCTCTGTCCAGTGTCGAGTTCTTTTGAAATTGAACTCGGAATCCCTAGATCTCAAGGGTTCTCTCTTATATAAATTTGATGCCGCACCGGACTTGTCATTATTTAATTCTCGAAATTACTAATTACATTATGATGGGTAGTACACGTAGTCTCACACTTGAAAAAACAAACCAAATTCGCGGTATTGAGCATTGGATCTTCTAGGTTTTTATAACCTTAACTTCTTTAATTAAGGATGTTTTTCTACAATTCTTAAATGTTCAACTAGAAATGCAGTTTTTCTTTAGGGAAATATGTGGCTCAAGGAGCACACTTGACTCTTGAAATTAACTATTTCGTTGTTTTTCTTTTCTGAAGATTTGATTTGTTAATTGTTATTGTAAACATGTTTATAATGTAATTACCTTTTTAAAATACATATAAATCAGTTTTTTTTTCTCATATTTATGATATAATCTTATAATTTATAATCTTGAAACTTTCAAATAGTAGGTAGGTAATTTAATTTAATTAAATTAGTTGAAATTCTTTATTGAATAGATTTGGAAAAAAAGAAGCAGCTATCGAAAAACTATCGATAGTATTCGATAGTTTTCAGCCGATAGTATCGGTCTATCGATTAAACTAGCTAACTATCGACTAAAGCCCAACGCTACTAAACAGTTCTAATATATTCATATTGTCAAATACTAATGTCAAGTAATTAACCTATCTACATATCACACACCTAGATCTAAAGAGAGCTAAGTCAAAAGTCTATTTCTTCTATTTTTATTAATAGATTACTTATTGTTTTATATAGATTTTTGACGTAAATCCAAGCCACAGATATATCGCACATCTAGATCTAGAGAGAGAGAGAGCTATTTTTATTAATAGATTACTTATTATTATTATCTATTAAATAGATCACATAGGTTTTTTACTAAGCTCTCATTGTATCTAGGCGTGCGATATACGCATGGTAATTTTTATATAATTCTTCAGGTAGCTTGAAAAATAATGTAGTTGACAGATGCTATTGACAGTCATAAAGTAGTAAAGATCCGATGTATTCATCTAAATCTTTAGAGAATCTATTAATAATTTCAGGCAGTAAACTAATTTGGGAGTTAATGAAACCAATACATTTTATAAGAAATGAATTATGGTTAGTTCTAATCATAAATACTCCTTCATAAATACTGGTTACGACTTCGAAAATGTTAGTTGTAAGTATAAAACATGTACTAGATAAGAAACCAAACCACCAGAGAGTGAAAAAAAATAGTTAGCAAACATGTACAGTGAAAGTGAATATAAAATTACGAAGAAGTTCGAGCTAAGAACCGGCCTGAGCATCCCCTCTCTTGTTTAACCAGGTAATCGAGGGAGTGCTGAGAAAAGTAACGAGCAGGAATGCAACTAAGAACTGAACTGGTCCATGGAGATGATATAGTGCTAATAGCACAAAAGGAACGAGACCTGATTCAGATCGTCAGAGGACTACTGGGAAAGGCAAATCGAAGATGCCTAAAGAACATGGATAAGACGAAGTACCTCGTAGTCAACAGAAATGAAGATGGCAGACCCCCCTAAAAAGCGCAAAAGAATTCGAAAACTGAAAAAAATAGAGTGAACAAGATAAAAAGGCAAAAATCCAAGTAGGAAACACAGCAAGATTTGCTATGGGAAACCTACTCAAATATCGAGAACTACTAAGGCTAAGAGATAATGGACAGTAATGTAACCAGTGGTCGTATGTAGAGCAGAGATCTAGTCATAAAAATAGAAAATAAACTCATAAAATTTGAGAACGCAGTTCTGCAACATATTTCCGACCTTGCCAGTGGGAGAAACAAATATAAGAAAAGGAAAATCCGAAAACTAATGGAGCCTGAAGTGGTACAAACACATAATACGCCGAGAACAGAAGATATTCATACAGGAAATGGAAGAAAACATCAGAGAAAATAGGTCCAAAGGAACACCAAGACTACGAAGGATAGCCGGGATCAAAGAATACGTGGGGTTATCTGGATGAGTATGGCAGCAAAAATAATAGTTATCTCTTTAAAAAAAAAAATTATTATCTGTTTATGCAGATTAAATAATTTTAAGTATGACTTCGCCTACTTCAACTATAATAATATTATGCTAAGAAGTGGCGTTACACAGCTTATCGACCAACATATTATTCTGAGAGTGACAATGCTGGGGTAAAGCAAGAAGAAACATAATAATACGAGATCATTTCGGCTAAGACTCCTTATGTCTTCATCAAAAGCTTACTTCAGAAATGGGCCTCTTTAAGTCAAATGTAATCTGCTAAACTATCATACCCAACTGATAAGATATGATCTGGGATTTAGTTATTAATACATTCAACTTGACCCTGAAGGACATCTATCTAGAAAGCAGCATAATTGATCACGTGTTTACTTCGAGGATGTAAAAGTTTCCACCCTTAACTATTTCAAGGCCTGAATATTGGTAATTTTTGCCCTCATCAACAACTAATGCCAGTTGTGTACAGTTGTTCTCAAAGCCCTTAATTACCTAAAAAAATCCATATAAACACATTCCGTTCAAATAACCATAATTTTTTATAAAATTAAATAAATAGTCTTAATATATTTTTGGATATAATGAAATCTAATAATAGTCCATTTAATAATTAAAGGTTTTTAATATATATTGTAAATTATACTTTATGGTACTGACACTTATATTTTATTTCATATTTCGGTTTTTATTAATACTACACGCTAATATTATTTGTAGTAGTTGATTATATTTTTAATAGCTAGTGTCCGGGAACTTATGAAGAATTAAGAAAATTAAAATAGAAGTAATTTATCTTTGTAATGTCCTGTAATGTAAATTTCAATTGTAAAAATAAATTGTTATAGTTCTTTTCATAGTGTTTTATTCCTGATAACTAAACTCATAAATCAACAACAATATTTATAAATTTATTTTTTTAATTTACAACTGTATTATAAGAACACAACATGTAAGTATAATGAATGACACATAATGCCATTGTTAAAGGCAAACAGACTAACTACCCTAACCACCCCTAACCACCCCCAGTGGTAGTACTCAAATAACGATTTCAGCCCAGAAGGCCGCCGAGGACATTTTCTTTTCCGACACCTCGGAGGATTATAGGGATTTGAAGAAGTAGGAAGTTTTGAAACTAGTGGGTTAGAGTGGGAATAAAATTTGTTATGAAAGGATTCTGGTCATCTCAGCAACAAATGTGACGTTGAGGTCATTATGGATGACTTGATTCACAACAGATTAAGGACAACAAATATTAAATATGAATTTTCTAGGAACTCTTATGTCCTGCCCTCCGATACACCAAAAGGAATTGGATATTTTAAATATTACTATTACTATTATTAATTATTGTTAGTATGATAATGTTTTTTAAATATAGCCATTTCATGATGATAAGGCTAAATAGCTCTAATGTTCTAGTCACAGTTATCCTTTAGAAGAATAAAAAACCCTTTTAAATCACTCAAGTCTATATTCAAAATAAAATGGAGAAGATAGTAAGCACGATATCATGAAGGACTTCCCATTTCTGGTTTAAAATAATTCTAATAATAATTTAAAGTTATATAATAACAAGAATGTGACATACGAGTAATAAATGTTTAAGTTATAGTCGATTCAGGTACTGGACAATTATTTCAGCTAAGAGAATTTGAATAAATTATCATACTTAATCATTTTTTGTGTGTTTTTTTAAAACTAAGTACTTATTAATACCTGATTGATTCTGTTTTTGCCGCAATTACAATTTAGCTACACATCTGAAAACAAGTTCAGAATAGGAGCTCATTTAGCTCTGGAAATTTTCCATACATAAATATAGCGCGAAACTAATAACTATTATAAAATATGCTTTATATTTTCCATCTTGACGCTCATAAAGCTCTAAACAGTACTCAGTTATTTTTCATTATTTTTGTCTCAATTCCTATTGGGATTTTCAAATATGTATGTTGCTGAAAATTATACTTGGCCATGCAGGGAAATATAAAAAAGATATTGAAGTTTTTTTATACGGTAGTTAAGTAACAAAACTACACAGCAGAAAATAAACGAGCAGAATTCTTTATTCCTGAAACGTAAAAACGAGCCTGAAAAATGATTTTCCATCGTTCTGAACACATAAATTAGAAAGCGACCCAAACAATTTTACAAGTTACAGACCAATTAGCAAACCTATGTATGAGGATTATTAATAATTATCCCCGCTACACGAAAATATCGAGTATGCTTAGAAATCTTGAACTTCCCACTATAAAACAATATGTTTCAGCCCAAACAAAAGCATACTTCGAAAAAACTCCAGCTTCCGAAAACTCATTAATCCGAGGAATCGGTAACTACGATAAACATTCGCTACGACGCTACAAAAGAACAAAACATATATTTCTTTCTTAACAAATCACTATTTGCAGGTATTTTAATCTAGTTATCTGTATTTATTTTATAGTTATTTTTAATTGTTTATTTATTTTCTATTTAATTATTATTGATTTACTTTATTATTATCATTTTTATTTATTTATTTTATTATTATTTTTTTAAGTGAGTTTTTCCTAAATTTTTCCTGCTATTGTACAACTTATTTATAAAAGGTAACTTTAATTAATTATAATCACTGTTTGTTAAACATGTAACGGAAGTCCGGAACATGTATTCATACTTATGCTGGTTTTATATGTAAAATTGTAAATAAAGTTGTTAAATCTAACTGTCTAACTCTCCGACTTTTATAACAATTTTTATAGCTGCAGTTTTTTGAATGTTATGAAATTGGTTATGAAAAAACTATAAGGTGGCATATTAAGATTTAATAACGTATACTCCGCCAAGGTTTGTTAATATACTATTTATTAAATTTAAAAAAAATCTTAAATCATAAAACAAACTGTAATAAATAATAAAAAACTTAATAATGGTTCTATATTAAAAGTATGTTATTGTGTTTTACCAAAAAGGGCTTCCAATTTCGCTATGTCCTTCTTTTCTCTGTGTAGATTTTCTCCATTGTTTTCGCTAGGTACCTCCACTCCATAAGTGCAACCAACTACCATCAAAAACTAAACAAAAATATGGACATTAGTTCATTCAAAATAATATATTAAATAATAATATAAACAAAATAAGGATCGTAAACATAATTCTTTTTAAAAAAATTTATTGATTGAAATTTACAACTGTATAATAGTAACGCCGAGTAAATATAATAAAAGTTATATAATGGCATAATATAAAGGCAAGTAGAGAAACTAACCAATCGGTTAACGAATTTAACTTAAAAGTTCACGAGGCCATCTTCTTTTCAGGCGCCTCGGAGGATTATCTGGATTTGAAGAGGTCGCTAGGTTTGAAACTAGTGTATTTGAGTGGGAATAAAAAGAGTTTGTCATGAAAAGATTTATATAGGATTTGGGCCAATTTAGTAGCAACCAGGACATAAAGGCCATTTTAGATTACTTTGTTCGTAACAAACTAAGGAGCATTGAGGACTTCACGAAGGATTTTGGATTGTAAGGATTGAATACACAAGGAATTCGATAGCTTAGTGGAGCCCCAAAACTCTATTTCGTAAGTCCAGATGGGTCATATGATAGTCATGTTTATGAATCTTTTGTAATTAATTGGGAGCTTAGCGAATAATAAAACTATGTATAGTTGAATCCGATACTCAACTGGGGGGGGGGTAGACGAAGGAGATACTTAAAAATGCCATACTTCTCAATCTTATTTTGCACGTACTCATTACTTGGTTAATAGATTTAATTGAGCTTAATTCTCAGATGCTATTGAGATGTGAAACAATTATTTCTTCAAAGGTACTACCAATCAAACTAGAAAAATGTATCCAAAAAATAAAAATTATTTGACTCGATACCTGCTTCAATTCATATTGATTTTTCTGAATTGCAAAAGTCATCAATTCGACATCAAAAACTGTTTACGGAATGCAAATCAAGACTAAAAATAAAAACGTGTCTAACTAACTTTGGGATCGTTATGATTATATATATACTTAAATGGGAGAGGCTTAATGAAATGACCTACAAAATGGAAGAGACTCCTCTGGATTTATTTGCTTGTAACAACGTATATACTTTAAAATCGCAATATATACTTATGTGCAAAGCAATGACTTCCTTGGTTACAATATAAAATTGTTTTTGTTTTTTTTACGTGAATACGTCTTTAAAATTGCTTCAATAGTGGGAGGCAATTCAAAGTACCGAATGATAACAAAATCGGGGGATACAGTTTGGTAATGCAGTAACATATCTATCAACTCCATCCAAAATTCAATTAGACCACTGGATAGCTCAAGGATCAAAGAATTTATTACGATAGGTGAGGACTCCGACACCTCGCGCGCGGTAGAGGGGGGGGGGGTCGTCATTTGAGGTAATTTTGCTGCGTATCGAGTTTTCCGTTACTTATAACTTTTCATTCGGAGAAGCTATGACGTTCGTTTAAGATTCAATCGACAGCTGTCAAATAGTGAATAGTCGGAGTAAAATAGTGTAGAACAGTCATGTAATAAGGTGTTAGACTGTAAAAACAAAAAAAATATCAAAAGTAATAATGTCGGCCTAAACGCCTCTCTAAGCCAAATCCAATTACAGAGATTGTATACGGTTGGAAAGGGCTTCTCAAGAACGATCGAATGGTATCAATATAACACCACATGACCGAGTCAAGCAGTCCCGGGGACGTAAAAAAATTAATGCAACTGAGCAGATCATCGCCGGTGCCGGTAAATCTGCAGCGGGGGCGGTTGAAATTATGTAAGTGGGTGACTAAATCGATTCTATATCGACAACTTACTCTGAGTGCGATGGTTGATTATGAAGGCACATTGGGCAGCAGCTAGTGCACGTTTCACTACGACGTTTGTCAGCAATCTTTCCGGACACAAGTGTGATCTATGGTTTCTGCTAGTGATGTGTCGGATATCCATATCCATATCCGTGACTTTTTTGGCGGATCTTTCACCATATTAAATTTCAATTAATTAATGAAATTTTATATAGGTTAATTTTATATTCACTGCAAAACTCTTAGGTACGTGCTAGCAAACCTATAAACAGCAACGTTTATACTGACCAAAGTTGAAATGAAAAAAAATTCAGTCCTCCATTCAAATGACCGATCAACTTATCTTATAGTTTGTATAGAGAAATGAAATTGTTTCTTTCGTTTTCGATGTTTGTCCAGAACATAAGTTGTTGTTTATGGTATTACTAACACGTATCTAAGAGGTTTTCAGTAAATTAATAATAACACTGAATAAAGATAATTAGGTAGCAGTGAAAAACTATTGACATTTAACATTTAAGTCAGGCAATCCTTTCAAGGTTTAAAAAATAACTTCTTTGTTGGCAATTTTATAACTCACTACCAAACACAAACGTTACTAAGGCCTTGGTGCTAACATGTTACCAAGTACAAGTCGAACAATCGAAACATGTACCGTCCTGTGTGCCACACAAAGCGTCAAATGGCGACAACTATCAAGGTCAAAGACACCGACATCGATTGATTAAAGTTTGATTGATAAAAGTTAAGATCCGTATCCCTATCCGCGGATCTTGATACCAAATATCCATATTCGGATCTGTATCCGCGTATACACTTTATTAACGATCCGGCACATCACTAGTTTCTGCGCTCGTAGAAGCCAACAAAAGAAAAACACTTATCGCTCCTTAATTATACTGTATAATAATAGATAGCTACTATTAGCGGACATTAAACTGTGCGAAACGCGTAAAAATAACTGGACTCGGACAAAGCGCCCACGTTGTCACGTTCGAACAGATTTGTGTACCTACCTAAGCAACACGGGTTGCCCGCATTAGATCCGATCATTGCACGTCTAGTATCACCGCAACTGTCATTCATACAGATAAGTAGGTTGCGTTACAACGGCAGCTATGGTAACATCGGAAAAGTCATTAATGTAAGCGTGGATGTAGACGCAATGGTGCATCAGCTACTGCCTCAATTAGACGACGACCAAGCGTTCAATGTTAACAAAAAGAATAACATGATACATAAATCTACTTATCTGAGCGGCGTGGTCAGAAAGTAAGCGGTAAAAGCTTGGCTACAATTCTTACTTGGTCAACCATTGTATTAGCATATTAATATTATAGTACACTGGAATTCATTTCATGCTAACGTAATAACCAGTTGTGTTCCAGCCTACGCCACCGATAATGATTTGATCGAGCATCTACAGTGTGACAGAAGCCAACCGGAGTCGGAGGTTCTGCCTGCAAGGCAGCACACTATGCCTTAGAATGAAGAACATTGTCTCGAAATTGCTCCAGGTCAGCATTCAACACCGCTGAACATTATTTACGACTTTTGCACCGAAGAACTATCCTTTGATTTCTTGGATGTTTCTTTCTATATAATATATAAATAATACTATTTTATGTATAGAATATTACCCGTTACGTAAACGTATTCACGTAAAACACATAGCCACACCCACACCCCATGTTTGTTTTACGAATGTCTCTTTTTTACTTTTTTATTTTTGTTAGGGAAAATCAAATCAGCATAAGCCTATTAAATATTTTTTATAATATGAATGGAAGAATTCATCTGAATGTTTTGACTCTTTAAGAAACCAGTCAACGTTTCGCCATTTGAGGAATAATTACAGATAACTCACATGGCATTAAACAGGCACATTGAAACTATACCTTATAGACAATATAACATGTATCGCTCCTTCAAAAGAACGACATTTTTAGGCATTTTTCTAGTTAAGCCGTCAGGAGAAATTGTATTGGTTGAAGCTTTTTAATTCGGGAGTCATATCTCCAATTCCAACATATCTCAATTTCCAAGTTTTTATTTTATTTCAATAAAGTCATATTTTGAGTTATATAATGTTCGAACGTTTTTTTGCAATAAAGACATAAGTTAAAATCAAAAAAGTTTCAAGCTTTTAAAAATCTGCTAATAGTTAATAAATGAAATCCAATACCATTATTACAGTATAAAGGCTTTGCTTTACCAATACCCAATTACCCAATTTTTTAAAAAACTCTTTTGGAACTTTTAATTACCTATATCGAGAAATTAGGTTTTTTGAATTATGACAGTGTTCTTATGAAGGGGCGATGTAGCATGTTTTTTTTTTTCTTTTTTATAAATGTTTATCTTGATATTGAAAGCTGTAACTATATTAGATACCAGTCAAATCACCTTCTTGCACAACCGTTGGTTTGGGTATACTGTAGTAACTTCCTAATACCCATTTTCTGAATATGTTCTGAACCTAATACCCATTATGGGTTATAATGGTACAAATTTATTTACTTATTTTTTGTGTTTTGTAACTTTTGATTGATTCCTCCTAAATTAAAACTAACATCACTTCGATGTAAATCTATTTATCCAAATAATTGATTAATATTAAAAAATGTTAGCACGTATTTTTCTTAAATTTTCGATTTTATAAATATCGGAATTTTAAAACTTGTATATAAAAATGAAAAATAAATTATTGTACAGAAATTATTTTCCAAAAGAGTTAACAGGTGGTTGTAGGTAAATTATAAAAATTGAAAAATTTCGTAACAAAGGGATTCGTTCCAGGTCAGGCATGGGGAACCTCTCATATAATTTTTTTTTCGTTTTAGTCGATAGAAACAAACGATGCGGTGCCCTCACTTTAGTTAACAGACTCAACCAGTTTCCTTTGATAAAAACTACAGGGAGGAAATTCATACCATTCGGTTAGAATCTATCTATACCGGTATCGAGCGTTTAGGATTATGGGTTCCCAAAATTATTGAACGATTTTATTGTATACTATCTGACCCGGCCGCGCGTTTCTGTAGCTTTTATAATAGTTTAAACAAATATTACGTTAAAATTTGATTTTTTTAAAAATTATGAATTAATGTAAAAATTAAGTAAATTGATTTTTAATTTTACATTTTATTAATCATATATCTAACTATAGTATATAATAAACAAAAAATATACAAAATTGTTAACTGATATAATATGAACATTAGTTTAAGAAGAGGAATATAATGGTTGAATCTTAATTGACATATCGAAAATATAGTCATAATAGCTTTAAAAAAATATAATTTTGCAAAAAAATATCGCGGTCATTAATGGAAATAAAACCTAGCCTATATTATAAGTTGGACAAGGATACAAATTTGAATTTCATTCAAATCGGTCCAGTAGTTTCGGAGATTAGCCCGAACAAACATCGTGACAGGAGATTTTTATATACGTTATTTAGATAAGATTCCAGTTATTTGTTATATGAAAGGCACTAAAGTCAGAATCTATAAGACCTACAGGGTTCAATTGTAGCAAATTTAATCTACTTTAAAAATGGTTACATCGTTGTCGTTTTTTCAAAAAAGCTCCGATTATGAGATACAGCCCAAAAACTAAAATAACTCCACAAATTTCGCAGTTTTTCGGCCACCCAGTTTTCCCATCCGGTTTTTCTAGAGAAAATTTTGGTTTACACTACTCAGACATGCCCTTTCAACAAATCAAAAATGCAGCATCATCAAGCGTCACTGCTACAATCGACGCATAATCAATAATAATGGCCGACCAAAATCACTTAGGGGTTTGAAGAATAGTTTACGTCCGACTGATATATCAAATTTCATAAGAATCGATCGAGTCGTTCCGGAGGAGTTTTGCTACAAACACTGTGACACGACAATTATATATATACATACATATATATTAGATTAGATAGCCTCCTTTATTAAAAAATATTTAACTTAAATAATTAGGACGGGTGGAAGCCGAAATAAAATTACTTAAACAGTGATCAATTATTTTTTAGAAACTTTTTGACCCACAATGCAGGTGTTCTTTAGGGTTTGTTATAATAGATATTATATTATTAATGCGAAAACAAATATTTAAAAAGTTTTAAATATTTTTGACTTTATCATCAGTTGACGTGTAGGCCTTCTCAATCCATTATGTGATTTATATGGGCTAATTTAAAACTACTTTGTTGGTTTCTTTACGTCTTGGGGTAAATTTTATATTGTAATTATTTAGAGAGATTTATTCCGATCCTCATAGATTTGATGTGCTAGAAATAAACAGATCACCACAACTCGTGAAGGAAAACCACAGCACAAATGAGGTACTTTTTAAAACTAACAAAAGTGAAATGTCTCTAGTTTAAATAAGTATGCTTTTATATATGCCTACCGGTGAAAAATTGTTGTGGTTGAATTTTTTTCCAAAACGAGATTTTCATCCTGAGCCGAAAAATGGCATTCTCCTAGTGCAGACTAAAATGCCTAGGTCAGGACATGGTTGTGGCTTATTTTAGTATTCCATTTCAAGCCAAAGACTACGAGAATGTCATGGATACTCATACCTCAGTACAATTAACTCATTCTGGACATATTTCGAGTTTACCACTTATTTAGCGGAGTTGCAGATATATTAGTGGTATCAGTAAAGTATAGTTTAAGGACAGTTTTGTAACTGAGTTATGTATATAAAATCTAGATTTTTTATGTATGTTTGCATTATACATTATACAGATACAACTATATTGTCCCCTGTATTTAGTACCCATTTTAACTAATCTCCACTAATACCAACCACTAATACAACCCATGAATCTTCGGTTCAGTACGTAGTAGACTGTAGTATACTGTTTCAATGCCAACGGTTGTGTAGAGAGGTGATTTGTCAGAGACTACTGCAAGGTTTTTTACCCCAACCAAAGGGTTAGCCCCGTGGTGTCTCTAGATCCAACAAAGTCTAATCCTACTGTTAATAGGTTAAACACTTTATTTGCCAGTTTTGAACCCTGGATCTTCGTGACAGCAACTCAGGTCTAAACCAATGAGTTACACCGATCCACAAGCATAAAGTAGGAATTAAATATATTTGAACTACACCACTAGAAATACGAAAAACTGCACTTAATACACTAGTTGGTATACTATTCCGTTAAACTATTAATAGATATAGCTAATCCGTTGAAGCCACTTACCGCAAAGATTCCCTTCATTTCGGCTGCTTGAAGAATGACAGTTAGGGAATACCGGCAAAGCTACTAATATAGCCAGGCCCCCACTGTCTGTTTGTTCTCAGCAACAATGGGCCAGTGTTTGCAGAGGCGACTAAGTGGTTACGTAACCTCTACAAGAATTGTCCCCTGATGCTGTTGAGGGATACGCCCCGAAATGGTATAAAAGAAATGTGAAAATGTTTCATATAGTAAGCAAGTGCAGAAAGGAGTGTGAGAGGACTTGGACTTAATTGAAGTTTTTACACAAGATTTTGTAAGCGTATGGTGTGGAGTGGCTTATTTGAGCACACTATTGCCGTGCCGTTGGGACTGGGTTCAAATCAAGCTGCTAGTAGGTTTTATTTAATTTGTTAGTAGCTGGGGATGGGTCTATGGGATCAAAGACCCTCCTGGGGCTCACAATACTTATAAGTTGAGCTTCCACAATGTGGTATAATCTGCCGGTAGAGCGGGATCTAGGATAAATCACCTCTCAGTACAACCGTTGTTCAAGAAACACTACAGTCCTTACCACGTACTGAACCCAAGTTTGGGTTCTAGTAGTACAGGTTTTGCTTTATTATATGAGTTATACACGCTGGCAAAAAGAAAAAAATGGAATCGAAATTAGTAATGAATTTATGTTTTCATAAATTAACTATTGAATTGACTTAAGGTTAAACATTGAAGTAGAATTACTTTTTATATACTAAAGTATGATCGTCAGGAAAAAAGAATCACTTTTTGGCTAACCTTGAAGATAAACGAGTCGTTAATTTGTGCAACTAGGTAGATCTGGTCGGTCTGCTGTTGAAACCATTTATGGAGTGATTAAGATGTTAGCAATGAGATGTAATATAAAGGGTAGCAGATTCTTAACTATTAAAACAGAAAACAACACTTTTTAAATTTTTATTATATGCCATTGCACCTCTACAATCCATGAAGGGTCTTTGGCTCAGTACATTTGATTGTACTACTGATTCTAGGACAACGGTTGTAAAGGGAGATGCTTTGTCCGTGCTATTTCCCATAATTAAGGTTACACACTTAATAGAGACTGGTTAGACCCTAGGAGAGTCTGTAAATTTCACAGAGTCTATCTGCGGCTGTTAAAATATTAAATAATTTATCTGTCACAGCTGGATTTGAACCTTCAGCATAGCCACTAAGGACTCTACACACTAAGTTATCCCGCTCCCTAATTTTACTATAAAGATATAATAAGAAATTTCTTATAGACAATAATAAAAGATTAAAGATTTCTTTAGATTGGGCTATTTCGTAAAAAAGAAGACAGTGCTTAACAGCAAATTTTCCGTCGTTTCGTTAAACTTATCATACAAGATGAAAATCCATATGATCCATATGATCAATAATAATTAATAAACGAAAATAAAATCCATATGAATAATTGCTAAAAAACAAGTTGTTAGAAATATTAGCACAGATTCTAAATGGAATGGTATCGTAAATATCCAATAAATGTAGCGTATTTAAAATATTTTTTATCTACAGTGTTTTGATGCACATAAATAATTAATTTATAAACCATTTCTTTAATAATTTAAACAGAACATTGCACTGAAAGTGTGACTTAATCTAATTAACATGTAACCACTACGATCCGTGAACGAGTCAGGGGTTCAGTACATGGTAAAGATTGTACTGTTTCATGGACAACGGTTTTGCAAGGAGGTGACTTGTCCTAGGTCACCCTCAACCGCCAGGTTTTCCCCCTTATTTAGGGTACCTTATTTTTATTTTATAGAGGCTGGGTGAGCCCCAGAAGGGTCCTAGATACAGACTAAATAAAAATATTTGCCTGCAGCGGGATTTGAACCAGGATTTCCCCATGGCTACTTAGCGCTCTACCACTGAGCCACTCCACTTAATCTAATTAATAGAATAAAATTTGCTAGTGTATTTTCTTAGATTATTTTATTAATGAAGTTGTGAAGGAAAGGAGAAAATTTCTTTTTTTTTATATTTTTAAAATTAATTAATTTTTCATAATAATGAGCAATAACTAATTCCAACACTCTCTTCTTCAATTTCTGGATTCTTAAAAAAATAATTCTGAGACAATATATTATACCTAAATATTTAAAACAGGAGAGCAGGTGTTACATTATTACAAAAAAAAAGGAGTATAGAGAATTGAATGGCTTCTCTAAAGCCTAAATTATTAATTAATTAAAGGACTCTTCTAAGAAGAGAACATTAACGTGGTGCTCAAAAATATTTTATCTTATTATTTAGTAATTAATATTTTAATAATTACAGCGTAAGCTAGTAATGAGCTGGTAGATGTGTTACGATTTTTGTTGATTTTCGAGTTTTAAAGTAAATTTTAACCAGAGAGATTTCCTGAAATGATAACTGAATATTTTGAGATCAAATTGAGTTCTACAAATTGTTTGGAGAAAAGCAGCTTCTGAAGAATATTATCCAATGATGTAAAGGCAAGTTTCATTCCTGATTACTAAGCATTAGAGTGGCAATAATAATAATAATTTTTAAAAAAATGTACAATTTCAACCCACAATGGGTGATTTCAAAGCTAACAGTAATGCAGAAAAATGATAACCAGAGTTCAAGCTCAACTGCTAAGTTTTTACCTAATTAAGGGTGCCTCTTTATTGAGGTTGGATGAGCCCCAAGAGGGTTATGAGATCTCTCATGATCCGTCCATTGGTGTTAGCAGATTAAATATTTAATCTTTATTAAACGTCTAATTTACATTAACACCTGGAAATAAACCGCAGGGCCTTCAGTACAGCAACTCACCACTCTACAAACTGAAGTACCCCGTTCCTCGTCATAACAAAATCGATATATAAATAATAAATATCTAAAATGTATTTTCGTGTAGCTTTCATTATTTTTTATTCCATTTTTGTAGACCTATAATAATAAATTTACTAATTTAAAATGATATTTTAATAAATATTTTAATTGACAATACCTAAATACTCATTGCTATTTTCTTATTCAAAATGGTAAGCAGGAATTTCCTTGAAAACAACCCAGGGGAAATTCCCGAGGTAACGACACTAGAAGAACATTGCAGAAGATTACAAAGCCTCTGTTATAACTTCTTAATAACATCATGTTATCCTAATGTGATATTAATATCATATTGTGATATCATCATGATTTCTCGCAAATTTAATTCCGATATATTTAAATCTGTTTTAATTTAAGGGTGGTTTATTCCTTATGACATTTTAAATAATTTAAAAAATAACTAAACGAATATTTTATATTCGACAAAGAACCATTACAATTGCTTTATTTCTGTTAATGATTTTCGAATCAACTGGTTTCATTGACAGGTGCCTCAATGAATCCTTCAGTTGAGCCACTCACGGACAATGTTACGTCCTTTGAAACGTTACTAAAAAGTGAAATTGTGTTTACTTTAAAAACTAACGACTTTTAGGAACGAAGGCTGGGCAACTTCCTGTCTTCACTGCTAAGTTTCTTCACATAGTTTACACATATTTTAAAGTAATGCAATATTTTTAGGGAGTTTAGATTGATTGGTAATTATATTAAATTATTTATTAAGGTATAATGGTATGAAATTAATAAAGGAATAAACTGTAAATAATATATATATATATATTATTATAGTGATTAATGACAATTGGTTATCTGTAAAGTGATTATAATTGAACATATTTCAAAATAATGTGTTATAAGTAGGCTGGAGTAATATCAGCTTTATTAGTCTGTAAAGAATGATTACAATAATTAATAAACGAAAATGGTTAAAAACAATAATACTAAAAAAAGATATGAAACAATAATCAAGTATATACCTGTAAAGAATAATTAAATTTCAAGATAAATATCTAGCCTAATGTATTGAAAATATATCATATATAACAATCCATTAAAGGTTACACACTCAACAAGAGGGTGGTGATCATGGCAACAAAGAATTGATAAAGGAGACTCTGTAATCAGGGGAGTTACATATATTCTGTATATAGAACAGAATAGAAAAATAATTCTATTCTTGGACCAGGTATCTTATGTATAAAGTATGTATACTGTAATAACATAAATCTAGCTAAGAGGCTACGCAGTAAAAAACAGATGGTATTTAAATAGGTACTTACTAAAAATTATAAAAAAAAAATTAATTTAATAAAATCAAAGGAAAATTTTTCGGAACACTTGACATTGACTTACTCTTTTAATACCTACGTACAAAGACGGACACATCTCTAAATTTAGATTTAACACAGACAGAGACGATTGGGAATATTTCGGTAATGTACTTAAACAAGAAGCAGGCAAATTATGCCTAAGCCCTGGTGGAATGACGAACTGGCGCAATACAGGAAAGAAACTAACAGATTAGGAAAGATTTGCGATAAGACAAAGGACGAAAATTACTTATGTACTGCAAGGAAGAATCAATACCTTGAAATTAAAAGGCAATACGCAAGACTCATCAGACGGAGCAGACTGTCCTGTTGGAAAGCCTACTGTACTAACATTGACCCTACAAACCCTTGGAAATGGCCTTAGTATGCAAGTGACAATCTACGTGACAAATACACTCTAAAGAGGGTTAAGAAAGAAGACGGGACATATACAACTAGCATTATTGACACATATCAAATAATTCTTGACAACTTCATTAAAACTGACCTGACAAGTACAGATTCTCAGTATCACACAGGAATTAAACAGTCGATTATATATCACGGACTAACACAAGACGATCAGGCTCTTATAGATCCCGAAATGGCTGATACGATTTATTCCTTAAAAACCAGGGAAGCTCCAGGTTTAGACGGAATAATTACCAAAATATTTCAATACACTGTTAGAGCCTTTCCCAATTTTCTCAGTAAGATGTACAAAGAGTGTTTTTCTAATGGAATTTTTCCTACTGAGTTAGAAATCTGAACTTGTGTTGTTTCCTAAGCCAGGACGGAAAGAAAATGATATAGCTGCCATAAGGCCGATATCACTACTTCCGACGTGAGGCAAAGTTCTCGAGAAATTAATACATAAACGATTATCAAATTATTTGCATACCAATAATCACATTCATGGAAATCATTTTGGCCCCCCCCCAACTTCTACAGCAGATATACTAAAGAATGCAACTGATTTCATTATTATCTATTGATATTAAGGGAGCGTTTGACAATTCCTGGTTGCCATCAATTCTTCATACCTTGCTTACAATGGACTATCCACGGAACATTTATAACTCGATTTTAGACTATTTCTAAGACAGGTTTGTATTGTACCATCTCTATTCAACTACGAAAATCACAGACTCTATGAACTCCGCAGGGGTCCGCACTATCACCGTTATTGTGGAATCTAATTGTAAATGAATTATTGATGAGAGAATATCCGCAAAGCGTGGTTGTGAAGGCGTTTGCGGATGACATAATTTTACTTACACAAGCTGACAATACTCGAACACTTCAAGAATTGATAGATCAATACGCACAAACAATTGGCAACTGGGCACATGAAAACAAACTTACTTTCAGTACTATAAAATCTGTATATATGATTTTCACCAGGTCAAGGGCTTTACCAAGTTTACAGGTACAAATTCAAGGACATCTTCTACAACAAACAAATAAACTAAAATATTTAGGAGTAACATTCGACCCTAAACTAAGATGGAACGTAGATATTGATTCACTGGAGACTAAACTACTGAGACATACCAACGACTTAACGATAGCAGCTAGGAATACATGGGGACTGAAAACTGAAGCATTAAGGATACTGTACAAAGGAGCCACACTACCAATACTAACATACGCTATTAACATCTGGCACACAGGACTGCAGAAAAAATACAATTTACGGAAACTTCAACGTGTGCAGAGATTAATGGCAATCAAAATGGTGAAAGGTTTCAAGACAGTATCTTACGAAGCAGCCTGTGTACTTGCAAAAATGATCCCCATTGAGTTGATATTTCAACAGTACAATACACTACATACCTTACTTCGGACCAACCAAGTCTGTGACGGGATACTTGCCGATGATGTTGTACGACCTATTAACTATAGACATTGGAAGCATCCTGCACATATCCCAGAAATATAACAATTTACAACACAAGATCATGCTGAAGTAGAAACTTACACAGACAGTAGTAAAGGCTGTAAAAATGTGGGATGTGCAGCGGTAATTTGTGAAGATGGTGTACTGACTGATATAAAGAAATACTGACTAAATGCACAAACAATCAAGCTGAACAATATGCTATACTGAAAATACTAGAGTATTTACAGACATTTAATTTCCACAGGAAATCTATTTGCATACTGACTGACAGCCAAATTACGTTGTACACACTCATCAATTGCACAATACTTGAATCATTGATTGAAGAAACTAGACTTACTATGGTTCACTTACAAAATAAAGGATACAAAATTACCTTCAGGTGGGCGAGAGCGCACTCTGGCAACGTGGGTAACGAATTAGCTGATAAGGCTGCTAAGTCGGCTGCTAGAGACACCTCACTTCCGATAGTTTACAGTAAATCGACTAAGACTTACTTGGAAAACAGACAACATTTACAAATTTGGATCAGTGGCAAGACACATGAAATATGGCAACTAAAGGACATCTCATGTTACACATAGCTGGCTACAAGAATATTATAGGAATAATAAAATAACAACTGACTTCTACCTCAGACAAATGTTGACAGGACATGGACCCACAAATTCCTACTTGTAAAAATTTAAACTTACAGACATTAAGACATGCCCTTGTGACTTTACTATCGAACAAACTTACTTATACTTAATATACGACTGCAGACTAATGAATGAACCAAGGACTAAACTTATCAACCATGTGAAGCAGAAGGACAGCTGGCCAATCAGTGTTAAGGACTTATACTGCAAGTATTTCGAGCAATTCATGGAATTGGCCGAAGCAGTGTGGTTAATCATTACTATACGAAATCAATATTATAGGCGAAAAAAGAATTTTTGGTCTTATTTTTCTTAATTCTTTTGTTTGTAGTATTTTTGTGTTTATTTACTTTTTTTCCATTTTATTATTTGCTATTTAATATTTATATTAATGTTTTAACTAGTTTAATGTATGCTAGGTACAATATTTTGTTGTTTTTTTTCCTTTCAATTACCAATTCAATAATTTACAAATTTTAGTTTTCTTATTTGTTCTTTTAATCAGTCCTAATACTTCAGTTTCAACAGGTTTCATGATTACTATGTTCAATAATTTACTGTTGAAGTTTTGTTTCAATTTTCAATTTAGCGTTAAGTTTTATTTATAGCATTTTTAAGTCTATTTGAACCTTTACCAAGTCAGCTGTAACCTTTTACAAATCAAATGCTACCCTTTCCAAGTCACAAGCAACCCTTTCCAATTCAAATGTAACCCTTTCCAATTCAAATGTAACCATTTTCAAATGAGTTGAAAACCTTTCCAAAGCAAATGTAACGCTTTACAACTCAATCGTCACTCTTTTTAATTCAATTGTAACCAAAACCTACCTAGAAGGAATGTTATGTTCCGTAAATTGGTTCCACTTCTCTCACCATTCAGGGAAAACGAACACAGATTACTTGATAGATGTTTCCTGTTTGGTTTAATTCTTTTTTTATTTCTCTCTAGATGATTTCATTTATCTTATTAGTTATTGTTACTATAAATTTCTTTACAAAAGATGTTTATTTAACCTTCCGTTAGACGCGCACACCTCACAGGTGCATCCCTACTACACTTTTCCCTCCCCTGCCATCAATGGACGCTTCCGGGGGATGAGCCTAATTTTATTCCTTATCTTCGGGTTACTCAAAGGTCAGTGTACTCCCGACCTTCAAACATGCCGGTGGGGAGATGCAGCAGCTCCGTTCATCCCAAAGGTTCAGCGCGACCAATAAAATATAATATTATGGATGAAATATTTTTATGAATTTAATATATATTATCTTATTTTCTGCATTTGCGAGAATACTTTTGTAGGCTTGTAATAACAAAATCTCATTAGTAAATGCAAGAAAAACCCAAACACCTAGCAGGTGCAACGCCACTATATCCGTTTTCACTCTGACTTTTATTCTAGAAATGATTAAAAAAAGAAAGCCTTTTGACTTGAAGAACCCCATGGACGTTAATGAAATTCATAGAATATTGTTTGATGATGATTTGACTGACGAGGAGGATTTCGGAGATCTGTCTGATACTAATCGTGGAGATGATCTTCAAGTGCGGGACCAAGATTCAGAAACAGAGCAAAGCATCGTTGATTCAGCATCTGATGAACAATAAAATTGTGCGAGCCATCTTAAAAAATGAACAACGAAAAAATACAAATTATACTTGTGCTACTTGCGGAAAATACTTATGTTTGAGTTATGTAACAACAATTTGTAAAGACTGTCACTCTTACGAAAATTCTAGTTCAGATGAAGATAGCTCTGCATCAGACAGAATCTTAAATTTACTTTCCATTGTTTTTCTTTATGTTGTGCAATTATATGTGATACTGTTTTTTAATAAATTTTAGTAATTAAATAAGTGTTTTAATACTTTATCTCTCTAAAGAATCTTAAATAGGTAACAATTAACTATTTAAATTAGAATAAATTTCATTAGGCTTTTTCAAAAAATCAGAAACACCTCATTGGTGCAACGCGACTAACCATGTCGGGAACAAGTGCGCGTCTAGCGGAAGGTTAATGAATCTCTCTTAAAATAATATCCAAGACTGATTCTTTATTACCACAGAAAATCCTAAAATGCAGATTTACACAATGCATTTTCGATGTTACCTGTATTTACCATATTTCCAGATCATCTGTAATTTTCCCAGAGAAGAAAAACCAAGGTTGATTAATCTACAGCGTTGTGAAAGAATTACAAAAAACTAATTGGTGTTGAAGAGTCATGCACAGTAAACATGAAGTTATGAAGATCGTGGTAAGTATATGTCGTTAATTATGACAAATAAGTCAATAATTGTCATTTACTCGATTGCCTTGGCCTTGTCCATACTAAGTGCAAGTAATCTTATATCTATTATAAAGTAATAAAAAATATACCCATCATTTGTATGTATTCTCTTTGTATTTTTATAGATTACATAACAGTAATTCAAAAAACATAATCACCGTAATTAGAGTATTGATTGTTGCAATAAAATCAATGATCCAATGTAATTTTAGCATCTGCATGGTAATTTTGTGAGATGCATGGTGAAGTAATTACATTAATTAATTAATTACAAATAATTTACATAACATAAATTGGTTCCTGTGTACATAAAATTAAAAAGTTTTTATTTAAGAATTCTAAATATTTTATTTATAATTGAGTTTTTAAGTTGCTTTCGGATACAAGAATGAATAAAACGAGATAGCAATTGACAATTGTTTAACTACTTACTTGAAGACTAATTATTTTGTCTTCATTTACATTTTAATAGTTAGAACGTTTTTTCTCTTCCTAAGCAAAGGACATTAACTTAAACGTTAAAATTGATTTAACTATCTCTGGCGGTATTAGAGACAAGATAAAATAGGAATAAGTATTAATATACTAAAATAACGATCTTAATGAAGCTACCTCGAAAATATTTAAAAAAAAAAAAGTTTAAGCCTTGCCAATTCCAAGATTAAATTACACGATCATAGGGGGATATAATAAATTTAATCTAAGGAAAATGTTTATAATATGCTCCTAGACATAGTTGTCCATAAACCATGGAAGAGTAGGTTGGTTCGGTTAAACTTCACTGTATCCTGCTATTGCTAATCGGACTAATTTACAGTTGGTGTCATAAATTTTAACAACAGGTATAATCAGGCTAGGTATCTTTAGCGAATACCTAATTTCTCACAGGCTTGGGATCTCCATGTTACGTCCCAAACAAAGAAAAACTTCAAACTATTCAACTATTTGACTACCTTAAAAAATTCTAAGGATCTCAATTCTAATATCTGATTCTCCCAGGCTGTGTACCCATGAACATGGGTAGAAATGACATGTTTTCGATAATCTAGTGATTCAATATTCGTCCTATCCTACTAATATTATAAATGCGAAAGATTGTGAGTTTGTTACTCTTTCACGCAAAAACTACTAAACGGATTTGGATAAAACTTTACAGTAATATAGGTTATACATCAGAATAACAAATAGGCTACAATTTATAATGATTTTGTGTAATTTGGTCATAACATAATGATAAATTATTAAAAAGTATTAGGTTATTACACATTCTCAATATTACCTCCAACAAATTGGTCAGTAGGTAATCGCGGTTATTTAATTTAATTGTTAAATATTGTTAGCACCGCTACAGGGCTCCCCCTGAGTTGCTTGTTCACGTGTTTCTTACTCGCAAAATCTACATATTTTTGCTGAACGAAACAAATCAAGTAACATGATTTATTACATGCGGAAGCTTGTGAGGATGGATGTATGTGTGTTACTCTTTCACACAAAATTTACTGAACGGATTTGGATAAGACCTTACAGTAATATAGGTTATACATCAAAATAACACATAGGCTACAATTTGTAATGATTTTGTGTAATTTGGTCATAATCTATGCATATAAAATGCTTTGTCGTGAATGACGGATCAACGCACAGTCTAAACCGCTAATCGAAGAGACCTGAAGCTTGGAGTGTGTTGTCTTTGTACGACGTAGGCATCCGATGAGAAAGGATTTTCCGAAATTCTACCCCTAAGGGGGTGGAAAGGGAAAGAAAGTTTGTAAGCTTGCTCACGTGTTTCGAGCTCACAAAATCTACATATTTTCGCTGAACAAAACAAAGCAAGTAACATCGCTGCTGCCGTACGAGAAGTATATTATACTAAGTAATCCTTTTCAATAAAGTCAATAACATTACGTACTAATCCTTTACTGACACGAACAACAATAAACTTCTGTCCATCCCGTTTGTTAACTAGTGCCAATGTATGTTTCACGGCTGTGCTGATCCTTCTGTGATGAAATATGATATGGATAATCTCAAGCCTGGGGAAGGACATAGGCTACTTTTCATCAACACACCAAACTGGGGACATAACAACAATTATATAAAACTGTAACCTGATTGACTAACAAACTCAGCGGTCAACGCAACTGAACTTAGCATCTTGAAATTCGCAAATAGGTTCTTTATATAGCCTAAATGATCAGTAAGAAACTAATTTAGACAATTCCACCCCCAAGGGTTTCAAAGATTTTATGGAATCCGTCAGTTTTGAAGTTAGACATCTGAAATTTCAGATGCACGGGTAACTTGTAGTTAAAAAAAAAAATTATTTATTTAAAATAAGCTGTCACGAAACTTTATGTGGCAGACCAAATTCCACGCGAGCGAAGCCGTGGGCAAAAGCTGGTTATTAATATTTCAAAGTCATGATTATATACGTACAAAAGTTCTCAGTGTGTTTAATATTTATGAAGAATAAGCATACAAAATTTGAATTGATTTTGATTTAATGTAATTTTTTTTAAAATATTTATTTAAATTTACAAGTGAATACAGAATACATCCAATAAATATAATGAAAGATAAATCATGTCTGGACATAAATGCAAGTAGAGAAACTACCCGGTGGTAGTACTCAAATGAAAAGTTCAACTTGGAAGGTCACGAGGCCATCTTCTTCGTAATAAGCTAGTTACGGAATTACCTCGTTAAGTATAGAACAAAATTTTCACTTACAACCACCAGCTGTTAATAAATTAATAATAATAACATTACGTCATCATATTATATTATATTACATCATATAGTAACAAACATATAATGTACAGAGGTAAAGACCATTGGGATGCTAGAGATATGCAACCAGTTATTACTAATGAGTGGTCATTTTGAGTACTCTGAGTGGCTAGTTTTTCTAATTGTTCTTATCTCATTCCATTACGTATCAATCATTACTAGTAGTATAATTATAATTAGTCATAAATATTAATAAATAAATAAAATAATAAGAAAGGCCATGCTCCTAACGCCGGAGACTGCTGGTTTAAGGTGGCATTGCTTACATAACCATCTGAAAAAATAAGTCCTGGAAGGTTAACCACTGGGTAATATTTTCAGTTAGCAATTTATCAGTTTAATGAATCATAAATTAATGAAAATTAAATTAATCTTATCTGGTAATTATAAATTACAAAATTTATAATCACGGCACTGCTTACTACTGAATAAATTAAAACGAAAAACAAAATAATATAGCTATTTGAGTGCTAATGGATTGCCGAAAAATAATCAAAAGAACGAAATCTGGCGAATCACACAATTTTCGCTAATCTCCTTATTTGGGATAAATTTCTAAAGTTAAAAACTCTTTTAAGGTGCACCCTGCAACAATATGCACATCAATAGTTTACATTCAGTTTCTATCTCTTTCTTCATGTGCCTTGTAAGTTAACTTGGCTATAATCACAGTCATTTTAATTTCTTTTTGCAACATTTCTAAATAATTTTACTGATGTCAGTCCACGCCACTGGCGTAAGTTTTGGACCCACGAATATTTTCTTCTTCCGAGTCCACGTTTGCTCTCTATCACCCCCTGGACTATTAGCTGTAGTAGTCAGTATCTGCCTTGTCTCATTAGATGACCTAAGTATTCAATCTCTCTTCTTTTTTAATTCTATATGCTGTTTCATTTCTCTTTCCTGTCCGACGTACTACTTCGTAAATATATTAGCGTAGATTCGTATACGTAAGAAAGACAATATTTTTTTTAGAATGCACCGGTATTTGTCTTCGGACAAATACAGCAATAAAGCAGTACATACTAATATCAATCTTATTTTTAGTAGCAGTGAAATTCCATGTGTGAATAATGTAAGACTCAATCCATCAATTGCTGAATGTCACTCTAGCATATTCAATTCTGGAATGTATTTCAGCTCTCTGGTCCCATTTTGGATTTGTAGCTGTTCTGAGGTATACATATCTATCTATGAGTAGAACAAACTGATTATTTATCGTCATCTTATTATTTTTATGATTATTTTCCACGGTAACATATATTTTTCATTATATGATACTAAAATTTGATTAGTAATATAATAAAATACTTCTTATTTTTTTTTAATTAATTTTTTTTTATTTATTATTAATTTTTAAATATTTTTATTTGAAAAGAAAATATTCTTAAAATTCTTTTCAAAAAAAAATATTTAAAAATTAATAATAAATAAAATAAAATAAATTATAATAATTATAATGACGTAAGTCAACTAGATCCAAATTAAAATAATGTTCAAAGAACATTCTTCCCCTCATATACTTCGTAAAAATGCGAGAACGTGGGGACTTGGGATCAGTGAAAAGAAAAGATATGACCACGACCGAGAAGCGTACTTGAGTAGTGCCAGGATAGCTCAAATGGTAGAGTTCCAGACTAGCGATCTGGAAGACCCGGGTTCGAGTCCCGGTCCTGGATATATTTTTTCTTTTCAAATAAATTTTTTTTTTTTATAACTTCAAAGATTTAAACAGGATTTGTATAAACTACTAGATGTATTTAATATTAATATTATTATTATACTGACTCCACCACTGCTAACCAAATTAATAAATACTTTATTTACCAAACATAGTTTGGTAAACAAAAAAAAATTAATAACATTTCTGATGATCAAATACATGAAATGTACGAAAACTGTGTATTTTTAAATCATTCCTGCTAAGCTATCTATGCATACGATATAGTAGTGAAATTTTGGAATTTATTTAGTAGTTTACACAGTTAGTGATTTTCATGGACAAAAAAATTTTAATGTAATAGTATGAATACAATAGAAATTATTCCCTACAACCACTTCAGTTTATAGACATTTTTATTATGTTTTAGGGTATCATAAAAGATAATAAAATCTTTTATTTCCTTAACATTATTACGTATAATTTATTATATTATTTTCGTGAATCAGATTTTAAAAAGGGTAAACATTTCTTCTGCAGTTAATTGTCAAAATTCTTTTATAGTTTATATTTATACATTATTTTAACTACCAACTAAGATAAATGATTGATTAGGGGAAAAAACTTGGTTAATTTTATTTAAATTAACATTTATTTTTACATAGATATTATCATCAATCAAAACCATTATTAAATCAACTAATAATTTTCAAGAAAATGGTCAAAACAAAAATTTTACAGAAATTACATAATTCTTTTAACCTACTAAAAACCTTCGTACAAATAAGATAAAATGATTGCCTACATAAAAAAAGAAGAAGAAAAAGATTCCCTTTCTTTTGGTGTTTTAATTCGAAATTACAATTTATGTAACATGTACAAGTATTTACAGTAATTTGAAAAGAAAGAATCAGTACGTCTACTACAATTCAAGAATGGTCTCGGGCTCACCACATATTATAGACTGTACTGATTCTAGGGCAATTATTATGCAGGGTGATGGTTTGTCCGAGGTCACGCTGAACCGCCAGGTTTCCCCAATGAAGGTTACCCACTGTATAGAGCCATGGTGTGCACCGTGACTCTTCTGCAGATCCCACGGAATCTATCGGTGGCTATTAACATATAAAATAATCTAAAACAAAAAGGGATTAGCAAATTTTAATTATTAGACTGGTAATAATAATATTTAAAAAAAAAACTGTACCACTACAACCCATAAAGGGCTTGGGTTCAATACTTGGTAAAGAAATAATTGTTTATGAGACATCGGCTGTGTAAGGAATTAGTTTGTCTGAGATCACGCTCAACCGCCAAGTTTTTACTCCAATCAAAGGCACGCACTTTGACCCCCAGGAGGGTCTGTAGATCTCTCAGAGTCCATCCGTGGCTATATTCATACTAAATAATTTATCTCCCACAGCCAGATTTGAACCCGCAACCATGAGCACCCTACTAAAAATTTATTGTTATTTCGGAAAAAATTTAATCTCAGCATTATTTATAAATTTTTTCTCAAAACTTAATTTTGAAATCCTATGTTCGCAGTGATAAAGATAATATTTCTTGGACTTTCGTTTATTACATTGTAAAATGTGGTTCCGTTATAGAATGGTGTAAATGTTAACAATTTTTACCTTAGAGGTTTTTGAAGTAACGAATATATTCGTTGACAACTGTTTAAGAAATCTTAAATAAATAAATGCTTGTATTTTGAAATTTGAAGTTATTTACTGCATAACTGTATTTAGGCCTTATCATATGGCTCTCTTCGGTTGTGAGCTAGATAAACGATCTCCTGAGAATAAAACCGAGATTTTGTTTTGAATTTTTAAGAATAATTAAAAATCATTTGCGGTAATTTCAAATCAGTTTTTTTTATTTTTTATTCCGCTACAGCAGCTCGTGGAAGTAAACACATATGCGCATATATAATATGCAAGATCGTATTAATACACAGTGTGCATTTGATGATATATGTAAATAACTAAAAACAGTACATGACTAAAGGTTAACAGGCTCGTAAATCATACAGAGACGGAATTCTTAATCCGGGGGTATGAATTTTTTTCTTCATTTACCTCTAAAGGTTAGTATATTTTTTCTTTCTTTATGATATACTGTTTTTCCCGACTTTTTAAGGAAATCGAATATTATCCGATACCCCAATCTAGATTAGGTTGGATAAGAACAGGTGGGTCTGGAAGTCATAAAAAAACCCAGAAACCTTTTAAAAGTTGAATACGATAATATACAGAAAGAGATATCGGTTTTATTGAATATATTACAGTAAGCATTTGCATGATTAAAAAGTTCGATAATTTTTATTAACACGAGTAGATTACAGTCTTATCTACAGGAACTGGGAGTAATAAATAAATAATACAATATTGTTGTGCTCTACCGACGCAATATTAACTTACCGAGGTTTTGGAACAGTTTTTAAAAGTACACAAGTAATATCCATGGAAAAATTTAGTTTTTGTTAAATATTATTTACAACTTAATCTGTTAATAACCATATACAAACTCTGTAGAATCTCTAGGAATCTCCAACCTATGTTAACCATAAATTAATTAATAAAAAAATCAGGCAGTTGAGCGTAATATTGGACTGCAGAACCGTTGTCATAGAAACTGTAAAGTCTCTATCATATACTAAACCTAAGTCTTAGGTTAATGTTTTTTTTATAAATATCAGTAACTACAACAATCACTAATGTTAATTTTTTTTTTCTTCGCCAACACAATACTTCAACGACTTCTGTTAGATATATATTTTTCTAAATTCCTTAGCCTTCCCAACATATCGAAAGATATTACACTAATTTTGGTGATTCGTTAATTATGAATTTATTGTAATTTGGAAATTAATCGATTATTGTTACTACTAACGTTGATAAACGATTCACGTGCTAAATATAAGAAGGTTAGGAAGTTTGGCATTAGTCTTTCTGATTATTTCAACGATAACCAAAAATGCCTGTTTGAAACACACACAAACCCTCTTCCAGAATTTTTTTTTGGCTCAGGCGGCCATAAAAACTTTTTTTTCTTTTAACACTGGAACTATATTTTTAATATTTTTTTTTCAATTATATTAAACTATTTTAGTGTGCAAAAATAATAGTTATAATTTATTAAATTTAATATCAAACAATTTTAATAATCCTTTGACTTAGCTGCAGTCCAAGCTAATTGATCTTTGCTTATTTTCAATTCAGAACAACCAAAAAATACTGATAACAAAATATTTTTTTTATGATCTTGTATTCTATAATGAAATTTATGAGAGGACATGACAGCTCCATCTAATTATTTTTTATTGCTTTAACTACCTCTCTTATTAAACCATGTACAAGGTCTTTCAATGTGAAAAATAAATAAATAGCACTAAAAAGAATATTGCAACAAGTGAAAATATTGCAACATTAAGAACGTTGAGTAACCGGCATAACCGGAATCAAATAAAAAATTGAACGAACGATAATGTTTTCTATCTACATCTCCTTGAAATCAAAACCGTAAGCTGTGTTCGTCTTAAAACCCAACCGACAATTTCAGAAAAATATTACGAGCTTGTATTTTGAGTTTATCAGCGGGTCTATGACTCATTGTACAATTACTCCCTATTAATACTTCAAATCAAAAACGAAATGCTCATTCCCATATATTTATATAATTTACCCATTGATCTAAAATTAATGAAGCATCTCTAATAACACAGTTTTGAAAATAAAGAAAAATACGACACAAAACACTGATCAATATTATTGTTAACACTTAAATAGTTAAGGGAAATACTACTTCATTCTAGTGCAAATTACCGTTTAGCACAATTAATCAAACACAGTTTAAAATTTGGTGTATATAAAATAATGAACGTTTGCAACATTTGTTCTCCTACTTGTATATCTTCCAGCATTCCTTTCTCGCCCGCTCGACCACAGTGTGGAACTCAATCCCTCCTATCATCCGTCATGCTTCTTCACTATCCTCATTTAAATCCTCGCTTTTCCAATATCTCTTGGCTTCCCAAACAGATATTCTCTAAGCAGGTTAACATTTACTTAAAATAATCAACACTGAATAACAGATTTCGTTGTTCAGTCGTTTTCTTTTTTTTTTTTGTAAAGAAGATAAACATCACATAAAGAAATTATTTCGTCCTAGACCATATATTTATTGGTTGTTATTTATTTATCCATTTTAGTTCCTTAGTATTTTGTTATGATTCGTACTCTTTTGGCACTTCATAAATACTTTATGATTTGTATTATATAGCCTTCTGGCCTTATATGTATTTTTCTCGCATGCTCCTTACATATGTTTTTTTGTAATTGAGTAATTAAATGTTAAACTATTGCTTGGGAACTTTAAATAATTAGGATATGAATGTTAGGACAATAAAGTTTCGAAACGTCACGAAAAGATAGTTTTACATTTACTAAAAGAATAATTTAAAATTTACAAACATACAAATATAAAGTATCTGATGTCATAATCTACTATCAAATACAAAATCTGTTGTTTCTTTATTTATATTTTTTTTAACAATAAAAATCTATGGCTTATCTAATAGATATTTATAAATATTGAAATTAGTTTTCAAAAACTCTAATTCTATACCTTCTCATTAATATTAATATATCAGTTACTACAAGCTTCAAGATTCACATTGTTTCTTTATGATTTTGATTATCTTTGTTGTATAATTATGTTTTTTGGAGGGAATTTTTAAAATACTTCCTAAAGTAGAGATTATGTACATACATATGTTTTCACATATTCTTTGATTACGTGTTTGCTGGTTTATCAATCCATTTAATGTAAATTGCTGCTGATGAAGGCTAAATTGAAAGCACTATAGTGGGAAAGCACTAAATTTTTCTTAACAACGTATAGTCAGGATAGGGCTCTCTAACGAGTTCCTGACACCGTATAGGCTTAGAACTCCTATTTTAAGTCACCATCGAAGGCATAAGCAATGATATTTTACATCCTCTGAAAATTCTTACGTCATCGTGCTGGGCTGCGAAAGCGCGATCTTGGACGTAGAAGGTTGCTGTGCTAGTTACTACACCATTGGAGACTCCTGTAAGAAATGTAAAACTATGGCGACGTTTTACGACAGTGAATCGTCGCCAAAAAATATTAATATTAATACAAACGGAAAAAATACCAATAGAAACTGAATTTAAGGTTCTTCCTTACAGTATAAGAACCAGTATTAACGATTATAATAATTACAATTAAATAAATGTAAAGTTGGGTCGCCTATGGTATAACTTTAAGCATAACAATCTTCTATGCCCAAGTTAACGGGTTTGTAGCCCTGCAGGTGAACCCAGAATATTTTAAAAGGGAGTAATGAATTCATGGTTATGCCGTCTTTCAGAAGTGACGTAAAATGGGGTTCCCGTTCCTCTAGGATGGAATAAATTGTCAAGAAAAATACATATCAATAAAAATACAAATAATAATTTTGTATTAACCATCCTGCACATACCATTACCAATCTCTACTACCTCATATCTCATTCTTACTTCCAAATATCCTAAATATACATACCAAAGGGTTTATTGCATCAAATGTAATTATATAATGGTACTCATTGTTTATTCATAATAATTAGTATATTATGAACTTAATCAAATAATAATGAACTTTTTGAAATAATATATGTAGAAACTTCGATATACTAATATAAGTTAGGTATACTAGGTAGGTATACTAAGCTATTACTAATTTCTATTTCTATTACTGATGCATAATAGTAATGTGGTTAATGTCGTTAAACGACCCCGACTAAGATGGACTGGACATGTGGCCAGGATGAGGATGAGGGGGAAACCAGTCGAAACATGGAGGTCATCCATGGACGGAGGATAGTCGGCCGCCCACGTCATATTTCTCCGATTTAATAATAATAGTAATAGACATCGGGAATAGTAATAGACAGCGTCTATACACGATTACTAATGTAAGATAGAAACACGGGTCTAATAATGTTTTGGCTCCTCAAGTATGATAATATATGATATGCACTATATAATAATATGCATTATATAATATATAATATAAGATATGCACCTAAACAATAAGTAAATAAAAATCTGACTGGGTTATTTCGCAGCTTCCATAAACGAATTTCCTATTTCATGTGATAATGGTGAGTTTAACTTTATTTAGGGTAAGACTTAAATTTCACCTAACTGATATTCCTACTTTTCTACCTGAATAATATATCTATTATAAGCTCTCTGTTGCTGTTAACAGTTGTTATTCCCCTGTTATTCAAAATCAACTTAGTAGATACTTTTACACACTATAATGTTTCAATTCTTCATGTGAGTATTATCATAGTTTGTATCCAATTAACGAGGTGTGAAGTCTACTATTATACTATTAGCACTTTTATTTGTGACCAGGTTGTGGGGTTTTCGGTCCAAAGTCAAAATTGATTAAATAAAAAGAAGTCCAAAAAAAGATGTTGTATTCATATTCTTTACATTAAACGGTAACACCAACGACATAACCATAATATAACATAACGCCAGCATAACACCAACTAAAAATCATAGATAAGTAATTAGTAAAAACAAAGATTATATGCAATATTATTTACAAATTTTAATAGGATGCTTACCGCTGAGCCGCAAAGATACGATAAGAAAAATAGTAAAATTTGGCAATTACTATTAGTATTAATAATATCACTAGTGATATTTGGTGAATTCATCTGATAGTTGTTTATTTAACTTCCCTATTCCAATTAGTTTTGTTATGTTTTATTTTTTTTTCTCCCACTTTAGTAATCATTTTAAGACATGATTGTTTCCCTCCAAAATTAAAAAAAAATAACAGACTGATATAGCTCTACCGAATCATACTTATACAGATTTCATATATTCGATCATATTACTTATTTACATGACAAAAAGGAACAAACATTTAAACACAAAATTTATGACTGACAGGGGTATTAAAGAGAAAGCCCATAAGTAATAATTTCACTTATATTAAAGGAAAACAGGGAGCGGAGTGGCTCAAAGGTAGAGCACTGAATTGCCATGCCGGAAATCCTGGTTCAAATCCCGCTGCAGGCCATGACTTTTATTTAGTCTGTTTGCTGCGGGAGATGTATCATATAGGATCTAGGACTCTCCTGGGGCCCACACAGCCTCTATAAAATATTATACAAATAGGGTACCCAAAATAAGGGGGGGGATCTGGTGGTTGCTCGTGACCTAGGACAAGTCACATCCTAGCAGAACCGTTGCGCATGAAACAGTACAGTCACTACCATGTACTGAACCCCAGACCCTTCATGGGTTGTAGTGGTACAGGTTTTTTTTAATAGAAAAAAATTGGCCAGGGTCTTAACACTAATATAATTTTCATTAAATTTATTAATAACATTGAATTTAGATTAAGCATCTGTAATGGAATTCATGAATTCTATATACATTTTATGAAATAGTAGTAGTTCATGTCATATTTTATTTTCATTGTTGAAAAAGGTTTATTGATGATATCGCTGTATAATTGTTAATAATATGTTTTTGTTGGCATCAGGTACGTTTACTCAAGTTTTTCACTGTATACATAATAATCATCATCATAGTCGTTCCTCTCTACCGCTCTGCAGTGTGAGGTTTCTTTTTGTATAGCCCGGACCACTGTATACATAATAATTTAGAGCAAATTACCAATAGTATGGAAATGTTTACATCCATAAGTATACATATGTTACCATAATATAATATGTAATATGTAATGTGATATAATGCATATAATCATGATAAAGTCAAATCAAAGCAAATTACTACTTCCGATCGATCGTTTAACGCACCAGTTTTCAAAACATCGCATGGTTAGTACGATAAGAGTCAATATTATATAGAATCAATATTTCTAGCCAACCATTTCAATTGATTTATCTGCCACTACTAAATTCGAAACTCGAACCTTCAGCATAGCAACCTAACACCCTACACACAAATTGCATATCAAAAACTGTTATGTTTGTTTATCCTAAACCGAAGTTTTTATAATTGTAATATTCCATAACATATTTTATGAATATCTACATAAAAATAAATACTGATGTAATGTTTTATAACAACTCATATAAATAAAAACTGATAATTAGGGAATATTCCAGGTAATTTACTTGTAAAGATGGAACGCAGAACGCCTTACGAAGATGCAAAGACAAACCCGCATAACAACACCGTATTGCGTGTGCAGTTAGTAAGGCACTCAGTAAGAATAGTACAAGAAACAATACGTGTAATTAATTTACACCAAACTTTGCAAGCTAATAATTACAATTCAATCCCTACTGTATCTTGATCAGGTATTTATTAAAATTGAATGATAAATACTTTTTTTCAATTAGACTCTGTAATCATTATTAGTTTATTCTTTCTCAATATTCCTATATATATTCCTATATAAGTTCAAAATTCAAATTAAATAATCTTTAACAAGGAAAAGCCAGTGATATAAACATTCAAACGGATTGTAACTACCAAACATTAAAATGCTTTTATTTAGTAGGAAATGGGCATTCAAATTTTCGCTTATTTATTTTTTTAAACAATATATAATCAGTCTACTTAGATAAAGTGAAATATGACCAGGCATGAATGATGTAGATTAATTTCATATCAGTGACTTAAAGAAAGAAAGAAATATGAATTAGAAAAAAGGCGGATTAGGGATATCAATTCAAATAAAATAAAGTTAATGTATTTTCAATTTCGTAAAATAGTTCTATAGAGCTCAAATTAGACTCATATTTTTCTTAAGGAACACTCAAAAGGGGTTGTAATTTATATTGGCATAATTTAGAAACTTGTGGAATTGCGCCATTAATTTTTAAAACGACCAATTTTGTGATGTTACGATAAAACACTTTTCATAAACATCTACTATTTTTTTATGTACATAAAGTCGAATAAGTGCATGGAGAAGATGTAGAATATTTTATGCGAAATAGACATATTCTTCATCAGTACAAAGGAAATAAAAGTATGTGAACCTATCAATTCGCTTATAAGGCGAAGATTAGTCATAGAAAGATTCTACGAAGAACCCAACAGTCATATTGTGCAACTTAAACAAAATACTTGTGACAACTAAACCAGAAACCTTTCGAACGTTTGATGCTGTTGCAAGTGGAGCATTGTGTCAATAGGCCAGGGAAAAAAATTATAAGTGTGATGCGAGAAAAAATGTTTCTTATAGATTGTTAGGGCATATGTTTTCATTAGTTTGACACTAATAAACATTATTATTTTTCAATTTTTTGCTTTAGAAAAAATTATGTTTATAATTTAATTGCTATTTGTATCAATGAAATATAATTTTTAAATTTACATTGAACATATTTCAACATCCAATTCACCATGGAGTTGGAGAAAGATGGCAAACTCCCCTTCCTGGATGTCCTGGTTGAAAAGAAAGGCAAGTACTTAGGACATAGTGTATACCGTAAACCGACCCATACAGACAGATACCTCCATGCCACTTCACATCACCATCCCGCTCAGAAGGAAGGAATTATCAACACTCTACTCAACAGAGCCGAAACGATAGCTGAACCGTCTCAGTTTCCGAAGGAGAAGAGGCACTTGAGAACAGCCCTCCTAAAGAACGGATACGACCGAGAAACCATTAACAGGGTAGAAAACAAACGAAAGCACAAAAAACAAGACAAACACCAAACAGACAATGAACCTGTAACTCAGACGACCATCCCCTACATTAAAGGTACTTCGGAAAAAATTGCCAGAATCCTAAAGAACCACCACATCAAAACCGCATTCTCTACAGACAAAACAATAGCCCACATCCTACAGAATCCCAAAGACAAGTTGGGGCTACGTACCCCAGGCATTTACAGTATACCCTGTTCCTGCGGCAAGGTCTACATAGGACAAACAGGAAGGACCATCCAAAAAAGAATCAAAGAGCATATATCTTGCGTCAAAAATTTCAAGAAAGAAAAATCGGCTGTAGCAGAACACTTTTACAACACCAACCACCACATACCCTTTGAAAACACTACCATCCTTACAAAAGATTCTAATTACCATCTCCGTAACATAAGAGAAGCTATCGAAATTGTCAAACAACCCAACAATTTCAATAGGGAAGATGGCTATAAGCTCAGCAAAAACTGGTATCCGGCCATCCAACGCAAGACCCATACACTACCTCACCGTCCACATACAGATGAACCCCACCCCACCGAACACACACGAACACACCCGAACACAACACGACCGACACAAGCGAACCAATGGGAAGGCCGACTTCGATCCAGACCACGCCCCCCAGATATAAATACCCCGACTCCAACCATCCGCTCTTCATTAACTGACTAACCCTGAAGAAGCTCACAGCACGATGAGCGAAAGCTTGGTTCATAACATCAACAAGACACGGTCCATCCCGGAAGTTGAATATAAAAAGAATATTTGTTTTATTATTATTATTATTTTTTAAATAATTATATATTCCTTATTTAACAGTCGATAAATCGAATAAAAAGCACATTTAATAAGTCTTGAGAAGCATGAGAATGATCCAAAGAAACCATCCAGATTTGACTAAGGTATTGTCCCTCTTAACTGTATTATAATTTCATAACAATTTCACCCCATTGTAGTGATTTATATGGATCATTTCAACTTTAATAGATAATAAATGATAAAAAGTATGGATTGCTTTTACTACCACAAAACATAATTTAAAATAAATTTATTATTGCGTCTTGGACTTTCATCGTCCAAGTATGGTTTAATCAGTGACATGATATCACAAAACAAGCATATCACAGCTGTTATGCGGGCTTGCCTTCGTATCTCTGTAAGGTGTTCTGCACTGCTTCAGTACAAAATAATTTAACTGAGATATTTAATTATTATTGCAACTGAAAACTCAAAATTCATAATTACTTATATATATTTTCGTTTTACCCTCTTTGGGGTACGTTGGATCGACCATTTCTTTGTCTGTTGTTCTTTTTATAGTACCCAGTATTTCTTCATGCTTTCTGATCTTCTTTTCCTCTCTTCGTCCGAAATAATGGGTTTGGAATTTTGTGTAGATTTGTCTTGGAACCTTATATTTTCATCTTTAGTAATTCATTTAGCTCTTCGATTAATTAGTGATTTCTCTGAAATCTTTAATTCTGCTAGGTCTTTCTCAGTTTCTTTAAACCAGTTGTGTTTTTGTTTTTCGGTTACGGAAAAGGTCAAAAGATTTATTTGGTTAATCTGTTAGGGTTCGTTCTGAGAAAATGACCATAAAAATGTATTCTCTTTTATTCGCATAGCATCTGAAAGTATTTCAATTTTCTTGTACAAAGTTTAGTTCTTGATGTATACTATGTCTTAACCCGACTTGAAGTTTTTGTTTTTTCTTAGTGCTATTCTTATTTTTGTCTGTAGCTTAAATTTCTTGATAATCATTTAAAGTGTATTAAATGCCCAGAGGATTATATCCTACCGGCATCTAAAAACAATCTCTGTAAGTTATTTTTTATTCAACGTTATTATAAAACAATCGCAATGGCCCTCTGATCAATCCGTAATACGAGTCTAAGTCGCAAATACAAAAATAATTTACCATGCGAGAGATGTCGCCTCATTTATCACGCCCGTTGTTGTGATATTAATGGGAAAGAATTAGAAGTTGTACAAATAAAAAAAAAATTGGCCCTACCAAAATTGCGCCCAATCTAAAAATCCAGGACCCTCCCAGTGGAAAAAAAAAACCAGCCCCACTAGGAGTCTAGAAAATAAAGTAGCGGAACCGTCCTCGAGTGATATACTAGAGGCGGTCAATAAAATGTATGCCGGTTTGAACAGCGAGATCACATCATTAAAAACCTCCCTGGAGAAATATGGGGAGCTCACCATTGAGGTCAAAGATCGGCTGACCAAAATAAAGAGCCACCTCGAAGGACAGACCAAGTTCATTGATGAACTTAGTTCTGAAAATAAGGCCCTCAGAACAAAAGTGGGTGACCTGGGCGTCCGCCTTAATAAGGCAGAACAAGGCCTACTTCACAGGTCTCTAGAGATTAGGGGCATTCCGGTTGGACCTGGTGAAACCCCAGCAGCTCTACTGTTGAGTGTAGGGGCCAGCCTCGGGGTTAAGATCGTTGTAGAGGATCTCGACCTAGTAGAGCGCCGCAGACCGAGGAAGGACGACCCACGACCAGTTTGTCCTCCAAGTCATAACCAAAATCGTCCCAGTTGACACGCCCTATAATCAATGTGGGAAGGGAAGGCTTGGGTGCAAAACTTGAGTGCAAGAAAAGTAGGACTGGACTGTGATCTGATGAAAGCTCTTCCAAGGATTCAATATTGGCTTGTGCGGGAGAAATCTGGGATGTAACAAATATGTCGGGATGGTTTTTGAGGGATGTAGGCCAATAGGTAGGATTTTTTGGGGCAAGGCTTTCTGAGGATGTGAGAGAATATAGAATATTTCCACGGGAGTTGGATGCTCGATAACCCTATCGTTGGTGTTTAGCGTTGTAGTCTCCTCCAGCAACGAAACGCGGGCCAAAGATCGGAACAGGGAATCTAAAAGGTGATGAGAGAGGGAACTACCGGGAGGACTGTATACAGCTGAAAGTGTGGAAACGGCGTGATGGAAGGGCGTGAGGGGGGGATACTGATGTTGATTGAATAGCATCAGTTGGAGTGGAAGGAACAAGGTAATGAGATAGAGTTTTATGGATGAGAATGGTGGATCCGGCATGTGAAGTGTTGTCTGGGTGGTCCGATCTATAAGTGATGTATTCCCGTATATAGAAATGAGTAGGTTGAGTGAAGTGAGAATCAGTCAGCAAAGCTATATCTATTGGTTTGTCATGAAGAAATATGTCTAGTTCGGCACGGTGATTGAGTAGGCCGTTTGTATTCAACAAAAGGATATTTAAGGGCTTTATGCTCATCGGGGGAGATTAAGTAGAACTCAAGAATAAGAAGTCTTGTGAGTAGGACGAATGGTGATATGAGTGGTTTGATGGTGTCCTGAAGATCTCTCAGGAAGGAAGATAGGATAAACCTTATGTCTGTTAGATGGTGGACTGGATATACATCTGGAGATTGGGGTGGATAATTTATCTGGAAAGGAGGGTTGGCTGGGAGCTGAATCTGTGGAGCTGGATTTATATTTGTTCTTTTAATTTAGGGAATTTTTCGAGGGTTCTGACAGTATGGAGCCGGATTTTGTTGTTGCGGCGGCAAATTGAGCCGTAAGGGTAGGTGATAGAGAGGAATTTGCTAACGTGGAGGTTCAGTTGTAGGATGGGATGTCTGCAATTGAGGTTGAGATTCTCGGAGCTTGGATTGGGAGGTCTGTGTCTTGTTAAGGGAAGTCTGAGGCTAGATTTGGGAGGTTTGAGGCTCCCTACTGCGAGGCTGTTGCAGATTAGTTAAAGCGCTGTTGCCCTTTCGTTGGTCTGTGGACGTTGTGTTTGTAGATTGTTGAAGGTTGAACGAAGTTTTTTGTAATTCAGGGAAGATTGAAACGTTGTCGACTTCAGGTGCCTCAGTCGTAGTTCTCTATTCTTTCTTTTATTTTAAAACATCTCTGGCGATGCAAGTTTTTATAGGCTGCACAGCCTCTATGGTATGCGGGATGATCTCCGCCACAGAGGGCATATTTTGCAGGTTAGGTATTAGATTTTTGGCAAGTGTTAGTTGGATGTGAGCCTGCTCACTTGACGCACCTGGGATTTGAGTGATTAAAAATTTTATTTTCGATATATATACATTTTAAAGTTAGGCAATTCGCATTTATAATTACGATTGTATTAACTATTGGACGTTAAAGACGGTCTGTTTTGTTGTCATTATCTTTTCATATACAGTTTATTTTGATTTTAAATACTTTTGTCGTTCGATTTTCGTAGTAAACTGCCAGAGTAATTCTCGTTTATGTAATATATATATATATATATTATTTAACTTATTTTATATATATATATATATATATATATATGTGTGTGTGTGTGTGTGTGTTTGTGTTTGTGTGTGTTTAGTATGAACGAATTCATAAGCAAGAACAAATAAATCGTTTATTCTAGTAGTAACGGAGCCAGCGCCTTAGTATCTGAACTTCCTAAATAATTGTATAACTCGGGTTCATCTTATCCCACAATAGATTTTCATTGCTATTTTAAGAAAAAAAATAACTTATTTTCTTCCAAGAATACTAAAAGATTTTCGGTGCTGTTGATTAAGGTCAGGATTATCACTAAATAATTTAATAATAGAAGCCGGGAGTTTAAAGTGATTATCGAGATTACTCAAAGCTTAGAGTGTATTAAGTTTGGCGCTAACTCATTAGTTGTGAGCTAGGCAACAAATTTCTCGGGTTTCCCGAGTCTTGATTAAAGTCAGATGTTGTCACGTGCAGTTTACAACATATCCTCTCGTAATCAAAAGGGAAACATTAATATCGAATCCGAGCTCGTGGATGTATGTCCTCCTACATTTCAGATAAATGTGGATTCCTTCATTCAGTATCTTTCAATAGTTATATCTGATCCTTAAAATGATTGTATTAATATCCCCCACTGTTTCTCCGTAATAAATAATACACTGATCGTCTAATAAAGTGAATATTTATTTATAGACCTTTACCACATGGAAATACTGGTCGTTACACCAATTATAATATTCACAAATAGCCTGATCTATAAATCAATAGTGGAGGACACTGAATGTCTGGGACTTTCGCTTGATATTTTAAGGCAAAGTTTCCCAATCTTTTTTGTACCACGCCCCCCTTTTTAAAATGAAAATCTTCCACACCCCTCCTGTTCAAATAAAATTTCTACTACGTCCCTTTGCACAGCACAAAAAAATAATAAGTATTACATTGAAAATTTAGAATCATTTAGTTTTGCCGTCACAGAATACGTTACAGTATAGGTTTTAACAGGTCTCGCACCCCCCTGACTTTTATTTACGCCCCCCAGGTTAGGAAGCGTTGCCTTAAGGGAACCTTAACAAGCTCTCTTGGACACATTGTATACAGTGTATTGTATTGATTGTAAGAAAATTTCTGAATATTTAAAATGCTAAAAACCTGCATGTGGTTAGACTTGTCGCCATATCAATTTGAACCCGAAAATGCGTGTCAAACCGGACAATAATAATAGAATTATAGTAGATTTGAATAATTTTTGTAAGCTTTCTTACTATACATTTTATAATACATGCAAACAATTCTAGTAATTAATAATAAATCTTAAATTGTTCTGTTTATTATAATAAACATTTGTCTTGGACAGTTAGGATTCGTTTTGGGCAAGGTTAAAATTCGATCTTTACACCAGTTTATTTTTTCCTGTAACCGAAAACATTTCAATACATATTTCACTTATTGGACTGTATTTATATATTTATGCAAACATAACAGTACATGACATAACATTCAGCATTGACAACATAACCTATAATGTTTTCAATTAAAACATAAGTTCACAGAAAACTCCCTTAAAAAACGTTTTATCAATTATGCAATATTCATTTAAATAGTTTAATAAAAGCATTGTTTTTATAGAACAGGAGTGTATTGCGGTTAATGTTGCGGGAGGCCTTGTCCCTACGTGGGATGTAGAGCCATCTATACATGGATGTATTGTTTTATAGAATTAATTAGTTTTTTGTTTCATTGGATGTGTTTGATTCATGTTTAAATATATGAATCAAAAAGAGAAAATATAACTGTAACATTAGAATTCCATGGAGGGTATGGAAATTCGGAGGTAGCTGTTTGCTGATCAGATATGAATAAGTCACCTTTTTATTCATAATTCTTGTTCCTAGCTGAGATTGAAAAGCCCCACTGCAGCTCAATTCTAAACTGATTATTCAAATTTTTTAGATAAGATCTCATTTCATATAAATAGAAAACTATCTAATATTTCTTTTATTATTTTGGAAGGGAGATTTTATTATGTGGTCAGAAGATGAAGGAGTTCGTAGATTGTAAATTATTAAATAGTAAGATTTTAGCAAAATTAATGTTGTTATCTTACGATATAGATAAATAGTAAGATTTTAGCTAAATTAATGTTAACCTAGGATACAGATTTAAGGATCTAAAAAAAATTTGATTGATTATTGGCATGTAGTAGTTCGGCAAAAAATTTTTATTAGTAGTAATGAAAGAAACAATTATTAATACTAAATCATTTGGAGCACATCATCGAAACCAAGACAAAGTATCGAGAAAAAAAAACATCTTTCGTTTAGTATCGATAGCATTGGGACTGATAATTGACACTGTGTTCATATAGATTCAGTGACGTTTGACGAAACTTGAAACAGTTTTGTATTCTCCTGATAAGCAGTATTTTCCAATTTCGGTTTTCATTTTTATCTTTTCATTTATATTGAGGATATGATACTGACCGTGGATCGTGACATATGATATAGTACATTTCTTTTTGTTTATATATATCTTAAACATAATCCTAAAATCCTTGTCTGCACACGGTCCATAAATAATTATAAAACCCCTTTTATGAAATTTGTAATCGGGTTTCTTTCATACAATTTACGATCACCTGATTTATTATAATTAAGTTCTTAGAATTTAAGCATAATTTATTAAATAGAGAATTTATTATAACTAGGTGCTTCAGAGCAACTGAGGATAAAACATAGTGTCAAATATCGATTAGTAGTAAGTTCTTGTAGAAAAGAAATAAAAAAATATTATATTTATATCCGAAAATGATAAATTCATTTTATTATGATATACAGTATTACAAACTCACTTTTAAACACAGATAAAACCAAATCACTGTTTGGAAACTCACAGCTAGTAGAAAATTAGATGTTGGAGAGTACCTGTAGCAGCGTATGGGCAAGCAACTGGTCTGCTGAGAAATTGGTTTCCTCAGTTCAGGCGTAAATAGTGTCGCAGCTGGCGCCCTGAGATCTTCTCGTATAATGTGAGCCGAAATCAGTCCCCATTCCATTTAACTGCCCTAACTACTAGGCTTGATTAAGTAGTGTAAATATATTGCTATTTCCAATTCTCCAAACCAATTCTGTCATCATCAGAGCACACTCCAAAAGACAATCACACCAAAGAAGACAAAGTGCAGCACATCTCACAGCTACGGTCCAAACAAACCTTGCTGCAAGACACTCCACAACAAAGGCAAAGGCAGTTAATAAAGGAATACATCTGGGGGAGTTGTAAAAACAGCTGATCAGCATAAGTTCGAGTAGCAGAAACAACCTAGCGATAAAATGTAAAAAGCACATAAATGCATATGAAAATTTAGATTTAAATAAAATATTTATTTAGGATTATTTAAAATAGTCAATCTTTCAGATTAAAATTGATTAAAATTTTTAAAAGTTTCATAATTAAAATAAAGTTTTTTAAGAAGATGTACATCATGCAAAACATTATTGCATGCTAGCTAATGCATTTAACAGAAGTTATGGATTTATCTATTCTCTTTAATTGCTTAATATCTTGTCAACATTTGTAATGTTCGTTTACATATTAATATTTTTTGTTTAATTATTTCTTTTTAAATTGTTTTCCGTAACTTTTTACACGCTCTATGATTTGTATCATTTAGCCCTCTGACCATATATATATATATATATATATATATATATATATATATATATAATGTTTATTTTTCTGTTCATATCTGTTATTCTAAAAGGACTTAGTCCCAGAATAAAGACACTTTTATATTCTATTTTATTCTATTTAATTAGTACACTTGTGATCATTTATTTAATCAATTCTGTTACTAAAATCTGTAACGAGAGGAAAACAGCTAGGAAAACTTATCAAAACCTTCAGCCACTTCTGACAAACGGAAAACACATCCTTCGGCTATGTTGAAGCCCCTATTAGGAACATATGCTAGATTTGGTAAGCTGAAACATAATTCCACCATTAATAATAAATATTGTCCGACTGTCTAAGATACTGAAGTCGAGATATTTTGTTCGTCTTCAATACTTTGTTATTCTTTAAAAAATCTTGGGTAGCTCACCCTAAAATTAAAAAAAAAAGAAATAAAAAATAATATGACAGAAATTAAATGGCAATTAATTGAATTCAGTAACTTTAATTATACCTGATGAAACAGTATGTGACAAATAAAATAAAAGAACAAAAAATCAAACACTTGTTGTTAAACAGAACCATTTTCGACTTCTTTATTTTATTTTATATTTAATTTTTTTTAAATTCATAAGATATAAATTTAGATAAAACATAAGCAATAAAAAATGCTTTTGAAATATATATATATATATATATATATATATATATATATATATATATATGTGTGTGTGTGTATGTATGTATTATGTATGTATGTGTGTATATGTGTGAATTTCTAACTGCAGAAAGGCAACTAGTCCATTTATCTAAATTTGACAAGAGAGAAAAAAAAGGGTATCTTGCCCTGGAATAGATTACTATTAGCAATATAACAAATACCTCGCTATAACGGCCCTCTTCAGTTAAGGCACGTTTTCGATTTACGGGCTATAATGTTAGTCTATAACGGCAAAAAACATCCTTCTTGAAAATGATCCTGACGTCGAACGTAGCGCTAAAGTTTCTCGAGGAATTGACTCACCCATTCGCTGTTGTAAATCACTGTAGAACGAAATAGACAAGAAGGCAAGACAAGCAACGTTGGACAATTTTTTTAAGCCAGGCCCATCCTTACCAGCGAAAAATGATGACGACAGTGATCTGCAGGCTACAACTGTTCATCATCTTCAGATTAAAGCCATTTTAAAAAAAATTATGTCTGTTATTATTTTATGTACAAATTTATGTACTTGTTATGTAAGTATTTTTGATTTAAATGAAATAAAAAGATAAAATCCATTTTAATGATAAACTATGTTACATATTTAACAAATTTGGAACCGATCCCATTGAATTTGGATGATTCCTTTTGATAATTGATTCCTTATAAAGCTTTTCTCTTTGCGGCCAAGTTTCGTGGAACGTATCTAGGAAGTAAAGAGAGGTAGGGTGTATTGAAGTTGCAAATACAGTTATATCATGTTTATAAGTATCCTTTCTGATGTAAACTTTCTCTGGCAAAGTTAAAAGTTTTAAAAACAAAATTGAAGTTAAACTATTGGTTTTATGCAATTAACGATGTATACATTAGAATTTGATTTGGTGAAATAGTCATGTAATCATTGTAACAATCACAAGCCTAACAATAATATTTTCCACTATAATACGTACCAATTCAAACACAATTAAAAAATAATATTTATATCCATTAGAATGTGGTTCTTTATAAAAGAAATGAAACCCGTACTATGATAAATAATGTCTCCAATATTTCTGGAAAAATTATGTGAGCCGATATAATTCTAGTTTGCTAATCGCTCAGAGTTGATTATGTCTTATCATCAAATTTAAAAGGGAAATTAATCGGGTAATCTTGAACCTACCCGTTGTATCTTAGGAGGGAAACAATTAGAGAGTCTATAACAATCTACAAAAAATGCCTTCTGTCTACTGGACAACTGTGCAAATTGGGAAAACATAATTACGAATGAAATTCTCAATGTAGTTTAAGAAATATAAACAACAAGAAAATTAAATGGAATGTTGTAAGAAAAATCCTTAAAAGGAAAGCCTTTAGTCTATAGAATTTGTAAAAAACCAACCAGACAACGTTCAACCGATGCAGACATCATCGGTGTCCTGATAGAACACAACATCAAAGAAGACACCAAACATCAAAGTTCACTGCATCTTACATCAACAATGCAAACAGATTCCTGAAGTAGATACAGCAAACTTGCTAGAAGAAACGTCACCATTGTAGAAACTCATAAATAGCTAGAGAAAAAATTTATAAATAGTTTATAATTTGATTGTAAAGTAATTATTTATAGGATATCACAATTTATTTATTATTTAAAAAAGTATTTTAACCAAAGATATCCGCGGGTAATCATGAATAAATAAACTTGATGATTACACATGAACAGACAATGACGATTAAGAGTTTAAAAAAAGGTTTGTAAAGCCCACCCTTTGCAATGAAAACTATTATGAAATGTTTAATTAAACATATCATTTATTATATACTATTTGCACGGCTGTCCATCAAATGATATTATGTCATTATTGTAGTACACGATTCTTCACTCAGCTTAGCATAACATTGAACCGAGGTTGCCCAATCCTTTGACCCAAGAAGCCTATTCTTTGACCCTTTGGTGGGAGACATTTCTTTATAGCCTGGTGACATCCTAATTTGATTCTGGCCTAGCAGTGGGATCTGAATAATCTCAGGTCTAGATTATATATGGCATTTTAAGAGGAGACCTTTTAAGCTCCTTAAGATTCTGTTCACCTCCTAAACGAACTATTCAACAGGCGAAGGTAAAAATTTCAAGGAATGGTGTAACAATGGATTCCTGAAGAGACATTTCGAGTTGGTCGGTTTTATTTAAAGGCATCATCAAATAATGAACCAGAAACTAATCACAATTTTGCAAGTATAAGAAATAAATTATAGTTTATATATTTTTTTTTATTTGATTTGAGTTACCATTTGGCAAAGACAAATAATGTATTGCGTTATAAGTAGGATGTGACCCAGGCAACCTGACGCAAAAAACAAAACATTTGAAATATGGAAATTAACAAGACAATCCCCACCACTTCTTTCATAATGTCAGTGCCCAGGCATTGTTATTGTCTAAGGGTTAGTCAAGTAATAATTCAGATATTTAACCGGAAAAAAACAACGTTTTCTTCATTTGCCATATTGTTTTTAATTATAAATCTTTGTAATCGACAGTAAATACATTTATAAATAGAACCACCCAACAGTTGACACGTAGAAACAAAATCTTCCCTCCCCAAATGCAATCCTCTCGATGGAATTCTCGATCCATTATTTTAATATTTTGCACCCAGGTAACAGATCACGAGATGGATACTTACAAAATTTCTTTGTAATATGGGGGGGGGGTTATATACTCTATTTCATACACCTTTAATTACCATTTATGAACATAAATAAACAATATAATTAGGAAAGCTTGGTGGTTGAGGGGATATCGGACACTGCATAACCGTTGTCCTTAAAATAGTACAAACTCTGCTGTGTGCAAAACCCAAGACCCTTCATGGGTTTTAGTGGTACAGGTTTTTTCCTCTACAAATGTGTTCGAATCAACTATAATTCTTACTTTTAATCACCTTTTTAATTAATTTTTATAATTTCAATTTGCAATAAAGGAGATTAGTTTTTTTTTTTTTAGTGCGTATTTTCAATAGAAGTTATAGTGTTCACGAAAAGGAAAATTGTCTGTGTGCATGTATATGGTAGTCAGGTTCCAGTCTAAAAATATTTGGTGAATTTTTGAACTTTAAGAAACTGGAATAAGGTTTTCAAGACAAATGCCTAAAAAGAAGATATGAGGAAAAGGGTAAGAGTATTTCAGCCCTTTTTTTCACAAAATCTCAAAATTCACGGAGTGCTTATGTAAATCATGACAAATAAAGTCTTAGGCAATTTTTGTAAAATCTTCCTAGAGAATTTAATTAAACTCAAAACACCAATGAACAATTACATTATTTCTTACATAACGTATGTCTTTTCATCCTTAAATATTTTTTCATGGTTGATATATTTATTTGTTTTCCCTTTATAAATTTATCCAGACCTATCAACAGACAAGATGACTATTAACAGATTTTCTGTCGCTAAAAGATAAATTGAATATTGAAAATTAGATCCCCATTGTAATTTTTATTTTTACCTATTACAAAATATTAGCAATCATCTTTAATCAGATCATTATCAATGGTAATAAAAATTGATAAATCTAAACTATAAATTTCATGCGTAAATCATATTTAAAAAAATAGATATATATAGTCATAGCAATAATAGTAATATTTTGTTTGAATAGTGAGGATCTAAACTATAATACTCATTGAATCGTGAACCAGATTTTTTTTTTTAATTTGGAGTGATAGTAATATTTTTTTTTTAATAATGGAGTAAATACCGTAAAATTTAACAATCTAAGTTTCTCTTACATATGAGAGATGGTCAAACGATGCCCTTCCTATAAACCATTCTGACGTAACAGTTAACATTTGACTTCTGTTGCTCAAAGGAAGTAAAAGTTAATTTATCAAACAGAGAACGGTTCGAGTCGAGGGCTCGTATCTATCAAGATAAACGTTTCATCAAGCTTTAACAAAGATACACTCAGCTTCAGTTTTCATTACAAACCTTTCAAACAATAGGAACCAAGGTTTTAACATTAAACACACACAACAATGAAATTCGCCAACATTTAATCTGGAGCTTACCCCAATTTACTAAGAACCCAGAGGTAGAAGGTAGAAATCTCACTCGCCGCAGGGAGAAGTAAGTAATGAGAATGGAAGAGATTAAAGAGGAGAGAGAGAGAGAGAGAGAGAGAGAGAGAGAGAGAGAGAGAGAGAGAGAGAGAGAGAGAGAGAGTGAGAGAGATGGAGGGACAGTGATAAGTACTAGTACAAGGAGGTCAACTTACACTCACGATTTAATTATACTTTATGATATATTATACTGTTATTATACAGAGCAAAACTTAACATAAGCAATGTGAACAATCATTATCACAAAAGATATGTATTGTAGAATTATTTTCGTATTTATATTAAAAATATTTTTAATATAATACGAAATTATTTCAAAAACATAAAAGATAATACATTACAAGGCAAATAAAGACACACAATACGTACCGTGTGAAAACCAAACCTAACTGTGATAATTTCAACAATCAGCTGAAGTATCCACAATATGAACATTTGTAAAAATAACCAATTAACATAATTTTAAAAATTTCATATCGAGCTGTAAGTAATAAATTTAAAAAAATGAAAATCGTAAAAGCAAGATACTACACCTTCTTTATATTAAATAGAATAAATTATAATTATTTTAAAATAAAACTGAGAAATTCATTGAAAAGAAAAATAAATTTCATTCCATTTCTTCTTGTTTCTATAACTCTGTTAAACAAAAATAAGAAAAGAAATTTCTGGATATTAAATGTAAAAACATATTAAAATAAACACACGGCTAAATTAGCTTTAAAAAAACGTATTACTACAACCCATGAAGAGTCCTGGGTTAGTTTCGTGGTAGAGACTGTAATGTTCCTTTGACAACAGCTGTGCATTGAGGTGATCTATCCGGAATCACGCTCAACTGTCCGGTTTCCTTCACATTAAGGGAGTCCTCTCTATAAAGGAAGGGTGAGCCCCAGGAGGATCCATCCGTGGATACTCACAGATTAAATGAGTGAACTGCTTCATCCGGATTACCCCCGGGGCTTAATATAATGCAATGTAATTGAATACAACATAATACTATAAGATATGATGTGACAAAATACCTATTAATTATAAAATAATAGTACCTAAAAAAATATTATCAGAAAAAATAGAAGGGCATCAGATAAAAGAATGGACAAAATAAAAGTACAAATCACAACTAATTATTGTTATAATGATAATAATTCAATAGCAGAGTTACGACAATGGAGCTGTTATTTAAAAAGTTTGTCAATTAGAGGAATAATAATTAACTCACTGCGTTTTTGTTTCTTAAAATACGAGGATTCTCTTCTTTTTTTTTCAATCTTTGTTTTTTCTTATTATTTTAAAGTTTGTCAACTAAGTAACTCAAAACTCAATTTATTTTTTTTTTTTTCATCACGTTTCCAAATTACAACATTTCTTATCACGGTTTTAGGCTTTGAATTATTTTAATTTTTATTCTGCTACGACGTGCATATTTATTTTAATGGCTAGATTTTCGTTTTGAGTATTTTTTTCTAGCAAAGCTATCATTACGCTCTAGAAGACTTTTTTAACCTTTTTGAATTATTTGTATTTTATTGCATTCATATTATTTATGATTTTATTTTCTGATTTCAACATGTATGATGTTTTATTCCTTTTTAAAGTAACACTGATAGGACTGTTTATTTATTGGCACATCCCATTCTATTGTATACTATGCGCCTATTAATCAGTCACTGAAAATCACATCATAGCATATTTGATAATTAAAAATGTTTACAAAAACTTAATCCCTATTACAATTTATAAAAGATCATATCTACAAAAAACATAAATAAAATCATCTCATCATATCTTCTCAATTTGATGTAATCTTTCAAAATCGATGATTTTTATGAATTTAATAAATTAAAATGTATTATATCATTAGTAATTTATTCATTTGCCGGTCATAAATTACATTTTTTTAATGTCTGTTCTTCTTTTTCTAGTGAACAACTATTTTCATTGATTATGTGAAATCCGTGTTCAGTTAAAGGATGCGTTGGTTTTTAATCGGTTGATTATTTTAGAAGTTTTTATCTACTGGTTGTCAGTCATGGAAAAAACCTATGTAAACGAGGAGATTTATTTGAATTAGCCTACCGTTGGTCCCATCTCAAAACTGATTTTTCCTTAAAAATGAATTTTCAAACGATATTGAAGTTTCGCGAAATGATGGAGATAAATCACTTGCTGCCTCTTTTGCCAATTTATCAGCTGTCCTATTCCCCTCAATGCCAGAGTCTTTTTTTAACTCTTTTCATTTTACTGGGAAATTTTATAGCGTAAGTTGTAGTTGGTTCATTTAACGTCACCTTATGCTGCTATGGCTAATCGGACGATGCTACAGTGGGAGCCCTAAATTTTGCCGATCTAGGTTTAATTAAGGATAGGGATCCTTGACGAGTAACTGACATCTTACAGGCTCAGGACCTCCGTTTAACGTCCCTTCCGAAGGACGGCAAAACCGAGGATTTTTTACTTTATGTAAAAAAGGTTGTTATGCTAACCACTCGACCACAGGTCGACCCATATAGCGTAAGTGTGCGTATGATTATTTCTCACCATGGTCTCCTCTCATCTCTTGCTCATCATGTATGCATGTACGTTAAGAATTGATTGTATCAAGATCAAGGTCTCTGTGTATATGAGAATCTTTCTTTTATGTAATTTTTGTGTATTGGTATTTTTTTGAGATAATGTATACTGTCAATGTTGTTTTACTAGTAATTCCTCCATTTCTCTCTTTAGGAATTATTTTCCTATTTTTATTATTTGTTTTTATTTTATTAGTGATTTAATTTGTTGATTTTAACAAGTATATTAAGGGAGGGGAGAAGCTCAGTGGTTGAGCGCTGAGTTGCTCTGCCGAAGGTCCTCGGTTAAAATCCCCCTCGCTGGCAGGTTTTTATTTAATCAGTTAGTGGGCGGAGATGGATTCTATGGGACTAGGACCCTCCTGGGGCTCACTCAGCCTAAAGTAGGTACCCAAATTAAGGGGAGAAACCTGGCGGTTAAGCCTGATCTAGGATGCTAGAGAGGAATCACCTCCTCAATCGTTGTTCAAGAAACAGTATAGTCTCCACCATGAACTAAATCCCAGACCCTTCACGGATTTTAGAGGTACATGTTTAACAAGCATGATTCTTTTTATTTTTGTACAAGTTTGTTGTTCTTAGAATTATTTCTCTAATATAATTTTACAATGGCGGAAGACTAGAGATAAGAAAGAAAACTAGTCTGCTTTCTCAAATCACAGATCATATCACAACTATTGTCGGGAAACCACCTCGACGATAAACGACCAAGGGAGTAGATTTAAAACACAGAACCATGTAAGCATAATACCCATTGACCCAGTTAACATGAGGAGATGAAGAAGAACAAAAGATGATTTACGAGCGATGAGATAGCTCGATAGGATTCATGGATGGTATTGAAGGTAGATATTCACTCAACAGGGAATCCTCAGGCCAAATAGAGTTCATCGATGAAGATAACGTAGGGGGAAAGTGAAGGAGATAAGTCAGAGTTTCTTACACTTGATGTTTGCATCTTATCTTAATTGCCATTATAGAGAACCACAAGGGTTAGTTGTGTTGAATTCAATAGTGCAGATGTCTTCTAGGACAATGAACCTAAAAGTTAATCAAGTGTGGCCGGTAGTTCTTGGTTAAACGATGTTTGGAAATATCTTTGCCTACACCTTAATTATTCGTAATCAAACGTTGTATCATACTCGAATGTATAAAAGAGTGGGATATTTTTCTAAAAATAGTTAACCATTATTCTATTTATTTGTTAGTAGCTCTAGAATAAGTGTGACATACCAAAGCTTAGAAGATATTATTTTGGTTTACTCAAGTATTGAGTTTAGAGAATCGAGATAGGGTAAATCAATAAATATAAGGTTCTCAATCCGGAGAAATATTTAAATTGCTAACTGCAGAAACTGTTGCAATTTGTCCACTTGTTTAATTTTTGCAAACGTGAAAAAAAAGGATCTTTTCCTAAAATAGTTTCCTTTGAGCAAAAAACAAAATATTGAAGGCGTTGTCAAGACTGTCCTTTCTTGCGGACAAGTGTCTTTTCTGTAGTAAACGATGTCTTCTGTATCTGATAAAAAAAGTCTTAAAAACAAAATCCCGGAAGTAGGACTAGCTATGTTATATTCATTAGTGTAATAAACAAAAAAATAATTAAATTTGTAATTACAGAAAGGATTTATAGTCCTAAAGTCTTCATCTGTGATCGAGACGCTACTCAAGTATTTCCACACCCTGGTCCTGTAAACATTGCAGACTCCTGTACCTGAAGTGGTCAGGATTTGTATAACATCTCACGGGAAATAAAGAAATTAGCCGAATGGTTCCACTAGCACCTTACGGGAGAAAACTTCAAAAGGTTTAAGTTAGTGGGAATTAACCTTTTTAAAGAGAGGGTTTTTCCACAATAAGCCATAGTCCGAAGACTGGTACTACCGGCGGGAAGGGTCGTGATCCGACCGGAAGAAAAATGTACTGTCTAGTCAGGAATCCCTCTTTTTACTGTAGTCTCACTAGGTTCTGGGTATATCCAGATTAAAGTTAGATTCAGTTGATGACAGAGCCTTTTTTTTTTCTGTTTGTAACTTTTCGATCACTAAGCAGATGGGATGGTGAATCAGGTTTTTAATTGTAGCTATTATTTTTATTAGTGCCTTAGGATTATTATTATTAGTTAACTTTCTGCAGTTAGCGATTGAGTTGTAGATTCTAGATAAATAAATGCTTCATTGAAATACGCCCTAAAACCAGCAATAAAAGAATTGACTAGACATATGGTAAGCAACCCAATTAAGAGTAATGGATTACATGTTCACTCGAAGGGAAATGTGGTGGTAGAACTTAGAGTTTATTAGACCCTCGGGCCGAAAACGAATTATGGAGAAAACCCGCAACTGAGGACTTTGCTTTCTTATTTGGAGATATCTATTCATCATGTCTGATCAAGCATCTAGATCGATTAGTTTGATGATGGTGGAATACTGAAAAGAGGGAGGCAAGCGGTACACAAACCAGAAAGTAGCATGATATCGGTACCTGTTGCCAAGTTCCCCAAGCATCAGATTGGGATACAAGATCCAAAATAGGAAGGCTTTTACCATCCTTGAACACTGTCCGAAACGCCAAAAAAAATCAAATTGAAATGCAAATAAACTTTCCGTTGACGGATAAATTATACCAACGTTTCCTTAAATAGCCTGAATATCGTTGATAAACGACAAATCTGATCCAAAATATTTTCTCAAATCAGACTATTATTTTCTTAAACTAGTGGGCTCATATAGATGTTCATCTGACGTCATCAACATCCTTGGTGTGTTATTTCTGTTTTTGCAATCTAGTGACTGTATGATGATCTGCCAACCGAAGACGATTTAATTTTAAAACTGTATTGATAGTAAATCGTTGAGGAGGGAATACAATTTTTTCGTTTGTTATCCGTCGCCATTCCCCTTTAATATTAACGGGGGGGGCATATAACGTGACAAAAGAGTTACAGGGATCTAGATCGGTCGGTGGCCAAGATTAAGATGGACGGATTGTGGAGGAATGGCAAGGCAGCAGGAGTAAACAAATGGATAACACAAGCCAACGACGGAAGAGTATTGCGATTGGTATTAGAGGAAAGTCGGACTCGCTTGGAGGTTGTAGCACCCTATAAAATAATATAATAATAAAATAGAACTAGTTTCCTGCAAAATTTTGGAATAATCAATCCAGAACATTTTTCCTATGAAATACTGGAGTTATTTACAACTCCATTTCCATGTTTTAGAGAACTTCCAAAAAAAAAATGTACGTTTTCTTGACAGTGACTGTATAAACAAAAATGCCATATTTAATAAAAATAAAAGCAACTATTATCAATTACCGGGAGTGGCTATTTGATAATATTTTTATTTTTCATAGCACTTCAGCATATTGCTGCGTTATACTCATTTGATTTAATTAAATCACCCTATAACTAAAGCAGCCATTAAACACTACAAGGCTGAAAACCTATTCTATTCAGAGATATTTCCCATCTCTGGGCTCGTCACCTTCCCACACTGGGCTTGGAGGTGGAAAGGCGTTGTTACATTAGTCCAAGAGCTCGCGGAGTTTGGCTTCACTGGAAATTCAATTTTTTTTATCCACCACCTTTTCATCAAAGACTTTCATTGTATATCGCATCAAATCAAGAACCAACCTTTAAAAACTAAAAACTAAAATTTTTCAAATCCTTAATTCCCATTATAAAAATGTAACGTATCAATAAATCCTAGCTAGCTAAAAAATAAATAATAACTAAGATTAATAGACACGTCGACATAGAATCTATTCAGTCACCAGAAAGTTTAGATATTACTTAATAAGTATAAGTATAATAGGAAAATTAGTAGCCCTATTTATATTGTCGTTAGTATTAAACGCTGAATTAGTTAATTAACGTACCAACCTACTCACACCTGTGTAATTCTTTTATAATTTTGTAATAGGAAATAATTTATGATAGTACGTAAGAATTACTGATTATTTTAATAAGTTAATTATGATAAGTAATTAGTTATGATACTGTAAATATTCAATGATAAGTTACACGGTACGGAGTATGCCGATAAATAAAAGGCCCTTTCAAAGAGTTTGAACATTGAAATTATTTTGAAGGAAAAATAATTTTTAAAAATGTTCACCGCCATAGCAAATAATAGTTAACCTCAATGCTTTCCAAAATGATTTTGAAAATTATAAAAATAAAATCAGAAGAGATGTTTTAAAAAGACAAATAATTGAAGAAAACCAACAACAGCTATAGGAATTATTATCTGTGTGATGTGCTGTGCCATTAATTATAGAATATTCTCAACTGCATTAGAATATTCTTCAAAAATACTTGAAATAAAAGGATTAACGATTAAATTAATAACTTTTAGAAGTACTCTGAACCTAAAATAATCGTTTCGAAACACAAATAAATCGTTTGATTTAAACACAAATTCTAAGGATGAGTCTACAAGCAGAAAACGTAGTGCTAAATTAGGCTAAATTAGGAGCAGGATGGAATTGTTTTATTACCTTAAGTCGGGATGGGTTATAAAGCGGACCAACGATGTAGACACTAAAACATAAGGTTCTTTAGGATTGAGATAAATTTAAAAAAAAAGAAAGGAGGAAGAAGGGGAAGAGAAATAGTAAAACAGACAGTGAGTGAGAGAGACAAAGGAAGGAACAGAGGAAGAAGGAGAGATTGTTTGATTTAGTGCTTCTTAAAAAGGACTTACGACCTTAAAGACTTAAGTGTGAGGATTAAAACTTAAATTTCATCTTAGGACTTATCTGAACAAAGAAAACTCAAACAATGCAGAATCCCCAACAACTTTACATCTAATTTACATAATAATAATTAGTTGTTACTTTTTTGTACGTAGTTGAGGCCCCCCAGTTTTCGCATCCATTTTGGTTACATTGTTCGTTTATTCCTTTAACGTCACTGTATGTTGCAGTAGCTAATCGGACGATGCTACAGTGGGAGTCCTAAATGTTACTATCCAGGTTTAATTATGATAGGATCTTTAACGAGTACCTGACCCCATGTAGGCGCCCTATATAAAGTTCCTTCCAAAGGACTACGTAACCAAGGATTTTTACTCCCTTTACCGACCAGCCTGGCTGCGAAAAAGTGATCTTCGCCATAGTAGGTCGTTATGCCAACCATTATACCACAGTTGACCCACTTGGTTTCATTAACGAATGTCTTATTGAGTTAGTTATATTGAGGTCCCAACTTTTAATATTATTATTTTTTTATTTGAAAAGAAAAGATATGTCCAGGACCGGGACTCGAACCCGAGTCATCCAGATCGCTAGTCTGGGACTCTACCAACTGAGCCATCCTGGCTGTATCAGGCTCGCTCCCCGGTCATGGTCATATCCTTTCTTTTCACTGATCCTAAGTCCCCGCGTTCTCGCATTTTGCGAAGTATACTAGGGGAGAATGAGAAACACCAACATGATAACACAATAGGACCCCTCGTTGAGTGGGCACAAATCGAATTTAAGCCGATGTAACTCGGGTATGGAACCATAACGCTGACAACAGGCAGAGTCTCTATGGCCAAAATAAACAAACCAGATCTGAAAAGAAAATAATTAAAGATAAGCGATTGAGACATTCTCAGTATGAGCAAGCTGGTCAAGGCGATGTCTCCTAGGACCAGTCGAGGGAGTGAAGCAAGGGAAAATAGGATCCTAATCAAATAGCGAACAGCTAGCTCCATCCAAAAAGGAAAAATCGCTGAAATCTTTAAAACACGGCAAGAGAGGGTAGTAGTAGGGGGGGGGGTTAAACTTAGAAAATAAACAAAAGTGAGAGCGGGATGAATACTAAGAAAACTATGAAGTGAAGGAGATGAAGAAGTCGCAAAGATGAAGGTGGGGGATTATGTTAAGGCATAGAGACTCTTAATTCTTCCTCACAACTCGCAAGACGAATGGGTTCCCGGCGGTAGGGACAGGAAAAGGTACCTGTACCTGGATGTTAGAAGTACACCGCTCGGCCCACACTCATGCCTGTTGTCATCGAGATCACGTCCCGAGCTCGTGATCGGAAAATTACCTGGGACTATATTCTGTTAATGGCTCAATGACTTCGTGGGTTTTCAGCAATATAGCCCTAAAAGGTAAAATTCTTAAGGAGAATGAGAAAAACCAACATGATAACACAATAGGACTCCATGTTGAGTGGGCACTAATTTAATTTAAGCCGATGTAACTTTTTCTTTTCAAATAAAAATATTTAAAAATTAGTAACAAATAAAATAAAATAAATTATAATGACGTAAGTCAACTAGATCCAAATTAAAATAATGTTCAAAGAACATTCTTCCCCTCGTATACTTCCCAAAATGCGAGAACGCGGGGACTTAAGATCAGTGAAAAGAAAGGATATGACCATGACCGGGGAGCAAGCCTGATACAGCCAGGATGGCTCAGTTGGTAGTGTCCCAGACTAGCGATCTGGAAGACCCGGTTTCGAGTCCCGGTCCAGGACATATCTTTTCTTTTCAAATAAAAATATTTAAAAATTAGTAACAAATAAAATAAAATAAATTATTATTTTTTTATAATGAAAATACCACTTGGTACATATATAGGCATTATGCTACGTGCTTGAGCGTGATTTCGGACAAATTACTTCCTGTACAACCGTTTCCCAAGAACTAGTACAGTTTTGGTACTGGTTTTTCCTTTTTACCCAACTCCCAGGCTACGACCCGTGGTCTTTGGAATAGCAGGTTGTTGTTCTAACCACTAGATCAAAGGTGACCAACATGGTTTCATAAATATATGCCTTGTTATAATATTAAATGTGTATTTTTAAATATTATTTTTCTTCATAAAAATACCACTAAGCGCCCCTACGGACTTTGTCCCACCCACTTTTTTTAAATAGATTTACTCTTATATTTCTTCATTGTTTTCATTAAATAAAAACATTAATAGAAGGGTGTGACCGAGACCGTGGAACGAGCCAGATGTAGCCCGGATAGCTCAATTGGTAGAGTTCCAGACTAGCGATCTGGACGACCCGGGTTCGAGTCCCGGTCCTGGACATATCTTTTTTTTCAAATAAAAATATTAAAAAAAATCAATGGTGTTAAAAATATCTGGATCGCTAACTATTCCTTTCAACACACAAGATATCGGTATTACTTACATTATGCAATAAAAACCCTTTTAAACCCACGGGTTTTTCCTAAATTTCTTTAATTCCTGAACAGGTGCTCTCTAATCAGTAATAATCCTCAGTTAACTCATATCCATTAGAAGTAATTAATGGCTTACTGTTAATTTTCTTCACTTATAAGGATATTATTTTTATATATTTTATGTGAAGTTATTTATTATTATTTAGGGAGCGGAGTGGGTCAGCAGTAGAGCATTGAGTTGCCATGCTTAAGCTCCTGAGTTCTAGCTGGCAAACATTTATTTAATCTATCAGCGGTCGGAGATGGTTACTATGGGATCTAGGACCCTCTTGGGGTTCATACAGCCTCTATAAAGAGGGTGCCCAAAATAAGAGAGAAATATCTGGCGTTTGAGCGTGATCTAGGGCATATCAACTCCTCTGTACAAACGGTGCCCAAGAAGTAGTAAAGTATTTTGCATGTAGTGAACCCCATACCCGTTACGGATTGTGGTGGTACATGTTTTGTTATTATGTAATGCTTTGCTTCGTTTTTGTCATTTTATTATTGTTTTCTTTCTTCATCAGAATATACTTTTTAGTTTATATCTATTTTTAAGTACTTATGTAAATATTATATGATTTTTATTAGATAGCCTCTTGGCCAGATATAATTCCATTATTATTTAACACATCAGTTATTCTTAAGAAATCTGGTCCATGCATACATTTTATTTTTCTATTCTATTCTAATGTAAAATAAAAAATGTGTGAAGGCAGTGAATTTGAATGAAAATGATTTAATACCAATACTTTTACTAATTTATGGCAGTATATGCAACAATAATCTCCTCATCCCTACCCATCCTCTTGAACCCTAGAGAGTCGACAAGACTACGAAGACCTTACAGGAAGATGCACCGGGGTGGAAGCAGGGATGTCGCAACCCCGTAGGCTATATACCTAGCGGATGGCGGGGGACATCTTCAGTCCTCAGCCAGTCTTCATCTCAACAGCAGGTAAGCCAATCATTGTCGTCTATCTGTTCATAATCACTAACCTATTTACATAAGACATCACCGAATTTCGTGAAACCGTAATTCCGTAGCATAATGAATAGACCCATTCATTTCTAAACTGAAGTTAGTCCAAGCAGATATACTTTGTTCTGTAAAGGATTAGTAAGAGTGATCATTTACGAGCAGTATTATTCATATAATTTATTAATATATCTATTTTGGGTTAGTTAACAATTAACACTTTTATAAGATATGCACACTTCTACATACGATAGTTGAGGCATTTCCTTTTCTCAGTATTTTATGGAATATTTGGAATAATATATGCATTGTGATCTCTATACAACCGTGCATTACGAGAGATTCCCTAGGATGAAAGAATTTCCAATGAAGGAAAATTAATTTTTTTTTAATGAAGGGGGCTTAATAGACAGGAACTATTTAAAATTAATAATTATATATATTTTTGGGTTAGTTTAATAACCATTAACACTCTTATAGCATATATATATATATATATATATATATAACCCTACATTCGATAGTTGGAGAATTCCCTTACCATTCCTTTTTTTTATTTTATTATTATTTTTATATGGAACTCTTGGAAGAGAATTGAATGTGGTCTCTACCTTGGCAATCTTGCATTGCCAAGACTGTCCAAAGATGAGAGAAACTCAAAAGAAAGAAAATTAATTATTTTATTTTATTTGTTTAAATGTAGGGGACTTACTGGACAGGAACTATTTAAAAATAAAAATTATATATATTTTTGGGTTAGTTAAACAAGCAACACTCTTAGGGGATTTGTAAACTACATTCGATAGTTGGGGCATTCTCTTACTTAGAATTTTATGGAATATTTATAATAAAATAGAATGTGATCTCAATCTTTAAAATCGTGCTCTATTAGAAATTTGCTGGGATGAGAAGGTATAGGAGAAGATAGACAGGACATTCGTTACCTTAATATATATTTTTTTTTTTTGGAATACTTGGGATAGAAAAGAATGTGGTCTATCTATCTAGATAATCGTGCACTACTAGAGATTTCCTGGATGAGAGAACTTTCAATAAAAGAAAATTAATAATTTCATTTTTTACTGTTATGGACTTCTAAGACTAAATAACAAATTAAAATAATTCATTAACTTAAATAGTCATATAACAATTTCAAAATAGGAAATACTGCAAAATTTTAAAATAACTTAAATTCTTTCAACCATTTCGTATGAAATGTTAAAGAATTAAAAATATTTCAAAACTAGAAAATAGATAGAAAAATAGTATTAAAAGAAGTTATACAAGTAATTAGAAAATATTTAATGAATATCGTTGTTAAATAAATTATTTATGTATCCAACTCAAATAATAATAATAACATAGCTAATAAAAAATGAGAATTTTAAGACTTGGAGTGAAATAAAAAATGTAATTAGCATGTTCTAACTTACAAAATTTTTCACTAAAATATTATTTCTATTATATATTATACTGTTAGTACAACTTCACAAGTTACCAATAGACAATGAATAGTAATTCACAAAAGATGTTGTAGACGAAAAACTATTTAGTAAAATTAAGGGATATTTAGTCTTCTTTAATTTGGTTAAGACGATTTTGAAATAAATGTATAGTTGTTTGGGTTTTTTAATCTTTTTTCCATTTTTTTTATTGATTAAAAATGAGTTTAAGTTCATGATTTGTGCCACTAAAATGCAAATAAGTCAATTTTCAATTATTTGGTCCAATAAATATTGCAAGTAAAAATAAGAAATGACTGTGGTACTAAGGAAGAATTCTATTTTTAAGAAATAAAAAAAGAAATGAGGAAACATAATTTCTCATCAATTATTTTTTTAAATTGAAAACCAAACAGTGGTTTATAGAATTTTACAGTTAAACTTAAAAGGGTATTATTTGAAATGCTATTAACACTTATGGATTTTCAACTGATAAGATTCCACCTTGACCGCAATGGTGAACGCTATGCAGAAAACTTTCGATCGAGTAGCTTTCGTTTTAACTTTCATGTCATCAAAAGTAAAATTCGTTTGTTGATTCAAAATAAGTACCTTTCTATATTTTTGACTTTAGTTTTAATAGACCAGACCAAAATAATAATTCCAACTTCTGGGTATTTTGGTATTATGCTTCCACATTAAGAGGATTTAAGAAAATTTTTAATTTCAGGATATAAGTAAAGAAATCCACCTCATTCTTCTCCTACTTGATTTTTTATGTATAATAATATAATATAATAATAATAATAAAATATAATATAATATTTAATAATATAAGATAATAAAATTCAGTCTTCAGATTTCGCGTTGTGATGTTGTGATGATGACCTAGGTTTTTTTTTTTCATGAGCTTTAGGTATATCATTATTTGGTTTTGTTTAAAGACATCCTCAACCATATCGTATTTCCTCTTCAATTGATATTTCATTACTTAGTGTGTCCCAGTAAGTCTTCGTTATTTTATTTTTCAAACTAACTGAAGAAATTGTTGTTAGTTGTAATGTTTTCTTTGGCAATAAGAACGTTTATTATTCTGCTATGAAGTAACTTATTAATTTAAATTAAGAGGTTTTGAATGAGCCACTAGTGCTTTAAATTTGTTTATCTACATACCATTTATTCATAATCGAATTTTATTCAAAGATAATTTTCATTCGAATCTGAATTAATCGAAAGACCTGAAAAAAATGTGCATGGTTATATAAATTAGTAAAGTTTTTTAACGAGACATGTATGTTTATAAAAGAAATGTATATTGTTTTTAATTTGAAAACTTTAGGGACATTGTGAGTGTAAAAAATATATATAAAATTGGGTTAAAATATTATTTGAGACACAATATTTTAATGAAATATGCATATATTTTTTTATTAAACAAATTAATTGCATTTTTTTTAACAATGGTATATTGGACAAATTCGTAATTATGTTCAAAATCAAGTCTAAGAGAGATTAACATTTGAGAAGAAAAACTTAGAAATTTGAAAGTATAAGTAACCTGAACTGATTTAATATCTTAGTTCATACAATACTTAGAAGCTCAATTAAGTCTTTGGAAAGTCAACTTAGCAAGATATTACCATATTTAATGTAAAAAAATGTTTAATAAGTTTTACCATATTTTAAGTCATTTAGCAAATTCGCTTGAAAAATATTTTATTTTCTAAAAATGGTTTGTTAACTGTGAAAAACATATATGATAGGAGATCTAATGGTCCACTAGATATCTTTCATTACGATTTATTTCAACAACCATTATTGCCAATGACTGATCAAGTTTCGGTGGACGATTAATCTATAAATATTGGATTGAAGGAAAATTTCAATAAAATTTATGAATAAAGGAAAATACTTATTTCATTGTCATTGGGAAATCTGTTGGGCAATCATAATTATACCTATATTAAAAAAAAAAAAAAACAGATTACCTTAAGTGACGATAGTTTTTGAAATATTAGGAATTCTGTAATGTATACAAATACAAAAAGTACTTATAACAATTGCGATAAATTTCATTGGTCAAATGCGAAAAAGTCGCTAGTCAAATCCCCATCTCGAACACGAGTGTTTAAAACTAGTTATTGGTTTAAAACATCAATAACTAATTGATCTTTTCGTTTCCCATAAAAGATTTCTTGTGCCATAATTAAATGTCGCGATATATGAAATTATTGAAATTACAACTGATCTAAGTATTGTTGAACTTACCGATGTTAATAATACTAAACATGAAAATAAAAATCATTAACATCAATGTAATTACAAACACAAGGTATAAATAATATATAATTATTGATACTTTTTATTGATCTTGTGCAGCCCATCATATGTTTTGAATAATAAATAACCAATTGAAAGTGTACATAATTATTGTTATGCACTCATGACTGCTTATTTTTAATCATAAATTCAAAAAAATAGATTACATAAGTCATGAAGATTTTGATGCAGAGATGAAATCCCGAAAGACCTATCGGATAACGGCTGTGTAGTTTGAAAGTCATAAAACCTATCGTTTTCTAGATGAGTCACGTTAAAGGAACCCAGAAGACCTATTGTAACTTAGATACTTATAGTTGTCACGACCACTTCATATCATTTTTTTGTTCTATAACTTAAAATAGTTATAACAATTTAAAAAACTAAAAGTTAGAATCTATTTAATATAGTTATAAGTTAGAAAACCAAGGTAATCGAAAAAAAAAAATTAAATTTGAGGTATGATATTTCATGAAACCTAAAAACAAATATATCTTTTTGAAATATATATGCTTTTCAATTTTTCTTCACGCTACTGAATCAACTTTCTAGAGATTATTTTATAAGTGCCGTAATGGAGATCTGCAGTTCAATTTTTTTTTTTTTTTTTTGTGTGTGTTTCAGAAAATCAATGTTTATTTCATCTCTGATCAGTCATACATTTTTAAATATCAGCGCTACTGAATGTAGAATTACTTACTACTTTTTTTTAAAATATTTTAATTAATTGTTATTAGTGTGTAAGTTCGTAAAAAGAAATATTTTTCTAAAGATTAAAACACTCGTTGGCATTTTATGTAAAACGTAGTGTTTCGAGATATGCATTTAACGTGCGACGTTTGATATTTATTTGTAATAATAATGAGTACTTTTTGTATCCAATTAAAGGGAAAATCAAATTTTAGACGTACACTACTAATCAATTATCAGAAATCTGCACTACTAGCGTTTCATTCTTGTTTTCGTTTCAAAATAGAAGGAAATATTAAATTCGACAAGAACTCGGATGTTTAGAGATAAAAGAGTTAACTTTTTAATTATCGTGAACACGTCATTTTGTAAATAAATTCCTCCGATTCAGTAAAAGGGTGATAGAACGGGTTAGATTCCATCGCAATTATGTGTAAAATTTTTACGTTAGTCTACTTGTTTAACTTGAAATTTTAAACTTTTTTATGATCTTCATTTTATTTTTATTTTAGATTTCGAATTACGTTAGAGAATATTATAAAATTATTTCCCATGTCTAATAAAAGCACGATATTAAACTGAAGGGATATTTTCTACGGGAATAAGTTACTTATTGTTTAGTAAAGTAAACTGTTCCACATTACAAATATTGTGAATTCCTAAACTATGTTTCTTCCATAAACAGTACACCGTTTATAAGCATCAATATGTTTCCCGAAATATACCATATATTTCGAATGTATTAGAGACAAGACTTATATCTAATATGCTAATTTTAATCTATTTTAACGATTGTTTAGTGGCAAAATATTCTTTGGTAATTATTCCTAATTTAATAAATAAAATATCACTATTTTTATTAATATAAAAGTTTCACATTCTAGTAGACAAATGGTTCTTATTCAGCTTATGATTAATATATAGAATAAAAAATAATCAGTAACTTAAAATTTATACAAGAATTCAATAATTTTTCTCTCAGTGTAACCAGGAAGTTGGGATAGCGAGAGTAGTGATATGACAACATTTCATGCGGTTTTAAAATGAATTTTCTTATTTTAGAAAATTAATTAAATCCTGAACCACTACAACCTTAAAAGGGTTTCAAGGGTAAAAGCACTGGGTTCCGTGCATGGTTGAGACTGTTCTGCTTCCGAGCCAACGGTTGTACAAGGATATACTTTGGCTAATTTCATGACTTATCCCATTAGGTTTTTCCCTAAGAGAATATATAAATCCATCAGAGTAAGTTCACGACAGTTAGACAAATAACTGCATCAGAGTTAAGTAACCCAGCGTAAATAGCTACCTTACTCCCCCAATTTAAAAAATATCTGCAAGCAAAACAAAACATAACTCGATATGCTTCAACTTTTTAGCAAAAAAATTTCCTTAAGTGATGTAGAATAGTGTGTATTCTCATGAAAAGAAAACCCCCCTTTTTTTTTTTGGTTGACGTTAGATGTAAAACAAGTAATTAGTAATTAATAATAAAAAAAACGACAAAATAATTCCTATTCGTTTTCATCAGCAGTTTACACAACGTACATTCAAAAATACTTTTTTTTACGATGTATAGATGATGTATATATGTGGTTCTGAATCTCAGTTACAGTGCGGTTCCAAAGTTCGCCACAAGGTTTGGGATAGCCATTTAAGATTTAAGCCCATTGGTGGAATATTAGTTAAGTCAACTAGTATGTGTTCCTATCAATAAACAAAAATATATATAAAAAATAATTACATGATAAAATTGAATCAATTAAAAAATATTTAAGTGGAAAGTAGTTGACTGGATAATTCGAAGAGTGGTATGATGAAATGGTCACGGGTGCAGTCAATGATTACAAAAAAGTATGAATGAATTATATTATTGTGTACAGGAATGTTGGAATTATATTTTTCTTATATCAAAACTCTGATTTACTGCTGTGTATAACCTTTTTAAAGAAATACTGCCCAATTATTTTTTTTAAATGGAACTCGGGAGACCGATAAAAGTAGAAGAAGTGAGGCAAACGGTAGCTGGGACTTCAATTACTCACGGCCCTTCGAAGGTAAAAGAAAACTATCGTTTAGGCCAACCTGCTTCGTAAGCACCACAGGCCACCAAGCCCCAATTTTCCCTCCTTCTCTTATGATATTTCCGTTTGTGGTAAATGAAGCAACTCCTTAAATCTAGCAATATAAAATAATCTAATTGTAATAGAATACTTTATTGAACATTTTTTAGCAAATAAGTGAATATTGTATCAGCTGGTGGTATGTTGATTAGCAACAAGCACTTAACATTACCATAAAAGTAATTAATAAAGAAAGGAAAAACAGAATTATATAATAATTTTAGATATCCGATGATCGGAATTTTTTTTTAATATTTATTTAAAGCTGGGAAGGCCAACCCACGAGATTTATCCCTTTTAAAATATATTAAATATTAAAAATATTTATTTTTTTTTATTTAAAAAGCGCTAAAAACATTGAATTAAAAAAAATATAACTTGTGCATACAAATATTGTAAAATTAACTGATGAAAATTAAATTAACAATGTACGTTTAGTGGCACTATTATTATATTATCTATGTTTACGTGTTAGAATAATTAGAAAGCACATTAATAACAACTAGTTATGCTATAACTAAGAAATAGTAAAATATTTGTCTTTTTATATTTTTGGGTTAAATTCTGATTCGTTATTCCAATTCTGGATTGAAAATAATTGTTAAATTATGCCTTGAATGTTTTAATTAAATATATATTTACCATAGTAAATATCGTCCTTAATCATCTATACATCGTAAAAAAAAAGTATTTTTGAATGTACGTTGTGAAAACTGTTGATGAAAACGAATAGGAATTATTTTGTCGTTGGAGAAGATTATTATTAACTACTAATTACATGTTTTACGTCTAACGTCAACCAAAAAAAAAGGTTTTTTTCTATTTTCTTAAGAAAACAAACTATTCTACTTCACTATTAATCGAACAATAACCTTAATAAGGTCTAATAAAATGAAATACAGAGCTTTAAATGGACACTAATTTTGTGGCTTAAAAATTTGGAAAACCCTAGAAACAAAACTTTCTTTTCTAGTGCGAATAGAATTCTCTAAATTGGTAAGTCGTATATACTTTTTAATACTATTTTAATACCATCCCGTTTACCTTAATAACTCACCCATCCCACAGACTGATAAAGTGCAATACCTAGGACTAACGTTTGATAGGAGAATAACATGGGGTCCTCACGTTTGGAGGAAACGCCAATCAGTAAACCACAAACTCATTTTAATGTATTCACTATTCAGAAAAAACTCCAAATTAGACTTAAGACAGAAATTAAACACATATACTTAATTACTAAAACCAGTTTGGACATGTGGATTACAAATTTACGTGATCGCTAAACAGACTCACAGAAAATGACTGCAAACTTTTCAATCAAAAGTACTAAGACTTATCACCAAAGCACGTTGGTATGTCAATAACAAAACTCTGCATACTGACTTAAAAGTACCAACGGTTGACGAACACATACGAACGTACTACAAACGCTTTAAAAACTACATGGACATCAAACCAATTGATATAACAAATGGGAAGTCCTGAGAACACAAAGAGGAGTTTAAAAAGAACGTGGACGAGGGATCTATTACTATAGACATTTGAATCATGCCGAGAGAGAGCTACCGCTGGGTACTGTTCTTCTTCATCCCTCTCATGTCATTATATATTATTCTACTGTCAGCCAATCTGGTAATTGTCCTTGTTTTCATTTGACAGGTGTAGATAAATATATAAAGAGGGAAAAAATACATTGTAACGCCAACCTTACAATTAGACACATTTTTGAATGTGGAATGTATATATTACCGGTCAACAATAAATAAATTAGGACTAGTTCCAGATTTAGCTAAGGCACTTGGTGACAACGAGGCTGCTGTCACGTTAGTGTTTTAGTTTTTGAAAACACATCAACTATTGTCCGCAATATAAGATCACGGATTGTATTTGATTTTTTTCCGTTATCCAACTTGATTGATAAGTGTGTGTGTGTATGCGCGCTTGCGCGAATGAGTTGTTTGGATGTTTTACTTGCAATATGGACCAAGATTCTATGGAAAAACCACAGGCGTTGATGACCTACGGGTTTTACGCCTTTCAACACCAACAAACAAAAAAATTTTAATTCAAGTGTATGACAAATTGGTTTCATCAACAACAAGAATTATACATATTGAAATCAAGTTAAAACCATAAAATACTTATTCATTCTAATCTTAAAATACCTAAATTGTAATCATGGAGTTATTTATCATCGCATCATTATAATAATTACAAATAGTATTCGTTTATTATATTTATTGATCTGAAAATTCTTCGGAAGCCCAGTCGAAAGTATCTACTTTCGAATGATTGTTAATGTAACTACAAATGCTCTAATGATGCAAATAGTTACGGTTCACATTATCCTTAATCATCTACACAAAATCACTGGAATAAAAAATCAAAACGTATTTCAAATCGGATTCCGAAATCTGCAAAGTTGAATGTCGCTTATATAAGCAGAAAACAGGCAATATAGAATGGATTTTTTTTTCGGCACGAAGATGACATGTGAAGACAGGAGATTTTGAAACCAGCGCAGTCACGCATTTCCCCATCGATAAAACCTTTGTTGTGAAACCGCATTTACATCTGCAGTACATTTCAGGGACAATGCAGAAGAAATGGCGTTTTTCTCTAACATTTAATAAACATTAAAAAAAAAACTATTTGTTTATATGGGCTAAACATACTGATTAATAGGTATACATTTGTATGTATAGTTTAATTTCAATTAAATGCGAAAGTAAATATTAATAAGAGCCATAGTGTTGTCATGTCGTCTCCAACTTCATTGATGAAGGTATTGAATTGATTTTCCTTTGAAATTAAAAAATAAAAAGCAATAAGTGAAAATAACCTCACACTGCATGAGTGGTAGAGAGGACTATGATGATGAATTAGTGAAATTAAATAATAATCATTTCTAATCTTATAAACAAGTAACAGACAATATTTACATAAATTTTAAATTACTATGTTAACTATTGGACTATACAAGGCACGACAACATGTTATATTGCTTCATTCCCCATTCCTCGTTTGATCTATTTCGTAATTCCTTCCTTCAATTCTCATTCTGATGAATTTACCAGGATAAAGAAATAAAATATCTTCTATACAAGGATATGTAATTACTTTTTTAAGCCTAAAAATGCATTCGAGGTCAGTGCAGTACTAGTAAACAACAGAAACATTTCCGACGTCTTGGAGAATTCAATGGTATATGAAAATAATGATGTATTGTACGCAGAGGAACTGACTGTTTTATGCATATCGCTTTCAAGAACTCAATATAGTATAAAGAATATTTAAAAAAAATCCTATTCAAATTAACAAATAAATGAAGTATCTCAGTTTCGGTATAATTATATAACTGCCAAGGATTTTGGGAACATAGTCGCCAATCGAATATAGGAGAATGCCAAGAAGTAGCAGATGGCCTGGAACAATATGTAACCAATAGAGTGTAACTGGCAGGCTAAGTGGTCGAAATTGGAAGATCAGACTTATCAAAGAGAAACCAACGAGCCGTAATCTTTCTGAACCAGCATATCGAAGTTCTCTGGATTGGATAGACATAAGAGGACAAACATGTGGAAGGAAATTGGGAGATGAAGATTCTTAGTTTTTAGTATATTATCGTAACAAATATTAGTCTATAACACAATTCATTTTTTTAAACTTTTTAAGAGTACTCTCGGATCCTAGTTAAAATGGCTTTATGAGAGAGAGGTGATTTTTTTTTTGCAATTTAAGATTTTTTTATTTGTTTAAAATGGTAATTTTTAACCTGGTTTAAAAAGATTCGTCCAAAAAGAAAAAAAAAACAAGTTTATTCCTACAACAAAAATACCAATAAAGTAATAAAGCCATATCATTTCATGACGGACTAAAGTACTAACTCCGACTACAAGAGGGAATTTATTTTTGTTTAATAGGAAATATTCTGGCAGTAAATATAATAATGAATACCATATCTAATAACTGGGCCAATGGTAATACTAAAAATAAATTGGAAAGTAGCTAATGATGTAAAACTAGAATATCCTTTGGAAAGTGTGATGAGCCCTTGGTTTAGAACGACGTCCTCCACTTAAAGAGGACATCAGATGCTGAGATATTCCTTTAAACAAAACTATAAAATATGACATGGTTTACAAATTTCCAGTACTGGTTTGAGTATATCTAGATGACACAATAAAATACCGGAAAGAGTTGTTGGGTAGTATAGAAATACTCAGGAAGTGTCGTGCACGTAAGGTATCTCCAAACTCACTGGCCCAGTTATTTCTCTTATTTTTACTCGTTGAATAATAAAGAAATCACGATTTTAAAAAAAACACAACTTTCTAAAATACAACTTTAAATTTCAAAATTCCACTTTGAGAAAGGATAGGGTTTAGCTACTATTATTATCTTGTTTTGCCATTTTTTCGTATTGGACTGCTAAAGACCTCCCTGCTCAGTACTCCCTCATCGTCACCGGTGCTGCTCCTATCTTTCTTACACCCATTTCGTTCCCGTCTTCAGTTTTTGGTTTTCCTGAAAACCCTGGCGAGCATTAGTTATGAAACTGTTACTTTCCAGAACATCGTCGCAAGTAATATCCATCTTTTGTAAATCTGTTTCTGCCTCTTTGAGCCCGGCATGATTAGATTTATTTCCTTTAAAATAGGCAAAGACCCGGTTGTCATTCTTATGGGTTTCATTTTTAGCAAGTGATCGTGAAATTCAAAGCCGTGTTTTTCCTATATTCTTCGTTATCCTAAAATGAGAAAGAATGATCGTATTTCAACAACGGCAAGTAAAATACAAAATGTGGCAAAAAGAGGGTGATGAAAGATGGGAGATGATTAGCCTATAATCTCCCCGATTCCCAGAGGCTATGGGTACGATCAATCAACTGTGACGAATGCTCCATGCCTCGAACTAGAATGGAGAAAACTGTCCCAGTTAGAATTGCTTAACGCAAGGCACGTATTCACTTTCGGGGTAATCTTTATGAAGAATTTCTGTACCGGAATATTCAAGTCAAGGATTCCGGAATAAAGTGTATTCCTATTTAACAGTCCTCTTGTTCCGCTATTTATGACTACAAAAGCTTATAGCTTAATATATTCCGAAGAACAAATATATATATATATATATATATATATATATATATATATATATATATATATATATATATACTTTGTCTGGCTTGGATGCGAGCCTTGGCAGCTCGGTAGTTAGAGCACCGCGCTAAAGACGCGGGCGACCCAGGTTCGAATTCCGGCCAAGACATAATCTTTTATCTTCAAAATAAAAATATTTAAATAATGAAAAAGAACAAAAAAATATATCTATTATTTTTTGGTTCTTGAGTTTCAGTCAGTTTATTTCAACTTCTTAAGGGGACGTTTCGAGACTAGGTTATAAACGTCGCCTATATATATATATATATATATATATATATATATATATATATATATATATATATATATATATATATATATATATTATAGAAAGAGTGGTACATATTGGCATGAACAAAAACAGGTAGAGAAACTACCCCGTGGTTATACTCAATTAACATGCTCAATTTAAAAGGTCCCGGGACCTTCTTTTTAGTCTCTTCGAAGGAATATCAGGAATTGAAGAGGCTGCTAGGCCTAAAACTAATTGGTTTAAATGGGAATAAGTTTCTCATGAAAAGATTAATGTCGGATTCGGACCGAATTAGATACAAATGGGACATTAAGGTCGTTATGGATTACTTTGTAACAAAGTAAGAAGCATTGAGAAGTCTGAATAGAATTTGGGCTTGTGACCTTCTAATTTGAAATTGTTATTTGGCTACTACCACTCGGTAGTTTCTCAAATTTTCTTTATCCATGCCATTATGTATCATTCCTGCCATTATATTTACTTGTTGTTTTGAAATAATACAGTTGTAAATTTAAAAAATGTTATATGTCTATCTATGCAGAAAAATGAGTCATCGAAAATGTTCTTGTTTTCATTTTATTGTATTTTCCCATAACTTCACTCTGATGGAACTAGTTGTTAAATCTCTCTCTCTCTCTCTCTCTCTCTCTCTCTCTCTCTCTCTCTCTCTCTCTCTCTCTCACACTCTCTCTCTCTCTCTCTCTCTCTCTCTCTCTCTCTCTCTCTCTCTCTCTCTCTCTCTCTTTCTCTCTCTCTCACCAATTAACCCTAGATATATCAATTAATAGTTGTGCTATACTGGAAATTATTCCTTGAAGATGTCATCAGATATTTATGCCGAAGTCAACCCTAGACCGCGCTAGCTTATGATGCTAGACTCCTCCAATATGCTAATGCACTTATGGTAATTGGAGAAACCTGGTGTGACATTTGAGGCAGCCCTCATCGCAGCAGGCGGTGACGGATACCTCCGAGATCTATTGTTTAACGCCATGTGAGATCCTTTCAATTCTTTAGGCTCATGCGATTGCAACTTTTCCCTTAATCTTCTATTTACTACAGTCCACTTACGAGAGTCGGTGGTATCATAAGATATATGAAAAAGAGGTTTCGCGCATATCAATTACACATAACGTAAAAAAAAAAAGAAAAAACAATTTTAATTCGTTACCGGCTCATTGTTGATTACCAAAATTTCAAATGTAGTATAAAAGCGGAAGTTTAGCACCACTCTTATATGGAATTTTTATTAACCGAACAAAATATGCTAATGGTCTGCAAATCTGCAAACTCTATTTAAGAGAGAACATTGATTGTAAGCAGTCGAATTTTTTAAATTACAGTCGGTAATTTTAAGTTACAATTTTCAAGTAAATTTAAATTAAGACATGAAAAGGATGTTTCGATTATATCGCCTACAACTTCAAAAAGGCTCCAACAATTTCAAAAGCGTATGCTGAGGCGTATAGTAAGGCGCACCTCCCTACAAAGGGCGAAATCAGACATACACGAGACCCTCGGACTTCCGACGGTAACGGACTTCATCACACGGAGGCATATCAAATTCTTTGATAACCGCCAACACTGCACCTACAGCCCGACCTCAGCACTGGCAAACACATGGACTGAGTAAACTACTAACTCCAATCAGAAAGAACTAGTGAGTCCCATCACTAGACCCCCCCCCCCCCACTCCTAGCATCTAATTAATCAAACAAATCCTATTCACATTTTCACATTTCATCTCTTAAAATGCACCTGCTGCAGTAAATGAGATCCTTTCTATCCTTACTATTTTATTTCCAACACAATTATAATAGCCAAGGGGCTAGGAGAAAAAAACAAGCTTTTTTAAGTAGATAGGTTATTTATTTATTTGTTGTTGGAAGAATTCTAAATATTGGTTAAGCCTTGAATATGGCCTGATCCGAACTCATTTCTTCATCTTCTTATATGTAGTACGTTTCAGTAATATTTTATTTTATTTTTTTAAAACAATAAAAACTTTTATTGCTTCTACAACTATTTTATCTTTGTATCTGACTTATTCTACACAAGGGTTTAAAAAAAAAACAGAAAAAAAGGGTTCAATACATGATTTTGTTTCACCTATTCATTAAACGTTTTTAAATACATATCAGGAATTAGATAAGGCGAATATAAATTTTAAAAAGTGAAGTAAAATAAAGTAAGGATAAAAACATTTGGCAAATGAAAAATTATTAAAGTTATAGCTTTCATTAAAAAAACCGTTATTCATTAAATGTAAATGATTAGTCAACATTAACTTGATGTTTTAATAAATTAATCTATAAAAGTTAGATATTATATTTTCACTTGAAGTTCTACTGTTAAGTGCTAATTATGATGTTCTACTTATTATACGTTCTAATATATTATGATTCATATTCATAACTATTTTTAGTAAATATCGTTGAAAAATGTTATAAATGAATAAAAAAATATATACTAAATTACATTTTATAATATTTATCCTTTTTTCACCGTTACCAACAAACCATAAGGGTTCATCTCATGTATTCATTACATCGTAGAGACTGTAAAGTTTCTAAGGCAACAGTTGTGTGGGTAGTTAAGTCTGAGATTGCAGTCAACCGTTTCCCTAATTAGGGGTCCTAATTTATCGAGGCTTAGTTATTACATTTATATAATATAATATTATTATATTATGAGTCTAAATAATTATTTTCGTATTTTTTAGAGATTTTAAAAATGCTTGGCGTAGATTTCCTTTTAATATGCTAATAACAGCATACTCGTTAAACAAGAAAGTATAAAATATTCGTATTATATCACTTATATTTCAACAAATCTAAAGGAGGTGCATAGATAATTTATATTATTAAGTTTAAAATGTCCGTGAATTTTATTTAATAGCTTATTACTATTATGTTACTTAATTGAATAATCTATTTAGCTGGTTATATAAAGGAAAATGTTTGTGGAGGTGGCTGTACTGAATGTCAAGTTCAAGGCTTTCACCAGTGGATTGGCCTCACGCCTGGCTTCCTCTGATAGGGTCACTTCAAATGGAGACTACAAAGACCCAGTTTTCGCCCTGACCACTTTACGAAAACAGATATTAAGGAATAATATATATATATATATTCGGACTGTATATATATATTATTATTATTACTATATATATACAGTCCGAACAAACGTCTAGTAAGGTTGGAATACTTAAAGGTCCCGACAATCGAATATCCATTAAAAAAAGGAAATCACCTTGCGATCTCCACGGCTGTATAAAAAATATTTATTTTATTTTGTACTATGTTAAACAAATAAGCCCCAATGAAACATGCACGTAAAGACCAATATTAATGAAGGTTGTGACACATAGAAATTTACTTTTTTCAAACTCGAATTCTTCTATGATTATTATCTTCTCTAATTCTTTAAAGTCTAACACTAACCATTAACTGATTGGAAATTGAATTTTGAAAAAATCTTCATACTAATTTTTTAGGTTAGTACGGCAATGTAGATCTCTCATTGTTTTTTTTCCGAGGAGCTAATTCGGGTAAATGATGCTTTACTGTATAATTAAATAATATTATACGTATTATTGTGTCAAGATATTTTTAATTAAATAAATACGGAGAATAATCAGATTAAGCCAGTTTGAATTGTTAATACCTGACTCTTCCATCGATAGGAGTATTATTAATATTTTTCAAAAAAAACAACACAATACATGTAATTTAAACATTTTTGGCAAAGTTCACCTTTAAATTAAATAAACATTATATTATATTTTTACTCGTCTCTTTATTATAGTTATACGATTATGCTTATTCATCCAATGTTTCTTATGTAATCGTGCCTAATATTTTCTAAAATATATTTGGCTGTTTAACGAATGTGTAATGTGTGTAGTCATTAAAGATCCTCAATAACAATAATTTAAAAAAAATGGTTTACCAAATTGTTTTTGGAACAACGATATGAAATCAACTTTTATGATGGACTTTATGGTTTATGGTTAAAGGTTGTTAACGAAATCCCAACCATCTAAAAAAAATATAAAGCGTTTTCATAGAATATTTCAAAATCTAAATCATATTAGCTATTCATTTTATGAATACTTTTTTAAATAAGACTTTTTCGGGGAGTTATAATGATTATAATGTTATGAAAAGTGGTTGTATTGCCATTTGTGGTATATCTGATTCCTTCTCAATAAACTCTACATCAAGAAAAATGATAACGACCGCTCGTGTAATTATAAAATTTAAAAAAAAATGTATTTGTATGTAAATATATTTTTGGAATAATGATATGAAATTAGCTTATATGATGGTAATAAAAGTACTATACTAACGAAAGCACAACCATCTAAAAAATTATAAAGTTTTTCAAAGAATATTTTAAAATATAAATCATTGATTTTATGATTGTTATTGATTTTATTAATACTGTTTAAATAAGACCTATTTTTTGTATCTATAATGATAATTAAAACGTTACGAGAAGTACCATATGGTAATATTAATATTTGTGTTATATCTGAACTCTTCTCAATAAACTCTCTAAATGATGAAAACTGTAGCACTCGAGCAATCGTCAAACAAGTAAATTATTTATTCGTATATTAATTTATTTTAATTAAAGAAAACTTAAGAAGTTAAATTCTGGAAAAAATCTTGATAAACTATAAGTTATATATTCACTTTTATAGTTTTTCTTTTATGACTTTCTGAGATGTTCATCTGAATACCCCTCGAACTGGTTCCATGCGAGATAGGAAACTTGCTGAATACAAATCGGACTCAATCTGCCCCTACTTCAGACTCCAGAGGAGAAAATCAAAAGTTTTCTTCACAAACGAATCTTTTCCGAATACATTATGAAAATGAAAAAGAAAAACTCAAAGCTGTATAATAAGGCTAACGCAATAAACATGAGAGTGGTGTTTTGTAAATTTATAAATTTATTTTACTTTATAATTAATAATAATTATTAACATAAATTTTATTGATAATAACCTATTATACACCAGGTGGCTAATAATATATAGAAATATTTTATGAACTTTATTCGGAAGAAATATGAATGAATGCAGCAGGTGGTTTTGTTGTGCAACAAGTCCTCTAATGGAATTTCTTAATCTCCAGCAAATGCCATCTCTTGGTTAGCAATTTAAATATTTTTAAACGATTGGCTAATGATTTATTCTTCATGAGGATACAAATTCATTTTTAGAACATTGTTTCTTTAACGGTATGATTTTTTAATGCAGTTTTTACGATAACCTAAAACATGAACTTTTTACTATATACAATTTGAAAACTCTATAAAACTCAGCCCCAAGGCTCTAAAATACATGAAAATCTAACGAATCAACCTTTTGCAAGACCAAGCATCATCAATGAAAATCAAATTCAGCACATCTTATATCAACAGTTCAAACATACTCATCAATCAGAAATAACAGCATAACTCCAAGGCCTTCAATCAAATACTTAATAGCGATTTTTTTATGGTAGAGGTCAAGAAGATTCTTTTATATAGGGAGAACTGTTTATTGGTTAGCCAATGTTGCGACCTACATTGCAGGTCTTTTTCAGGGGTAGCTTGAACCCCGCTCGTCAAACTAGCCCTGAAGAAGTAATGTAGGTCGAAACGTTTGCTTACCAATATAAAGTTCTCCCTTCATAAGGTAATCTTCTTGACCTCTACTCGGACCATTTTCTTCCTTGTAATAATATGAATATACTACAAAAAAAAAGAAAGAAAAATCATAAGCAAAATTAGTCCGTCAGGAAAAAAATAGTTACATAAATGTTGCTCTAAATAGTCGACGTGGTATTATCCCCTTCTTTGCATTATTTTTTAAGTTCGTATAAAGGCCAGGATTTAAATATTTATTCCATAAGAGATGTTTTTTTTTCTTATCAGTTATAGGTCATTTCTTGGTCTGATTGCATCCCTTGTCTAAATCCTGCCTTGTACAGCCAATATAATAGAAAAACAACAATGGAATTGATTTCCTATGAATTACGTGGATTATTGAAGATGCTTCTCAAACTTGTGATTTTATTTATTTTTTAATGTAATACAATACCAATAAATAGCGATGATACTATTGATTTTATACAAAGTTTTGATGGAATTTGTTACCGACTCAATAATACTGACTATGTAAGAGGCTGTTTAAAAAACATTGCCAATCATGGAGTTTATTGAGCAAGTCGCGTCTCTTACGTAAAAATGTCTTTTTTGTTCTAACGCTTCATGAATTCAGAAGATTCAATTTTTACAGAACATTGGACACATCTTAAGTGTGATCATTCAATTTTGTTCAAAGGAGATAACAATTAATATTGATAAAAACTTCTTGAATAATTAATATTTCCTGTTACATTAATCAATTTTTTCTAATATATATATATATATATATATATATATATATATATATATATATTGGTTTCTACGTTTCTTGAATGTTATAGAAAATAATAACTTTACGTTTTTATTACTACGTATTACGTATACAGGATTAATTCTAAAGTATAGTTTGTACATTTGGATATATTATAGGAAGCCATTTTATTTTCTTTGAACATTGGACGCTACAGGTCCGTGGTGGTCCGTAGTACTACGTCGCTCACTGTGTTGGCCGAGATCTGAGCCGAAGTCTGTAATTCTTAAAATGATTGCTTTATAAAAATTGGGCATGATAAAAACCAAATCTATTTTTTTGTTTACTTTTTGCACATAAACAATCAATACTGTCGACAATAATGAAACATTAATCTGCTAATTTATCTCAATTTCAATAATAAATTGGGTCTTGAAGCTGAGGCAAAAAAAAAATTATCTCATCATGAACACGATAATAATTGTTATTAATAAAGTAACTAATAGTTGGAAATAAGCTGGTTTTGTTTGATGAAACAGTACAGTCTCATGTATTTGAATCAAAAGCATTTCGTTGATATATGTACCCTACGATTAATCTGAATAATGTGCAGCTGTCATATTCATCCACACTCGATTTGATCCCACATTCCATTTCGTGTGAAGCAGTTGAAGTGAAGTAAAGTTCTCTGCTTGTCTTTACTAATTTCAATATTACCACTATCTGTTATTTTTATCATTTTTTTAAAATTCTATATAAAGGGTTAATGGCATTATTTGGCATCCACACTTACATGGACACGGAAGGCAGGTTTGAAGAGTTGTTTTTATATAATCTCACTCATTATTGATCTTAGTATCCAAATAAATAAGTTTTTATAGACATTTCCTGATAATATATTGCATATAAATTCCTTATTAGATTCGTAGATTAGGTATAGACTATCTTTGAATATACTCTTTCCGAGAAACGATAAAACGTCTATTACAATCCCAGGAATAAACCTTTGCGCAACCAAAAGTTACGTAAACGAATATCTAGGACCGGTTAACCCTATTCTGTTTATACTAATGCTCAACCTCGGTATTTATTGTCTTGAAATCTCTCGAAGCTATGTCAAGTTCACCGAATAGATTTATTTCTCTTGACATAGGGAAAAAATCTTGTGACGAAAAATCTGGAAGTTTAGTTAGTTGAAGACTTTGTTGCCTTAACTAAATTTTGGGACCTTTCAACATTAATTGGAAGAAAAAAAAGTAAGCATAAACTGTGAGACGGCTGATTAAAATCTGTAAGTTAAGAAATATATAGGGGAGGGTGTAGGATTAATTATTTAATTTATTAACAACCACAGATGGACCCTATGGTTTCTAGAGACCCTACTAGGATCACTCAGTATCTATCAATATCCTTAATTTGGAGGAAAAACCTGGTGGTTGAAAGTATTCTCGGGCAAATCACTTCCTTGCACTACCGTTTTCCTAGAAACAGAGCAGACTCTGCCATGAACCAAACCCATGACCATTCATGGGTTATTTTTTAAATAAATAACTAAGTTCCACACCATGTATATCGCCGTTCATTGTACATAAATAAACGTTGGTGGAGAATTTGAGGAACCGGCCAAAACCCAGAGAAACCTCTAAAGTATGGGTTTAATTTATTGGTTTCCATGAATTAATTATTAATAAAGATTATAAATACAAATGCTTTTCCAATGTTTAATCTATTGATTTTTAGCAGAGTATGTTTTCCTTTTTCATTTTATTTTTGTCATAAAACTTTTTAAAAATATTATTAAAAATTTTGGAATGTAAATATTTACGTCATCTAGTTTTAGTGAATGTAGTCTCGTTCTCAACATATTCAACATTGAAAGTAAAATTAATAAGTTATTTTCTACCATTAACTCATTGATAGTAACAGGTTTTGTGTTGACATTTATGATGATATAATAATGTTACTATCCTATTAAGAAAAAAATTTAAAAGGAAATATATGCCTTTGATATCTTAACTGCCGTGGTGGAGACATGCTTCCATATATTCAACATATTCCACTGCGTACGAGAGTTTCTTAGTGGCATTCTACTACCCTAGGTTAAATTGGGAGGCACCATAAGCTAGAAAATGAAAAAATTGCTGGGTTCAAAACGCTGAGTCCAGACAGCATATCTTGGCGTTCATACCAAACAAGGGGACAGTGGCTTGCCACATCCCATACATTTTTTTTAAATTCCTGTATGAAAATGCTTCTGTGATTTGCAGGTTCTTCTTAGTGTTTTGTGCCACAATAAGTCTCAGTAAGACGTATAGAAGCTATTTGAGCCTTTTTGTAGTCGAGAACGAAAAATTATTAAGCATAGGCGATTCATAAAGAAGGGTATGTTTGTATGTATTTCGGTACCTGCTACTTTGACAGCTTAGGTAGAGGGCGCTTATTTTTCTGGAAGAAAAAATGACCCAGTCGATCTTATTGGGGTTAACAGATATATATAATCTATTTGTTTTTGGTTTTTCTGGCTTTTGAGGTACTGCAGATAGTGATGCCATCGGCATACGCTGCCACAGTAACTTTTTATATTTTGCACCAACAGTTTCCGCCGTAAATACTGAAAAGAGTACAGGTGATTGCTCAGACCCTTGTTAGACACCACATTTGAGTTTAATGGCATCGGTTATAATTTCGCTCACATAAACTTTTTTTCTTTCTTAGCCCCTTTTGGGTAGGAACGTTGCTAATTACAATTAGGTTCCAATTTATTTTATTTATATTTGAATGGAAAATAGTTGACTGGATAATTCCAATGCTGGATTGAATTGGTCAAGGGTGCATTATAAAGATAACACAAAATATGTGAAACCTATTTTTTAATTGTGCCAACTTTTTGGCCAAAGATGAGGCGAATGTGAGTGCCTGTGATCGGGCTCACCGTGACCCAAATCGGGCCTCACATACTTGTGACAAACAAAATATTTATAAAAGTGAAGACAATTGGATTAATCGCTTTGAAACAAAGATTATTACTATCAGTACCTACTAGTGATCAAACGGAAAACGAATACCCACAGTTAGTAACATGAGTAAATAACTCGGAATGAGTTTGTATACTGGTGGGAAACCGTAGAATGCTTAGCTCACTTTAATCAAGGACGTAAAATAGCCAGTCCCTCGGAAGCCACCGGACAACGAAGAAGTTGAAAGCAATGAAGTTGGAAACTGTAACGGCCTCTCGGACTGGGGGATTCATTGTTGGGTTTAACTTTGTATGTATTGTAGCGGTTGTTAGAGAATAAATAACATGTGGGACTAGAAGTTATATAACAATCAATTTACAAGTAAATATATATATATCCTATCCTACTAATATTATAAATGTGAAAGTTTGTGAGGATCTATGATTGTTACTCTTTCACGCAAAAATTACTGAACGCATTTGAATGAAACTTGACAGTAATATATGTCATACTCAGAACAACACATAAGCTACAATTTATAATGATTTTGTGTGATTTGGTCATTTTGTGGCTGTGCTGTTCCGTTTGTGATGAAATTTGGTATAGATAATCTTAAGCCTGGGGAAGGACGTAGGCTGTTTGTGGTTTGCTGAGGGGAAATTTATATGATTGAATACTTAATAAAAGAATCAACGATATATATATATATATATATCTAAACTACTACCCTACGAAGACGCGTGCACGCACAGAATCAGAGGAATAAATAAAGGTAAAATTACAAATATTGGCCTAGCGAACATCTTTGAACCTAATTTTTTTTATTGCTGGCAGAGAATTAATTAATAATTTATCAATTTGAAATAATTCTATTAATATATTTGATTTCTAAGTTTAATCTTAAAATAAAATATGTAAATATTAATACAGCGGTTCTGGCTACTTCAACATTTACTATACAAACGTTCTAATTTCCCAATTACAAAAGACTCATATACATGACAATCATTAGACCCATCTAGACTTACAGAGTAAAGCTTTGGGGGTATACTTGGCCATCGAATTCCTCTCTTATCCGATCTTTACAGTCCATAATCCTTCGTTTTCAAACTAGTGTGTTTGAGTGAAAATAAAGTTTTTCGTGGAAATATTGATTTCGGGTTCGGTCTTAATCACTTTATTTCTAACAAAGTAAGGACCATTAACACGTTCAGTGCTGATCCATGATAGTTAGTACTTACCAGCGGGCGCAAAATAATTTTTTTTTCTAACTTATGATTTTTACTTTATTTTTAATGTAGAATAAGGGAAAAATAATAAAAAAAATTTTTTTTTAAATATTTACCGCTAAAAAACTAATGTCATTCCAGAATGACTTGCGCCCGCGGCAAGAAACAGGTTAACAGCGGACGCAGTAATCTGCACGTTTAAATTGTTATTATCCTCCATCTCGTAAATTAATTAATTAGTTAATTAATAATTAATAAATACTTAGCCAACCAATTAATAATTAATTAATTAATCAATCAAATTGAAATATAATTCATTTATATTGATTATAAGTTTCAATCAAGTAGACATTTTATTAAAATTTATTATAAAATTAAGATATGATCAATAAAATACTATTTTCAACTTTATTTGGGTTGTTTTAGGAGACAAAAAAAAACAATCTTGTTTTTTAACATTTTATTTCAATAAACATTAATATTTATTTATCAACTAAAATTTTAAATTACTTACATACTATCAAAATGCAAACTATTTACATTTAACTATATTAATTTACTTAAGTACTAATAACACTATTTACATTTAACCATATTAATTTTATTTACTTACTATTAAAATAAAAAATATTTACATTAAACTATATTAATTTACTTATATACTATATACTATATACCATTATTTACACTATTTACAAGTTATATACTATTAAAATATTCGAAGATATTTAGAAAAATAAGACAGAAAACTTACCTTTAAAGAGAAATGTTTAAAAGGGGATTTGAACGAGTTTTAAAATTCCTAAACAAGAACGCATTACACGCCTAGAAAGGGGAAATCATACTGAGTAAACATTGCCGTTGAAGAAAGGGATTCAGGTAGAAATGACGTCGCAGAAATTCCCCAAACAGAGGTGGGAGAGAGCGAGCGCCCGTCGTTCTGTGATGACACGCGCCCGCCACATTGAAGTATTAGTGTCATTCCAGAACGACGTGCGCCCTCAACGTGTTAACGGTTTTACGCAGGTGTTTAGATCATAAAAATTGAATACTAGAGGAATTCGATGACTTTGTGGAGCCCCAAAGCTCCGTAAGTCCAAATAGGTCTTATAATAGTCATGTATATGAGTCTTTTGTGATTAATTTGGAGCTTAGGGCGTTCGCCTAGTAGGTGTTGCTGTAGCCTAAAACGGCACATATAAAATATCTTCATAAAATTAAAATCAAGAAATATAATCACCAATTATATTATTTACAGTTAGATCCTAAAAACCACTAAATACATGTATATTACTTTATATACAATGTAATTTAGTAAACAATTAAGGCTGAACAAAATTCAATTTTCGAAGGGTCTTTTTTCGAAGAAGGATATTTATTTCACACTCAATTTATAAACATATAGTGGCCTTGTACTAAGCGCAATACATTTATACACAGTTAGTAAACATTAATATAACCTTAAAATAGATTTTATTTGGTTTGTTTTTCTACTTTTAAAGCTGCATCTCTATCAGATAAACTGAGAATGCGACAAATAGAAAGTCCCTAATATATCGAACACTTATTACAACTATCATCTAATTAGGTTCAGGACTAGGCGGATATAATCATTTATACAAAAAAAATTTCTGTTGAATTATGGATCATTGTAGGGATGTGAAGAAGAAAATGGTCAAGAGTAGGTCAAATAAATAATTTCTGAAATAGTGATAAACTATTTATTAGAAACCCACATTGTTAAACCGACAGTTACAGACTTCATTAAATGTAGACACATTAAATTTTTCGACAGCCTGAAATACTGTACTAACCCTCTTTTTCGGACACTCACCCCAGCAGGACGGCCACAAACGTGGCAAGACCATGTACAAAGTCTCAGCCTGAACTGAGAAATTAATAAAATCAACAAACAAAAGGAAAAGGACACGGGGAGCCCCATCACCGGAAAAATCTAAAGTTAAAAAATAGAAATGAATAAATTAGAACCTTCCACCTTCTCATCCTCCTCTTAAAATGTACAAGAGATACCTCTCCGTCCTATCTTCAATTCTACTTAGAAATCTTCAAACCCAAAGGGGCTAAGAAAAAAAAAAGCAGAAAAAAGTATATACAAAATTGTAACTATCGGATAATATAGATACAAAAGTAGGAATAGCTCAAATTATAAAACAAAATAAAATTTAAAAAAAAAATGAACTGAAACAACGGGATATATTTCGATAACAATAATGATGAAAAACAATATTTAAGTAAAAGTGAGAAAAAATAAGTAAGAATGAGGTTGATGTCCCTGGAGATTATTCAATCCCATACGGTCCATCCGTAGCTGTTAACGGGTTATATAATTTATCTTCCACAGATAAACATAATACATACGAGTAAGTACATATATTTTGTTATCGATTTTAAATAATACTTCGTCTAGGCTCGAAGCCACATATCCCTTGTCATTTATCGAGGACGCGGTTGCTGCGGTGGATGTAGACACAGTAAACTGCAATTACGAAATACGCCTAAGGGAATCCTTCATCTTTAAATGGAAATTTCACTTTACAGAAAAGGAATAAACACCCGAATTCAGCGCATCACAATGAAAGTAAACATACGGGAAAAAATACCCAAATCTGGAGATTTCTTCATCCATATATAATAAGAGAAGAACTCATACATTAGTATAGATATAACATTTGTGAAGGTTTAAGAATAACAGAAGTGACTTCATTAATTTTTAAAATATGTTCTCATATTTCTTAAAAGAATACTTTTCTGTCGAATTTACATTAAACTTATACAAATTATTAAATTTATTCCAAGTATTAAATTTTCCAAAATTAAAATAACTAATCAAAATTTTCAATATAAAATTGAATAATTTTAATTATTATGTTAATAATACTGTTACATTCATTAATACAAAATTTCATAATTTATTACATACAAATTATAAATTGTTTCTATTAATTTAATTATATTTCTGTTTCTAAAATAATTCTAGTAATTCTAATACTAATAGAAAACATATATATATGTTGTATAATTTTTTTTTATGTTCTATTTTTTATTGTAAAAATAAACCATTATTTCACTACATGAATAACGGGTAATTGACTCGGGGACATTCGGAATAGAAGTAATGGAATCTATAAAATAAAAAATAATTTTAACTGCCTGTTACATAACAGTATATATGAAATATATATCGTTATTAACTGACAAGGTGAATGGATTTTCCATTAAAACCCGTATTAATACCATTGCAAGATTAATACCTATCCAACAGACTAGGTTATAAACAAGACTAAAGATGCAGCTTTATTGAAATTATATCGAATGATCATCTTAAGTAGTAAATGGGCCTTTATTAATTGCTTATTTTACTAAAGTTAGTTTTTTTACTTATATTTAAATTTTAATATTAACAATATCATATTATGCTTCAATACTATGTTCCAGAGTGGAATAACCTTGGAAATTGAACGAGAGACAAATCGTTTTTTGCCAAGTGATATCGAGAATGGACAGCTTCTAGAAGGTTTATTGAAGTACATACTTGACAGCAAGAAGGGGTTAAATCCAATAAAGTCTTGCAACACTACCCTCTTGTAATTTCTCTATAGTAAGTATTTTATTATATATATAAATAAAATAAGTACAATATTATTTTTTTTTTAATGGCTAAGAAGATTTATCTTTCATTCTTCTCTTTATTTTTTTCTTACAAAGGAAGGGCAAAACTATCTAATTATTAATAACATGTAAAAATACAAGGTCATTTTAGCTTCCATGTATTGACTCGAAAAGGACAACTATATTGTACGATGTGTCTTTCAATTGTTCGACAGACACATCCTTCGTCTTAAAACTGAAGGTAAAATGAGTGACACGTACGTGAGTTGGAAACTTAAGAGGAATAAGGACATTTTCTCTGCCACATTCTTGAATATGTTAAAGACAGTCCTGGTTCTGCACCAGATTCAATTTGAAAATTGTTAGATAAGGCACTGTGCAACGGGGTGACTTCAAATTGCTTTCAACATAGACTAGTCAAAGACAGGAAAAATTTTACATTGTGAAAAATAAGAAGAAATTTTTACTTTTAATTCGATACTCTTTATCTCGGAAGAATAATCGTTCCATGAAAACGACCGAATTAAGGAGACACAGTAGTTAATTATCAAAATTACTAAGATGAGAAGGTTATAGACAATATTAACGTGTGTGATATATCAATATAGTCTATAACTGTATTGCTGTAATGCAAGGAAGTGTGTGGAATCATTTGTATCTTACCCATTAACCCTAAAAATAACTGTATGACTATACTCATTGATAAAATCTTTGTTGTGATTTAACATTTGAAGTAGATTTCGAGGGGAGGATAGAAAAAAATCAGGCTATTTTTCTAGCATTGAATAAATTATGAATATTTTTAAAAAATAATGGCTTTTGGCCGAAAATAGTAATCTGAAAAAAATTGACAAAGCACAAAGGGGTATAATAATTAGAAAAATTTACAAAATTCAGTACCAATAACATCCATGAAGGATCTGGTAGGGCATGCGCTACTTCTAAGCCATTGTTGCGCAGGGAGTCGATTTGTCATAGATTTTCCTCGAATAAAATATTCACTTTATAGAGGAGGGATGAGCCTCATAGACAAGCTTAGACTTAATTCAAATCCGATTACAAGATAAAAAATGTATCTGCTACAAAAGGTCTCTAACCAGCCAACTTCAGATTAGTTGGCCCTTACTCACTCAAATACTAATCTCCCAGTCAAAGATTAAAAACAAAGAAAACAAGTTGCGGGGTTATAATAAAAATGTAAAGTTGAACTGTTTGACTTCTTAGTTCTAACAAAATTTATTTCCAAAACTTAATAGCTCTTAAAGAAATATATTTATTTATTTATTTATAATTTAATTTTCATTTGCACCTGCGCAATTTTTGTATGAAGGGTATCTTGTTCTTTGCCATAAAGCTCTGATCCTACGTTTTTCTTTAATAAGATTTCGTATTTGGTTCAGGTAGGTAGGAATCAGGTTTTGGTAAAGTCGTCTTTGGTGTTGTGGAATACCAAACTGCGTTTTGAATACATTCAGTCAAGTGATTAACAGCATTGTCCAGGTTGTCGGCTGTACGTATGTTAGTATTAAGAAAGAAATAACTTAAATCACTTAAATCTTCAGAATAACTCAATACGCAAATGTTGTTTTACTTTCATAAAACCCATGTTTGCAGTTTCCGGCATTATGAGATCGAAAAGATTTTAATCACATAGTAACAAAATAATTGTTCTACATTTTTATAAGATGATGAGAAACGATTTCGGAACAAGGCAGACTATCGAAATTAAAAAACCGCAATTTTCATGAGAGTTGAAAAAACTGATTCAAGGGCCATTCAAAACTAGTACGTATATTCCAACTAATTTCACTTATATCTCTATACTTGGTTTTATATCTTAAGGATTAATCTATATGGATTTTATATCATATATCAGTCTTACAGAATTCGATGTAGATGAAAAATGTGTTGTTTTTTTTATATTCGATAGTTTGCATAATTATCGACGATACTTGTTCTAGTGTGTCAGAAAAAAACATACAAATATCTTTTTATATATCATACTAACGACCCACCCCAGCTTTGCTAGGGTAATAAGGCATATTACGCCTACATGATGTGTCTGTGTAATGTATTTTTTTTGTATCAAGTACCGGTCACTAAAGACCACCCTACGTAGGAATATCATTGGTTAGGCTTCTCTGGGAGTCTTGATTTTCTTTCTCTCTATCTCAGCTAATGTAATTTATTATATAGAAATTATAAAAATAAAAACAAAACCCAATATTTCTTTATATACGAATTTGCACGTTAGATAACTGCACGGGATTAGGCACCGTCTTCGGTGAAACCCATCGATATTCCAACCCAGTCACACAAAACCTCAACAAATTATATACCTAAACCTTCCTGGTGAATCACTCTACCTATTGGTGAAAACCGCATGAAAATCCGTGCAGTAATTATTGAGTTTACCGCGAACAACCTCGGCCGTATATAAAAGAACTTTGTTTTATAATATGTATAGATAATTATTTTATATTTTTTTGAATGATAATAAATGAAAGAAAAATAATTTTCTTGTCGCAGTTTAAATGTAGCCGAATTGCCAATAGGCATTGTAATGGTTGATTGGAACTAGTCCCATATCCTCACCATTTACGAGATGGAACACCTCGTAAGTGTCCGAGCTTTGTTCCAAAAGTTCTATGGGGATTCTCCAACTTAGGATGTCTATAGTGGTAAAGTATCATAAATTAGTTTCGTTATGTTAATAATAGAAGTAAAACAGAGGTTCATCCAAGTGCAGAGGTGTTGATTGATGCTTAGTTGATCTGACACAACCCTAAATCAGACAATCTTAATGAGAAATATCAGAAAAGTATTTAATAACTAAACTTTTTCCTAATATGAAAATATCTTCGAAAATGTCAGGGTGAGATCCTAAAACCATTTAGATGGGGGGCGGAGGTCAGTCAAGACAATTACGAAAGCGTAGGCGCCACATTATTCAAAAGCAATCGTATGTTGCATACAACGATGTTCAAATCTCTCTCCAAATTTAAAGTATAATATAATGAAATATATAAATAAATATATGTGAATATATACATTCCATATAAATTACTGGGATAATGTATTTGACACCAAAAATGTAATAAACCCATTTGGGACTTAATATATTCCTCTCTGAATATATGGATAGCATTCCTTGGTTATATAGCACTTATAATAGAGCCCAATAGTATCACGAAATAGCATGGATGAATAATGTCATTTAGCGATATTCAGGACATGTATAATGTCATAATATTAAAGTACAGAAGAAGAGCACGAAATAAAGTTATAACTCCATGTTAGTATAGAAATAATAAAGATGTAGCACATCTCACACCAGCATTTATGTTGTTCCAATATGCTTCCCGAAATCTATATGATACCTGCATGCAAACATATTACGCTACATAATTTTCTCCTCCTTTCTTTTATTTAAAACAAAATTATCTTGTGCTCTTTATATGGTAGAGACATAATTGTTTTCTTGTACAATGGTTGAACAAGGTGGTGATTTGTCCGAGATATTCGTGAACCTCCTAGTTTTTCTCCAATGAGGAGACCCACTTAATATATGCTGATTGAATGCCAGAAATATCTATAGATATAACTGAATCCGGTCATGAATGTTAACAGATAAATTATTTATCTGCCTTTGCCGGATTTAACCACAGCATCTTAGCAAGAATAATTCATAGAGCTTATCCGCTCCCAAGAATTGTGTTAGTGCACTAAATAGTAAATACATTTAAATTTATTTATTAAAAAAACCTGTACCACTACAACCTGTGAATGGGTCTGGGGTTCAGTGCATGGTAGAGACCGTACTGTTTCATGGACAACGGTTCCGCAAGGAGTGTACTTGTACTAGATCACGCTCAACCGCCACATTTCCCCCCATTCGGGTACCCTATTTTTATAACGTTTTATAGAGCCTGGATGAGCCCTAGGAGGGTCCTAGATCCCATTTGATCCATTTACGGCTGCGAACAGACTAAATATAACTCTTGCCTGCAGCGGGAGTTGAACCAGGATTTCCGGCATGGCAGCTCAGTGCTCTACCACTGAGCCACTCCGCTCCCTAGTTTTAATAATAATAAATGGTTTATAATTACATTTATATCTGCTCAACAACGTTTTCGTAACACCCATCTTTATTTTTCCTACGCAATTTTATGGATTAATCATTATTACTAATAATTTACTTACTTGTATTAAAAATTATGTTTGAATATTGAAAATAGAAGAGACATATTAAATTTAGAAACAATATTAAACAACAAATGGTGGGAGTTGAATGAGTTGGTGACATTGAAGATGATTGAAGAACTTAAAAATGCAGAGTTTACTAAATCTTTTCCCTGATTTAAATGAATAAATAAACTTGAAGTTTATATGAATCACGAAGTGAATATAATAAAAAAAGTACTTTAAACAGCGATTTTGCTATAAAAAATGGTAAGAACGTTTTTTAAGATTAATTAAATATTTTAATATACTTTATTAAATATTTACATACAATTATTTTATTTCCTATAATGCAGCGGTTCGTTATGAATATTAATTTTTTTAAGCTATAAACCTTATTTAAATCTAAAAAATCAAGTTTAAATCTACCTATAAAACTATTTTTAAAATTCTTCTTATATTCAACTTCCGGGATGGACCGTGTCTTGTTGATGTTATGAACCAAGCTTTCGCTCATCGTGCTGTGAGCTTCTTCAGGGTTAGTCAGTTAATGAAGAATAATAATGACCGTGGAAGCCTACGTGAATATTTTTAAAATACTGCTGATAGACATTTTAAAAGTGACAGAATCGTTATTAATTTGATTGGCCGCCCGGTATTCAATTCCAACATAATTGCCGATCCTTCAATCTCAATTCATCCTGACTTGACGTTGAATAGGTTTTAGAATGCAACTAGGTATAAATGAAGTCCATAGAATGCTTTATTATTAAATATATATTTATATGTTTCTGAGTGTGTGTGTGTGTATTAATTAGTTTATTTAATGGATTTCCCGTCACATCTGTGATTGTAATTATTATACCAGATCAAACAAAAAAAAAGTTATTAAATAATAGTTAACTAATTTTAATTTATTTCTATTAGTTATTTTTTTTACTTAATCTATCAATTTATATAATTATATGACGTTTAGTAAGGTAGAGCTGAAATATTGATACAATAATACACCACACAGAAGGATCACTGTATGTTGGCGTCCTTTTTTTTTTCTTATTTATTTAACGTCACTTAATGCTATTATGCTTAATTGAACGATTCTAAAGCGGATCTATCTAGATATGATTAGGGTAGGGGTCTTAAAACTACCTGACACTGCGCAGATTTGGGATTCCCAGTTTATGTCTCCTCCGAAGGTCGGCTTAACTAATGACTTCTACACGCTGCCTAAGGACACCTGCCGAGTTGTGAACCCGCGATCTTTGTCACAAAAGACTGTTAAGCTAAACAGAACACTACACGTGTCTGGTTTGATCCCTTTTTGAATATTCACATTTCAATTTCATAACAGGCACTGACTCTACTCTTTTTAAATTTTTACATTTTCCGCGCTTAGACTTACATTACATTAACAGTTAACATAAGAGTAAGAGTATAAATAAATACATACATTTTATAATGAAGTCATATTGTATTTATATTCATAGACCATCACTTTATACTCGTAGGCTAATCGAACGATTTCCCCTAGTTCTAACTAAACTTCGCCTATCCAGTTACAATTAGGGAAGGGATCATTAACTAGTACTTGGCATAGCACTTGCATAGAATCCCTAAACTCCTCCAAAGGACGTAATATCTAAGGATTTTTAATCCCTTAAAACCATTTTACGGTCACCGTCCGGGAAGCGAATTCGCGAACTCGGGCATAGTAATTAGTTATGTAACCCGCTACAGCACATGTGTAACCCGCATTCAATTCAGTTAAATTCATTATTTATTTATTATATTACGTAATATAATTGATTTCGGTTACGTAACTTCAATGGTTACCACCCCCTTTCCTGATCTAGCCGAAGTAAATGAAAACAAACAAACCGACAAACAAATATTTTAGTATAAGTTTTCAAAATACGGTTCTATAGCCGATTTTAATGAGCAGAGTTTTAATTTTTATATTCCTGTATTTTTAATTAGTTATTCACCGCTGTTGGTGATCTTTTTGTCGTATAACGTATTCTTTTTCAAGTACCATCTTCTACATATATGGTGTATTGTATATGTTGAATATAGCTTATGCGGATGATTAATACAGAATCTCTGGATAATCATATACCTGTTGCCCGATGAATAATTGATTTGAAATAATTTAACATAAGGACTAGAAAAGAATGAAGAAAAACTGTCACCAGAAGATTTCCTGATTGGAGCCTAAGCCTCCCCCTTCTAAGTGGACTTCCAGAGCTATCGGTTCTTGCAACAGTGGAGGAATCGAGTGGAAACGTAGTTTATTGTTAATCTCCTTATCTACTTGAGCCACTGCCTCCTTTGGCTTCGATCGGTCACTTCTTACAGTTAATTTCAGTTTCGGGTTGAGGAGAACGTACCAAGAAAACATTGTGTCAGGCAAAATTTTAAGAGTATAGCAAATCAAAAAGCATTCCGAAATTCATGTTTTCATATTTATCCTTTGTTCTGTAGAGATGCGAATATAGTTAAGGAGTTGGCCGATGAGCTATCAGGTTCTTGAATATTTCTTTCGGGCTATACAAACATCTTAGTAAAAAAAACTGTGTGAGAAACAAACTTATTAAGTTAATTATTGCAACTTTATTTCAATACGTTTAAGACTGAAGATATTATAAGTTAATTATGTTAATGAACATAATACCTAGTAATCTAATATCTAAGCGGCCGAAAAATGAATTTCCAGAATATATTTTGTCTTTGCATTACTTAAAGAAAAGAAAAACATGTATCACTAGAACGAGTACCTGACATACAGGCTCAGGACCAAATTTCACGTCCCTTCCGAAGGACGGCACAACCAAGGCTTTTTTGGTTCCTCTTTAAAATCCTAGGGCCATCTGCCAGGCTATGGACCCGCGATCTTAGAGATAGTGGGTTGTGCTAACCACTACACCACAGGTCGCCCTCGGGTACCCATTTTATAGTTATCATCATTATTAGAGCGACTTTATTGAGGCTGAGTGAGAGTCAGGGAGACTTTTATTATATAAACAAAATTTAGTGATATGATATTTTATCGTCGTGCCTAACAGCGGATCTGGGTATTTTTGTTTAGTCTTGTGTGGTTCTAAAAATTATAAATATTTTTTTTAAATTGGTAAATCTAAAAGCCACAGTTCATGACTTCTTTAAAGTCATTTTAAAGTACTTTGAGTACTTTGTTTAAATAGAAACAATTGAATGCATCGATTTAAAAGATATTACAAGGTACATCATATTCCAATATTTCGGTTTTTGTTTGATTTAAATATAGAAAATGTAGTGAGAACACATTATTATTATAAACTTTTTTTTTTAAATCATCCTTCTCATATTTGATTTAATGAAAAATATTCAATATCTCAAAACAATGATAACTGGTTGTTACAGCCGCTCAGTTTGTGATTATACATAATCTGTATGACCATGCATGTAAATAATTTAATATTAATTTATATTGAGCATGGAAGTACACTTAAAAGACATGGAAGTACACTTAAAAGACATGTCTGCCGTTTTTCAATACATGCATCTATTAAATAAACTACAGCGCACCGAAATGTAGCACACGACCTACTCAAATGACAGCAATGCGACACTGAAATGGGTCATTAGATCAGCGAATCCCATCGCTCAACCTCCATCACCCTGGGTGTCTTTGGCAGTTGCGAAAGCGCCCGGTGCATGATCTACGGCCTAGGGTGATGTGGTCATCCAGGGGACATATTGCTCTGTCCGGGCGCGACCTAGTCGATACGATATCAGATCGTCCTGGCCACCTCAATCATGAGCGGTTTGAGAGATACACCCCTGTACTTTGTTATGTATCCTGTTGCGAAAAACACATTTTTTATCCCATCCATATTATCATAATCATGCGTTAGTTACGTTTTGAAACTAATTGGAGATAATAGCGACAACCTATGATGTTCTAAACATGCCAGCAGAAAATTTAATAATGCAATATTTTTCTTCGGGGGGGGAGGGGGGGGGGCTTCTCAGTGTATAGAGTTCTGAAATGCTGTGATGGAGTTTCCGGATTGAAATCCGGCAATAGATGATAAATTATATAGTCAGTTAATAATTGGTGCTCACCTAGATTATAAATTGGGTACCCATAATTGATGGTAAATTGAACCGTTAAATGTAATTTAAGCCTAATCAACTCCCTGCACCAACATTGGGTAAGAAGCTGAACGATCTATATCATTCATTAAATCCAAGCACCTTCATAGGTTTTTGGTGCTACAGGTTTTTTTTTTTATTCTCTATCATTATATAAATTGATTTGACATAATAGTCGTTTTTAAGCATACGGTTAATATATATATATATAATTTATATATTAAGATATATGAAATGTCCTAAGCCAGAGAAGTGATTTTCCAAGATAACGCTCAAACAACACACTTATTTAACTTTTAATTAAGATTTAGTTGAGATTATGCTCAACTGTCAGTTTTTTTTTCAAAGCATAATGAATAGAAGTAAAGCATAGTATTTCCTCGCTCTATTCACCGAGTTACATCACTTAATTTTCTTAAATTCAAAAATAATAGTAAAAGAATAGCGAACCCGAAGGCTCGAAGTAGATACCACCAATGGCTACTAGCTTTCCAATCCAATAAATTCATCCACGGGCTACTACCCAAACACAAACTCGTAAGATCACCCATAATTTTATCGCCTATCTTTAACATAAGGATAATTTCTTGGGGGTGCAGTCATAAATTAACACCATATAAGTAAAACTTATTTGGTGTTAATTTATTACTGCACCCCCCAACTAATTCCATTCTCCATTAGATCTTCTAGTCAACTATTTTCCTCTCTTATAAGGATAATTTATTCCCCTTAGCATTTATAGATCCTAATTAGCGAATTCTTTTTCTTCTTTTATTAAACTATACTTACATAGAATCATTTAATTTCCTTTTTGAAAACGAGGAATTCTGATTTTCTGAAAGGGATATTGTACACACGTGAGTTTTTTAAACTTATTATAAACATTTTCTCGAAAATCGTTCTTTTTCGTTGAATAACCGTATGAAAATAATAAGAAATTTAAAAATTATAATATTCAACAAGATATTTTTCACAAAAATTCCTTTAAAAGAATATCCTTAGATGGGTTTCTTTCTGAGGTGATCTAACCATTAAAATAATTTATAGTAGATATCTTACCTTGATATAAAAAGACATATAATTAAAACATTATTTTTATATACCACCATCTGCCATTGATGGTGAAACCAATAAGATTGTTATGTTTAAAAAAATAAATTTTAACTTAAAAATACATATTATTTCAACATTAGCTATTTCTTAGATAGCTAATAGTTTCATATTTAGGTATTAAATTATTTATTAATTTTGACATTTATAAAAAAATATAATCCGTCAATTATACGCGCTCAGAAGCAAAAGCGATATTATGTTACTACCGTTTGGAATTTCGTTTGAAAGAACCAGGCGTTTGGTGTGATTAATCAATTAGAGGCAAACACGCCGCCTCGTTTTCTTCAATTTTTTACAAAAGGAAGAAAACACCAATTATATTTTAATTTTCGATAATTGATTTTTAAGATGCAAATAGTTTTTTAGGCTTGTGTCACTCAAATCGTTTTATTGCTCAGCCAGGAAAAACTTACATATGTAATTTTCAGAAGGCATCAATTATTTTTTTATATAATTTATTTATTCACACTCGTACCGATGATAAAAATATTTATAAATAGTAGTAAATACAAAACAATACTAATTGCAAATAGTCAATAATAAGGTTTAAGCGATAACCCCATTGGTATTTTTCACATTTGATTACTACAACATGAAAGTTACTTTAATAAACGCCAAAAATTTTGTAATCAAAATGTAAATTAAATTTTAATAATTACTTAAGTAGATGCAAAATCTATTGAGAAGATGTAACTTTAAGAGCACATCTACACATATTATAAAACAAAGTCCTCGGCCGCGTTTGTTCGCGGTAAACCCAATCACTACTGCACGGATTTTCCTACGGTTTTCATCAATAGATAGAGTGATTCACCAGGAAGTTTTAGGTATATTATTTGTAGAGGTTTTGTGTAAATGGGGTGGAATATCGATGGGTTTCACCGAAGACGCTTGCTTAATCCTGTGCAATTATCTAACAAGAAAGATAATAAATTCGTATATAAAGAAATATTTGGATTTGTTTTTATTTTTTATAATTTCTATATAATAAAGTACATTAGCTGAGATGGGAAGAAAGAAAATCAAGGCTCCCAAAGAAGCCTAACCAATGATTCACGTGGTCCTTAGTGGCCGGTACGTGACAAAAAAAAATACATTACACAGACAAATTATGTAGTTTATAATTTGTCTTATACTACATAATATCCCTTATTACCCGAGCAAAGCTGGGGTGGGTCAGTAGTTTGTTTATATTATAAATGTTTTGGATCATTCTGAATTTAATTTACTTCTACCAATAAGCGCACTTCGGGTAATATTGGTAAAAAAATAATGGAACGATGAAGAAAGTTTTAAGAATTATTAAGAAGATATAATACTTTTAAGAGCTTTTATTATTATACATATGTGCTTATATTATGGTTATTATACATATTTTGGCATATATATATTACAGTATTCCATTGAATACTGGATATCTACTGAATACGGGTTGTAATAGTACAGGTTTTTCAGTTACCAGCGTAATTCGTTCGCAAGGAAATTCTTAATTGAAAACCTTGCATCATTATTATCATTCCATCTTTCCAAATGATTTTTCGAAGTCGATGCTTACTATCTTCACTACGACTTCCTTTCTCGGACCCGTCTCCCCCGTTGGCAAACTTTTAATAGGTACTTAATCAAGTAATCCACTGGCGCCTAAGCCACCCTACAGAAGCGCCGTCGGAGTTCGTTAAATATCCGAAGGGAAATATAACTAACGAGAACTGCACGAATAGTGATAACGCCAAACCCTGGACAAACTGAAGCGAGACTCCCATCTAACAGCCTTATTAAGCTCTGATCTGAAAACTCTTAAGTACCGCTGGAGGTGCAACTTAATTGGGACTTTATAAGTGTTCTCTAGCGCCGAAATTCTTAACTATTAGACTAATATTTCCCACAACGAGTTATATTAGGAGATGCTAAAAACTAAAAATCGTTAGAATCCAAATTAAAATATAATAAAAACGTAGTAAAACCAATCATATAAAAGTGAGTTGTTTGGCCTTTGCAATATTATGAAAAAAATAAGACAATTCAAATTAAAATGGTCAGAAACTTTTACATTATACTTAACTTTGATACATTAATATTAAAATTATTTTAACAGACCTAATTATATGCCTTCTACTTAATTTATAGTACTTAAAATAATCGAAACCTAAAAGTTATTCCATCTTAGTCGTTAGGCGTCGATTTGAATTCCATCTGAGAGTTAACTGACCCTAGAATTAAAAATAGCTCTAGCCCTTTTGTCCTACTTTTTATAGAATAGGGCGTTAAACCCAATGACAAAAAAAAAACCTATAACCAGATCCCATTCCTTAAGCTACTTTACACACCATCTATTCGGTTACAGGAGTTACATTAAAATACCTCCTATATCTTCTCCCCTGCGTTCTACTACACAATAGTCTTTCAAGATAACTACTATCCCTGAACAAAGATAGGGTAACACGTAAACAAACTTTCTTAAAATAAAGAGATCACTCATGGTGTTGTCCTATAAAACTTAATTTTTCTATTTTATATATCAGTGAAGTGTGTGTTTTTATCAATTGTTCTAAACATTTCATTGCGTATACTATTTTTAAATCATCAATCAGTTATTATCAAAAATTTAGTATTTTAAAAATATTATAGGGGCGATGAATTGTTCCTTATCACGACTAACCATAATATATAGTTTTTAAATACATATAAATATTTAAAAAACAAGTACAGTATAAAAATATATACAAATAATATATATCATCGAGCTCAAAATTAATTATTATATCTATAGTCCCGGTGAATAAGTGGTTAAGTCTAACTTCATCCTAAGAGATAGCCCCTTGTTCAGTATGAAAATAACACGATCCCGATTCCTTAAGTTCAATAAACTCATTCTTGAAAAAAAAAATCGACTTTTTTTCTGATGCTGGAAAACAAATATTAAAAAATTCTAATAGCCGCACTATTTCATTAAAGTAATTGAAATGATAATCCAATATTTTCATATCTTTGTTTCCTATAAGTAAAATATGATTTTTAAACATTAAATCGTTGGATGGTTATTCATACTTCATAAAAAAGGAATTAACGCGTTATTGTTTATTAAATATTTTTATAATCCACGAAGCTAATAACTTTAATGGCTGAAAATGAAAGTGTATTAAAAACTATCGATGTTCAATCAAATAAAAGTTTTTAATTATTTCATAGTTTTATTTTGGACATTTGTGTGGAAATTATACATAAGGGGTCGTTTAAAATAATTAAAGAGTAATTACATGTCCACATTTACCAGGAGTAATTACTATTTGTAAATAACCACTTCTTGCTGTTATTATGCAAGAGAAGAAAAACAATGAATACAACAAAAAAGTAAGTATATGTTATAGACTAATTTCAATTAAAGGCAATACATGTAATTGTATTTGTTTATATCTTATTTTTATTTATGTTATTTTTCTGCAAAATATGCTTTAAAATAACTAAATAGTTATTTAATAGATTAATAACTAGTTAATAGTTATCATCGTTTACATGGGAAATTCACTTTTTGAAAATAAGCTACTCTTGCACTTGGCCAGTATGCGAGATGAAAAAAAATAAATAAGAAAAAAAATAGTAAGTATGAATGATTTAGATAATATCCAGTTTTATGTTTTTGTGTGAGATATGGGTAGCGATTAATCATATTGGGAAAACTTTTTCCCAATAAGATTAATCCACTTTTTTTATCAAGAAAATCTTCTACTGAGCCCAGTTATGAAACATACGTAATATATATCTGGTTTTGTAAATGTTACTAAAAATAAAGAATATCATGTAACAGCCTAATTCAGCCGAATTGAGACATGACATGGAATGATCTCCTACTTTCTAAATGTATTGTATTGCCAATCCAGAACGATGTCAGGAATCGTGTCTTTTTTATAGTTTCCTGTTGAGTAAAATAATTACACCAATACATGGTTGAAGAAATATATGCGGTTTTATAAATAAGAAAATAAGCTTAGTAAAAAAAATAGGAATATTTGGTATAATTAGATTACATTAGCATTATGACTTTAAATACGATTCTGTTTCTAAAAGTAAATAGAAACTTCTAATTATAATAATTATAAATGGTGTTGACTGTAGATTATTTATATAGAAAAGAATTGAGATAAAAATTAAATTAAATAATTGGCATAAAAAAAACCTGTACCACTACAAACAACCCATGAATGTTCAGGGGTTCAGTAGACGGTAGATACTGTACTGATTCTTAAACAACAGTTGTGCAGGGATGTGATTTATCATAGTTCACGCTCAAACGCCAGATTTACCCACCCCCTTATTTTGGGTATCTACTTTGTAGAGGCTGGGTGAACCCAATGGGGGTCCTAGATCCAATAGGAACTATCTCCGGCATATAGCCGGCATGGAACTTAGTAATCTACATCTAAGCCACTGCATTCCCCAATAATTGTCATAGAAGGAACAAAATTATAAAAAGTTCTTACTCCTTGATCTAACAAACATAGAAAAAAAAATCCATTATAATTTGCTTTTTTTTCACAGTTTCAAATAAAACACTATCTAATTAAAAAAGTGGGTATAGAACCTCGAAAAAAGAACAGGCACTAAGGACAATTGGTCAGATTAGGATTATTTTGAAAGACGTCCAGATTTCTATATCTAAAAACCAAAAAGTAAATATATGAGCTTTTTGTTTATTTAATTTTACTTCATGCTGTTATGAATAATCAGACGACAAAGTGACAGACTACAGTAGGAACTCCCTGAATTACGCTTATCCAAGTTTAATTAGCAGAGGTATTTTTAACGAGTACTTGACAACGCACTGACGTCATAGCTCTTGGTGTAGAGGGCTGAGTTGCTGCACTAAGGGTCCCTGGTTAAAATACGGCTGTGTCATATAAATTATTTAATGTATAAACTGTTATATATGTAATCTGTGGAACTAAAGACGCTCGTTGGGTTCATCCAGCCTCAGCAAAATTGATCCCCTTAATTGGTGGATAACCAGGCGGCCTAGCGTGATTTTGGCCAAATCACATCCTTTTAGAGATCTTGGCTAAGAAGCTATTAAGAAGAAGCTATCAAATACTAATCCCAAGACCCTCCTACATAGATTGTTAGTGGTACATGTTTTTTTTTATTCTTTATTGTGACTGCTCATGGGCTATAAATGGACCCTATGGGATCACCATACAATACCATTACATTACAATACATTACGGCGGCTCACCCATCCTCTAGGGGTAAGAATCCTGGCGGTTGACCATAAAATAAGTCAACATACCTCCCTGCACTAACGTTATTTGCATTTATGTAAAGCAGTATCTTTGCATTTATGTGCTTCTGCATCTATATATATATATGAGTTAGGAGTTAAGGAGGAGGTTAATAGGAGTTAATTACTATATTTATATATAGTAATTAACTCCATATCGTAATCAATGTAATTTGTTTCTTACTAATATCATTTATTTAATTGTTCTTAAAATACAATATATTTTAGGAATTTTAAGTATACTAATCTCTGCACATATCTCGGCAAAAGTGGTTGTTAGCATTCAGTAGGGAACCATTGAGTTACGAGAGGAAGCTTCCGGGAGAGTTATATGAATATCTTGAAAACAATGAGAAAATTATCGAAGAGAATAGAACTGGCTTGTGGAGCTAGCTATTTAGGGGCAAAGAAAGTGCTACAGTGCTACTTAAGACAGCCATTACACGGTCTCTGTTTAATATTTATAAGCATGACTTTTCTCTTTAGCTTTACAATATTATTTTTCTTGTTACGTCAAAGCTATTTTAACCGAGAGTAATAGTTTTTTTTTCTTTGTTCCTTGGATTTAAACTTTGATATTATGTTCTTCAACAAAGGTGTTTTTTTATTATTTATTTCTTCATTTTCCGGAGACGTGGAGAGTCATATTAATTCATTTAGATGATTTAAAAAGGAATCACACGAGCAAATAATTCAATGAGATTGTGACACGATACAACGTAATAAATTTCAAAAAAGTTTTTATAAAATATTTGTTTTTAATTTTCGTGATCATAACATAGAATTAATAGTTGTTAGGCTATTATAAATCAAATGCTTAAGGTAAATTATTAAAGTAAATTAAACAAAAATTTAAATGGGGCGCATTTCAAAGTTGCTTTGATATAAAAACTCGGGTAAGAAAATCTAAGTTTTAGAGATTAAACTATTAAATAGGCCATATATATTTCTCTCTATTAAATAAAAATGTCACACCTCTCATTCCGAAAATTACATCGCTCAGAATTATTTTTCAGTATTATTCTTATTATTTCAGTATTATTTTTCTCCAAGCCGGAAATATTCCAAATGTTCGTATTTCTTGTCATTGCATCCACGCGATTTTTACTTCGAAACTGCTGGAATAACTGAAAGGTAGATAAAACTGAATAAACGTATTAAAACGATAAATTCAAGTAGGTTTTAAAACGCACAGTTACGATAATGTTGCACTCAATGAGGGAATATGCGAACTGTCTCAGGGCAACAAGAGGTAGTGCACTGCTCACTCATGGGCATCAGTCACTGTGTAACAATGATGAAATATGCCTAACACATAAATATAAATAATAGTTATATCTAATTTAAAATGTCTCTCTATGATATACAAACGTTTTTTAATGATTACCGCGAAATATTTTATATTACATATAAGTCTCCCGTAGGTGTAGTGGGGAACATTCTTCTATGACCCCTTGGTCCCACGTCTATGACCCGTTGCTCAAGTGGCCTGAAGATGAAATAAAAAGAAAAAAAATCTTAGTTATTCCGTTCTTCGGAAAAGTCGTAAAATGGAAATCGGGAACTTATGGAGTGTCAGATACTAGTTAAAGGCCCCTCTACTAATTGTATCTTGATAGACAAAATTTAAAGCTCTCACTGTAGTATCGTTGGATTAGTCATAGTAGAATAAAATGAAGTTAAACGATTAAATAAAGAAACAAATTTTAAAGCATAACAATCAAAATGGGTCGTAAAGAATTGATTCAAACTGATGAAGAACGCATGTAACCTGTAGAATGGGGGTTTCCCCCCCAATTTATAAAAATTAATTTAAGTTTGTATATCTATATTAGACAGTACAGGTAGCTAAGAATATATATCTGTGTGTTCTGTATAATCCTATATATCTTTTTATTTTTCAAAAAAACAAATTGCTATATGTACTTACATACATGGTTAATTAATGAACTAAGCTAAATAATAATGTATTAAAAGCAATTCCAGTTAATCAATATTGTAAAAATAAATAAGCGATATCCCGTGTACCGGTGACTTTTCCCGACTCATAAAAATGTTAAAATATTCAGAATATTATTAAAGCCTCATAATAGCATCTTGTAAAATGAATAATTCAAATTTTTTATCACGATTAATTATAAATTTTGTATACACCTTATCACAGCTGCTTAGCCTACTTTGAAAGAGGAAAGAATGAGAGGAAATCTTAGATAGATATTACCGAGAAGGTGGAGAGCATTTGTACGCAATAAAAGTCAATTTGTACAAGAGTTTTACCTCATTTTCTACTCCACGTGGCTACTTAGCGTTGCAGTCCGACCTTCAGAGTGGGTTTTGATTACGACAAGAACCCTCCTGAGGGGATTGTATTACATGCCGTTGTAACGATAAACAACTTTTTTCTTATTAAAAAGTTGATTGTACGTAAAGGTTGTAAACTTTTACATTATCTGAAATTTTTAACTATTTCTTAAGCCTAAAGAAATAATCAGTAGAATGTCAGTTAAGTACTGTTTATCAAATAATGACTATTTAGAAAAAACGATTTCTTCTGCTCATAATCAATTTTCCAAAAGGTATGCATAAAGTTTAAATTAACACAAGATATTATAACTATATATACATCATTACAATAGGTTGGGTAAAAAGAAATAAATTTTTTTTTGAGTGAAATTATAAACTTTATTTAAGATGTTTCGGTTGTCCGATTTTGGTCAAATATGCACCGTTTTGTTGTATAATTTGTTGTCATTTTAAAGGAAGCTTCATAATGCCTCTCTCATAGAAGTCTTAGACAAGGGGCCTAGCTGTGCGAGGTGAATCTTGAGCATAATAAATGCCTGAACGGAATCGACGATACCAAAATTGCACGTAATTAGCTGTTACAGTATCGGCACCATAAACACCATCACAATTTCAGCGGCCTGGCTTGCATTTTCGCCTTTATCAAAGGAAAAACTGTAGAATGTACCGAATTTCCTTTTTGTCGACTTCCATTGTTAACACCCTGTAACACACAACTGAATGGAACAAACAAAAACAGCCAAAGAATATTTTTAGTGTGAAATGTCACCTTGACAACGAGCATAGACTTCCAATTGTTTGATCGATACTTTACGAGATATCGATCACTACATCTACCAAGAAAATAATGGATTTCTTTTTACCCCAACCTATTAATATATATACAAAAGTGTATTTTTTTTTTGTATAATAATTGTAATAATTACTCTTACTTATTATTGAGTAATTATAATAATAATTGTATAATAATTACTTAATACTTTTGTATTAGGAATTTGTTGAATAGATTCCTTCATTTTGCTTATTTCTTCCTTAGTAATTTTGTATTATTTTTCTTATGTATCAGCTGATTTATTTAAGATAGTGTTTGTGCATATCGTACTAATTAATAATAATTTTAATTATAGGTACTAAATTAATTATTATTTTATTAAGGTGAGATAGTTTAGGTTTAGTCTTTTGTCGTCTAGTGAATTATTATCAGAAATATAAGTACTATAATGCAATTACATTGACTATTTTGAGAAATCGAATTAGAGATATTTCAATTTTAATTGGAATTACTTTGATTATCTACTATAGGTTGCTGAAATAATCAATAGATATATTATATCTCATAAGAAAAATCATTATTATAATCATAAGAAAAAATTGTTCATTTTTTGGAGAAACTTGAAATTTAGCCTGGCAAAGAAAAACTGCTCCTAAACAAAATTAAAATTTGACAAACGTTTTGTTGAAAAATTAAAAATTCTAATACCGTTGTTGACAGAGGATTTCTATAAGTGGGATGACATTTAAGTTCCTCGTTCATTCATCTTGTTCTTCATTTTCATTCAATACTCCCAACAATTATTTTATCTCTAGATCATCTTAGAAATATAGATTATTCTGTGATATTTTATTTATTTATCACTTATTGCAATAATTATAGACAGATAACCAATATTTCTTCTGACATTTTTGTTTTTGTTGAAGGAGATGCTGTCTACCCTTGCAGTACAGATATTGCTAGCAAGCCTAGCGTTTGGTGATGTGAGTGAAAAGATACGCTTGGGATTGCTGCCGTCCAGCTCCAACTACCCTGGATTAGAAACACCTTTGGAGAGTGGGGCATCAACACCGCAAAAGAGAACCGTGATCTCTAACAGGAACCACGATGAGGACAACCTAGAAAGGCTATGTAACGATCCTTTCCACAGCTTCCTCTGCAAACCAGTAACAGTCCGGAGGAGAAGAATCAACGGTAGATTGCGCCCTGGTGCTGTGATTCCACCAGGAGCTGTCATTCCATCTGGAATAGTGCCAGAAGCCTCTAATGTCCAGGAATCTTCACAACCACTCGAATCTAATTCAGATTTCGTGAGGAAAGAAAAAAGCTATTTGCCCCCTGCTCAGGCCAAGGCTCCTAAAAAACTGACAGAGCCTCAATTCCTTCCCCCCGTTATTTCGAACAATGAACGGACACAAGAAAGCAAAATTTCTTATAGCACGGTACCAAAGTACAGAAATGCGTTGCGCCCAGTCCAAACAGAGAAACCACTCAAGAAAATAGATGATCAGCCACAAACTTACGGACAAAAGTTACGTTTAGAACCAAGCAACACTGTGAAGAATTCAAAACAAATACAATTTGACAAACTTCCAAGAAAGTATCTGCCAATTGACGAATCAGTCTCTCCTGATAGTTCAAACATTTCACCAAGTATACAAAATTTACCGTTACAAGGATTGGCAGCTCAAAATAAAGAGCGAAAAGATGAGAGTCATTCACTGGAAAGACTTTGTAACGACCCGTTCCACAGCTTCTTATGCAAGCCTGGTAAGAGGAGGAAGAGAATCGACGGTCGAATCCGCCCTGAAGCAAAGATTCCTCCGGGCGCTTTGGTGGCTGCTAGTTCTATTCTTAGGGAATCAAGAGTACTTCCTTCACGACAAAGATCTGTGAGACAGCCATCAAATGTTAGAGGTGCTCGAGAAAATTACCTGCCGCCCGATCAAGAGAAAGCACAACCAACCTACCAAAACAAACCGACAAATCAGGATTCATCAGGATATAAATATCCCAAGCCAGATAACAATGGAACAAATACATTTAATGACGGCTATGTTTACGAAAAGCCATCCGATACGTCACCTACACCACAGCCGGCTATTACGACAGACAGCACTCCACAAATAAGTAATACGTTGTCGACGTCATCTCAAACAGGCATTTCACAGGATATCGTTCCTCCATCCACCGGTTATCAATATGAGGCACCTACTAATGGATTAACTGTAACAACTAATTCACCTCCGACAACACAAACACTACTTCCAAATGGCGAAGGATCTAACAACCAAGAGACAGCGAACAGTGAAGGAGAGAATGGCTACTTTTATCCGAAACCCTCTTCTTCAGCTTCAACAACTGTTGAAGTAATACAAACTGGTCCATACTCTACGACCTCTCCTCAAGACACAACTAACAAACCTAGTGGAACGGTTGGAGGATATAACTATCCAAAACCATCAAATCCATTAGCTTTACCATCAACTACATTCTTAACTACAACGACCTCTATACTAGAGGAATCCACAACTAAAATTCCTGTAAACCCACCAACCGTTACCGACACCCAAACCACTTCGGCGTCATCTTCTGGGGGTTATAAATACCCTAAGCCAACAAATAACAATCAACAATCTGGATACAGTTATGAAAAACCTTCAGTACAATTTACACTCCCAGCAGGTGAAACGAGCCCCTCATCTAATAATTTAGCTACTGAAACAACACCTCCACCAGTCAGCATTACAACAGAATCAACAGGAACGACATTCGGTTACCAGTATCCAAAACCGTCTGACACACAAGAAACCATAGTTTCACCTAATCAAACGGGCTACGCTTATCCCAAACCATCGATTGATTTTACATACCCAACAACAAAGGGGCAAGAAACGACGGAATCGTCTGCGACCTCCTCTGGACCAGCTATTGAAACAACACAGCCAGCCGCAGGCATTACTAGTGGTCGGAACCCTACTACGGGCTATGAATATCCCCAACCAACAATAAACCAAGATATTCCAGTCCCATCTGGTGAGCAAGGCTACAACTATCCAAAACCTTCCGTAGGTTTTACATATCCATCGGAAAAACAACCTCAATCAGTTCCTAGCACAACTGAAATTTCAATTACAACAACACTTAAACCCGAATCGGAAAGATCCAGTACTCTAAACGTTCCTGCAGCAAGTCAAACTGGATACGTATATGAGAAACCTTCAAACAGCTTCACGTTACCAACCAAGCAACCATCAATTTCCACTTCTCCATCAGAACCCTCAAATATCAGTCAGGATATTGTTCCGCCAACGGCAAAACCAGCGGATACCCAAACAGTGTCTACAACTATAAGTGATCTTCCAACTACAACAGGAGGATATCAGTACCCAAAACCGTCTAATGGACAGCAAGCTGAATCTCCAAGTCAAAATGGTTATGTTTATGATAAGCCTGAAATCAGTTTCACTCTACCAGATTCGGGATCAGCAACTACTACGGTTGGAGCTATTCAACCAACAACCCAAGCCACGACATCTTCATCAACAGCAACAAACCTGACAACAGGATATGAATATCCGAATCCTTCGAACGATCAAAATGATTTACTAAATCCTCCAAAGGAGGCGGGTTACACATATTCAAAGCCATCTACTTCCTTCGACTATCCTACCACTTTGACTACATTTCAAAATAATCCCACGGTAGCACTAACAACCAATGCTCCAACTACAACAAAACCGACAACATTACAGCCCCAGTCTAATGATAACGTGGAAAAAGAACAGAGTGGATACAGTTACGAAAAGCCACCGCCTTTCCCTTACCCACGACCGACCTTCAGTACTACTGCGTATACCCGCCCACTTAACAATTTCCAATACCCAAAACCTAATTTTTCGCAGAACCAAGGTTTAGGAACCCAGAATGGCTACGTGTACCAGAGACCGGCAGCCCCTACACCATCTACTGACCTTGGCTATCACTACAGGTGGTCAGGCAACCCCCTCACACTTCCGTCAAGGCAGCGATCAGCAAGGAACTACGAGCACCAGGGAAGGGAGCAGTTTTCATCTTTTCAGTTTCCAACACGGAGGGACTATAACCATTTTGGATTTTGAAACTTCTGATAAAAAAACCGCTGTAAATACTAATTTTATTTGTTAGCATAGGTATTTTGAATACTTTTATAATAAAATAATTAATAAAACTGTTTTGTTCATTATTCCTCCCCCTCGAAAATAAATATTAAAACTTAGTAGATATTAAATATGTGTAGTAATTGCCATGACTTCATCATTTTGGGTTCATGTGAAACTAGACCAAGAATAATTATCTAACATAAATTTATTAATACATTTTGTATGAAATTCAAAAGAAAATATCATAAATTAATTTTTAAACATTGGGACATAACAGAATATCCCAAACCTTAACCAAATAATACTGTGAGAGTTAGATTAAACTATACTGTTTAATAAATAAAACTATTTATTTTTACCGAAGATAAATATCTAACTATTTCGTTAAGGCAGGAAAAAAATATCATTTTACGCTACTATAAAGAAATACAAATTAATTATCTAGCACTTATTTACGACTTATTTTTCTTGATTGTACTTCTGTGCTTATCATTATTATCAAGGATTTTGAAAATTACTATCTAATATTTTTCGAGTCACAATTAATAAAATTGATGAAGGTTTTTTCATGTATCTTGTCTCTTGGCGCACTTATCAACTCGGTATTAAGCCGATATATACATATTACACTATATGGCTACGTGAATTGACGAAGAAAATTTAAACACATCCTTTTGAGCCATTATCCAAAAATTAAAATAATTACCGTACCAAATTCACCATTCTATGATTATCATATTTAATATAATATATGTTTTAATAATGAGCAACTTATTCGAAACAATGCAGATGGTGCACCTGTTCTACATGGATAATATAAATTTAATTTTGTATATTATTAAATTATTTATTAACATTAATATACTGATTAATATTTTATAATTATCAGGCATTATCAAAAAATTGTATTTTTGCACAATAACTCAATTTTTAAAAAGGATGCACCTAACATATCCATAGGTGAGACGAAGAAAACATAACAGCATTTCATATTATAAAAGTAAATAATAAAATAATATCAGATTAATAAATTAATGAATTATATGATATAAGCGCATAATAGTCTGTGGGTATACAATAATATAACTGTACAATGACCTGAAAAAAGCTTTTGACATCAATAGCTACCTGATTCGTCAACATCTTTATAAATGTCAGGCCCTGTTTGGTGAGGCCAGATCATGTTGATGGATTCACTTTAGGGTCAGATGTCATAATCCGAATATATTATTAGATTCATCTTACGTTAGTTGCGTAATGTGTCAGACATGAATGAAGAATGATTGTTTACAGTCGTGGTGAATGAGGCTTCCGAGCGGGTGTTATGTTACATTTAGTAAACGTTACCTAAATAAATGCATTTGTAAATGTTTTCTGAAAAATCTATATAATTTAAAAATTGGTTTATTTGCTTATATGCTGTTATCCGCCAAGAGGGCATGTGTATTATTAATGACATAGTATGGATAGATGAAATAGATTATACATAATTAGTATATTGTATTAATATTTGTTGTTTTTACCCTGAGTAATCTTTATTTATAGGGACTTCACGTTATATTTTGTTTTCAGAAGAAATATAAATAAATCATAATCATCATTAAATCAAATGAACTAAATTTTTCATGTACAGGACATGAACTTAGTAACCTACTAACATGGACTTAGTAAACTACTAACTCCAATCAGAAAGAACTAGTGAGCCCCATCACTAGACCATCAAATTAATGTTAAGAAAATTCAATGTACAATCCTCTCATAAAATGCACCTGGTGCAGTCAAAGAGATACCATGTATCATTATTAATGTTAATATGTAATTGTTAAACATTAATAAAAGCCAAGGAGTTAAGAAAGAAAAAAAAATTAAATCAAATTAATTTTTTTAATTTACTCATATATGACTTCATCACAACCGAAATGCCTGATGAGTATTACACTTACACATTAATCAAGATTAATTAAGGGTAATACTATAAATATTATAATTACGTCATCTGGAAGGTAAAAGTCCAACAGTAACGCTAAAAAACAAAAAAAAAAATCAAAACTTAACGACTAACGACAGACCTACACCCATTTTACAAATTATGCAACAGTTATTAATTAATTAAGAGTCATTAAATTGTACTGTGGGTACTCAATGTTTTAATAGATGTTCCCTAAAATATTAGTACCCGCTTAATATTGAATTGAGATACTATTAGTATTGTATTGCTTTAAATAAAATAATGAATTGTATTTTTTTTATTTGAGGTTTGTTTAATGCATGATAAAAATTATACTTTATAAGGAAAATGTCTTAATCATATTTCACTGCATCTTCTTTAATGAAACAGAACTCCCAAAATCGAAATATTGAAATAAGATGTAACTTGTTTTTTTTTAAATCGATGCATTACACTATTCCGTTAATTTTAAAAACATTATATAATAATAGTATTATATATAATTTTGTGAATAATAGGATAAGAAATATCGACAAAAAATGTTTCATCTAGTAAAGGAAACAAAATTTAATAATTCTGTTTAACAAGAATCTCTTGTAATGTGTTTCACGAGCATCAACAAAACACCTAAATTTTATTAACCGTAACATGTTTCGGTTAAATTCCTTTAATCAGTTATCTGACTAAGTAAAAAATTTTAAAATAAGGATAGTCTTAATATATAATTTATTTATTATCAGCGCTCATTTAAAAGAAGCGTAATATTATTTAAGAAATTATAAAAACAGGAACAATAGAAAGCTATGATGGAAGACTATAACTCCACAATTCATTACTAGATCTCATTATTTACAAAGATACCAGTAGTAAAAGTGGTGAGTAATTGGTTTAGTTAGAGCACATTAGTGGTTAATAGTGGGCAATTACTAGCACTATTTAACAGAATGGCTATATAGATTAGATAATCTGTAATAGCAACAAAGAGGTTTAGCTCGCCCATTCGAGTAACATTTGCGTAGTGAAAGCAGATCTATAACAACACAACAGGGAGATATAATCAGTTAAAAACTCTAGATTTTTAAAGCTTAAAGTCGTACACAAATCCTTCACTTCTTTCATTCAGCAACAATTTATTATAACTTTCGTCAAGTACAAAATAGTTGTATAAAAAATTTTCTTTTATCAATAAACTAGAGCCAAAACTCAAAATGAAACATTAAATTTTATTATAATGCAAATGGAAAAAACCACAAGCAGAGCCTTATGTTTCAAATCTGGTGTAAAATACAAACATTTATACAAACAGTCGACGTTTCGCCTATTCAGGCATTATCAAGACACAATAAAAAGTAAGTTCAATCACATCTCAAAACAGAAGTGCAATACATCCCAACGAATAATCGCTCAAAAAGGCTCATGATCCGGGACCGCACCTCCACCCCAAGACGTTCAACCCAAAACTGCTTTTTGCTTGAGTTTTACACCAGATTTGAAACATAAGGCTCTGCTTGTGGTTTTTTCCATTTGCATTATAATTTTCTTTTATGTTTCATTTCCACCTGCGCAGTATTTTCTCAGTCGAGGCTAAAATAATATACTCCAATTATATGTATATTGGATATATATATATTTATGTATAAATATCGAATGTATAATCAGCAAACTCGGATGAATGCAGCTGTAAAATTATGGAAGGTTCGAAATAATTGATAATTACTGCTCGACTACAAGGATCCTTATCATTCAATCTAATAGAAATCTTGCGAATCAAGAATAACCAAAGATATAATTCTCGGACACTCTGTCTAATCATATATTGGGGGGGGGCACATTGGAAAAATATTTTCGTTAGATAAGAATATCCAGCCTAATAGGGGCAACCTGTGGTCTAGTGGTTAGCGTAACAAACTACTAAGCCCAAAATCGCAGGTTCGTAGCCCGGCAAGGGCCCCTAGGAGTTTTTATAGGGAATAAAAAATCCTTAGTTAGCCTTCGGATGGGACGTTAAACGGGGGTCCTGAGCCTGTACGATGTCAGGTACTCGTTAAAAATCCCTATCCTAAGTAAACCTGGATATGCAAAATTTAGAGCTCCAAATGTACCACCGCGATCCATCATCCGATTAGCCATAGCAGCATAAAGTGACGTTAAATGAACAAACATCCATCCTAATAGTCCTCATATATTCCCATAAAACGCCCCCTCCCCTCTTCAATAACTAAATGTTATGTATTCATTGTCTGAGGGTCACTGTTGCTAGGCAAAGACTTAAACGTCCGTTGGCACAGGAAAAGATGCTATACTACCATATTCTAGGAAATGGCTCCAACGGTCCTTATGATGAATCTTTGAAATCTGAGTATATATTTGCCATATTTTTCCTTCTTCTAATTATTCAGCTGCTTGTTATATAGACCAACAGGGATAGGGTTCTAGATTCCCAAAGGTGGGAGAGAGATAGCTAACGGAGCCAGCTTGAGTACCACCAACGTGCGGTTCAAATAGTCCCTGAGGAAATAAGCGAGATTTCCTCTACTGCTTCACTATATTTCCTTTCAACCAGCACCTTCCCTTAATGGAATTTTTTATATAACGTTCAGAAAAATAAAAAGATAAAACAGTAAATGCATAGCAATATTTAATATAATTTAATTTCCAATTTCATCAATGAAGTTTAAAATACCGTCCCTGAAAATCGGAAGCATGTTTAATAGTTATAAAATAAGATATAGTAATAGAGATAGGTCTTTGAAGAGCGGAAAAAGTCATTCTAGTAAATTAAAATATATTTATAAAAACACCAAGTCTACATCCGACTGTAAGAAAGGAGGACATTGGAAATTAAAATCTCGAATAGTAAATTAAAAAAGTGCATATTATTTATTATTATTATACATTTGAAGCATATAATGCATTTATTATTATTTATTTGAGTGCAACAATTTAATTAATTTATAGATATTATTTAACTAACACTTAATCCAGTTTATTTATTACAGAATACAGCAGTATTATTACAGGTTGGTGAACTATATAAAAAAAGAAAAATATTTCTTAAAGTGTATAGCTATTAAATTAAGAATTAAAAAAGAAATCGTTTATATTTAAGTATATTTTTTGGCTTTTATAACATGAAATTAGTTTAACGTTGTATTTGAAGTAGGATCTGCACAATACATATAATGCAGCAAAATAATATTAAGGCTAGCTTATAAATAATTCTGTTGTTAAGTTTATTATTGTTTTATGTTATTTTATACTTTTTATAACTGCTCCGCTTTCCTTTATATCTTAGATATAAGATTTGTATGATAATGTAAGTTTTTCTCTAATTGTTAAGACAAGATTGGGAAAATATCATATTTTTATTATTGTTTATCTATAAAACGAACCTAATGGGTTGGTTCACCATAAGACAGACAGAGTTACCCTCATATTTCACATTCATTGTTAATTTTTATTAACCAATTATGAGAAATATTTTTAATTAGTATATTTTCTTTGAACATATATTATAAGTGAAGGGCAAAAGTAATACACGGCAGGCTCTTATATACCGTGTTTAATAATGTCATTTCAATTACTGAGTTCCACAATATTGGTCTGCTAAGATTATCCTTAGCTATCGAAGCCAACAGTAGTTAGACACGGTCGGATCAATATTGAGCAAAAGTAATCAACAAAATGTCAGTCTCCGTTCGACGGCTCATTAGCTCTTTGTGTAAGAGTCTTTGGAAGAATTAAAAAAAAAAAGAAAAGTATCGGATCTGACATGGAAGAAAGTACCTGATTTGACAAAAGGGGAAAAAAATAGTATATGAAAACATTTAAAATTGTCTATTATAAACTACTGGAGTTTGTTTATATTATATTGCATTATGACCAGGTTTGTGGGTTTTAGGTCCAAGGTCAAAATTAATACAACAAAAAAACAAAAGTCATAAGAAACTACCTAGCACTAATCCATCATAAAAACATAACATAACACCATAACTCCGACTTAAAACCATTAAGACATAATTAATTTTTTTAAAACAACAATTATAAACAATTCTATTTACTAATATTCGCAGGATGCTCATCGCTGATCCGCAAAGAAAAGTTTAGATAAAAGAAAATGTTGGCTATTCTTGGCCAAATAAAACAATAATTTGAGGGTAGGTAGGCGTCCACTTGTAACGATAAATCACCACAAAATGAGCTCACAGATTCTTCAAATTCTTCAGGGCTTCAAATACCTTGGGTCTACACCGGTAGGTAGCAGAACTTAACGGACTAGCGATAAAACACGTTACAGTATATAAATTACAAATTTGGTTAATTTATTTCCCTTATTTTTAAAAAGTGATTGAAAAAAAATCTTCAATTCAAATAATAATAATAATTTTCATGGTAGATAGGTAATGTTATAAATGAACGCAGTAGTAATTCTGTATCATATATGAAAAATATTGAAATCCCCTGAGAAGGGAGATGGAACAGCTTGGGTGAACCAGATACCCGGAGCTTTATCTGTTAAATTTAGAAAGTATAGGAAAAACAGTTCGCCATAATTTAATAAAAGGTTAGAAACAGCATATTTTATTGAAATTCTGATTAATCCTTTACCGGTCTTCATCTCCATACTCTTCCTTCCCGAAGAGTGGAACTCCCTCCCAACGAAGACTTGGGAGGCGACAACTCTGCGGAACGGGAGCAATTACCTAGGCCAGGAAGCAGAGCATGGAGCCGCCTTCAGTAGCGAATGGACCTGCCACAGGAGCATTAGATATGTGAGTAACTTTTCTATTACACATAAGTTATAAATTTGAACTTAGGTTTTTTGTTTAGTTAACGCCAATTTATGCTGCTATGGCTAATCGGACGATGCTACCCAGGATTAATTATAATAGGGATTTTTAACGAGTACCTGTTTAACATCTCTTCCGAGTTAAGACAACCAAGGATTTTTTTACCCCCCTTTTAAAAAAATCATAAGTCCACCTGCAGGGCTACGAACTCACGATCTTGGGCATTGTTGTGCTAACGACTGGACCACTGGTCCTCCGAACCTAGGTTAGGTATTTAACATCAGCATTTTCGGGACCATAGCATTTGATCGGACTTCAGTCAAGTTTACAACTGCTATTTATTTGCATTTCAAATGAGAAAGTAATAATAGGTAATTAAATTATAGTGAGAACTTGACTATAGAAAGCAGAAAAAATATATTTTCCGACATCTTTTATAAACTGTGAGTTAAAATAGAAACTACCTAATTGTTTTATACTAATATAGGTTTTGTTGATAACTGGAAAAATAAATCGGCAAGGTAAACATTTACTTGTATATAGACCCGGCGATTATTCATACAAACATACTTTCGTACTTCTAGATATTAAATATATTTTTACTATTTTCGCGAGATATAAATAACACCTATTTGCTGCGGCTAACGTTATTAGAAGTAATTTTAGAATATTATAATAATAAAAATATTTATTTGAGAAATCATACAAATGTCATTTGGCAGGTATTGTATTTTCGATCTTCTTTTTAAAACCTTCCCTAAAGGATTCTGGTGTAAACGTGTATGGAGAAACCCTCCCATTGTAGGCACTCCTAGCGTAGTTCATCTCACTGTAGTAGATCCCTGCTCCAGAGACTTTTCAGTCTCCTTGTCGGATTCTGTGGCATTTTTTTGTTGTAATTTTAGTGTTTAAACAGATATAATTAGTATTACATTCTACATTGACATGGAATCATGTCCTTTTCAAAGTTTAGTATGCATTTATTTTCTATGAAACAGATTCATAATTATTGAAGATATCATTTTTGTTCGGAGTTTATTCGTTTAACGTCACCTAACACACCTAAAACTAATTGGATGATGCTATAGCGAGATAGATTTCGACTATCCATGTTTCATTATGTTCATTTCAGTATGTATTTTTTTACGAATTATAATCAGAACAATTACTAAAGATATCAAACAATATTACCCTTGAAAAGAATTACTTATCTATATAAATTGTCTTTAAATATACTTTCAGGATTAAAAGGACAACAAGAAAGATAGGATGATTGAGGCGTGGGGAGGAATAGGAAGGAAGCAAGGAAGAAAAGCAACTATAAATATTTAGCACGTGCTATGTTTCAACGGCAATCACTAAGTGCTCCATTAAAGAGAGCGGGTGGAGATAAAAGCTATTAGCCTTATCGTATAGAGAACTAAAAATAATCTAAATGAGATCGGATCTCAATCCTTATTACAATGAAAACTGTATTTACCTCCTTCGCTTTCCAATTTATTTTCTCAAAAATAATAGTGTCAACTATAATGTAGTGTCACTCTAGATCAGGAAATGTTTAGAATATTAGGAAAGGGTGAAAAAAAAACACTTATGATTATCACAGTTAAGCATTTCGATAAGAAATAGATGAAAAAAAAACTGTACAACAACTCTCATAAAGGGTGTTGGTTTCAGTAAATGGTAGAGACTGTACTGTTTCTTGAAGAACGGTTTTGTAGGGAGGTTATAGGTCCAATAATACGCTTGGACAAATCACCGTGGGGGTTCTTCGTTCCTCTCCCCAATTAAAGTGAACCGACTTTAAAGAGGCTGGGTGAGCCCCAGGAGGGTCTCCAGATCCTACAAGGTCCCTAAAATAGAAATATTGGGGTGAAATCATAAAGCTAATTCTTAAATGGGCAATTTCTTATTCTAGTTCATTATTGGGTTCATCCTCTGACTGCATAGGGCTTATAATGATAAATATACAGAAGATTAGTATGACTAAGTAGATTATAATTAATCAGTGATATTAGTTTCGAGGAGTTCCGAGAAGAGAATAAAATATGTAAAAATAAAATATGATTATGAAAAACATACAAAAATAATATTTGTATAACTAAACAAAATCTTATAATTAATACAAAAGATTATATGGGCAGATAGTCATGAGGGATCCTGAATAAGATGTACTACCAGAAAGGCCAAAGTCGTCAGCCTAAACAGCAGAAAAAATAACTTAAAAGACGTGGAAATACTGATGAGGGCTGCCTCGACTGAGAAAGATTTAGCAGTCGACTCAAAAACATGATATCGGTGTGGTTAGCAGGAATTGAAAAAAAAATAAATAAATAAAATCACTATATAACCTTATAATATATAAGGCAATTATAATAATTACCGAACTAGAAATAGCATGAAAATGACATTCTGAGACAGACAAATTAAAGAAATGATAAATTTCAACGTTATATTCAAATTGTCACCCGAGTTTTCCATGTCAGTATTGTGTCTGTGTTAGTTTGGGTAATCGGGAACTTCAAAGTCATCTTGCGAGGCGTACTCTGAACGTCTAAGGACAAATGAAACTTGATTTCGTTTTTGTACGTTAATTTTTACAAGCCATTTATCAAGCCAATTTCGTAGTGAATTCAAATATGCCTGTACGTTCTGAGAAGCTATGTTCGGGTTAGTATTTTGTCGAAAGTATGACGGTGTCATCCACATATGTTGCCGTACTGTTTCTGGCATCCATGGGATACGTGTACAAATATAGAGTACAGAACAGAGCATCAATTTAAAATAATAAAAAAATATGTCTGTCGATACTTCGTCTATTCGATAAAGGAATAGACGTGTGCTTTATTATGGATACAAATAATAAAATCACATCCTAGCTTCAAAATGCAGCAAGACATAGACCAGAGAAAACATCCAAGCACCTCCAAGGCTTAAATGCAACTTCTGAATCATACGGAAGGTTACAAGACTACAGATGGCAAAAGTTAAATAAAAAGAGCAAAGGATCGAAAGAGAATTAAAACAATAAGTCCTTCTATATTAATATGTTTTGTGAAATTGCCGGTAATCCACTGGATTCTTGATTATGTCCCTTTTTCTCTTGTAATTTTACTTGAACACTTTATGGGATCTTGTCTTTTTTTTTTAATTTCTTTTTTTTTCATTTAATTTGCGCTTTTCGGTAGTGTTTACATGTTATATAGTTTATTTATTTTCATATTAGCTATTTTTATTTAGCACTTTACATATGTTGTTCTGTAAGGTTATTTTAGATTCAGTAGTTGCATTTGAGCTTTGGTGTTGGTACGCTGTTTTCTCTGGTAAGTGTCGAGCTGCATTTTGAGGTTGAAATGTGCTGTGTTTATTAATTGTTTTTATTTTTCTGTTAAAAAAATTCCTGAATAGAATCGTAGATAATAGAAAAATAATTTTGTTTGGGGCCAGGTCCCTTAATAGTAACAAATTCGTAATATTAATAGAATATACACCTCTGGCCTAGAGGCTACATAATAAGCGTCAAATAATATTTACAATAATAAGTATTTAAAATTAAATGTAACTCAAAAAAGACAGTTGAAAAGACGAGGCCCTTAGTACGCCAAGACGATAAATAAAATGTATAGAGCTGTAACTCAATAAGTTAAGAAAAATAAAATAAAATAAAAAGAACAAGGTAAAACAATAATAAACTCAAGTAAAACTTTAATAAATAATAAAATTATAACTGAAGAAAATTAGCAACTAGCCTTTTTGTTGAGGGTTAGAAGTTGTTAAGAAGTCGCTTCTTATGGATATAACCTAACAGTTATGACTGATTTGAAAGCATCTGGTTGGGAATTAAAGGGATTTTGGGAAAGCATGGATTCGAATGAGGGAAGAGAAGAAGCATGGTGGATATTAGTAGGGATTGAGTTCATGATGGTGGAAAAGGGGACGAGAAATGTTTTGGCTTTTTGGGAACTAGAGTTAAAAGTAGCGAAATGAGTGAAACATTGCAAAGTACTTTTGTTTAGTTTTTGTTGTTACTTTTGAGAATGGCCTCGTGATTTCTGGGGGAGTATGTATAATAAGCAGTAAAATAAAATAACAAAAAAAAAAATTGCAGTGGTAATATCGAAAACTAATCTGCCTAACTTTGGACAAAAGCCTTTGAAGGTGGAAGATAACTAGGATGAAAACAGAATGACGGGGAATTGGTGCAATCACTTGAAGCATCAAAGCACTCGACAAGCGATCATTAGAGGAGGTCTGGTTAGTCAGCTTTGTGCTTCTGACTGTTCATCAGCCTCCAGCCAGTCCAACCGGATAGTCTGCAATCCTGCACGCGTCCCAATAACAACAACCCGGTATTTAGACAGGACCGTGGCCTATCATCAATCATTAACATATAGAATTACACAATCGCTTTACAATGTCAACTTTCGATTCCATAATTACTGTTATAGGACTTTAAGCATCACGTCTAATAATTCTGATATATATACATCTGGCCTTTTTAACCAATTGCAAAAAGTTGAATGGAAAAGATAGCGTTGTAAAACGTTTAATTCTATATCAAACGTATTTTAATTATCTAAAGCATATATTGTATAAAATATTATGAGGAAAATAGTTGACTGGAAGATTCTAATGAAAGATAAAATTGGTCAGGGGGTGCAGTCAATAATAACACCTTATAAGAAAAACTTATTGTTTACTGGTACCAACATTTCGGCCTAAAGTGTAGGCCATCTTCAGGGAAATTCAATATTAATACAAAATATGATGTAAATGTAGAAGAAATTCTTTTAAAATAGTGTATGGAAAATCAGGTTAAATAACATGTAATGATTAAAAATGTTTAGGAATTTACGTGTGGGAAGTTATATAAATATGAATGGATATATCCTACCTTATTTTGTTATATATTTGGCCCTGCCTTATTTATATATTTGGCCCCGCCCCGCAGAGTGGTAGGACATTTCCATTGCTTCTAACGTACTTTTTTAAAGTCAGTTGACCAGATGTAGTTGACCGTTCACACTGCCGCTTCTCCTTCTATTTGGTTCGTACACATTTTAATATTTTATATCTTCCCTTCTGCTTTTCCATTCTTCACACCCATTTCTCCCTTCACCTCATGGCATCCATCACATGGTTTAATACCATCAATTATTATTATTTATTTATAATTTATCATCATTTAAATAAATTAAATGATTATTGATAAATTAAAAGAATTTTTTATCTTTATTTTCTATACATTTCTTCTGTATTTATACATTGAGATCATATTTTGTATTTATATAATTTATATTTATATAACTCCCACTGTAGCATCATTCGACTAGTCTTAGAAGCATGACGTAATGTTAAATCTAAATAAATAACTGTTTCCGATATAGAGGTTCTTTACAGGTTATAGTAGTTTTCTGACTGTAAAAATTAAATAATAAAAAAAATAAAATATATATATATATATATATATATATATATATATATACATATATATTGAGTTGTTCTTTCTTTCTACAATGGTTGCGACAGACCTTCTAAATTGTATAAAAAAACAATTGTGATATTAAGATTTTTGACAAATTATAATACTACTACTCTAATGAATTTAGAAATATCCCGACACAAAGTTTTAAGTTTCCAAAATATCTTAAGATAACAAGATAGTCAACGTTGCGCTAATTCAGAGCATTCGAAGTTCACATTTATATTGCTTTGTCCGGAATTTAATACAGGATTTCATATTTTCTTCTTTAAAATCCATCTAAATAATAAACTGTTTAGGTTTGTTGAACTTATGATTTTATGCATGTAAACTCTTATTAATCCACTGCCAAACAAAAATGATTGTTTGCCTCCGTGACTTTTAGCTACCTAGAAATAATTAAGTCTTTACTAAGATGTCAAAGAGTGATTTTCACATAATTTTCATTTACGGTCCCAAACTGCCAGAAGTATCAGCGAAGTATGGTGCAAAAGCAGTATAAGTATAAGACAAAGAAGGGTGTGGAAGAAGTCCTTCAACTTCCTAGAAAAAATTATTACCCGTTTTCTCCCTTAGATATTATCAATTCACAAAGAAAATATTCTCTTTAAGAGGCCAATTGAAGCTGATAGAAGCCAGAGAGCAGCCGAGCGTCGGAGCCACTTTCAAACAAATCAGCACACACCGCGGCAGAGAGCTCTATCTCGAAAGCGATACACTTTTCTGGAAGAACAATAGAAGAGGGGAAAGTGAGCCAAGGTTCGTGCCCTGTCACAGTCTGCTTCTTGGCGTCACACGAATGGGGCTCAGAGTGCAGTTAGGAGATTAGACGATGCAGGGCGTTCTTAATGGTTGGGGCACAATATCCATCTTGATATGGTTAACTAAGGTTATTTTTGCTGAGAAGAGGAACATTAATAATAAGTTTAGTTATAAAATATATAAACCAATTATTCTTTACATCATATTCAGTATATGTGCCACCGAGTAAAAATACCCAAGGTATGCAGCCCGGTGGATAGGCCTTGGATTTTCAAAAGGGAATAAAATACCCTTGGCTATACCACCCTTAGGAGGGGATACAAAATGGGTGTACCGAGCCTGTCCGGTGTCAGATACTCGTTAAAGATCTCTATTCTAATTGTGCATGGATAGGGGAATTTAGGACTCCCCTGTAGGACTCCAATTAACCATAACAGCATAAAGTAGGTTAAATGACTAAACTGGTGTATATTTAACGGATTTTATAAATCTATTCTTTTATAATACATAATATAGATGTATCCTCTTTTAAACCTTTGCCATCGCCTCCATTCCATCGTCTCTTCAACTTCTCTATGATCGTCAGGTGTTATATTTGTATTCATCGTATTTTTTTCGGTGTCATATATCGTCTCGCATTCTCCTTAAATGTCGAAACTGAGTCAATCACTAAAACGGACTTAGTCAACTTCTACTTATGCATTTCCTTCTTCCTCATATTTAATCCTCCTATTCCTTACATTATGAATACTTCTGGTACATTATATTGCGCACAAAAAAGGAAGGTAATTTATGTGATCGTTTCACAGGCAATCTTTTTGTCAGCGATCAAAAAGTGGACATTGAAATACAAATCGTTTGTTTATATTCTGCAAAGCATCATTCTTCCTTGTTGTACGTAATTTATATTTGTTGTACGTAATACGTCTATTGTGTGTACTATCTTGGAGTCTGGAAACATCACAAAAACACCTCTAGTGATCAAGCTTTCAGCCAAGATATGTAAGTTCATGAGATATTATTATTTTCCCAAGACAGAGCCTGTATATTCCATGGGATGTCATATGTGTTTTTACTTCATTAATTCTAGAGCCCCCATTCTACTAAAACCATCTTCACCATGTAACTTCACCATCTTCATCATGTTTTACGATCATTTATGGGGGGTAAATAGCAGGATGTAAAGGTATTCATTAGCTATAATCATAACACTACCCATACATATCCAAAAGATTGAAATGTATTCAGCATGTACGCTGTACTAAAATGAAGAATCGTTTTTTTTTTATCGTTCCCCTAATAAGAAGTATCCTAGCCAAGAACTCATAAAAAAAATCAATGCTTTTATTAAAGACTGAATAAATAAATCAGTCGACTCGAGTGATCTGAACTAACTAATTATCTAAATTGAGAAATAAGCCAAAACCTGTCGCCCCAAATCACAATGAATCCGTAAACGTAATACGTTTAAATATGCGGCTATTTTAAATTCTTGCCATTCATGAATAAAAAGATACTCGCTAAGTAGTAAAATGGTTCGATCGCTTCAACGTCCCAAAAATCACATTTAAAATAAAAAAGTTTCCTCTGGGATTGAAAAAAATAACTTTTTAAAATGGCGCTCATTTTTAAGCTATGGATAAAAGGCTACTATTCTCTAGCAGATGGTTCAGTTAAGTCCAATATACTCATTATTCAATGAGCATTTTTCAAGCCCATGACTTAAATGTAAAACTTTAAAAAAATATCAATTCAAATGAAATATAAAATGCATATCCTTTCCATTTTGACGAACACCGTTTTTAACTTCCACGTATTCCTCCATTTATTATTAAAACATTAGGGAGTACTTAATTGTTTATTGTAGGTTTGCTAAGTTTACAACACAATTTAAAAACTCATATGTTTTTGTGTATTTTATGAGCCCACAACTGAATGAAAATAATGAGTTTTGCTGAATTTAATGTTATTTAATGAAGGATCGACATTTAAACAGTTAAAAAAAAATATTGTAGGATGAAAACGTTGAATAATTCAGAGCTCTTAGGAAATACAACCGAGATGAAAGAAAAAAAACAACATGGATCTAGGACAAGGCAAATATTTACTTTGGAATGAACTATTCGTGCGCTTACATAGAGAACTGAGTTTCAGAATCAGTTACCATATGTAGTGAAATAAGAAAATCATGCTCGTGCAAGTGTTTCAGCTCACATGCACAAATATCTTGGGAGTTGCATTCCTTCATAAATATTTAAGAACTAACCAATGTGGGAAAAAATAAAACAAATATATATTTTCCTGACTAAACTAAAAACATGAGTTAAACCGGGCACCTATTCCACAAGTTGGCTGCTTGGTGGTAGGGGTAGCTCAAGTCCGTCAAGTGACGTCACGTTTTGTCATTTCGACGTCATGGCCTTATTTGTATCGATGGTGTCCTCCATTAGTTCTTCCCAATAAATAATATATTCTTTTATTATTATAGGCGTTCCAACATAGGTTGCCTCAACCTGTCAGAGCAGAGCTCCACACCTCTCGATCCACCCAATCATCTTCCTGGAGACCCCTACCGGACATCTCTTCCTGGACTTCCTCCATCCACCTGCTTCTGGGCCGTCCGCGTCCTCTCCTCCCTGGTGGAACCCAATCCAGCACTCGGTTTGGCCAACATTCAAATGTCATTCTCTTCACATGGCCGTGTCCCGATTCTTTCATTTGTTGATATATTCACATCCATCCTCTGTCGAATCTCTTCGTTTCTTAGTCTATCCAGCCTGGTGACACGGAGATTCCTCCTCCAGAAATCCATTTTAACCGCCTCCACCTTTGAGTACAGACGGGAGCTCAGGGTCCAGGTTTCCGAAGAATAAGTCAGGATAGATTCGACAATGGTTGTGAAAATACGGCGTTTATTTTCCCTAGACATCTCTGTGTTCCATAGGACCGGATGCAGCATTCTAATAGCTTTTCGGGCTTGCTCCACCTTTTTCCTGACGTCATACACCGACGACCCGGTAGTATCCAAATAAGATCCCAGGTACTTTAATATATTTACTTTCTTACAAGCCTCCCTGTCCACCAGAAGCACATTTGCATCAGGATCTCCAACGGCCATACTCGGTCTTCTCGAAGTTAATTTTTAAGCCCACCGTTTCGTAGCAGATCTTTAGGGTATACACCATCATTTCAAGGTAGACCTTCCGCCTCGCAAACACGACCTGGTCGTCAGCGAAGAATAAGGATAGTAGCTGTTCGCCATCAATGAACGGCCCAACATCTCCACATTGCTTGTACCAAGGTTGAACTGCCTCGTGAAGGTATATCTTGAAGAGAGTGGGTGACATGCTACACCCTTGCTTCAATCCTTTAGTACCATGAAAAGGGTCCGAAAGGTGGTAACCGCATTTATTCTGATATAAGTCGTTGGTGTAAAGGTGTCTCACCGCCTTTAAAATAAATAAATTTTAAAAAATAAACCGAGGAAATTTAGCCGAGCCAACCAACATGTATATATGTTTGTATTCGAGTCTCACATAATTTCCATACATATAATAATTACATGTTATTACATATAACTCATTCTCGTATAAAATGTCCCTTAGCATTATTGAGGTATATTTCCAAGCCAATTCTTTTTCTAAGCACTCCAGTTGCAAAATATTTAAGATAGTGACGTATAAATGACGTATCGTGACGTCACTTGACGAGGTTACCTAATCTGCGGACGAAGTACCTTAAATCGTGTTTACCCCAATAAAAGGCATTCTATTTGGTACCTGATACAGACTGTTTCTAAGCCAAAAGTTGTATAGGTGATTTGGCCCAAATCTCAGACCAGGTTTTTCATCAACATATGAAACATTAATAGAGACCGAGCAAGACCCAGGAAGATTCGAGCTTCCGTTGTTAACAGAATAAATCATTCACCTGCCACAGTCGCGGTCACGAACTGTGGACTTAGAAATAAGTAATTCAATAGTGTAAGTTCAAGGTAACTCCAAAGAAAAGGGGAGCCTCATAAGGAAAAATAGCATAAATAATTAGGAGAAACTATCAACATAGTCTGAAAGTTTGTTCATCAAATTGAAATTAATTTCAACAGTTCTTCTCGATTCTTACATTGCGTTTATATAGAAGCATTTGCAGGCATATATATGGCATGTAAATTGTACATATATTTTAAATAAAATCTTAGAGGATGTAAAAAAAAATACATTGCGAACGATTCTTACATATTCATGTTTAATTATTGAATCAAAATGAGCTTGTTTTGAGTTCTTATAGTCAATATTCAAGCCCAGTACTATTGTTTGGTACAGTTGAATAATGCACAGAGAAAACAGTTTTTATGTACTAAAAAATATTTTCTAAATTTAACAATACAAGGAAAATGTTATATAAATCTTGGACTAAGCCACAGTATTTATATAAATAAAATATAACCCATTATTTGCTTGTAGGTAGTCACAAAAAGATGAGTAAAATTTTAGTTTATTTTGTTGAAAATGCAATTAAGATTTTGATCACGCTTATGGCTTAGGGCCACAGTTTTAAATTTTTCTGAGGATATCTTCAACCAAAATTTAATTAAATAGACTCTTCTATTATTATAGTTAAAGAAAAACTAATGAGTAGTAGCTCATTGTTCATTTAATTTCTCACTATTAGTCGTCATTAAGCACAGAATATATATACATATATTTACATTTTACTAGTTTTATAAAAAATAAAAGAATAGACTTCTTTCGTTAGAAGAACCAGTACAGTCGAAAATGCGAATCGGGTAATCCCTTCAACTTTGACGATGCCAAGCCGGCACAACAGAACAGATGCGCTGGCTCGAGGCCATCTCCAAGCAGGGGTAGTAATATTTATACAGGATTCTCTACCATATTTCATACAAGCTTATAAAGTATGATTGATCAATTTTATTTATGATAATTTAAAAAAAGTAAACTTATCAAATTTTATCACAGAAATAAATTTAAGTTAATTCCCGCAATATTCCTCTTACTCCTAGAATTAAAGTTACAATTATCCTAATTTCAAATAGTAATTTACTATGATGTTAATTAGCTTCAGTTGTTATAGTATATATCTAATAAATTAATAACATATTAATTAACGAAATTTTGTATGTTTGATGAAAAGTAAATATGCTTATTTAGTCAAAAAACCAAAACAACTCTTAAAGGATCAGTATTTTATTTATTTTCGAGTATGGAATTTAAAACACTACAATCTTTTTGGAATCTTTTTTGAAAAAAAAACCATTATGTAAATTGTTACAGGAAAAACAAAAACATTTTATCAAAGCGGAAATATTGGATTCCTATCAATCAATTTATTAATAGTAAAAACAAATTAGTTTAAAAAAATGTTATTAACAAACTGCTTTGTATGAAAATATTATACATCTGAATGCATTGAAATTAAACTAATATGAATCGCCGTGTTAGTTTTAGTCTAAGAAAAATATCAAAAGTAACGAATTAATTGAAAAAAGTAATTTTAAACGAAAAATGCTCTCAGAGCGGGTTAGCTATACCCGCTTACATTCCGATATTCAGTCCCACAAATCAAATTTAGTTTCATTGTTCAGTTGTTATCACAATAGATTGTTCCGTCTGGATATCTATTAGTTTAGATTCCTCTCTCTATCTGAACTAGAAACTGCTGTACTTAAACACTTATTTTTTCTACTATCATTTTTTTTTTTAGAATAAAGGATGTAAAATAGTCCATATTTTATTTCCTTCAGTAAGGTTCTAATTTTTCTGATTAAAACAATTATAAAAGATTCGTCGGTAAAATATTTGAAAAGAATGTGGTTTTTTTTTAACTTATCACAAAATCTGTAGAAATATTACCTCTATCGAAACCTAATAATAAAGTGATAATCAAGTAATTTATTAATTATAGTTTACAATTTACTTATAAATTAAAATGTTAATCTTACTTAATAGGTCTAAATATTAAATATTTAGAATGAGGAAAAATCTAATGCATTTTAGACTGAGATTTAAGGTACGATAGAAAATAAACCGTACTCGAAAATGTGAAAATTTAATAGTAGTGAATCTGTAGGCAGAGGATTTGTTCTACAGATGTAGTGGAATCTGGATAAATAATCTGTCATTTATAAGCTCTATGTTGCTTAAGGTAAAAATAAAAAGTTTATTATTTTTTTTTAAATAGCTATAATAGAAATATATTTACAAAAATTTTCAACTAAACGAAATTGCGACGGCAATGTCAAACTAAGCATACTTACAGCTATCTAAATAATCATACTGAAGAAGGAAAATAAACAATATATGTAATAAAATAACAACACATGTAAAGGTGCTGAGTTGGCGCTATAAGGGTCGGTCACAGAGCCGATTTATACAAAAATATTATACATACCAAGAAATTAACAGATACTAAATAGTATAAACAATAACATATATAAAATAGAATAAATATTACATCGAACAGTAATGTATCTTGAACTATTAGAAAAAGAAGAATCAGTTTCATTCTCAGGCATACGATTTTGAAAAAATAGAATCAATAGTTAATCAGCAGGTCGGCATTGTCTTAACAATTTTACTATAAGCAATTATAAAATAAAACACAAAAACAACTGTACCTCTACAACCCATGAAGGGTCTTGGGTTCAGTACATTGTAGAGACTTTACACTGTTTCCTGTACAACGATAGTGCAGAGAGGTGATTTGTACTATATCACACTCAACCACTTTATAGAGGTTGTGTATGCTCCAGGCGGGTTCGAGTCCCCTGAGGATCCATCTGTTAATATATTTAAATCTACAACAGCCTAATTTAAACTCGGAATCTTCGGCGCGGCATCTCATCGCTTTACCAGTGAGCCACTCCACTCCTTCATAGGATATTAAATGTAACAGATAGAAGGATAGCGAATGAACCAGAGGATTAAGGTGATGTGCTGACTGAGTGTCGCATTTCTTACTCTCATTTATAATTCCTTCCTAAGCAAAACTTTATTTCGAAAATATTCATATGTTATTAACAATTCAGATTTTTTTGTGTTTTAGCGTGTTATACAAAGTGGTCTACAACCCTGATTGATACTAAAAATGCCAGAAGATGTCAGATACTAGCAGGTGGAGACCAATTAGCGGTGGTGCGAGGCGAAGCATGTTCGGCCTCCACCGCGAACCTGGGCCGGACCGCACCGGGGCAGTTAGCTGCAAGCTTCTTGTTCTTCTGGGAGTGCTAGCATCTTCTGCTCTAGCGGTGGGTATTTACTATATGTATATTATCTAGTATATATACAAAAAATCACTAAAATTAAGTTGCACCTATTAATGATTTTTTCGATAACCCAATGCTTTTTCTGATATAAGTGGCTTCATTCCTTTTTCAGAAACGCTATTTCATTATTTTTTATAATATTATTTACCAACACTTGGTACACTTGGTACACTTGGTGCACTTGAAAGAAAAGCTATGATTGGAGCTGGTAACAGCAATTGCAATAGAGTCAGTTACTTAAAGAAATCTTCACAGAAGCATAGGTCAGCGGGCAGAAACGACGTTCTTGCTTCAGGAACAAAAGTATCAAGGAGCAAAAAGTTATCGTTTAACGAAAAACGTTTAACGAATTTACGATGTTTGAGAGCATTGTCTGGGGCCAGTGTAAGCGAGACCTTCAGGGCGAACAAGAACCCGGTCAATGATATCGTGTATATAGATATGGGTTTTGGGGGCAAAACCATCGCTTACATAAAGCATCTGAGCAGGAGTGCCAACAGTGGATCGATTCTTCTCAACGCAAATTATCAATAGTCAGATAATTAATAAATGACAACGAATGTTACATTGTAAGAAAACAAACAATAACAGACTCTATAAATAAAATACATCTATCATCCAATAAAACAACAAATATCGCATATGAAATAATACCAGACGAAACCCCTGAACAGACAATCCTTACTTCCTTATTTGTACCTTAAACATAATCAGTACATTCAAACGTTTGGGCATTGGTTCCCCCGGACCCCATCAGGCGAATTGTTACTTATTCTGTTTTATTAGCCCTGGTACGACACTAGGGTCCGGAGTTCCTTCTGAGAAACACTCAGCCTCTATAAGGTGTTAACTCCTTCATAAGAATAATAATTATTCAATCAAAAATGGTTGATTATAATAATTTGTATTATACAAGTGCATATGGATATACATTAATTTCCTTGTATTACGATAATTCATCCAAACCTTTCATGATATGTATAAAGAAAGGGTTGGTCTAGTATCGTATGCTAATCTTTTTTTTCTAATAGAACAATAAAATGTACATATTTGTATAAAATGTAACATTATTGTTAATAGGCTGCAACATCATTATAGGGGATCAACTGTTATGTAGTGGTTAGCATAACATCCTTGTAGGCCCATGGTCGGGCGTTAACAGCCCGGCAGTTGGCTCAAGCGTTTTTTAAAATAAAGTGAAAAAATCCTTAATTGTGCCGTAAAACGGCGGTCCCGAGCTTTTGCAGTGTCAAGAACTCGTTATAGATCCCAATAACGATTATTCCTTGATAGGCGAAATTTAGGACTCCCGCCATAGTACCACCATCCGTCCGCCATTCGTTGAACCATAGTACCACAATGAGACGTTAAACAAATAAGAAATTAAGAAAGATAAAATAAAAGAGGCGCGTGGTGGATACAAATAGATATGTAAGATTAAAAATGCAAAAAAAATGAATGTTTAGTTTTAAAAATTTATTGTATTTTCAATATATTCAATATTATATTTACTGTCCAAAAAGAGTGAAAGATAAGCCTAAAACTTAGTTTAAAAATAACGCCTCAGAGGAAGGAATTTCCGTCGAATAATAACAATAATAATAATAATAGTCCTCGAAAAAAATATATTTATAGTAATAGTTAATACTTTTTTTCAATTCAAATAACAATTGGTTAGCAGTATAATGCAATATGCTACGAATATAGGCCATAAGTTATATTAGAGATCTAGGAGTATATCCATCATTTACAACATACATACCTGAAACCTGTACCGCTACAACCCGTGAACGGGTCGAGGGTTCTCTACATGGTAGAGACTGTACTGGTCCTTCTATATCGGATGTGCAGAGATGCCAACATATATACTTTAATTAATTAAGTATTATTAACATTTGGAAAATTTCGTTATTTATTTAAAACTACAATAATTCTCTAATGCTGCGCTGACGCTTGAATAAAATTGAAAAACGACACGTGGAATTCAGGGCAGCATGCAGCAAGCGCCCTGGTTTCGCATCGCTGCACACATTCAAGCTGACAGTATAGTTAATCTCATAGAGCTCCTGTCAACTGGAATAGTTGCGAATATAATTTCGACTAGATGTAGCAACGTTAAATAGAATGAGTCATGAATAGGGGATTTCTATTTGTAAGTTTTTAACCAAACTCATATAGGACAGCTATGTATGTCAATATCTAATATTTATAATATATTGTAAATATATTAGTGAATTAATTATTATATTTATAAAATAATCACTGATATGTTTCTGTTGCTTGTTCATTTAAAGTCACTTTATGCTGCTACGGTTATGCGACAGTGGGAGTCCTAAATTTTGCCTATCCAGGTTTAATTAGGATAGGGATTGTAAGGAGTGCCTGACTTCGTATAAGCTTGAGACCCCTAATTTACATCCCTTCTGAAGGATGGGATAACCAAGGAGTTTTCAGTCCCTTTTTAAAATCCTAGGGCCACCTACCGGGCATCGAACCTGCGATCTGAGGCGCAGTTGGTTGATATGTCACTAGACAACGCTCCGATCTTTTAAAACAGTTAATAACTAATGATCACTAATAAGTAATCGTATTAGGTTAAAATAAAATTTAATCAAATCAAAGTCCTTCATGATTTAATGAAATCATTGGTACCAAACTCAATAACTTTGCCTTTATTTTCTTCTTTATCAGACAGAGCAACATCAGTTGCGAATTACGGTTCCAAGACATACTTTGAAATATTGAAAATAAAATTAACCTTTTTGTTTTGTTTCTCAATTTTTTTTTTGAACCTTAACAAGGGTAAGAACTAATAACGTTTACTAATTGTAAAGAGTTGAGTTGTTAGTGTGTAGACTGATCATCAAAGCTTGTGGCGGCCGTCTGCCTTTCACAGGTTGAAAGGTTGAGCACGGACCGTCGAAGAAAAAATGTTTGATTTGGCCGGTGCCAGCAGGTTAGGGTATTTAAAGGAAAAGGCACATTAGGAGAAAAATACGTGAAACTTTTATTTATAAAAAGAATAATAAAATGTTATTATGACTGTTAGGGCGCCGTAAGGGTAACAGGGATTGCACCCTTGTACAGCCTTCCCTATAGGAAACTAATCTCTGATAGGCTGCTGCCTTAATCTGACTCAGATAAATTTTCTTTACGGAAAATTACCTACCAAGTTAAATCTTGAATTGTAAAATCAGATAAATAAATGGACGTCAGATATAATACCAAATGCTAATTTTTTGAAACTTTTATATTGAAGAAATAAAACAAGCAAGAAATATACAAAAAAACAAAAAAAAAACAAGAAATACATTAAATTACTAACAAAAAAAAATGAAAATACATTAAGATTTCGTTAAATAAAATCAACCATATGATACTTAAAAAAAATGAATTTATACAATAATTAAATTTAATTGCGCAATTAAAAAATAAAATAAAAATGTCTATAATACCCTGGTCAGGCGGGTTTCTTGATAGAAGTGCTGGTCAGGCGGGTTTCTTGATAGAAGTGCTGGCCAAGCGGGTTTCTCGATAGAAGTTCCCTCCTGGTTTAAACGCTATGAATACACTGGTAAACAGCTATAAGATTGGTGTAAACTGCACCGCGGGGGTCGCTATGGAACAAAAGGCTGACTGCTGTAAGTTAGGTCCGTGAGGTACGCTAGACAAGACAACAATGACGACTGTTGTAGGGTAGGCCCACAAGGTGCGCTAGCCGAGACAACAATGATGACTAGAGACTTTTTTCTAATAAAAATAAAGAAAGTCTCATAGCTGTTTTCGATTAAATCACTCTTAATTCAAACAAATATTACGTTCAAGTATTTTACAGCTGATTTATTTTAATTGAAATTAAATGAATAAAAAATACAAAATAATTGAAACTAAACAAAATTATCAAAATATGAACATGTTATTTTAAAACAACTGAGCGGCCTTAACACCGCCCACCAAATTTTAAGTATTAAAATTTCAGTCAGTTCAAACCTCTGAAGGAGGTATCATGGGCGCTCAGTGAATAATTGGTCCACATATTGCCCTGTTAGGGATTTTAACTTTACTATCCTAAGAACACTATCTTTATTGAGATAGGTGTCAATAGCGAGTTGCTGGTCAATAGGGTGGAGTAAGTTGAGATTCACTGACTAGTACTAATGTTTCTGCAGTGAGTATCCAGTACGGTCTTGTATGTGATGAACGAAATAGTTGAGATCCAAATTGTAAATAGCATATATGAAGAAGCCTACAAGCTTGGCTGTAAAACGAAATTTAGAATGTACGATAAATATTCAAGTGACTGTTCCGTCACCCGCCCACCCTTAGATTAGCAGGGGAATCCAAATACAGTACGACGGATGATAATTAGATGTTTAGTCTCGTAAGTGAAGAGACTGTTCTGAAAATGCCCGCCCACCCTTAGAACACCTAGGGAATCCAAAAGGGTTGTGACGGTTGATGACTGTTTCTTGGTGCCTTCTACGGTGGTGATCGAAATGGTCCTTAGTTAATTGTATGCAGAAGTCTGTTGCCTTGAGAATGTCCTTTAAGCTCAGGATGTCCGTCATAATTCTTCTCATACTGACACATAATTCTGAAGTCCGTCATTCGTACATAATCCTTTTTGTACTGATACATGATTCTGAAGTACTGATCTGTTTTTAATTCTAAGTTGTTTATGATTATCAGAATATAGACGATTATTTTTTTTTTTTAATTCGTGAAGACGAAGAAATGTTTTTTAATAATTCTTCCACTATTGTTTTAGATGGATAAGTAAGTAACAAAGGTGTGGACTGTGGTTTTATTTCAAAACTTGTTAGAGATGATCGTGTTCTTCTGAGGAATCTTGTCCTAGCCATGCCTGTCCTTGCCAATATAAACAGCAATGTTGAAGAGAAGTAGGACAAATTCTTCTTTACGCGATATCGGCGTATGTTATCCGCACTTAACTCCAATCTGAGTATCAATAAAGTTTTTACCGGAGCAATAAGAGCCTTTGATGCTAACAGATAAGCATTAACTTCCCTTTCAATTGATTTTGATCGCAGGAAGATTGCTGCGGTATATCTGAGATCCGATATGTCTGCAAACCTCATAGTAAAAGGTTGATGAGTGTGAAATGGCATAATGCAACGAGAGCTATAAATCGTTTCTAAACATTTGAGTTCAGAAATAAATCTTTCCCATTGTGTGTTTGTAAAAAAATCTTCACAGTAGTGGTCTTCTGTGCTGACTGGTATTGGAACCTCAGCCTCTTCTATTTTCCAACAATTTTCCATTAGTTGGTTTACCGTGGATGTCACGGTTAGTAATGTACTAACTTGTTGCTGCTGTGATGGCACATCTACTTTTCCTGTAATAACCCATCCAAATACTGATTTTATCGCATTAGGATGCCCTTTTTTTGTGACGACAGCATCCCCATTAAGAATTTCTCCAAACAAGTCTGCTCCCAGTAAAAAATCTACTCTGCCTGGGCTCCAAAATCCTGGATCTGCTAATTGATATTCTCTAAAGCAGTCAATTACACTGTGAGGTACTAGTGAATTAGGCATAAGTCCCGTTATTTCTTTCACCACCACTGCTTCTGTTTGGAATTGTGGGTGAAGATTGTTTTCAGGGGCTAATATGCATGAAACTTTAAATTTTCCATCTTCTATTGGAATATTACCAAAACCACTCAAAACTTGAGAATTTCTTTTTTGTTGCAACGCCAATCTGTTTACGCAAGCTTCAGTGATAAACGAGCGTTGGGCTCCACTGTCTATAAGCAGAGGAATGGTATGAAACTCTCCACAATGATCTTTTATTCTAACAATGGCTGTTCCTAGTAGTACCAACGAGTCTCCATTCATATGACTCGAAAGGACTGCAGTATGGGAAGGTTCTTGAATTGTCTGGACCAATGTTTCCTTTAAAGGTGTATAATCTGTAGGAGTGTCTATTCCATTTGGGTTTGTCGCTGCATGGCGAGATCTTGGACTAGAAGTTACCTCCTTGTCTTGATTAAAATGAAGCAGAGTGTGATGATTAGAATAGCAGTATCTACACGTATATGTTGACCTACATGCCTTTATAGCATGACCGGAAGCTAAACAGTTAATACATAATTGGCGGGTTTTGACTTCTTTAAATCTTTGCTGTGGAGTCATACCTAAAAATTTATAGCACTTGTAGATACGATGTGAATTTTTACATAGTGAACATAAGTTTTCTACTTCTGAAGTAGTAGTTGTCATTATTACTTGTTTTGACATTCTAGATCTTGCCGAACTAGGTGAATGAGATCTGGTCCCTATAGTTAAAGATTCGGATTGTACAATTGTGCACTGTCTGTGTATGAAATTTACAAATTCTGTAAAGACAAGTTCTTCTCCTCCTATCCCGGATTCAAATTTTTCTCTCGTTTTGGGATCCAATAAACTTAGAGCATAAGATGTGAGAATAAAGCCGGCTGGATCTTCTAGACCCAGATTTTTAAAAGCCAAGGAACTTTCCAATACAATGTTAGAAAAATGTTCTAGCGCTGAAAGTGAAATTTTAGATATAGGTTTGTAAGAAAAAATATTATTGAGGTAATTAGCCGCCTGAACACGTTTATTGTCATATTTCTTGCATAAAACTTGCCAGGCTTGTAGATATGATTCGGTTGTGATCGGTATTGCTGCCAATGACTGAAGAGCTATGCCTCTCAGAGAACCTTTTAAGTAATGAAATTTTTGAATTGTTGATAAGCAGTTGTTTTCATGAATTAGTGATATAAAGGTGTCTCTAAAAGATACCCAATGGCAAAAATCACCATTAAAGGTTGGTAGTGGAATTGGAGGTAATTTAAAAACCTCGTTATTCCTTGCCTCGGATATTGAATTATTGGTTGAAGCTGTGCTTGATCCTTCACCACACAAATCTTCAAAAGATTGTGCCTCATAAAATGCATCCCGTGTTCGAGATAGGAGGTCAACAATATGATCCAATTCTTCTGTTTTCTCCAGCAGAGCTGCCCCGCGTTTCGCTTTGATAGCAGTAGAATGGAATAGGTCCCAATTCGAATGAATGTTGGAAAGCCTCGCTTTAAAAATTTTAATTTTGGTAGGATTTGACGCGAGTGATTCGCCTAAAGTTTTGGTTTCGATTATGTCTGACGATAAGTCTTCGATTAGAACGATTTGTTCTTCAAGAGCTTCTGTCTTGTTATCTACCTTCGGGGCCATGATAATGGAAATTCTGAATAGGAATTTCAGAAAATTAAAGGCAAAAAGGTTATAAAGACTAATCTAAGGGAATATGTGTCCCATATGCCACATTTACAAAATAAATTGAATAACAAATCGATAGCTGAAAAAAATGGAATCGATAGCTGAACGCTGCAAGAAATTAGATTGTAAAACACATGTTCATTTACAAAGTAAATTGAATCGATACCTGCTAAAATGGAATCGATAACTTAACGCTGAAATAAACTAAATTGTAAAACACATGTTAATAAATTTGATAAATATAAAAAGAAAAAGTTCCAAAAAAAAAGCATCCGGCCTCCGGAGGACCAATAATGTTAGGGCGCCGTAAGGGTAACAGGGATTGCACCCTTGTACAGCCTTCCCTATAGGAAACTAATCTCTGATAGGCTACTGCCTTAATCTGACTCAGATAAATTTTCTTTACGGAAAATTACCTACCAAGTTAAATCTTGAATTGTAAAATCAGATAAATAAATGGACGTCAGATATAATACCAAATGCTAATTTTTTGAAACTTTTATATTGAAGAAATAAAACAAGCAAGAAATATACAAAAAAAACAAAAAAAAAACAAGAAATACATTAAATTACTAACAAAAAAAAATGAAAATACATTAAGATTTCGTTAAATAAAATAAACCATATGATACTTAAAAAAAATGAATTTATACAATAATTAAATTTAATTGCGCAATTAAAAAATAAAATAAAAATGTCTATAATACCCTGGTCAGGCGGGTTTCTTGATAGAAGTGCTGGTCAGGCGGGTTTCTTGATAGAAGTGCTGGCCAAGCGGGTTTCTCGATAGAAGTTCCCTCCTGGTTTAAACGCTATGAATACACTGGTAAACAGCTATAAGATTGGTGTAAACTGCACCGCGGGGGTCGCTATGGAACAAAAGGCTGACTGCTGTAAGTTAGGTCCGTGAGGTACGCTAGACAAGACAACAATGACGACTGTTGTAGGGTAGGCCCACAAGGTGCGCTAGCCGAGACAACAATGATGACTAGAGACTTTTTTCTAATAAAAATAAAGAAAGTCTCATAGCTGTTTTCGATTAAATCACTCTTAATTCAAACAAATATTACGTTCAAGTATTTTACAGCTGATTTATTTTAATTGAAATTAAATGAATAAAAAATACAAAATAATTGAAACTAAACAAAATTATCAAAATATGAACATGTTATTTTAAAACAACTGAGCGGCCTTAACAATGACTATTATGACTATTGATACACAAAAAATAACTGAAAATTAATATGAATGTGATTACCTAATGTGGAGCCAGCGCTAGTGAATTGTGTCCTCTTCTCGCCTCTTGTGTACCCCCTTTTTGGTACATGGTACAGGGGTATAAATAAATGTAGCATCGTGCTAATACGAGGCGAGAAGAGGCTCAGGAAGGAAGCAGCGATTGCACTGAGCAATACTGAGCGACCACTTCCCCCTGACCACACTTCACTAGCTCTCGTAAATGACTGACTTGATCGGCACCGGCCAAATCAAACATTTTTTCTTCGACGGTCCGTGCTCAACCTTTCAACCTGTGAAAGGCAGACGGCCGCCACATTATTTGGTCCTCCGGGCCGGATGGACCAAAAATGTTGCGTGGTTTAGGGGCACAAAAAGGGCCTTTACTTTTGTCCAACGCAAAAATATATGATGGCTGGATAGTGCAAAAGGCTATTTCTGAATGACATAAAAACAAACTATGAAAAATCAGAATTTATACGAAAAATAACATTATGTATTTATTATGTGTGAAAAGTAAAAATTTTCTTTAAAGTACAATATAAACAATGTGACATTCTATGCGTAAACAAACATAAGTTAAAATAAATTATAATATGATGCAGACAATTTTGCTTAAAAACCTAAAGAAATAATATTTCATGCAAAAATATTCAACATGAAGTAAAAGCCTATGTAGAAAATAATTATAAATAAAAATGTGAAACTATATATACATAAATATATTCTTTAAAGAACTGTTATTAAAATTATATCAAAGAAATATGTTTTTTTTTAACTGAAAGGCCTATAATTAAATGACGCTTTTTTTATAATGTACGTGTTTACAAAGACATTGCTAATGTCTTGTAAATCTGGATGTTAATAAATTTAATAAATACATATGAAACATAAAAAAAATACAAAGAAAAACTTATCACTGCTGTGAGTCAAGAAAACAAAAAAACGACATCGCATCGACTGTAACTGTAGGCTGGGGACTCTGCACTGCCGATAATCCCGTCAGCCGGCGTGTGTTGCCGTTATATATACGTAATTCGTTTTTCATTAATGCATAGCCAGCTAGTGCATAAATAAACATGGTGCGCTATCTTAATATCTAGTTCATAATTACATTATAAGTTAACAATAGCATTCAAGTTTTTGGCCTCAACAAAGCTGTTATTTGATATTACGATACTTTCAAAACAGTTGTATATAACAATTAAATTAAAGATTCCAATCAGTTTTGCATCTTTTGGAAATGAGTATATCATATTAAGGAATCAGCTATGTTGGCACACCATCACATAGTCCAAACACCACTCCAACAAACTGCAAATAAATAAACAGATTTCTATTGAAAGAGTGACGTTAAAGCTTCCTACCACGTACCTTCCCTAGTGTGATATAATATCTATTACTTCATTTCATGTTTGAGTAATACAAATTAAAAAAATCTATTCTCTTGCTAGTACTAATGATTTCTAGTACTTTATTTGCATGAGGATCATGAGCCTTTCATCAATATAAAACTAAAAAAAAAACTGCCCCACTACAACCCATTCAGTACATGGTAGAGATTTCTTGGAGAACGGTTGTGCAGAGAGGTGATTTGTCCTCTAATCACGCTCGGCCGTCAGATTTTTCACCCTTATTTTGGGTACCCAATATATTGAAGCTGTTCATCTACATATGTATTCAAATAAATACTAAATACTAAAGGGAGAAGAAAATCTTAGGTTAATATCTTAATCTTGACAAATCTTGTCATTATCTTATCATAAGATCCATACATCGAAGTTTGTATTTAAAACAATTATTTTACAACCCATTAGACAGCTTATGTCAAAGATATTTAATATTTATAAATCCTTTTGGATCATTTAATTTTATTACTATCCCGAAGTATGATACTAATCGAAGACAATGCTTTGTAAATTGTTTTATTTTGACTCTTGTACACACAAATTCATTCCTTTTCTGGTATTTTATCCTTCACTCATCAATATTGTTTAACACTTCTCATTCTACTTACAGGTCTGCTTCATATCATTGGTGCTATCCAGGACCAACTTCTCCGAGATGATCGAGGAGCCTACTCAGAACGATAGTATTAAAGTAATACAAAGCACACGGGCGCCGCTGCCACCCAATGTCACGGGTCCTGGCGAAGGAGTACAGGAGACTCTGAGCCGACCTGAGAACGACTTCCCCACCATGAACTATCCACCGAAGGAGAACTCCCAAGGAGAGAAGTCCGTTCTAGGGGACACGGTCGAGATCCACGAACAACCAGAACCAAGGAGTGTAAGAGACTACGTAGAAAATATCCGAAAGGGGAGGATAATAAACAGAAAGAGGATTCCTACGGATCAAGGTAAATTATGTATTAAATATATACGAAGGTCAATTCACCCATCATTCAAGAATATAAAACGCAAGATTTAAAAAAACAAACAAACTCATATAGCTCCTTCAAAAGAAAATTGCCGTAACTCAAAAAAAACAACTTTTATTTATATGTAATTTTTCATATCACCCTCAAAGGGGACCAGAAATTTTGGTCTAAAGGATTGTTTCAAATAAATAGTTCAAACCTTATGTAAGGAATTCGTTCTCTGAAGTCAACCCGGACCATTTTTTTTCCCATATTACACCTATAGAACAATGTCATGACTCAAAAAACCTATTTTTTCAATAGAGGTATTTGGAAGTTTAATGCGAACTTAAAATAAAATTGGGTATTGGTAAAGCAAAGCATTGCTATTGTAATGATTTTACTGAAATTCTTTTATCAACCATTAGAAAATTTTTAAAAGCTTGAAACTTTTTCATTTCAACTTATGTAATTATTCTCATAAACCTCAAATTATGACTTTATTAAAAAAAAAAAAAATTAAATATGGGAATACCAGATTCATGAATTAAAAAGATTCACCCAATGCAATAGCTACAGAAGGCAAACATTGAATGTTTTTAGTTATGTCGTTATTTTGAAGGGGCAATATATTTGATGAATAAATTCACTTTAGATTCTTATAAAACCGATATGATGCTTTTATTTAATACCAATTTTTTTTTTGTTAATACTGACTTTAAGAGAATGAGGGATGAGCGAGATTATTTTAATTTATCAAATAACGCTCCATACATCGCCAATGTTCAATAAAAAGGTAGTGTCCAACAATCCATTATTTTTCAGTAAAACTCAGTCGATATCATGCTTATAAAAAATGTCTAAAACCGCTTTTAAATTCACATATCTAATTTAGCGAATATCCAATTAAAATGGAATATCCAGTTCTACACGTGCCATGAATAATTAATTATTAGGAATTTCTGTTATTACAATCAATCATATAAATTCAAGCGGAAATTTATTTGTTTATCTTTACAACTCGTTGATTATAAAAAAAAAGATATGTGGTTAGACACGAATAACATCACGAATGAATAATAACTGTAATTTATTCGCATGGTTTCTCATCATTAATATTACAATTTCTATCTATTGTTTTAGTTATATATTTCAAATTATAACTTTATTATATTTTATAATGTAAATCATATCTAGCTTTTATCTGTTTTCCTCCAATTCCATTACATCTATATAATTTTTTTTTTGCATTTGCCTACTAAGGACCACGTCATTTCAACTGTCTTTTTTGTATTTCTTCTTGATATTCTCCCAGTACTCCCTTATTGGTCGCCGGTACTGCTCCCTTCTTTCTTCCGTCCATTTCTTTCCTATCTTCACCTTTGGTTTTTCCTTTTGAATACCCACGTTAGTATTCAGTATCATCCTGACATCCTCGTATGAAATCTTCACCTCTTCTAAATGTTTGCCTACCTCTTCGAACCAGGCTTAACTTTTCATAAAAGTGCGTAAGAATCCGGTTTGTCAGTCTATTGGGTTTCATTCTTAACAAGTGCCAATAAAATACTATTTTTCTTTTTTCATAACATCCTATAATTTTGGAACATGAGTTCACGTTTATCTCATCTGGTGCAGACTTAATGTTAATTAAGAACTGTATTTTCCCCTAAGTGATCTGGAGACCTGCTTTTCTTGTTTATGCCTATAGCTGATTAATTTGTTCTTTGGATATACTCAAGGAATCAGAGAAAATTGCGAGATCTTTCGTAAAAGCGAGGCAATCAATTTTAATTTTTCTATTTTTCCCTCTTCGTTTCGGTCAACTAGGTACCACGTGCCAATTTCAATCCCTTATCTTTCTTTTCCTCCAATATTATCTCATATTTTCACCGTGCCTCTTTTTTCTTTCTTCCGAGCACTTTTTGCCTGTTCTTTTATTGCTTTTACCCTGGAATCCCAAGTCCAACACTATCTTTCTGAAGGCATCTCTCCGTTTATCTATTTGTATGCCTGTACCATTAATTTAACCATAGGTGTTCTTGTACGTCTCACTATCTTTCCTTAATTTCAAATATTACTTATTAGATCATTCTTTGTTATATATTAGACTTTACTTACTTATTATTCTCTTTGTTTTATGAAATAATTACATCATTTCTCATCATTACCTTTAATTAATACGCTAATATTTTATAACTATATAAAATAATACCTTTATTTTACTTTATCTATTTTTATTCTTTACATTTGTTTACCTATCATTTTTATTTGATTGTATCCAAATCTATCCAGCCCTGAAGAAGAGCTGCTATGTCGGTCGAAACGTTGGTTTTAAATCCAATATTATTTGAGGAATTCTTTCTCTATCCTTTACCCGTACCATTTTCTTCCCCATAGATTTGGAAGGCCAACTATTAATATTCAAGATCTATTATAATAGGTATGCAGTCTCCATCTGTGAATTTTTTGTATGATGAAAAATATTTGTAACATTTCAGTAACAGATTTTATAAATATTTTTTATTATTACTATTATATCGTTCCAGCGGGCGCCCCCTACAGCCAGCTGCCATCCTACGGAGACGAATACGTCCAGCTGGAGGGATACCGAAGCCCGCCGAGAGGGGTTCACGAAGTTATGTCCTGGGTGGAGAGCCCTGGGCTCAAGTTCACAGGAGTCTACGTGAAAACGGAAGACAAGCCCTTCCTCAACGGGCACGCTTACGTCTCGGACCCCTTCGTCCGCTTCAAGCCTACCCATCCCTCAGAGATCAACCAGCTGGCAGTGGAGACTGAGCGAGGGACGAGGTAATATTTAGAATTACTGTCAAAGAGCCTCACTTTAAATTTGACATAATAAAATTAATAACATTTTTTAGCAGTAGTTGAGGCGTTAATATGGAAAAGGTAATTAGTTGAAAAAAAAATACAAGACAATCAAACAACAGGCTTGACAACTGAAAATGAAATTTTCCAGTAACACTACAGTTCATGAATACTAAACAACTCCCAGTCTTGACTCAATCCTCTGTCTATCCTATTGGAATGATTAATTAATAACTTTTCTTTTGATAAAAACTAAAAATGATTTTTTTTCCTTTTTATGTACTACATTTTCCATGTCAACCTCTCAATTGATGGTATAGGTTTATAATTATAAAAGGCTTGTTCAACACACAGAAACATAACGATGCGTCTGGACCATAGAAACAATAATTCGCAGCAACGTGAGTATGGGTGATCACTCTATGTGGATATATAACAATAACTAAATCTATAGTTCTACAATAATAAAACATTGCTCGTCCAAAGATATGCACGAACTATAGTTCCAACCAAGAAAAAACATAAAATATATTAATTGCATTTTTTATTTTTTCAATTCTCTAAAAAAACAGAAAGATGCAGGGGATCGGCAATGCTTACGTTCGTAAACCATATGAACATTATTAAAAATAATATTTTTTAAGGAGATCAATATATTGCTTTTATAATAAGTGTTTCTATTAGGTTTAGACGAAATTAGTTATGGATTATTCAACTGAATACTACTTTCGATTTTCTTTATTACAGATTTTCAAATAGACCGAACCCACAATCCGCCCCTACCCACACCCAGGCGATATTTCACCCAATGATGAAGCCAAGGCCTCTGAAGATAATGTTAGACGTGTATCCCATGATTCCACAACCTTCATCAGGTAACCAATATATTGTATATATATTATCTAAACGGAGAGGATAAATTATAAAAATAAAAAAATATTACCATGAAATGAAAAATGTCAAAACAATGATAATCTTAGCAAGGATTTATTTCTTACTTTCTTACATAGACTTAAACAGAAAAAAATTATATAAGGAATATATAAGATATTAAACAATAAATATGCAATTTTACTAGCGATTCTCTAGAATTAAATTAGAATAAGCTAATAAGTAAAATCATATTATTATAAAATAAAATAAACAATAGATAATAATACGGTTTATCATTTGATTAAGATTGTAATTTCAAAAAAAATTCAGGAAACAAAAACAATCTGAAAATTGTTTTTCTTTCTTGTAATTTTACAAATCAATTTTGGAAATAATTAACAAGGTTTTCGGTCCAAATAAGAAGTTTTTAGTGTATTTCAAAGAAAAAAAGTTTTAGTCAAACAAATATTTACAAATGTTAGAAAATTTCATGAACTACCCGTATAGCTTTTTTCGGACTATGGCCAAACATAGTGCTTGATTGCCACTATGGCGGAATATTTCGGACATAAAAAAATTAGACTACGTGAAAAAAGAAAGAAAAGAAAATTTTACTGAAGCGTTAAAACATTTTTGTACAGAACATACCTTACTTCGCGGAAATCCGCCAAGTATAGCAGTTTCCTAGAGTCATTAAGATACTAGGAATATTTCATAAGATAAACAAACGATTGCACATTTCAGTGAAGTCAGTAGCACTCGAATATTGTTTACCGAAAGCACTCAACATAACCCTGATGAGGTTAATCTAGTTTAAACCGGCTCCCATGGAACAATGAAACTTAAATAAAACAATCCTACGGGAGAAGGGGTAGGGGTAGTTAGGAAGGAAATGAAATATAATCTGGGGAGCTAAGGGAAGGGGAAACCGACGGGGCTAAACAAGTTAGAGAACAATTAAACTCCAATACAATTTCCTCCCTTGTTCTGGAAAAGTGGAAACAATTGCAAAGAGCGTCACTGCAATAAGCCCGGAATGCCCAAGCAGTTGGGCCTCCGGTTATGAATTAAATGGCAGGCGATAGTATTTTCCGGTACCACTCAATCCATGGAGGATCTTGGGTTCAGTACGTGGCAGAGACTGTACTGTTTCTTGGACAACAGTTACGGAGGGAGGTGATTCGTCCTGGATCACGCTCAACCACCAGATATCCCCCATAATATATTTTGGGTACCCAATTTATAGAGGCTGGGTGATTTAAATAAAAGTCTGCCAGTGAAAGGGATTTAAATCCAGGACCTTCAGCAACTCAGCCCGTTTTTACCCCTGAGCCACTCCGCTCCCTAGACGACAGTAATAAGTCCCAAATTCTTTAATAGGTATGGTTTTAATTTACGATTGATATTTATTATGATTGAATCGGTAAAGATTTTAACCTTATTGTTTTTAATTTAGTAATAGTTACACTTGAGTATAACTAAGCCTCGAAAAATAAAATAATAAACGGGACGAAAATGAATAGGGACATCGCTAATTTTCTGTAATTTACTCAGTCTAGCATTTTTATATAGTTTTTATTATAAACTGCATTGATATTTATTAGAAATTATTATACTTTTTTTTAAGCTCATTATTCTTTTTTATTCAATTTTTCATTTTCACCTAAGTAGTTGCCTATCCAGAAAATTTGATTCAAGTACTTGTTTTTTCTCTTTGTTTTGGTTTTGCAGGGACAGTTCCGAAATTCGTTTGTTCTTTCTCTTCCCTACTCCCTGTTACCCTATATAGGAAACGATTAAAAAACAATAGCCACGAGACCTGCTCAAGAACTATTGATCATTTCCAAAACTTGATGATTTTTTAATATAGGAATATTTAAATAAGGATTATGAATATTAACAAAATGAAAAATTTTAGTTTCGTATTGTTTTTATTGAAGAAAACAATTTTTGAAACAATCAATGCCTCGTATAATGTCCTCTGTTAGCAAGAGCTTTTGCACTCCTATTTGGTGTACTGTTAATAATATTGTCACTAGCTTCTTGAGGAATTTCACTCCATGGATATTGCAATGCCGCACATGGTTGTTTAAGATCAACTTTCTGCGGAAGGTGAATGAATAACCTTATCTGCGACATATCTCATATGTGTTTAATAGAATTGAGGTTTGAAGAGAATTTTCCATTCCTTCATTTTTGTGCGGTTAATATAGCAAGGGAGACTAAAGTAATATCTGTGTCAATAAAGAATAATTATAAATATGGAAATTTTAGAATAAACATATTAATTCCTGTGTAAATATTTTATTAATTACAAACAAATCACCTTTCTTTTTCATTCAAGAAAAACTAATATACATTATCTAATTCTAAAATGAAGTAATCAGTTTTGATTTCTTGTTTCAGTGCAGTATTGTGCGTTTGATATATGATCTATATAATAATAAATAAAAGATTAATTATAACAAATAATATTTAGTATTAGCACTCGTCTTACTCGTTTTTATTAAAATGCGTTATGCACTAAAGTGAATTCCTGTATTTAAGTATTGAAGGTATCTGAGATTTGGCTACATAAGTCAACTGAGCTGGTTCAAAGCAGCTTTAATAGTGAAGACTTTATGATAACCAATGCTTATACAATACTTACACGCAATAATTATAATTCATAATAATTATCTGCCATAACTAGTTCATTACTTATATTAAATTATAAAAAGTCTTCATATCTCCCCACAGGTCAAAGCATTTCAGGATTATCTGAATACCGAGGAAGGCCTCAGAAAATGGCAGGACCAGCTCCCAATCGAATGATAATCCATCTCAACCTATTCCCTAAGAAGACTGCTCAACTCAGGTGAAGTGTATTTTTACAATAAAATAAATCTTTTTATGTTGTATGCATTCTTATAGAACCGTTGAGAAATAAAACGTTGAGTACCAACTGTAGTACAATTAAGTGAACTGTTATATCATTTGTAAAGTTGAGGTCGATCCGGCTTAATAAAGAAAAACGGGGGGGGGACGAACGGAGTATTACCTAAGGGAGTAAAGAGTCCATGGTTATGCCGTCCTTTGGAAGAATCGTAAAACGGGGGGCACGAACCACTACGATGTCCAGCACTCGAAAAAATCCCTATCCTAATCAATCCTGGATAGGCAAATTTTAGAACACCCGCTTTGGCATCTTCCAATTACCAATAGTAGCATGCATCAACTAAAGTAAAGTGACAACAAACGAGCGAATATTGATTAAATGTTCAAAGTTATACAGATGGGCCTGATTGTAAATTGACTAACAACAAATCTATCTGAATTGTGACGATATATTTCTACTAATCGCAATAAGAACGTAATCGGGAAATAAAATTATGATAACAACTCCCACGTGTCTGTATTCAAGGAAACATGCTGGTTCATCAGCAGCTATTCGCCCCAAGCCAAAGTAAACCGTTTGAAACAAACACAAAACACACACAGTAGGGGGCAAGTGTGTTTACGGGAACGTAAATACGTAATTAGTGGAAAAGTATAATTACTTTTCGGTTGGCAGTCACGGTTTATTTGAAATTCCATTTGTTTTACTACAACATCCATATTGATGTAAAGAGGTGGACCTACATATGCAAGAATGGTTAATGTCGAAGGTGAAGGTTAGTGACGATGCAAACATATCGAGAACTATAGCTCTGCACTCCGGAGGTAAAGGACACGTTTTTATAATGTTTGTGTTTGCTTAGGAGACCCAATTTTTCCTTAACTTTAAAATATTAAAATTTGTTTCACCGTCACTTATAGAAATAGCTTAAAGAAAATTGTTCACATTGTTTTTGGCGATGCCAAGTGCTTAGAAATATTTATAAGAGTATTTATCTATTACAATTTACCCGAAATATTACCTACTTTGTAAGCACGATGTCCTCCAACCTTAAAAGAGATTTTTTTTAAGGTTGGTTGGTTGTTCTACAGTTGACCAACGTAAACATAAATCATTCGTTCTCCGATGCCTAAGTTTATTTTGGTTTAAATAAATATATTATTTAGATTCGTTTTTTTATAATAATTTTTATAATACCGAAAAAAATAAGGTAGGGGATTAAATAAAACTAAAAAATATTTAGCATAAAAATAAAACATATTAATAAATAATTTTTAAGAAATAACTAAATAAATGCATAATGTGTAAAAAAATAAAAATTATATATATACACTTAATTGAAATATTATAATCTGCCAATTTTAGGCAATAAGTAATAGGGCTAATTAGCTATACAATCATTCAGTAAGAAAAAATAAAATTAATAATAATTAAAAAAAAAATAAAATAAAGATATATAGAATAGAATAGAATAGAAAAGTAACTTTATTCTGGGACAAAGTCCCTTTAGAATAACAGATATGAACAGGAATAAAAACATAATATATATACATGCTGATAATAAAAACAAAATATTATAATAATAAAAATAAAATATTATAATAATAAAAATAAAATATTACAATAATAAAAATAAAAATAATAAAAAATATAATGATTTCTCACATTCATACCATAATTACAATATTTAGAATTTGTCTGGGATCCCCGAAATAAGCTTCTTCCCCAGGAATGAGGGCAAAGCAAGAGTCCGGTAGGCCCCTGCACCCATTTCCCAGCCGCGTCACTGGCTTAAACGCCAATGGAAGGTGTTCAAGGGCGTATCACTCACACAGATCGTGAGTGGAGAATCTGGCCAGTGCCAGTACTCCAAATAACATTATTAGAACAGGTCTCGGGGTCATTGACGGTTTAGAGGGCGGTGTGGGTTATATGGATTTGTGGAACTGGATAGTGGCTGAGCCAGGGGATTGGCAAGGTTTTGGTGAAAGTTTGAAAATTTAGTACGGATGAGGACGAGGACGAAAGGAATGTTGACATCATTATGGAGGATTTTATTGGATACATAGACAATAAGGAGTATTGGCGATAGTTCTCAGGACTTTGGATTGAAAGGATTGAATACGTCTGATATTCGTTTTTTTGTTTACCGGTCCCCCACAGTTCCAGTCCATAGGATCAAATATATATCAAATAGGTTTGATGGTGGTCTTGTATATTAAAAAGTTTATTGTCTATTGAAAGATGGGAGGTTCTACATACAAATCTGTATAGTTGGCTGGTTGTCTGTTAAGTTCTTGTATTTTGAGTCTGGTGTGAGGCTTCCATGTTAGTCTTTTGTCTAGGAAGAACCCAAGGTATCGTACTGTGTCGGAAATAGGTAGGACGGTATCATTGAATAGGACAGAACGACATGTTCCCCGGCGAAGTGCAAAAGTCACGTGTTTGCAGTTTTCCTCGTTGACTTAGATTCACAAATGGTTATACCAAATTTCAATGAGTGAAAGGTGCCTTTGGAGATTCAAGTAAGCCATTCCAGGGTCTTGATGAGATGATAGAATGGCTGTGTCGTTTCAGGAATAGTTCGGATATCAGCGGTGTGCAATATGTATAGGATAGGAGCTAGCACGCTGCCTAGGGGGATTCCAGCTTGAATTGGGTAAAGATTGGAGTATTAATTACCACATTGTACTTGGAAGAAGTGATCAGAAAGGTAGGATCGATGGCCTAAGAATAAGGGTTGTGGTAACCGGGTTTTGAGCTTGAACAGCAAACCGGCATGCCATACCAGGTCGAAAGTTTGTGCTACGTCCAGAAATGCGCCTGTGCAGTATTGTTTGCTTTCAAGAGCAGAGGATATGTGAGAGGATCGACAACTCGGAGACCCTGCTGGATCGTCGGGTGCCTGCGACGGAATCCAAACTGATGTGAAGGAATGTCATTGGATTCGAATATCGGTAGGATTCTTTTCAGGATTTTCCAAAAATTTTGGAAAGAATAGGAAGCAGGCTGATTGGTCTGTATGATGAAGTGTAATTGAGTGGCTTGCCGGGTTTAGGGAATAAGATGATAACTGAGTGTTTCCACAACAAAGGGAAGTGAATTCTATGAAGTATACAGTTGTATAGATAGGTAAGGAAAATAATCGCTTTTTTAAGGAAGGTAACGAAGGATCTGGTTGGTTATAAGGTCATATCCAGGAGATTTGCGAACTTATTCCATTTTTATTGCGAACTTATTCCATTACTTGCGACTAATTCCAATTTTTGTGCAAAATCCTTTCCTATACAGTCTTTAGCCGTCTTGTAAACAGTTTGTCGGGTATTTAATCTATAATCCAGAGGAGCCTATAACTAGTGAAATGTCCAATAAGTAAAAGAGTGAAAATAATAAATAACCTCGTTTTGCTCTACAACAACTGTCATTTTATTCATCTAATGCATGTTTTGGCACTAGTTTTTGATCAATCTGAGAAACAACACTCTAATGATAAAGAAAAATCAAACCCGGCAAATGTCCGGAAGTATATCTATATTACTAAGTTACATATCTCTTACGACAAAAATGTGTACAAAATCAATCAGTCAACAAAAAATCACAGAAATAACATTGAAAGGCATTAATTTTCTAAGAGGAATTTGACCTCAGAGAGATTTACAGCTTTAGGAGGTAAGGATAGAGGAATGGGTGAAGAGAGGAATTCATTAATGTTGCAAGCAAGTTGGATTTCAGGATGAGGGGTAAATGTATTCGAGAGGTGTTTGGCGAATTCCTCAGTTTTGTCCTCATCTGATGCAGCCCAAGAACCGTCTTCACGTCGCACACAGGGGAATTTGATAATAATAGTCGATCAAAATTATTTTTAAGTAAGTTTTGATACTATTTCATTACTTTTGTATAATAGAGCTTACTATAAAATAAAAAAATAAAAAAAACATTAAACACAACCTTTCTGCATTACTTTAAAAAAAAGATCTTTAAAATTGGTACATAATAATGATATGAGAGTTCACTATATAATAATTTTAATAAATAATATCAATTTGAGGATTCATCCCATCCTTCTTCATCAGAAGTTATTTCTTCTTTCTTCTGTGTTGTTCTCAAATTGGTACATGGCCCCTATGAGAACAACATTTAAATCGTTTCTCACTTGAAAGGCTTTGACATTTTGGGGGGGTCTGGGCCTTATGCAGCTCAAATATGGATCAGATGTCAATAAAAGCTTATTCACACACATATGTATCGCATTGAATGCTACAAAATTTTCTGGAGTATCTTTCCCGGTATTTCCGGAAATGTTTGTTCCTTGCTTCTGCTGCCCCCTCTGATAAATTACCAATTGGTGGAAGAGCATGGTCAATAATAATTGGGCCATGTACTAATATTTTATGAAGTGTAGCCAACATCGGACACCATGAGCACAGTTCGATGTACCCCTTAGCCGTTTCATAACAGTACGCAGCGAATTTTTTTGTATCTATCGATAAGGTTATATTTGCAGATACCTCCGTGTTAGCATCGAACATCATGCTAAAGTTCCCATCATTACTACTCCCAAAATTAGCCTTAGGCACATCCACTATTAGCCCGAGTTCATCTGAGAAACGTTGGTGTTTGTGTTTATTTCTTTCCCAATTCTGGTATTTCTACAAAAATACACTTTCTGGTCTCTTGCCAGCCTGGCATTTTGATTTCATATCTGATTTGGTTCTTGAAAACTTATGCTGAACTGTTGTGTTTGTTCCTCTGAGAATATGCAGGTTGTGTTATAATATTTTCTCGACTAATTCTAAATTTTGTGCAAAATCCTTTCCTATACAGTCTTTAGCCGCCTTGTATACAGCTTGTCGGGTATTTAATCTTTAATCCAGAGGAGCCTATAACTAGTGAAATGTCCAATAAGTAAAAGAGCGAAAATAATAAATTACCTCGTTTTGTTCTACCACAACTGTCATTTTATTCATTTAATGCATGTTTTGGCACTAGTTTTTAATCAAACTGTGAAACAACACTCTAATGTTAAAGAAAAATCAAACCCGGGAAAGGTCCGGAAGTATATCAATATTACTATAAATGTGTACAAAATAATCACTCAACAAAAAATCACAGAAATAACATTGAAAGGCATTACTAGATTTACTTTGTTGTATTCTGATTCTACATACCTGACTGTATAATATCTATTATAAAAATCACCATTATTGACTTGATAACACACATAAAACTAATATGTAACTCACAGATATTTCATTCATTCCCTCGGTAACAGCGCGTGATACTTGCAATACCTTCATTACACGACTATCAACGCGGCAGGTATTGCCGTTTACCCAGAAAACTTTAAGACCTAATGTTCTATATACATTTGGCTTAACGCAGTTCGACGTAGGTTCCCAGAATTGTCAAAAAAATGTTCGTGTTTTGATTGACTCTTCGAGTCCAATAACCCGGAGGGGATGGGAAATACAGTGGTATTTAAGGATCTTTTTGGTAATATTCCATAGGGAATCAGAAGTGGATAGTGTGGAAAGTGAATGGGATTTCCAGCATTCGGATCTATAGGTTGTCAGGTTCTTTTAACTAGTTTGATGAAGTAGTTATAAAGTCTCCGATCATGAGGATGCCTGGTTCTTTGCCTAAGGGATCGGTAGCAAATGCCGTAAGGATTAGATCCCTAAGATCTTGCGGTAATGGACTTTTCATACGGATTTTGAAGGAAGGACGAGGAGAAGATGCAGTCCAAACTGCTTGCTGTTTTGGGAGGAGTTTTGGGGGTTCGGGTTGCAGCGTGGCCCCGAGGCTATTTGTTTGCTGACCACCTGACAATTGGGCATAGTAAACAGTTCCATCTGCAATTGTTGACGTTCTCGCTTCATCGCTGGGCCGACGTTCAGCCTGAACGCGTGATTTTATATTTTTGTAGGTTTGACAACGTTTATAATCAGGTGCATGTCCTTGACACACTCTTCAGTTTTATGAGGTTTTCCGCATTTGACGCACCTTGGAGTATGATGACAGTTGTGCCTAGTGTGCCGTATGCTTTGCAGTTATGACCTGGGTATACATTAGTCTAGAGTCTAGTTACCTCATAGATTTTTCATTTCCGGGTGATGGTTACAAGTCTATGAAAAAAAGAGGCAGTTGCCTGGCTCAGGGTAGAAAAAATAAAATGTAGGAGATAACTGTACTAGATATTTTTAATAATTCCTTAATTTGTTAGAAATACAATGAATGGCCTTATTAACATATTTTTGCACATTACCCAAAACCATTGCTACATTAGTAGGTAGTCGCATTTTATACATCGTTCTTTTGTAAAAGCCACTAGCCTCAAAGATATGGACCATAGTAAAGCACTGGTCAACTACTCACATCTTAGATTTCCTTAGTGATTAGGTGAGCGTGGGTAAGCTTTGTATGCCCTATCCTAAGCCGTGTAATGACCATTTCCTCTCTGGTCTTAAGTATTCGATGACGTTCATTACTAAACTATGTGTAGGGAGGCACTCGTAGTTAATTAAATAATAATTACTCTCTATGTGGCATAATTTTATGCAATTAAATACAGTAAAAGAATTGTAAAACACTTAAATAAACGCTTCAGACGAAAAAACGTACTAAGGTTTTAATTTTTTGATACGATTTCATAAACCAAAAACACTGTTTTTATAGAAATTTTAATCCTATTAAGTTACTTACGCAATGTCTCCTTATGCAAATCGCCTTGCTTGGATAGATTTGACAACATTTTCAGTTATATAATATTTTGGTTTAATAATGAAAAATGGAAGGTCACTGTCATTGTTTTTAATGGAAAGAAAAAAATAACTGTATAGCTACAACTTGTTGTACTAACCCATGAGGGGTTTTGGGTGCGAAGGAACTGTTTCTAGTATCGTCGTTGTACTGTGAGGTGATTTATTCGTCTTCACGCGCAACTACCCGATTTTCCTCCAATTAAGGATACCGAATTTAAAGAGGCTGGATGAGCCTCAGGAGGGTCTGTAGACCTCACATTATCAGAAGTGTCCACTAACATATTGAATAATGTATTTGCATCTACCGGATTTCAATAAGGATCCTTCAGTATTCACCAAGCAATATTGATGTAATGTAATAGGTCATATAAAAAGTTATTAAAAACCATATCACTGAAACTTATATTTTATATAATAGAAGAAGACCAGGATTTCTGGAGGAAGAGCCAGTACAGGAGCGCATTGATGGTATGTTAATTATTTCCTTTGTTTAATTTGCTATTGTTAATTTGAGCTAAATGATAATATTTTTCGATCCATTAACTAACCGAATTTTCGAATCAATTAACATTATACATAATCTCTATTATTACATATGAAGCTCTAGAAAAAGTTATTTCAAATAACGATAATTTAGTAATGTTCTGTCAACACGTAATTTACAATTCATAAAAGATAGTTATTTATATAACATATAATAATTTGACATTGTTATAATACAAAATTTAGTCTACATATACTTTTGAAAATATATTTATAAAATGGGATAAATAATTAATTTATATTTTTCTTTAATTTATTACATTTCAGATGAGTCTTTCGTAGAAGAAATTGAAGGGACTATTTCAGCTACAACAGAGATAGCAGATTTACCTGTTGATACTACAACAGAAATGACTGAAAACAAATGAAATGCAGTAACTTAAAACTTATTTATTGTGTCAGAAAATAAATTATGTAAACATTTTATTTATCAATTAAAATTTTATTATTTATTATATATAATATTATAATAAATAATGAATTATATATTATTATATAATAATAATATAATAGCATTTTACTTAATTGTTTAAAAACCTTCCTAACACTACTATAAAGATGATAACGCTATAAAGATCAATATAATGAAGGAATGAAATAGAATTCGAAACAAGACTAATAAAGAGAATATTGAACACTAAAAGATATGAAACAAAAATAATTATAATTATAGAGTAGTTTTGATAAAGACCGATTAGTATAGAGTTATCGAGATTAAAATTAAAATTTATTTTTAAACTTAGAACTCAAATAAAATAATTACCAATAGAGAAGAAATAGAAATAACGATGAGTTGAAGAATTCTTCAAATAGTTATATAATTACAACCCTAAAATATACCATTATCAAGGTGAGCAACGGAAAAAGTACAGTTAAGACAACTTTCTGGAAATTGGACATAAAGAAAGGTATTTATTTAATTAAAAAATAGGAAACAGGAGAGCATGAAATAATGACATTTTTATTCTAGTCCAACAGATGTATTTATAATTAATATGTATTGATACATGAATACATTCTCTGTCAATAGAAAGTACACTGTTAGGATGTATACCAAATAAAAGCCTGCTCACAAATGGTGTAGGCCCAGATTGTTGCCGTAACTTCTGTTACTTGTGGAGTTTACCCCAAAGGCAATTTACAGAATGAGGCTATATTTCACCCTACAGTTCTTCCTTTACGAAGCCATTTGCTTTACATTTTTGTTGCTTTCTCTGAGAAATACAGAAGAACTCTTTTAGTAAATAGGATTTACAGCCCTTGTACGTTAAAAGCTTATAAAGGACTACAGTTACTTGTATATATTAAAACAAATTGTTATTATTCTTGAATTCAAATGAAGTGTAACTGATCTAGGTAAACAATTGAAATATTTGACAAAGTTTTGGATAATGTTCGGAATAATGAAAATATTTTATGGCTAGACAGAAAGAGGCAAAAACACTTCGCAAAATTAAAAAGAATAAAAACAAAGGAATTTTCATGTAACCAGATACGCGTGTAGTCCATGCATTTAATATTTATTTATAATTTTAGCCCTTCTATTTAAATTCTTTAGGTAATAAAGAGAAATATTTGACATATCGGGAATACTTTCGATGTTTATTTTATTTATTTATAATAAAATAATATTTAATGTGTTGAAGGAGAAAGGCGAAGCCACATAGGAATGCCAAAATAAATAAAACGAAAGGAATTTGAACATTATACAACATGTGGGGTGCAAGTATTTAATACATATTTATTATTTTAGCCCATATGTAATAATAATTAATTCTGTAGGTAATAAGTAGAAATATTTAAAAAATCGAAGATAATTTCGATGAATATCTTATCTAATTAAAATAAAATAATATTTGATGGGTTCAAAAGAGTGGTCAACGCCATCTTGCAACATAAAATAAAATTTAAAAAATCAATACCTAGGAATTTGAATGTCATCTAACATGTATTATTTATGTATTTTATATTTATTTTTTAATTTTAGCCCTTCTATATTAATAATAAAATATTCAGGTAATGGAGAGAAATACAAGACGAATTCCAGGATACTGTCGAAGTTTATTTTATTTAATTATAATAAAATAATAATTAATGAATTCAAAGAGAGAGGCAAAGCCACATTGGAATGCAATATAAAAAATTAATAAAAACAAATTAATTTGATTGTTATCTAACATGTGCTGGCCATGTATTTTAAATTATTTCTTTTTAGTTTGTGTGCTTTCTTATTAATATTACATTCTTTAAAATAAAACAAAAACTAGAAAGTTTGATGGTCAACTAATATTTGTATGATTGAATAAATAAGCATGTTGCAGTTCACGTAAAACCAAAGTTCAACCCAAACTTACGAGAGGGCATCAAAACATAAAGGGATCAATAAAATAAAATAGTATATATTTATTCAAGACTACGTATTTTGATTACCTTTGCAAACAATTGTTCAATAGCATTAGATTAAATTAATATAATTCAATAAGGAGAACATTAAAGAGTTGTTTGTTTGGATGTAGGAAATAAAAATACTCAGAAAGCATTCAATTAATTTTTTTAAACCCCGCTTTTATTTATTCTAATAAACTCGACAGTAAACTGAACTAAAGCGATCCATTTCCAAGATTAAAGGTGAGTGTTTTTTTTTCAAAACATTCGAGAAATCAATTAGAGTATGGAATGTTTATTGTATTTTTAGGACCTAACAGCGTATTTTCTACTAATAATATGTATTATTCATATATTAATTTATTTATATGGCAGTAAATTCATTGCATTAAAAAAATAACATAAAATAAGAAACCTTAAGAGTAGCTGATAATGTTTAAGTAAATATCATTCATCAAGCTACATCTTCAACATTTTTAAAGCAGTCCATACGAAAACTTCATTATCAAGTTTGCAGACAAAATAAAATCATTGGAATTTCTGAGACAAAACTATTTGATGGGGACAACACACGATTGTTAATATTTGGCTTAAAAAGTTATATTAATTAAAATTAAACTTTGCTTGTACAGAATCTAACAATTATTTGATTATTCCTTATTGTTTATTAAAGGAAACGGTCTATTCCTGTAATAGAGCGCTGAGTTGCCGTGCCAAAGGTCCCGGGTTAGATTCTGGAAGTAGTGGATAACTTATTTTATCTGTTAACTGCCAAGGATGGATTCTGTGGGATCTGGAGACCATTCTTGGGACTCTAACTTGGGAGTGTGATCTTGGACAAATCGAATTATTCTGACATTCGAGAAATACTCTCCCATATATATGGAAAGTATATAGCACTATATCAGCAGAGTACATTGAGTATTTATCCATTTCATACATTCCACAATTAAGCTTAATTCGAGTTCCCATAAAACATATAGTTCGGGCTAAACTAATATAATTCTTTCGGACCTGAAAATATTTATAAGTCATGGACATTATTTACAGAGGTGATGTTGCATCTTAATTTCAAAAAATAACTTCATACAAAGGATTCCTGGAGCGCGTAGTGGAATGAAATGATACACTAATCCTTTGGCGTATGAATTGGACATAGGGAAAACCCGACTTGGACATTCCAATTGAATACCTTATTTACAAATTATATATATTTCTGTATTTTTTGTTATAATCTTAGTGCAAAGCCATTCGATACTTTATCTTCTTTGAATCACTCATTGTTAACATGGTGATATTATCAATTGAGGTATTGGCATAGAAAAGTTGTGATCCTTGAAGAGGTAGTTTTACAGGAGAAGCAAAAAACTGTCTTGACAACTAAAAAGGAAAGTTTCAATTGGAAAATAGTAACAACTACTATTCATAAACACTATACCACTCCCAGTTTTGACTTACTCTTCTTTTTGTTAGATAAATTACTACTTTTACTATGAAAAAAAACAGAAATATTATCTTTTTTTTACTGATGAACTTTTCCATCTCAGTGCCTCAATTACCTACAATATGAAGGTATGAATACATATGACTAGAATAACAAATCATAATAAAAGAACAATATTAATTACAAACTTAATAAAGTAAAAGTAGACAAATTAAATGATAATTGTTAAGGCTCTCGTCTGTGGCCAAGACGTGCTGACTAATCATTTTCTAGGCCCAGTTGTCGTAATAAGAACGGGTATTAGCGAGGATTTTTCAATCAATTAATTAGATCAATCGAACAATTGATTTAATTACATTTTATTTCAAGAATGTCTTGTTAATTTCGTCCGCAAGGAGCGGTACCTCCCGGACACTGGCATAAAAATGTTTAGACTAGCTGGAATGATCCGTTAAATACCCGTTCGTACACATCAATGAAAACATATATATATATATATATATATATATATATATATATATATATATATATATATATATATATATATATATGTGTGTGTGTGTATGTGTGTATGTAATACTTTACTTTCCAACAATATTCCTTCATTATTCATTAATGACACAATCAAGCATAAGCTATTCATATGTATAAGAAAAATGCCTATTAATATGTATAACGTTTGTGTAAATAATATAAATTAATATTGAAAAAGGGAACGGTCAACAGAGACATCAAATAAATGTTAATACATTAGTGGAAAAATTCCGAATAAAACCTTCCCTATGATTCAGTAGTTGCATTTGAGCCTTGGAGGTGGTGGGATGTGTGTTTTTTGCGTGCATTATTCATCTTTTACTTTGCTATTATTCTCTTTCTGCCCTGAGGATGCCTGAATAGGCGAAATATTGGACAGGTATTTTTAATTTCCTGTTTTAGTTTAGAGACTTAAGGTTTTTAGTTGGAATTTTTCCACTAATGTATTAATATAAATTAATATATTAAAAAGTATAACGTTTTAAACTATGTATAAACTATCAATGTATATAATGTTTATATAAATAATTTAAATTTTACATTTTCCTCAAGGTAGTATCCTTGGCCCAATCCTTTATACAGTTTATACAGCTGACATCCCAACTCATCCTAATACTACCCTTACCACGTATGCTGACACATGTGTATTATCAGTCAACACCAATCCAGTTATTGCATCCCAAAGCCTCCAATCCCATATCACTGATCTTTAAGAATGGTGTCAACACTAGAGAATTAAAATAAATTCTCAAAAATCGCATCAAATCACATTTACCTTACATAGTAAACCAATGACTTCCTGCCCTTCAGTATCCTTTAATAATATCCCACTGGTGCCTGTAGAACCGATCCGATACTTAGGGTTGCATCTCGACAAACGATTAACCTGGGATCCTCATACTAGACTGAAAAGACAAGAAACCGCTCGACGTTTCAGGCTACTTCAACACTTACTAGACAAACGCTCTAACCTCCCAATCAACTACAAAAGACTCATCTACATGACCATCATACGACCTATTTGGACTTACGGAGTAGAGCTTTGGGGCTCCACTAAGCCATCGAATTCCTCCCGTATCCAATCCCTACAATCCAAAATCCTTCGTAAAATCCTTAACGTTCCTTATTTTGTTAAGAATAAAGTCATCCATAACGACCTTAATGTCCCATTTCTTGCTGATTTGGCCCGAACCAGGTATCTATCCTTTCATAACAAACTTCATTCCCACTCAAACCCTCTAGTTCAAACCTAGCTTCCTCTTCGATTCCCGATAATCCTCCGAGGCGAAAGGCTGAAAATAAGATAATACTAGAAATAAAATAAGATAATAATAGAAAATAATACGTGACCTTCTTAGTTGAACTAGTGATTTGAGTACTACCGGTGGGTAGTTTCTCTACTTGTCATTGCATCATGTCATTATGTATCACTCAGCCAATTTACTTGTTATATTACTGTAATACAGTTGTAAATATCAATAAATAAATTTATTATTATAAACCGTCATCCATAACGACCTTAATGTCCCATTTGTTGCTGATTTGGCCCAAACCCGGTATCTTTCCTTTCATAACAAACTTCATTCCCACTCAAACCCTCTAGTTTCAAAATTAGCTTCCTCTTCGATTCCCGATAATCCCCCGAGGCGTCTGAAAAGAAGATGGCCACGTGACCTTCTTAGTTGAACTAGTGATTTGAGTACTACCAGTGGGTAGTTTCTCAACTTGCCATTACTCATGTCATTTTGTATCACATAGCCTATTTACTGGATGTATTTTTTTTTTATTATACAGTTGTAAATATCAAAAATAAATTAAAAAAAAAATTATTATAAACTTTATATAAATATGTATAACGTTTTATTTTAAAATGAATAACTTCATATAAGTTACCTTTTCTATTATACTTACGTTTAATATGTTAACATGTTTCTATTATTTGCCTAATATAACATGGTATGTTAATATTTAAATATGTAACAATATTTTTACTAAGTAATAATGTAACAAGAATGTGTACAATTATGTAGGTAATGTAAATATGTATATTCTCAAGTGGTAATTATGTAGATACTGTAAATATTTATGTTCTCTAGTGATGAGGGCAATAATAACCATTTGTAGTTGTTTGCCCTTAAAATAAAACAACAACAATAACAACAATACCCGTTCGTTTTCCTCCATAAGTCAGAGTTGAAGACTGGTAGTAGTGAGAAGTATTAGGACCTGATCCGCCAGATGGATTCGGAAGGTAGGAATTTTCCTTTATACTGTAGACAGACTAGATTCTGGATGTAGCTATATGTAGTGTCAGTTCAATGATAAGGCCGATCAAACATGGCCATTCAAAATTCTTTTTATTCTCTCCTTTTCTATTGCACGTTTCGTTCACAAAAACAGATGGGAAGGGGGGGGGGGGTGAATCTGGAATATGATTTTAGTTCTTATGTTATTAGTCAGTATAATTATTGATGGTGAATCTTACTATAATTTTTGTTATGGTGTCTATTATAACTTTTATTATATAATTTCATTAGTCACTATCGTTATTGGTAGTTGCTGGGAGTAAGTATTTTAATATATTAATTGATTTGAGGATGTTTCTTGCGTTTTTCTATCTCAAGCTTTCCCCTACGCACCCTTGACTGTCCCACCTTTTCTACCCAACCTTTATCAGATGTCCGTAGCGTCCAAGGGAAGAGCCGCAGGTAACCAACTCAACTCTTAATAACTTCAGAAAGCTATAAGTAATGACTTCATTTCTACACAGCAGACATAATGTTATTATTTTGCAGCAGGAATTGACCGAACCAGCCAGAGAGTTTGCGGACAGAATCAGATCCATTGGGGCACGAATAATAGCTAGCATTGAGGAGGAAGAAGAGAGAGGAATAATGTCCAAGCACATTGAAGGCCGGGTGCTAGCAGACTTCAGGAAAGGATTGAGGCCAGAAAAAACGGATGGTGCAGGCCATGGCAACGACCACACTGGAGTCAAAAGTCATCAGTAAGGCTGAACCCTTTGACTGGAACCATGGATTAACCAGAGGAAATAGAGTTCTGCGAGACGTATTCGGGGTGGTGGCGAAAGGACTAGCAGGGAAATACGACAAAGAGAGAACTCTGGACTTAATGAGACGGGAAGTTAACCTGGTAGGAAGTGCTGAGCGAGCCCAGTTGAAGTGCTATTGTTGTAGGAAAGAAGGTCACTTAGCTAGAGGAAGCCTTCAAGCACCAGCGAACCCCTCGGTCAATAATAGGGCGCCAACCGTCACAAGTCGCAGGTGTTTCTCATGTGGTAGGGAAGGGCGTTTTGCCCGAGAATGCCGGAGCCAACCAAATACTGGAGGACATCAGGGAAGGACACACAATCCCATTATACAGTATTCCAATAAGATCTTCTGCCGAAAATCACCTCCATGGGCTAAAAAGAGAGAAGAAGTTACCCCGTCTGGTACCAGTAATTCAAGGCCAAGTAATCGGAATCATCTCCTTAGTTATGGACGTTGAAGGAGTGCCATACGATATGTTGGTAGATACGGGAGCAGAGGTAACACTAATAAGATCCGCCGTCCCGAGAGTGCCTCTAGAGCCGGCGAAAATAAGAGCCAAAGGCGTGACGGGACAATCGTTGAGAATAGAAGGGCTAAGGTGCAAGTTTGGAGATAAGGAGTTCACGCATCCCATTCTTATATCCCCTCTCGTTCTGCCAGGTGATGGAATCATCGGAATGGACCTGCTTGCCAAGATAGGACCAAGAGTACTCGTCAAGGAGACACTTTACCTACAGCGAGAGCGGCTTCGAGAGAGGAACTTCAGGAAGTGAAAGAGACGACTGGAGAAACGGCTGGAAAGAAGGGAAGCAAAATAGGGATAAGGAGGAAAATCGGCGTCAAGATCCTCCAACGAAGATAGAAGAACCGGAATTAGTGACTTGCATATCACCAGTTGGAACACCAACTGTTGTTAAAGCTTTAGATAGACAATAGATGGGTCTCAACAGAGGCTGCATAGAATTTCCCTGAGTCAGAAGCTAAGATTGCATTAAATCTTAAAAGGCGGGAAACAATCTTAAGTTTAAAATTAAATATTACCGATATAAATTAAACAATACAGATTTCAAAATTTAATATGGCGCAAAAAACATTTAAACTTAAAATTCCATTCAAAATAATTCTAACACAAACTTAGGATATAGTATACCATACTTTGAATGGAAACATGTAAAACTGAATGCATAATAAATACTATTGGCAATTGCACTGTTTCCAAGTTGTGTCAATAAGAAAAAATATGTTTATTGTTTATTCATTTTGCATGACTTTATACTGTAATAGCCAATCAGATAATGCTATAGTGGGAGTCCTAAATACAAATATATTCAGGATAGGGGTCTTTAAAGGATTATCCGACACCGCAAAGGCTAGGGACCATCATTTTATGTCTCCTCCGAAGGCAACAAAGCCAAGGAAGGAAGACCACCTGCCCTGCGCACATAAGGTTGTTGGACTAATCATTTAAACCGCATGATATCCAGTAAACATTTGTTAACATAAGTAAATGATATAATTGTACATAAAGTTGTTGTATTTATTTTTGTAACATATTCAAATTCAAAATTATTGGAGTACTACTGGTGGGTAGTTATTCAATAAGTGTTTTATATTTTCGTGGCATTATTTTTCATATTTACTCGTGATATTTTTATTGAATAGTTGTAAATTTCAATGGATAAATGATGGCGATTTAAAAATAAAGATTGAAACACATTTGACCTTCCTAATAGTCGCTCACCAACCCAAGACACATATGAATATGAATTTAGGAAATTTATATCTTGATAATACTGTTCGTACTTGGTTTGTGCCTACCTATATGTTTAACAAAACTTATGTACGTATTAACTAAAATTATGTGACGTTAAAATACCATTTATCGTTTCCTATTGACGATATATAGAAAAAAATATGCATACATATTTTTCGTTTTTGAGAAAGACTTCCCACGGAAAAACTATCCCAACACATTTTAAGAAACTCGGTTATTTTAATTCAGGAGACATTAAACACTTATTTAATTTTATATGATTTAAGGACATATAAATTTTCATTTAATGCACGATCCAAATACGTCAAACCCGACAGGTTTTGTAATAGACCTGCACCGGGGCACTTAAATTCCTATTTGGGTTCCAATAGTGCCTGGAACCATATAATTATATATCTTTTTAAGTGCGCGACTCGAACTTAAGTTTTATTAAGTCCAATTTGTCTGAGTGCATTCACTGCATAAAGTATTTTTTACATCCCAAATGTGATTGTATAACGCTATACCATAGAACTAAATTTTACATTTATTACAAATCTTATTTTTTTTTAATTTAGTTTAAAATACATTATAACCAGTGCGATGCTGATTATAGCCTTAAATTAAAACTTAAGGTAAACAATAGGTTATTTTTTAAATAAGCGGTCTATTTTTTTTCTAAAAATTATATCGGTTAAATTAAATCTGTTATTCGATTTTTTTTAATGATTTACAGCAACGAAAATAAAAATCGTTTTTTCAAATTGTCTATCTTGGAGATGACCAAAACTATTTCAATTCCATCAGGAAGTATAAATAAAAAAATGTACCACTACAATCCATCTACAGTAGTTCTAATAAAACGGTTGTGCAGGGAGGAGACTAGACCGAGATCACGCCTCAGTGCCGGTTAATCGCCCAAAAAGGGTGCCCACGTTATAAAGGCTGGGTGATTTTCAAAATTAGTTTGTAGTTAAAAAAAAAACTGGTACCACAGCCACTCATGAAGGGTCTTGGGTTCAGAATATGGTAGACTGTAATTTTTCTTGGACAACGGTTGTGCAAGTACGTGACGTCCAAGATCATATTCAACCGTCAGGGTTTTCTTCAATAAAGAGTCCCCTATGCTAGGTGAGCCTCAGGATGGTCTGCCAATCTAACAGGTTCTATATTTATCTGTTTCAGACAGATTTGAACCCAGAATCTACAGTGTAGCAATTCACTATAAATTGAATTAGCAAATCAATAAGATCAAATTTATTTTCTTTTAACTTTAAAGACTAAGACAAATGGACCAATAAAAATGAATATGGATGTCAAATAAAATTAGTTGGCATTTAACCATCCTAAAATAAAAAATAATAATCAGTTTATAAAAATGAGGCAAGCAGTTATAAGACTGCATGAAAACGTGAGAATCACACATTACAGTCTAGAAGGCCAGAAGCCTGAAAAAAAATGTGGTCCGTAAGATAATAAGAATTTATACGAGGAGAGAAGTTAGACTAAAAGTAAATAAATGTCGGTGGAAAAGCGAGGGATAGCTGAAAGATAATTTTTTGGTGAGGCTGGCTCAGGGTGATGGCTTCGTATTCATCTTCAGCTCAACTGGAATTATTTAAGCAATTTATTTTGTTTCAAATGATGAGATACTTGCATGGCGATAAGGCAGATGAAATTTGAATAAACCATTCTTTGTGATGCCAAGTATAGCGATGCCGTTTAACAGTTATACGATTTCTAGAATGATAGGGACGACCTGTGGTTAACAAACTACTTAGTCCAAGATCACGGGTTCGTAGCCCGGCAGGTTTTAAAGGGAGTAAAAAATCCTTGTTTACGCCGTCCTAAGGAAGAGACGTTAAACGGGGGTCCCGAGCTTGTATGATGTCAGGTACTCGTTTAAAATCCCTATCCGAATTATACCTGGATAGGCAAAATTTATAGCTCCCAATGTAGCTATAGCAGCAAAAAGTGACGTTAAATGAACAAAAAAGACAATCTAGAATGATAGTATCTATACTTATTTACCACAATGATCGTCGATAAAAATGAAGAAAAAATTAAAAATAAATTTTCGAACTATAACATTTGCTTTAGGATTGATAATTAATAGAATAGGGAGGGGGTTGCTCATTGGTAGCTGTGGAAGATAATTTAATTAACCTGGTACCAGCTAGGGATGGATCTTGTGGGATCTGGAGACCCTCCTGGGGCTCACCTAGTCTCTATAAAGTGGGTATCGTTATAGATACCAAGTACCACATACTGAACCCAAGACCCTTCATGTGTTGTAGAATACAGGTAAATAAAATATATTGTAATATTCATATATAGTCATCAATAAGGTTCAAAACCGCCATATTGATATGATACGGTTAAACGTACCTGGGCAAAATACGTTTGGCAATATGCACTGATTTTAAATGAATTTTAGAACAGATTTTCCACCTTCCTGAAAGTGGTGTTTTTCACTTTCGATAATTAGCAAATTTATTCACGATACAATAACTAAATAAAAAAATTAAAAAACCCTTTCAAAAACAAATTCGATATTCAAAACTTGATAATTTATTATTACTTATTGTATTTTATTTGTTATTAATTTTTTAATATTTTCATTTGAAAAGAAAAGATATATCCAGGACCGGGACTCGAACCCGGCTCGTCCAGATCGCTAGTCTAGAACTCTACCATTTGAGCTATCCTGGCCCAATCAAGCACGCCTCCCTGTCGTAGGTCATGTCATTTCTTTTCACTGATCCCAAGTCCACGCGTTCTCGCAATTTACGATGTATACGAGGGTAAGAATGTTCTTCGAACATTATTTTAATTTGGATCTTGTTGACTTACGTCATTATAAGGGCCAGGGTAGCTAAAATGGTAGAGTTCCAGACTAGCTATCTGGACGACCCGGGTTCGATTCCCGGTCATGGACATATCTTTTCTTTTCAAATATTGATATTTTATTGGTTATGGCTATGATTATCTATACTCTCAGGGAAACTTGAGATGCTTCTTTTAGTATAACTACATGTTAAGGAGTCTTTGAAGTACATAAAAAAAGTATCCTTCTAGAGTGTCTATCTTCGACAAATTACTTACTGTAATCTAATTACTATCATAATTAAATACAGTCTGTAATTATACTAGGATATGTCGGGCTGGTTAATATATAAAATTGGCACATTGTCACAAAATTCGTATCACTAGATTGGATTAAATAATTTAGATGAGAAAATAGTAGCCAGAAACTAATTATACAATTTAGCTCTAAATTTAAAATTTTAGCTTTTTTTTTGGGAAACCATTATAAAACGAATATAACAAAACGAACAAATTAAATGGATAAAGAAAATTCTTATGCCCTTCCAATATTCCTGTACATCATTAATCGATATTCTGAGGTTTACAGAAACCTTACATAATTTGTTATTAACTTAAGTTAATTTTGGTTTCTAAATTTATTAATAAAAATAAATTAAGTAAAAGATCAATCTGGCATTGAGGGGAATTAGATAGATGATGAAACGGCAAAAGGGGCAAGTTAAAGTGATTTCACATAATCAATGACAATGCTTATTCATTAAGCAAAAACAGACATTTTACACACATAATTTACTATTGCAAAATTTAAGAAAGGCAAATGCCAAAATTAATCATATATTTATGTATATATTTATATATATATATATATATATATATATATATATATATATATATATACACTTTATTGAGATATTACAATATGCCACTTTTAGGCAATGGGTAATAGCGCTAAATAGCTATACAATCATTCAATAAAAAAATAAATAATAATAAAAAAAATACATAAGGTTCCAAGACAAATCTACACAAAAATCCAAACCCATCATTTCGGACGAAGAGAGGAAAAGAAGATCAAAAAGAATGAAGAAATACTGGGTACTAAGAAAAGAACAACACACAAAGAAATGATCGATCCAACGTACCCCAAAGAGGGTGAAACGAAATAATAAAAAATAAAAAAAAACATCAATAAAATTAAAATATAAACATGCTTATAATAAAAAAAAAATGAATAAATACTTGCGAAAATGATATTAAAAGTTAAATAATATCTCACATTCATGCGATAAGTATTTATAATTAATAACAAATTTTCATTTTATTATAATTAATAACAAATTTTCATTTTATTATAATTAATAACAAATTTTATATTAAAAATAAAGCATTGGCCAGTGTCTGAAAAAGAACAATATAATATGTTTCGGACCGAATTCCTTAAATTTATTAATTGCAATGATTCTGAAAATCAAATTAAGAAGATATATACAATGTAAAAAATGCATAAGTGATGAAAACAAATTAATCTTTTTTTGTAAATATAAACTATTTTAAATGTAATTTATAGTGTTTTTGTATACATATTTTAAATCATATATTTAAAATTTAATTTTCTCAATAAGTAATTAAAATGTAATTATAATGCAGTCGTATGGAACGTGCTAACAAATAAACGACCCTTTTAATAGCGTTGCTTTGAAAGGGAAAAATGACGATTGTAAATAATAGAAACAAAAGAAGAAAATAGTTTTATTTTCTCAGGAAATTGTGTAAATATTAAATATGTTACCATAAACACAATTTCCTTTTTTCAATTTCCGAAACATTTTTTCTACCTTCAAAAATTTTGTGAAATTTTATTTTATCCTTAATGAACCGAACATATCGCGCTATGAATACAACATTGTTCATATTTTATCAAATAAAAAGTCTAATTTAATTTTTCATTTAAATTTAAATAAAAATTCTAAAGTATTTATGAAATTATTCCCTTATCGAATGTTAAAATACAGTATTAAATTTAAATGACAATTCAAAAAGTATTTAAGAAATCATTTCTTTATCGAATACATAAAATACAGTAAATTGATATGTATGAGGGAATTTTCCCCGCTTTCTAGGGAAAAGGGGGAGAATTCCCACTATCCCTCGCAGCATCAGATATCCAGTTGAGCGCCACCTCTTGAACGGGGAGGGTCTGTCGAAGTTGCTGATCACAAGTGTCGGAACATCGTATTCCAGGTACACAAATATCCGGAGATTCTCAAGAATATATCTCATTAATAAATGGAAAAAATGGGCTATAAATTTTCAATAGTCTTATCATTTCAAATACACAATATTGAATAATCAGTACAATAATGTTTTAGTAGTGGTCATCAAATTATTTAATAAACATTTATAAATAAACTCTTCCAAAATTGTTCTAACTACCGAATATGAACAGAGAAAAACACAAATAAAATATGAAACTTGAGTTCTAAAATTCAAAATCATAATTACCAATCATTATTTCATACTACTACATTCTATTCAAACAGAATTGAATTTCTAGTCTAGTAACAGAAAAAAAAGAAAAAAAATTGAAATAGATGAATAGATTTTTTTTTTTGGAAAACTTTCATTACCTAATGGTCTCTTAATTCGATATATTAGTTTTAGAAAATATGAAACAAAAAAACTTAACAGTGTAAAGTTTTCAGAACAACTTTAAAATATCATTTGAACGAATTATTTGTCTTAGGATTCATGTCGAATAAATGATTTTATTACATAAAAATATTATTGCATTCATACTATAATATATTATTATTACAAATGTATGCAATTTTTTAATTGAGGTATGAAAGATATTTTAAATATCATAAAAATAAATTATTTAAAAAAATTAATTAATAATATTTCATAAAATTAATTTATTATAACATTAGATAAATAAATAATCGAAATCCGATCTGATTCAACTGAACAGTTCAATTATTAAAAAAAATTTATTATTTTGAAATTTGGTGTGACTAGAAGATTTAAAAAATAATAATTTAATTAATTAAATATACAAATCCATCTCCATAAAACCATAAAATGCAATTTTTTGTATAAAAATTACAACCTTAGCAAAATATCAAAATGTTATATAATCTATAACAGGCCCAGAAAGCTTTCACAGCTGGTGTGCTGAGCCTGTAGAATCCTTCTGTCACATCCATTACGGAATAGTCGAGTTTACCTTAGGATGTCTTTTATCTAACTGAAAATCCTATTTATGTATCTTATGAGATATATGTTAATAAAAAACAAGTATGGTTTATTTATTTACGTTTCACAATTAGTTCAAAGTTTATTTTCATTTTTCCATTGACTTTACCTTAGAAGTATTTATGCAGTCAGTTTCTTATAGTGGAGATATAGTATAAGCTCAGACTTTGGATTATTAAGAAACTTACTAAAATTTTATTAGCGAAATATTATTTATAAATTTAGATTATAAAATTTTTGGAACAACGGGCGGAGTTCGATCCAAATCCAAATAATCTTATAAATAAAAACAAATATAATCTTAGGTTAAAAAAATAAGTAATGTATCAAATATTACACACATAAAAAAGTATTATATCCATTATAAATACTAACATTTACAATTAATAAAGTGTATAGAAACAAAATATAGAAATGTATATAAAAACTAGATCCAAACTTTTTATGTATATTCTGTTTATCATTTTTTAAAATAAATTTAAAAATATCAAAATAAATTTTAAATATTAATATTTAGGTAAAAAGACTTTTTTTTTTAAATTATTGATTAAAACATTCTAACTTCTATTAGCATGACATGATAAAGATATAATTATAATGCATATTATAATTATAACTTTAAATTATAAATCTTATAATTTATAACTTCTATTAGCATGACATGATAAAGATATAATTATAATGCATATTATAATTATAACTTTAAATTATAAATCATTAATGATATAATATTCAATCAATAATGAGAATAATGTTTTATTTACTTCGAAGAAAATAAACACCAACAATATATGCGTAATAAATAATACAGTGCTTAAAGAATTAAATTTCGATTTCTAGTCATTCCGCAATCTAAAAAGTACACATAAATAAAGATCTATTTCCGAAGTCATCTTAAAAAACTCGAGACTATTTTTCAACAACATGTTTCTAAATAAATATTCAAGAACGTGAGCAACAATTAAAATGTACATTTTCAGCCAATATTAGGAGAAAATGCTACTAACCAAAATTTAAATTATTGAGATCGAATATGTTGACTTGCCTTTACCTTAAGAAGTAAAGCGCGTATGATAATTGGGCTATGTAACTATATATCTCTAGTTGTTTAAATTAATTAGAAAACTAAATTAAACTAAAAAATATGTTTTATTTGAAGGCAAAAGGAAGCAAAATTCAATTATTATTCCTAAGCGAAGGAAATATTCGTCAGAGCAGGATTTACATGAACCAAACAGAAATGATGATACCCTCTGATGAATGGATATTGTGGTAAATTCGTAAGCTTTGATGAATTTTTCCTCTACGCTAGGGTCTCTAATCATTACTCAAGATTTAAAAAAATGCCACATAAAGTAACTTTATAAAGCTCAAATCGGCCGACTTAATTAAAAAAGTATATTACTCCAAAAATATTCAATAAACCTTAAGTTTTTAAAATTAAATAAAAATTATAAAAATTAGATAATCAAAACCTGTTTTTAGTGCATACTTATTAATTTTCTTGGGAGGGGGGGGAGGGGTAGTTTGATAAAATTGAATTAAGATAAAAAAATGAATTACTAAGCAGAATATATTACACAAAAATATTAATAATATTATAATTATTAACTTTGGCTTAATAATCAACAAATACGTTTAAATTTTTCTAACCCTGAATAGGCAACGCCCAAAGTGCAGGCTACATATGAAATCATTCGTTCCTTTATGGTCCAACAGCATATTCTAACAAAACTCACAATAAAATATTAATGAATAGGAAAATATTGATGATTTCATTCCTTTTCCAAAGAAAACAGAATGTTATGCTGAAATTTACAGACTAAATAAGCTACAAACATTTTTTTTAAATTAGTTGAAAAGATAGAAATGTTCATATAAATTATTTAAGAATAGATTTACTATGAATTGTGCTAATTGCTTGTATGTTTCTTAAGTGTTTAATAAATAAATGTATATAATACTGTAATTCGACGTACAATTAATTAGTTATACTAAAAAAAAATCGTTATCATAAACAGGTTCTCTAATCATTACTCAAGATAAAAAAAATGCCACATAAAGTAACTTTAAAAAGCTCAAATCGGCCGACTTAATTAAAAAAGTATATTACTCCGAAAATATTCAATAAATCGTAATTTTATAAAACCTTAAAATACATCTATAAATCCAATGAAACAAACTTTACAAACTGATTAAAAGTAAAGAAATATCGATAACACTTGATGATAAAATAGTAAATTGATTAAGTACCCGCTTTTTTTTATAGTACAACAAACGAGCTCATTTTCAACGCAGTAGGATGTTCTTATAAATAAAAATGGACACAACTTGGCTTAAAAAATGTTTATTTGATCCAAACAAATTAAAATAAGTGTTTTAAGAAAAATTTAATATTAGTATTTAATGTTAGTAATACAAATACTCTAATCCTGTTAAGTAATTGAAATTACTGCTCGCAATTACTGTATCGTAATCGAGGTCGTTAATTACAATTAATCCTAGACTGAATTATAGATATAATTACCTTATTAATCGCAATTACCTTATGATTACATTCGAGTCCTATCTATATTAACTCTACATTTAATCTTGTCGCAAGTTTAGTTAATTTCGTATTCGATTCATCGAAAATCTATATTTTGAAATTTATCTCCGATTCCATAGCAAAAATATATATTTTTAGTTCTAATTTTAATGTTAGTAATGGATAAAATTGAAATTATCAATAACTTCAATCGTTGAACTAGTTAATATATTTGCCCAATAAAAACTATAATTGAAATAGCTCAGAAAATCATATAAATTAAAGTTATATAAATAAATAAATTAATAATAAAAATATAAGTTCCCTTGGATTTTGAATTCCGTGATGTGAATTTGGTGCCAGATAAATAAGTGAGAAAAATAATATAATATTAATATAAATGGATAAATATAAAAAACAATTATAGCAATGGCTTATAAAATAATAGAAGTTACGTTTATAGTTATATGATTCTATTATATTATTTCTTTAATTCCCCTTTAATTGCTAAAAAAAAAATATTTGTAAACAATTAAACCGTTTCATTTCATGTTTTGACAACTGAATAGGATTAATTAATAATCAAAGGTAAGTATTTTAATGATTAAGTATATTATATTTAAAGATTAATTAATCATTTTATAGTTGCCTTGGTGCGTTTTTTTTCTCCATTTTGGATGGACGATTGAAGTATGAAGGGTTATTAATTTTTACATTGTAATTTTTAAAACCTCTAAATCCTTGACATTCAATCTATTTAATTTTGTTCCTTAACAAGTAATTGCTAAATTCATTTAGTTTATTCTAAAACCAAAACTTTTTATTTTTCCCAACAAGACTCGGAGGGGTTATAATTTCACATAATCAAAATTACGAATTATGATTTAATTTGCTTCTTTTTCATGCAGTATAAGTAAAAATATTTTTTTTTATTTGCTAACTTTTATGGTTAGTAATTAGCACAGATAATTTTTTTGCGAACCAGGGGTGAAAAATTCATCAATTTAAATATCTTGAAAATATATACTGGCAACATTTTAATAACACAGATAATTTTTGTTTATGTCTTTGAATGATTGATACTGCTTATAATAAACATTCCTTTAAATGAATTTGTAGACCAACAAAATTTTACGTTTCTTTTCTCAAAGAACATTTATTTCCGTAAATTCCCAATTAAGATAAGATAAAAGACTCAGTATTTTTCCTAATCCAATGTTATATCGCAGTAATAAAACAATAAAATGAAGGTTTTTGTACAGTTAATTATCCTATCTCTACAGTTCATATGCAATGTTATCATCTTTGATCAGTGTTCAAAAGGGGAGTGCTATTAAATAACAACAGAACAAGTTTATAACAATATAACATCGCAGTTATTATTCCTCAACTTATTCCTCTCCATCGAATAATGAAAGGCACATGAAGAAGTCGATAGTTGTTTTTCCACTGAGCCCATTTTCTCGGAGCACATTCGTACAGCCAAAAATATAAAAATACAAGAGTGAAAATAAATATTAATGAGTTACTATAAATTCATATAGATTTAAACATTATTTTTTTATCCTTTTTATTTATAAAAGAAAATAAACGGTTATACATCAAAATTATAGAGCGAACATTACGGTAATATATATATATATGTATATTATATTCCCTTTTAATTAATATATATATATACATTTTTATTTATGAATTTGGCCATCTATGACCCGCATACAACTTAAGGCTTATAGTGTTTCATTCTCTTCCTTTCTTCCAAGTGCTTCTTCATTTTCTCCCTTACTGCTCGTCTCTCATCAATTGCCCACACACTCTTAGGCCGATAAAAATTCTTCTTCATAGGTTGCGTTTTTTATCAGCAGCCTGAAGCTATTCTTGTCACGTATTATTTATTTTGTAACACCTATTTTGTTGGTATCTACCTTCACTGCTTCCAGCCATCCTACAATTTTGTTCAGTTTATTAACTTAATTAAAAATCTTCTTTCTAATCCGCGTTTCTTCCATTCTCTTTAAATGTCCATACAGTTTTAACCGTCTCTTCCTCATTGTATCTGCTGTTGTTTTTATACATATCTTCATTTCAACTTTGAATCCACATATTTTATTACCTTATTTTTATTTTTCTATACCTTATTTTTTATTTTTCTCAGGCTCTAGAATGCTTCATAGTATTTTTCTCTCTATTTTTTCTAGTTCTTTTAGTTCGCCTTTATTCTTCAGTTAAGCACTCTGATCCATATGTTGCTGGTGTCCTATCAGCTGAATTATGGTGTCTAATCTTCCCTTGGGCGGATACCGAGTATGTATATATATTCTACGTTTTATTATAAATACATATAACTAGATCGCGAGTTTCTATCTCTATCCCCGATCTACCCCTATCTAGGAATTCCTAGTGATCAATATTTACTCTACATTTAATATTTTTGCGATTTTTGTGGATTTTCGTTAGATTTATTGAAACTCCCTATTTTGAAACGCATTCCTCAATTTTATTTCGGCTCGGATTAATTAAATATGAAATTTCAATTACATGGTAATAATGTTAGGGAGAGATAAAATTAAAATCATTCAACGGAATTACTATGGTTGAGTAAACTATAATTGCAATGTTATAATAAAATTTTAACTATGAACAAACGATTAGGTTTCGTGCTATTGAAAACAAATATATAAACAATATATAAAGTAAATAAAAATAAAGAAATAATTGAACAGAAGCGAAAACTAGAGTGCGCTGTAGACACAATACAGCTTGTTAGCGAAAGACACCTCGTAATAGAAGTGACAATGCTTTTGTAAGCAATTTCTTGTATTTCTGTTTCCACTAGATTGTTTAGATGAGTGTTTCGTTGTCATGATAACAAACAATAATTAATAAAAAAAATTATAATTCGTAATAATGATTCCTTTTTTATTCTGATTATTTACAATTTACATAAAATACATTACAAATGAGTACTGAACAACCTGAAATACATACGAGAATTAATAATAAAGAATCTGTACATAGGAAATACCTAAAAAATAGGAGAAATGATATACTACACATTTTAAAATCAAATAGTTATATTTTATAGACTTTTTTATTTCTAATAAAATAAGCAACTTTAGCTGTAGATTTAATTAACCTTTATGATTTAATTTTTCCCCAAAATACTCTATTTACAGAATACTCTTTTCAGAAAATTTACACTATCTATTGGAACATGTTTTACCTATCTTTTAATGCATGACTTGGTCTTAAGTAAGTTGCTATAAGATTCCCTAATCATTAAATTCTTCCGGCATATTCATAGCATAACATGTCAGTTTTTCTCAACGATTTATCATTAGAACATGACATATTTGATTATGAAATTAATTTTGGTTTATATCTAATCTTTATCTTATATTTTTATAAAATTTAATATGAATTAATTTAGGAAAACAAGTTCAGTGTTAACGTGGTGAAGAAATTTTATTTAAAATCTTACAAATTTCCTGTATAAGGTTCTTGTCCTCAACTGATTTTTACAGTAATAATAATTAAAATTATTAGTGTTAGTGTAATTTAAAAAAATGTGTATTACTTTTTATTTCCTACCAAATAAACGTTAATCGTTACGAATAATACATAGTAATATTGTATGGTATACCGTTATATATTATTAACTTGACATGTATGGGTCACCTGTGGTGTGCTGTTTAGTATAACAACCTTTTTTTTTTTTGGGGCCCCCTTCCTGCCATTGCTGGCATACGGGGTTCTCGGCAGTGACGGGTTGACGCGTTGGGTTTACGCACGCCCGCCACTGCCAATAAATCAACTTTTTTTTTTTTTTTTCTTTATTTAAAAAAAAAACTACATGGAATGGGGGGGTACCATTTATTTTTGTGGGTACATTTTTTGTTAATCTGTGGTGCTGCCCGGTGCACGGATGTGCACCTTACTGTTGGGGCAGCACCTTTAGGTCTCCTGGCCGGTCTCCATCCGTCCGGATGCCGTCCAGCCCTCCCGGTCCGCATCCGCCCGGTCCTCAACTGCGTCTCTCTCCTCCGGGGGGGGGGGTTCCCCGTCTGGCTCCTCATCTGGTGGCTCCTCGTCTGGTGGCTCGCCGAGGGGCCGGATCCTGCTAATAGTGAAATGCGCAGGCCCGACCACTTCCTTCCACCCGTAGACAAACTCCTTGAAGAAGGGGTAATTCCCTTCCTCCATCAAACGGGGGAAGTCCTCCTCGGCGAGGGCGAAAATCCCGGTTTTCCGCGACAACCTGGCACGGTGTCCTTCCATCGCGGTGCAGGAAACAATAACGTGCTCCGCTGTCTCAGGGACTCCACATGCAGGGCACCGGGGGTCGATTTCTCTCTTATGCTCGCTGAGCTTTCCCCGGAACCCGCCATGTCCTGTCAACATCTGCGAGACCCAGTAGTCCGGGAGGACCCATGTCGCGGTCATTCTCGACTGGACGGTGGGTAAGAACTTCCTCAAGGTGGAGCCTTTCTGGCTCCCCACCCACCGTCCGTTCCACCCCTCGATCGAGTCCTCCCTAACAATCCTCCTCCATCTGTTAGGGGTCTCGCCGATCCTTTCTCGGAGTCCCTCCGGGAGCGCCGCTAGCCCCTGTCTCTTCACCTCGTAGACCATCGCGTCCTCCTCAAGGACGAGGTCCAGGGGCATCGCTCCCGCCAGCACCTGCACCGCCTCGTGCGACACCGTTCGGTACGCCTTCGTGACTCGCAGCAGAGCCAGTCTCTGGATGGTGGCCAATCTCCTCCTCTGTAGCTGCGTGAGGTTTCGGCTCCACATTGGGGATGCATACCTCAGGATATCCAGGACCACGCCTTTATAAATGGTCATCGTTGCTGGGTACCTGAGGCCCCAAAATGCACCCCCTATTCTTGATAGGCCATTGAGTGACAGGGTCACCCTGTCCTTCAGGTACACCAGGTGAGGGGTGGCGTCGAAGTTCCTTCTGAACTTCACACCCAGGTACCTGACCTCCTCACCCAGCCTCACCCTTTCTCCCCGAACATCTAGTATGACAGGGTGAGCCCTGTCGGTGGAGCCTCTCAGGAGTATGGCCTGGGTCTTGGCTGCGGCCATACTCAACTTCCGCCTCACGCACCATTCCGCTACGAGGCTGGCATATCTCTCTGCTTGAGTCTTCAATCTGGCTCTGCTGTTTTCGGCCACTAGGACTGCCAGGTCGTCGACGTAGGCCGTAGCAAGGAACCCTTCGTCTTCTAGCTCCCCCAGCAACTGATCAAACACGAGTTTCCACAGGGCCGGCCCGAGGACCGACCCCTGCGGGCATCCTCTCTCAATCCTTCTCTCGACCTCGTAGTAGCCACCTCTAATCCTAACGCTCCTGTCACTGAGGTAACTACTTATGAGGGAGTACAAGTTGCTGGGGGTGTTGAACTCCTGCAGCCGCTGGAGTACACAGGGCCACCATACACTGTCGAAGGCGGAGGATATGTCAAATAGTATAAGCATAACATACTTCTCCGCCCTCCCTTCCACGTCCCTGCGCACCCTCAGCAGCGCATCTGTAGTTCCCCTGCCACGGGTCGAGCCGAACTGCCGTGGATGGCTTGCTTCGATGAGGACCGGCTTCAGGCTATTGACAATCAAGCTCTCCAGGACCTTGCTGAGGACCGGGAGGAGGCATATCGGTCTGTACGCCTTAGGATCCTCTTTATCCTTACCTCCTCCCTTGTAGAGCAGTCTCAAGTCCGCGATCCTCCACCTACTCGGGAACCACCCCTGGTCCAAACACTCATTGAAGATTCCCAGCAGGTCATCCTCAATGAGGGGGGCGCTCTCCCTCAGGATCGCGGCGTCAATCCTATCAAGTCCTGGGGCTCTGCCGATCCTCTGCCTTTCCACGGCGAGGCGAAGGTCCCATATATCCCATGGTGGGCAAAACTCGGTACCGGAAGGGCACACCGTGGTGCGTCTCACCATCCTATCTTCCTCTGTATCCTGGGACGGATCATCCCTGGGGTATGTACAGTCTACATACATACTCACCGTCTCCTCTAGGGTGACTGCCTGGGCATCTCCCACTCTGAGAGCCGCCATTAATGTTAGCGGCTTCACCTTGCCCAGTGCCACCCTGTACGGGATACCCCAGGGATTCTTCTCAGTCTCCTTGACGATAAACTCGTCCCAGGATTCCTTTTTCCGGTGACGCACTCCGTTTCGGTATGCCCTATACCTCCGTTTTAGTATATCAACCTACTATACACAATATCGTGGGTTCGCAGCCTGGCGGGTGTCCTATAATTGTTTAAAAGCAGTAAAAAATCATTGGCTATGCATCCCTCGAAAGTGACGTAAAATGGACGTCCCGAGCCTTTTCTGTGTGAAGTAATCGTTAGAGATCCTTATCCTAATTATACCTGAAAAGGGATTTAGGACCCCAACTTCTTTCATCGTCTGATTAAGTGACGCCATAGCAGCATTAAGTGACGTCTATTGAAACAAACTTGTGATGTGACAGTTCACTGGGTTAAACATTAATTTGGGTTCAATAAATAAGAAATCTATTCAAATCAATAATTTTAATTGGCTTCAAAAATTATTAACCTCGGGGATTTTTTTTACATTTACCTGTGACATCTCTTACCTTCAGTATTATTAGTTGTTAAAATATTCTCTTTTTTGTACCTAAAGTATAATAGTTTTTTTCAATAAATGTTCTGCTTCTAGCAAAAATCGTAAAGGCAAAAGATATGAAACTGTTCTCTATTTCATAGATTTCTAAGGAAATAGTTTATAACTAAATGCAAATGGCACATGATCATGCGTTGAAATACATGCCCTCCCGATTTCAATTGTCTCAGGAATCCAGTATAAAGATAAATCGTTGCTCGTTTAAGCCACCAACTAATTCATCTTTATCACTGTTTCATTGGGAGAACTCGGTAGTGAGGGACCTGTCACATATTTCTCACTCTCTCTGCTGAAAATGTTAACAGATATGATAATTTATTTATTTAATAATTGTAACGGTTAACAAGAGCTAATAAATGAATTTTCATTATATAGCATTGATAATAAGATAAGATATTTAAATTAAAAACTAGAAGGGTACCTAATATAATATGTTTATCGATTTTTTAGATTTTTTTTCCAAAACGCGTTTTTGATATTCTTCTTCGATAAAATTAATTTTTTTACGGCACACTTGAGTACATTGTTAGTGCACAGTTTCAAACTGAATTTTCAAACTCTTACAATACCGCAGTCTTGGAAATTTATTATACGTTTTATTATTATATATTTTATTTATATAATAAAGATTTGAAAACTCCATTCAGGCATTGAGTTAAATATGTTCGTGTGGTCGAGGTTTACTATAGCGTACTATATTCAGTAAAAAGAACTTTTCGTTCTGTTTTCTCCCAATTTGTGTTATATAAACCTGTGATCCAGGTATCCTATAATATTTCAGAATTTTTTTAAATTCCACATCGGAAAGACTCCCCTCAAGATTATGCTAAAAAATGAAAATCAAATTTTTCATACAAAGGTTCGACGATACTTGAATTGATATTGGCAATACACACGGTGGTTTGAGATAAAAAACCAATTACATAATTTTACCGTTTTAAATAGCACACAAAATTTGTCTTGAGATGATAAGACTAGCACTGATGTTAAATCGAGTTTGAATAAACATTTGATGTTAAAGATTAATAAATACTTCAAATTATATATAATTTAATTTTAATATAAAATTATTTCCTTGAAATAAGTTCTTCTACTTCTTCAATTGGCACAATAACCCATTACTGGGTCCTGGCCTCCTCAAGCAGCTTCCGCTAGCTCAACCGGTCAATTGCAGCTGCTCTCTAATTCCGTACTCCGAGCAGGGTTGCATCTTCTTCAACACCCTCCAACCATCGCAGCTTTGGGCGGCCTCTCGCCCTCTCTGTTCCGTGTAGGCGTTCATTAAGCAGTTTATTTGGGACCTCATCAGTTACCACTTGAAATAAGTTAATCTTTAAAAATTATCGACTTCAGTCATTATTCTTTTTTTTCGGTCATTAAATTTCACACTATATTTTTTAAGAAATGTGAGGCTAATTTATTTATTTTTTGTATTAGCAAAACTATCACCTTCAACTCATAAATTATAATCACAATCAGGTTTGTCTTACGTGTAAGAATCTGTTATAAATATATTTCTATCCAACATCCCCCTCTATATTTGTAAATAAAATGGGTAGGACAAAATATCTGGACAAAAACCTAACTTATGATAGAACTACCAAAAAGACAGATTGTTTATTTAGACAATGTCGATAAATCTACCTATCATTAATTATCGTAAAAGTTATTTTAGTCTCAGTTTATAAATCCGCTTTGATTGATGAATAGAAGGGAGAACCTCTAACAACCTTCGTGGGCGTTACAAATGTTTACAGTTTACAGTGGTTCGGATTCCAATAGAAGGATGGTCTGAATTATCTTCCTACACATTCAACAAAAACAATAATAACCTTCAGGATACATTCTGTAAGAAATAAATAAAAAACAATGTATCTGTATGCATATATAAGATACGGAAACAACTACATAAATAAAATATTGTAAGAATTAATCGAACTCTCCTACAAAGAAAATAAAGGAATTAACAAAACAAATTTATCTACAAACTACATGAGCTGGTCTAAATAAATAAAATTATTCGTACTAAAGACGCAGGAAAAAAGTTTAAACTGAATAATGAAAATAAACAATTTAGAAAGCCTTAAGCCTGTCATGTCAAACTCAAAAAGTAAGTAACCTTTCGGTATCTCATGGCAGCATCTGGGCAATAAAGACAAAACAAAACACAATTCATTTCAAATGTCCAGTATATACTAATGATAGAAACTTCCATTAATACACAAAACATTCTATAATGTTTCGAAAATCATAATAATCAATAGTCAATTTTCGAAGTTAAATATATTCAATTACTCTTCGAAGTCATAAAATACTCTAAAATAAAAATGTTTGATATGCTTTTTATACTTACCTGGTCAATTAAATTGGAGGTTCACTGACAATTGTACGCTAGAACGTTCAAGGTAGTACTCGAATAAGCAAAAAAAAAATCGAAACAAAGTTCAAAATAACACATTCAATATGAATATTAAAAAAAAAAAAGTTTGAGATCCATTAAGCCAAACGATTTTGTCCTTAACTGGAAATAAACATTGCTTCCAACAATATAATTTAAACTGTGATTTTTTTTAACAATGTCTCAAATTCTCTCTATTCAAATTTTTTTTTAAATATTTTATGTTGAAGAGAAAAGATACGCCCAGGACCGGGATTTGAACCCGGGTCTCCCATGTTTCCGTGATGATGCTCTGCCATTTGAGCTATCCTGGCTCTCATCTCGGTAGACAAATCCATTCTTTTCACTGATCCCATATCCCCGTGTTCTCGCAATTTGCGATGTATACAAGGGAAAGAATGTTCATTGAACATTACTTTAATTAGGATCTCGTTGACTTACGTCATTATATCATTTATATTTTTTTAATTTTATTTTTTCTATAATGATTATAATTTTTAAATATTTTATTTAGAAGGTAAAGTGGCAGAGGCACTCAAGTGGCAGAGTACCATGACAGAAACATGGGAGACCCGGGTTCGAATCCCGGACCTGGACTTTTCTCTTCAAAATAAAATATTTAAAAATTATAATAATTATTAAAAAATTAAAATGAAATAAATTATAAATGATAAAATGACGTAGTTCAACAAGATTCTAATTAAAGTAATGTTCAATGAACATTCATCCCCTTGTATACATCGCAAAATGCGAGAACACGGGGATATGGGATCAGTGAAGAGAATGGATTTGTCTGACCGAGATGCGAGCAAGGATAGCTCAAGTGGCAGAGTGCCATGACGGAAAAATGGGAGACCCCGGTTCGAATCTCGGTCCTGGGCATATCTTTTCTCTTCAAAATAAAATATTCAAAAGAATTTTGAATAGAGAGAATTTGAGACATTGTTAAAAAGAATCACATTTTAAATTATATCGTTGGATTTTTTTTGGTTTGTCCACGCCTATTAGCAGAATTTTATTCATCTTATTTTCAGTTTACTAACGTGTAAAGTAATCTTGTTTTGTTTAAAAATCTAAATTTGCTTTAACGTATCCTTTGTAGTTTTTTTTATTAAGGCAGATCTTTAATTGAAAATCTATAAGAACAGGAAAACAAGGAAACGGTCAGCTTTATGCAATTATTAAATTATTTTTATTAACAATTAATTCTTAGTATAAAGCTAATCAGCATTGATTGTTGAAAAGAGAACGACCTATCCAACTTAGCAAATGTAGCGCAGAAGAAAATTTGCACTTTAAGTTCGAATATAACTATAGAAAGATTGTGAAGACTCCATAAAACCCATTACTGTTAAAAGCTTAATAATCATTCCCTAATTCATTGGGATTTACTAAGCAATACTTTTTTCTAGAGTTAATTTGTACTCAGAAATTTGCTCTATCTTTCGTACTAAATAAAATATATTTTGAATATTTTTGTTAATATTACACTTTACGTAAGAAGAGTAATATTAACAAAAAACTGTATTTTGCAGCGCTACACAACGTTTCCTTTTCTTATTTCGGTTTGACCTAAAAACCTCTTTGGGATCCAAGCAACCCGTAGCTACAGTACATTTAATATACGAGTGTCTAGAGCAAACTCATGTACTATTTTATAACAAAGAGCGGTGAGAAATTAGGGGTAAAGTCTCTATTCTAAGTACAATTAAGTAGAATTAGATGCTTCAAAAACAAAAAATGTAAATGTATTATTTTTATATATTTATTCGTGGCCGATTCAGTGTACGATGAGAGTCATTCAAGATCATGGTGTTAGTAAATATATTCAGCTATATTCACAATTATCCTACTTTTAAAATGAGCTAATTCAAGGAGATCGTTTAACCAGTTCTTTTTGAATCGTCTCTGTGCAATTTTGCTCATTTTCTCATGACTAAGGGAGCGGAGTGGCTCAGTGGTAGAGCATTGAGTTGCAGGGCTGAAGGTCCTGGGTTCAAATTCCTCTGATGGCAAGACTTTAATTTAATCTGTTAGCAGCCGGAGATGAATCCTATGGGACCTAGCACTCTCCAGGGGCTCACCCAGCCTCTAAAAAGTGGGAACCCAGTGTATGGGGGAGGGTTTTGGGAAAAACTGAACCCCAGACCCTTACAAAGGTTGTAGTGGTACAGGTTTTTTCTCATGACTATGTTCTGTGCATAATTTCCTTTATTATTATATTAACAATGGCGAAGGTAATGGAATGTATGTGGTAGTTTTGAACTTATATTATTTATTTTTACGATTTGTAAGACAAAACTACTCAATGATTAATAAGTCATAAACACATAAAATCGGAAGAGTAATACGAAAGTGAAAGAAATAAAATAAATACGATTTCTTGGATTGAGGTTTCAATCTGGAGGATTAAAATAAATTCCCACAAATCTCATCAAATCGCCTTTACCCTCCGTCACAAAACAATGAATTCCTGTCCTCCTGTATCGTTTATTAACATCCCACTGATTCCTGTAGAACAGATCTGGTACTTAAGACTACACCTTGACAAACGCTTAACTTGGAATCCTAATACTAGACTGAAATGACAAGAAACAGCTCGCCGTTCAGGCTATTTCAACATTTACTAGACAAACGCTCTAAGCTCCCGATTAACTACAAAAGACTCATATACATGACAAGCATTAGACCCATCCGGACATACGGAATTGAGCTTTGGGGCTCCACTAAGCCATCAAATCCCTCTCGTATTCAATCCTTACAATCCAAAACCCTTCGTAAAATCCTCAATGCTCCTTACTTTGTTACTAACAAAGTAATCCATAATGACCTTCATGTCCCGTTTGTTGCTGATTTGGCCCGAATCCGATATCAATCTTTTCATGACAAACTTCATTTCCGCTCAAACCCACTACTTTCAAACCTCGCAACCTCTTCAATTCCCCATAATCCTCCGAGGCCTCTGAAAAAAAGATGACCTCGTGACCTTCTAAGTTGAACTTTTTATTTACTACCACCGGGTAGTTTCTCTACTTGGCTTTATATCGGGACATGATTTATCTTTCATTATAATTACTGGATGTATTCTGTTAACAGGTGTACATTTCAATAAAAATATAAAAAAAAAGAAAAGAAGGTTTTAATGGCGCTTAGAGGAATCGACGGATTCACAATTGCTAACTAATCTTATATTATATAAAAGTATTATGCAATTAACAATCAATAACAGTACCTTTATTATTGTAGGTCAATATTCCTATGCTGACTCCTCCGAGGTCGCCTGAAACAAAATATTGAGCTGTAAGTTTTTAAAATTTAAATTACTTTATATATATATTGTACTTATATTTAATTATTTTACGTAATGAACATGCCGCTAATGTTGGATTGTACTAATAAATAACAAAATTCACTTAACTGGTTACATTCTTTATTGACATTAAGTTAATTCACATAATAATAACTATAAAAAATGAAATTTTATTGTTTTGCCAATAGCGACTTTACATTTATTAAAGCATAAATTTGTTATAGTTTTAAATTGCATTATAATATAAATTTAATTATTCTATTAAGTGTTAAGAATAGAACCAAACTGTATTTAATATGTAGGTATATACTAGCATATTAAATTGTACGTTTAAAATTTCATAATGAAAACTGGGATTGAAAACCTGATATAACTCATTCACACACACGCACACACACACACACACACAAAACACTTTTAAGTAAATGCGAACATAAGTGTTATATTCACACGTCCCTCCATCCACTCTTCATCATATATTGCATGTCTGATTCCCAGAGGTATTCAACTATATTTTCATCGAGTTTGCTGTATTAAGTTCTTTGTACCCTTTTGGGCTATTTCTCATATTCAGGACGCCAAGGATAATAATGTGGTCGTATATTAAGTTTAATTGTTGTTGTATCATATAAGTTAATACTGAGTCGATTTTGATGAATTCTTGTTGTTTTTTTGGTTATTTTAATAGCATTTGACTGGGCAGCAACCGTTTCAGGTCTCGAAGATCTGGGACAAGGGGAAAACCAAGCTAGAGTGATGACGGAGGACAAAATAATTTTTTCCGAGTTTCTGCTAAAAAGTAATAATTTTATTTATTTAAATAACAAAACTAATGATAATTTAAAGGTGGAATAATAATGTAAAATATAGCTCTGTGGAGAAAGACATAGTATAACATCGATCACATGTTAATTCATCATAAAATTTCATTCCCTATCTATATTTATGAAAAAAGATTAAAGAAATTCAAATGTTATAAATTTCTGACAGAATAGGTAAATTTCACTTGGATACGAATTCGGGAATACGGCTCAAAATAACTTATGGTTATTAAAGGCTTTAATTGAACTGAGATATTATTTTTATCATTATTGGATGATTTAATGGAATTCATATATTACTTTTTTAATTGTTCTTATTTATGTATCTATGTATATATATTTATATTTATTCATTAATTTATACTTTAGAGATAAGAAAAATAAATGAGATTGTTAACACAAACCTCGACGGACGGATCACCTATTGTCTAGTGTTCTAGTTAAGTTTTAATGATTTTTTACTGTACATATATTTGTTTGTATTTTTCCTAATAAACACGTTCAATCAATAACTTCTGGTTACCCAAAGGGAAGTCCGTAAATTTCCTTCTGACATTCCAATTATTTTGATATTAAAAGGGAGGGGGGGAGTTACTAGGAATACCTCCTATTATATTTGGTAAAGGAGCCAGTATTGATCCTTGCGGTACTCCTGGGAAGATTGGTCGCATTGAAAGCAAGTGAGCTAGAAATTATTATATAAATAACATAAATTCTGATATATTCATTTGAAAAGAAAAGATATGTCCAGGACCGGGACTCGAACCCGGGTCTTCCAGATCACTAGTCTCAAATGGTAGAGTCCCAGACTAGTGATCTGGAAGACCCGGGTTCGAGTCCCGGTCCTGGACATATCTTTTCTTTTCAAATGAATATATTTAAAAATTAGTAACAACTAATATTTAATTTATTTTAAAAATAAAATAAATTCTGATAGTTCGAATGTAGTTTTGAGAATTTTGGTTTGTATTAATTAATTATTACCATTTTCGCTTGGTTCTGATACTTTTATTGGGGTTGATAACCGGTTACAATATCCGTGAAAACATCTTATGTGATCGGACCCTCAATTGGTTTGGTCAGTTCCATTTGTCGGTTGGGTTCGGAAAGTGCTTGTCAAGCAACTTCGAAAAGTATTCGACGGAATTGAGCTCTGGGGTGTCGTTTACAAGGGGGTAAAATGAAATAATAATATATAATGCTATTGAAGCATTGGGTTATTTTTGCTTGTTTCAGTCCGTTTCATTCAGTGAATTTTACTGAACACAAAGTACCTCAAAGTGTATTGAACTACTATACACTAGACCTTGCTAAGACGTTGCTGATTAGAAATAGATTGTATTATTTGAAATTATAATACCAAAGAAGATAAAAAAAACATTTTTTTATTTTTTACTTATTGATATTTAGAACTGTATTACGATAATACAACAAGTAAATAGGCTAAGTGATACACAATGACATGAGATAATGATTAGTAGACAAACTACCCTCTGGTAGTACTCAAATCACAAGTTCAACTAAGAAGGTCAAATGGTCATTTTCTTTTCAGACGCCTCGGAGGATTATCGGGAATTGAAGAGGAAGCTAGGTTTGAAACTAGAGGGTTTGAGTGGGAATGAAGTTTGTTATGAAAGGATAGATAGCGGGTTCGGGCCAAATCAGCAACAAATGGGACAACGAGGCCATTATGGATCACTTAATTCTTAACAAAATAAGGAGCATTGAGGATTTTACGAAGGATTTTGGATTGTAGGGATTAGATACGAGTGGAATTCGATGACTTAGTAGAGCTCCAAAGCTCTACTCCATAAGCCCAAATAGGTTGTGTGATGGTCATGTAGATGAGTCTTTTGTAATCAATTAACGATTAACGAGTACCTAGCGTTCATACAGGCTCGGTACTCCAACTTTATATTTCTTCCCAGTGACGGCATAACCAAGAAATTTTACCCTCTTTTATAAATTCCTAACGCCACCGACCAGACTTCGAAACATCGGTCTTGGGTATAGAAGGTTGCAATGCTACACCATAAGTGACCCCGAATAATAAAAGTACAAATGACAGGTTTCATTATACCTTCACTGTACTCTATTATACAGTTGTAAAACTCATCATTTTTTTTTTCTAGAAAATAACTCCTATTTAAACATTAATCAGTGAGTAGCAGTGATTTTAAGCAGCATAAAGCCAAGAAAATTAATGACTAATTTGTAAATTACTCTCAAGTTAAAGCAACATTTGGAGGGACAGAGGCTTACCTAGGATGAAAGGGAGAATTTCGGTGAGGCCTACCAGTGGGAATCTAATAAAGCCCTGCGATGTGCAAGTGGAGCCCTTTGCCACCATTTAGCCACCGAGTTCCTAAAATGCCTTTGAAGAAACAAAGGCTTGCCCACAAGTGTCAATTGCTGGATAAACTTCGTCTTATGTAGTCATTTCTTTTGTTCATTTATTTTTAGTTTTAATTAACATTAAAAAAAAATCTCTGGCACTTTCGAATAACGTTATATAGACCCCTGAAATTAGGTTTAATTTAAATAAGTTATTTAATGCAATCCGCTGCAGCTTCTTGAATTACGAGGGGTTTTAAACTTCTGAATAAATTTCAAAACTTCAGGGAGCAGATTCCTCAGCTCTCATTTATTCTATTGGAATAGAACTTTAAGAATCCAATAGTACATTACCCAAAGAGCAAAGCCTTCAGTCTAAAAATTATGTGTAAAAAACTAATGAGGCAACGTTTCACTTTCCTGCACAACCGTTGTCCTTGAAACAGTACAAAGTGGTAAAGTCTTTACCATGCACTGAACCCCAGAGCCGTGCTCCGGTTATAGATGTACAGGTCAAATATTAAAAAAAAAACATTTTTCTAGAATATTAATAAGGAAACGAATGAGTTAAACTTGAAACTCAATTGATTCCGAAAAATCGCATAAAAGTGCAGCACACCTCATATATACAGTTACAGACAGACTCGTCAATATAGAGACAGCTCCAACTTATTCCAAGACATCCCACAAATAACTAAGGTAAATAAATGTAATGCATCAACACCTGGGGCTTCACAGGATCAGCTGCTATACCTAAGTTATTAATAGAACGTCTTGGGGCAAAGTTGGTATCGCCGGTGATGATGAGGCTGGTATAAAATATACGGCTTACAAGTGGAAAACAATCCATATAATAATAAGATACTTAATGGATTACGGAAACTACGAAGGTGATTTGAAAAGTTCTCGGAATCACCGCTAGATGTGAATGCTAGAGAACCGAGGTTCCCGCGCAATAATCACACATTCTTTGTGAGTGAACACGCGGTGTGACTGGTAGTAACGACTCTTTGTTGTTGTTTTTTACGTGTTTTTTTCGCACACAAGTGCTATTGCCATGGCAAAACTTCATGAACTGAGGTACGGATTGTAGCCACAGCCACCTTATTCACCTAAATTGGCACCATCAGACTTTCATCTCTTCCCCAAGCTGAGAATTTTCCTAGGTGGACGGAGATTTCCTACAACGGAAGAACTGACAGCCGAATTGGAGAGGTATTTTGCAGGGCAGGAGGAACCTCATTTTCGAGATGGGATCAAGGCATTGGAACATGGCTGGACCAAATGCATTAGTCTACAGGGAGACTATGTTGAAAAATAAAACCAGTTCCACCGAGGTAAGACACTTCTTTCAAGTACAGTCCGAGAACTCTTCAAACCACCCTCGTAATTGCTGATATTACTGTTGCTTTCAAATGAATATAGTTATCGATAAGAAAATCATATTGCCAATGATATAAAACATCAATAATGTTTTATTAGAATTTCTGGAAAATGTTATTAGGTCGGAATTAAATTCCTAATAAGAAGTAATCTAATATTCACAGGTAACAATAATCTAAATTATTTAGATTTATTTTTGTCTTAATTTGCAATCCCAATCCTTAAAGCCCTAAATATTAAGTTCACTGATCTAAATTAAAAATCTGGAGTATGGGAAGTTCAGCATATTAAATTGGATTTGCTATAAGCCACTTGTACCAATATTCCTGAATGCGATTAATCCGCTGAATCATTTTAAATGATATTACTATTACTAAAATACCACTTTCTTAAAATTAAAATAACTAAAACATACAGAGCTATCGGAGTTCATTGTTACTACAGTTGCTTCCCGAAGTACATTTTTTAAAATTATTAAAAAGTACGTGTTCCATTGTATTTTCTTCATAATGAATTATGTCTTAATAAATTCTTAAGTTTCAAAGTTACAGGGCACGCTTTTTTATGTACCTACTATTAGTGGTTATGTTAGCGAAGAGTCAGACAAAATTAGTTAAGTAACCGAGTTATTCATTTAACAAACACGCAAACAAGAGTCAATGTCCATCCAATAAAATTAATTTCATTAACAAAACCACTTGGAGGGGCGACCTGTGGTCTAGTGGTTAGCGTAACAAACTACTAAACCCAAGATCGCGGGTTTGTAGCCCGGCAGGTGGCCCTAGGATTTTTTAAAGGGAGTAAAAAATCCTCAGTTACGCCGTCCTTCGGAAGGGACGTTAAAAGGGGGTCCCGAGCCTGTACGATGCCAGGTACTCGTTAAAAATCCCTATCCTAATAAAACCTGGCTAGGCAAAATTTAGAGCTCCCACTGTAGCATCGTCCGATTAGCCATAGCAGCATAAAGTGACATTAAATGAACAAACAAACAAAACCACTTGGAGAGATTTATTTATTCCAGATCTTCCAGAATTTCGAAGAACATTATTCTTGGTAAAGCAGATACAAGAATCGACTGAAGAATTCTGTAATGCCAACAATTCCAAAAAAATATTTCTTGCAAGGATTACTTGTCAGTATTCAATTGTGTTAAAAATAGATATTTAGAAGTGCGCGACAAACCACTAACCTGTTACGCTTTTTTATTAATCCAAACTGCGAACAATGAAATAAATATGTGGAGACGAACATCATAAGAATTTTCCGTAGTAATTATTCCGCAGGCTGTCGCTTCGAGTTGAGTCACACAGGTTTTAATTTTTCATTCGTCTTCATTTTAATATTTTCCAAAAATACAAGTTATCATGAGCTTTAGCATGGAAAAGGGAATGTAATTATGGTAAATGTGTATACTTTCAGTTATCCTTTCATCTATAAATGCACGTTTCAACAAACATTTATCGTCTAAAATTCGAAATGTTAGTTGATAATTTTATTTCTTTATGAAATTATTACCAAAATCTACTCGTTACCCATAATCTAATCATTTCAAAACATAACACAGGATAACTTGTATTTTAGGGAAATATTAAAAAATTAAACGAATAAACAATTGAAACTTGTACGTAGTAAGGTCCAAAAGTTTCCGCCCTGGGTTAGAAAGAAAGTTGAAAGAAAAAAACTGGTCTTACTGTTTTTCAATATATTCTCCTCTAAGTTCAACACACTTAATACAACGCTTTGGCAACATTTCTATACCATGAAAAAATTTTCTTCTATGTAAAAAATGTTCTTCCACTGCTGCTTGGAGCTCTTCGTCGGGGTTAAATCGCCAAAATTCATTGCAGCAGTGAACTCGTTCCTGTTTTTGAGCAGCTTAAAGAATTTTTGGAACCCATCTTGCACTAACCTTGTTCATATGCAAATGTTCTTTGATGATCCTCAAAACACTTGTTTTTGAAAGCCCCAACCTCGCTGCTATTTCCTTGGTTTTTAGTCACCGGACAGACAGCAATTGCAGATTCCACAAGTTGGATTGTTTCAGAAGTGACAGCTTCCAATGGGCGACCGGGACGCGGGTCATCTACTAGACGTTCTCTCCCTAACTTAAATAATTTTGCCCATTCTTTCACTGTGGAATACAAGGAGGAGGACTCTCCGTATACACAATCCAAGCGCTCTTCAATTTGTGTAGGAGTAAGACCTTATTTACAAAAGAATTTGATAACCGCACGGTACTCGAGTTTGAACATTGTAGAAATTGGAAGTTTCCTTCAAGGCTGGACACTGACTGACAGGACTGAGGAAGTGCAGGCGATGGGTATGGAGTGGGCAGGCATGGACCTGTATAGTCGAGCAGGTCCCGGCACGTTTGAAGTAGGGGAAGCAGGACAGACCGGAAACTTCTGGATCTTACTACGTAACCCAACTTTAAGGGACGACATAACAGATACCTTTTCCGCAAGTAAGTTTATAAGTACCTTAAGGAGAAAATGTATCTGAGTCCAGCATATTTTTCCATCTCAATGTACCTTCATTATTTCTCTCTCCAAACATTAAATAAAGTAATCAACATAATGCGAATAAGAAAATGACAGAAAGTAATTACCAGGAAGTAATTCCATTCAAATAGATACATTTTTAAGTAGCAATTGGACTTAATGGCTTAAGAAATACGATTCTCCCAACAAACAAATAATAGTTTCTATTCTTATTATCCCCCTTTATAGCCGAGGCTTTCTCATTCTTGGACTTATAAATCTAACAAAAACTAATTACGGAAGAAGTAGAGGGCCTGGGTTGCTATTAAATAGCAACTGCATAATTGATTCGTTTTCTTCCTAAGGATGTAGTGGAATACTGAATGTGCCTCAAGGAAACCATCCTTATACCTAAATTAACAGTAAGGAACGTGAATAAAGGAGGTAATTGTTTTTTCATTAGCGGTAACCGAATGAGAAATAAAAGACAACAAACGGATTATAAAACAATTAAGAACCGAATGATAAGAAACAAAGTAAGAGGAGCGCCTCTCAATTTTTAAAATATCTAAACTGTTTCAAAAAAAATAAACACGAGTTGATGAGTTCTATTTATTAATGAAAAGGAAACCAAGAATACAGGAGTGAGCCCTACATAAGTTTCCGCTAAAATCAACAACTATAATTAATTTATACAAAAGGCTTCAGTGGTTTTTTCTGGTTTCGACCGTATCGCTAAATTTCTCACCAACGTTTCGCCAGACATGCTGCTGGCTCCTATGTGCTTGAATTGGCACTGACTTTCTAAAGCCCACAGCTTGAGCTCAGTCTTGTATAATTAGAGATCTATAAATGTGTTTAAGAATCCAAATAAATTCTAATAAATTATTCTTAGCTGCACACACTTCTTTACATCTTCCCTCTTACGTCTTCTTGAATAATATAAATATAGGAATCAAAATGGTTCGCGTAGGGGAAAAAAATTAATATACTTATTAATTGATGTCAGCAGCATAAAGTGTCGTTAAACAAAAAGAATTACTGTAGGTCACAGGTTCTAAAGACCATTTTCCATTTTAATCCCTAATATATTCTATAGAAAATTGAATAATTGATTTTATTAATTGAAAAATCCAATAAAATATACATTCTGTCTTTCCTCAGAAATGTACCATCACCCTGAATTACTGACACAGCTTTTTCTTACGCTTCTAATGACAGTCTCACGGGCCGACTTATTTAAAAACGTAATCATTTAAACAAAATGTTACATATAATTATTTTAATTTTTGTAATTACTTATATAAACCTTCGTACATTGCTGGACGATTTACAATAATACTTACATATGCAATAAAACTTTTAGTTGTTTCTTGGAAGTTTTGCCACGTTCTCAACAGAAAGAGTGATTTATATTATGCCTAATAAATCGTCAATTTGATTGGTAAGTTGGTTTCAGTTTCTTGATTTCAACGTCATAGTAATTGTGTGATAAAACTCGAATTCACTAGCTAGGTTCTTTTTTATACCGTTTGAATATATTCTTCCCATAAAAATAGCCGGTATCATTTCCTTCTTCGCACCAGTGTGTTGTAGTTCTGAAGCTATATCTTGATCACTTTCCAAGTATGTATGGTAATCACTCTGTCATCAAGATCTGATTCGAAAATATCAGCTTCTTCTTTCTCCAAGTCATCTAACAAGAGGCGAATTTCGACGTAAAACCTCGGATCATCAGTCCAAACAACTAATTTTGAAGTTCTAGGTTGGTGTTCCATATTTTTAACACAATTAAAAAATAATGTATAAATTCAGAAAAAATTATAGAAATAGGTAATATTTTAATCTCAAGGGCTGGTCTCCTGACTTCCGCCCATCCAATCTTTTTTTTCAGGATATTTTGGATAGATGTAATAGTGATAAATTTAAAAGTATCATTGATTAATTTTATCCAATAAATATAAAACATTAAATGAAAGCTTACTTTGAAAAAATCAAATAATTCCACACTGAGGTCAAATAATTCCACAAGACTGTGAAATTTATCAAATGTATATTGATCTCATTCCAAGTCATAACTAATTTTCGCAAACATTAATTTCGACCGAATCCAGTAAGAGACTATATCATACCTGATTTCTTTGACCTGTGGTACTAAATAAATGCCTCAAGAAGTACAAAGATGATCAGTTTGGATAACTAAAACTGGAGCTATTGTATCCCAAATTGAAATAATTCCACACTGAGGTTGTTCCAACCGCGGGCCAGTTGTTTATATTTTGTTAACAAAATTCATAACCAACTTTCCACTTTTACATTCAATAAGGTTCTGACAAGAAAGGAAGGTACTTGGTCTTCCGGGATTTCCAATGATCGGAAGGACGGGAAATTTAAGGAAATGGTCACTATAAGGTCCCAGTCAGTACTTTAGGGGTAAAATAGTTTTACATAATTGAATAATATATAGATAATCCTACCTATTATATACTTTTCATTAATCAAGCTGGAAGTACGTTTAAAAAGTTGATTATCTCTTATATATTTGGACAATTTACTTCTAATTATATTTGGAAAATCTCCCAATTAAACAATTTATTATCATAAAATGAAATAAAAGTACAATACTCTAGTAATTTCAACATCTGATGATAGTCGTATATGATATTACATGTTGAATTTTCTAATGATAGTATCATTGCAGAGCTTATTGGTGAAATCACAACTTTTTATTAATGGTTATCCAAATAAAATCTTCTAATAATGATTTGTTTTATATATTTTTCCCTAAATTAAATTATTCATCATAAGATTATATATCATAAAATGAATACTTTTTATGATATAAGTATATAAGTTATGACCAAATAAAAATTTCATTTGTTATAGCATTTTCCCGGTATTTTCTCGGGCAGAAGAGTTTCGGCATTTCAAGGAACACATTTTATAACAGTGTGGACATTGTGGTCTTCACTCTAACAAAAACGATAACCCTCGGGGGTTTTATAGCAAATATAACCGTGTCAGCAATATAAAAGACGCTTTGAATATTAGCTTAGGAATATAGAAGTGTCTGCCGTAAATGTTTCCAATACCTGACCTCAAACTGTAACACAAGCAACACTTCATGGTTGCTCGAGTATAAAAGTATACTCCAACAACTCAAAGGCCGTGAAATTTATCAAATGTATATTGATCTCATTCCAAGTCATAACTAATTTTCGCAACCATTAATTTCGACCGAATCCAGTAAGAGACTATATCATACCTGATTTCTTTGATCTGTTGATTTCTTTACTTTATAAATCCCTCATGAAGTACAAAGATGAGCGGTTTGGATAACTATAACTGGAGCTATTGTATCCCAAATTGAAATCGCTTATTCGTTTACGTCACGTTATGCTACTACTGTGATGAGGCGATTCTATAGAAGGTATCCTAAATTTTGCTTATAATATTATAATGAGGTTAAGAATCATTAACGATTACCCGACACAGCTCATGCCCGGGATGCCATTTTACATCCTCTCTGAAGGACTGCAAAACCAAGGATTTTTTACTCCCTTTAAAAAATCCTACTGTCACCTTCCGGTCTGTGAACCAGCGATGTTGGGCATATAAGGATGTTATGCTATGTACTACACCTAAGGTTACCGCCTTATCTATTTCAAATTAGAAAAGATCTTTGCTTCTTTTTAGGCTGTCTGAAGTTAAATAAATATGGGTCATTCCACGCCAATTCAACCACAAAAAATAATTGTTTCACCCACCACCTCAGATTTTAATGAAACTGGGTATGTTTGTTCTATATGTAGAGGTAAGTAAAACCACCAAATTTGAATTTTTCATCTCATTTAGTTTTTGAATTATGGCACTTTAAAGTTTTGAGGTTTTTGAATTTCCGCACCGCGGATAATGCCAAACAAAATGTGTCGTAAAAAAGAAAATAATTTCTCATTTACATATTTGACTTCCAAGCTTGACCAAATTTTTAAGTTAGGTTCTTATAACTATAAGGGGTTTGAAAAAATATATATCATTGACTTAAGTATTTATAAATATATATTTTTTAGTTTTAAAAATACGAACATGGCTTGACGTTAAATTCAATAACTCAAAAATGGTATGAGATATTCAAGAAATTTCTTTTCTCTAAATTATCTGCATGAAAAGGGCTTTAATTTAGTAAAATAAAAACTCTGTGTATTTTTTTCCTACTATTTAATAAGTCCTTTGCAAGTTTCAACATATTATTTACAAAAAATATGATCCTTTCAATTCCAATAAATTGCTTGACAGCTTAAAAAATGTATAAACAATTTTTTTATTTTGAAAAAAAATTAATAATAAGCTTCAGCATTGTAATAAAAAAATATACAAGTTCAGATATGATTTCTAGATTCAGTTTTAAAGTATATAACCTAATGATATTTATCCAAAGTAATCCTACTCAACAGTTATGAAGTTACACTCACCAAACATATCTCAATAGGCCCAGTTCTTATTTATTGGAGGTTTTGAAATTTAATGAACTAAATTATTTTTGAAACCTGATTTTCAATCCATTTGGTGCACTCTGTTGGGAATTGATACGTTCTTCCCGTTGAGGTTAGTGGAGGCTCAACCACCGCAAGGATGTGTGGAATCGGCACGTCACAAATGTCATCTCGTTTTGGCCAGTAAAATAAAGGGGATGGTCCTGCCTAATGAAGAAACTTAACTGTTAAGTATACATCTCCATCTTCTTTGGCAACATCCGTTATAATTCCAAAGTACCAGAGATTGCCATATGTACTAGCAATGTAGCGAGGGGTGTACAAATCTTCTTCGTTCACAATTAAAGTTAACCCTCTTCTTATGTTGTATGTTAGACTTGTCTTTTCATCACCATTCACTCGCCTTGCTACTAAAGTTCCAAAACAGTCCAAGGGTCTGTAGTTGTGAAAACGTCTTGTACATGGAAGGGTTTTCAGATTTTCAAAGCGTTTTTCAAACTTGGAACGAATCACATTTACTGAATCTTTTGAAATGAAGTATTATAAATAACTCACTATTTTAAATAGACTGCGTTTGTAATGTTATTAATAACATTATTAGGTATTATGTTTTCTTTTAAATTATGTATAATATTATTAATTATTATGTCTTTAGAACAGCTTCGAATTAGAAACATATCTTGTTTTCCCAAATATGAAAATGTAGTACCTTTCTTTTAAAAACTTTATCCATTCAATGGAATTAAGAGATCCGTATTGCTTGGAAATAATATTTAAACTTGCAAAGGACTTATTTAATAGAAGGAACAAAATATACAGAGTTTTTATTTTACTAAATTTAAGCCCATTTCATGCAGATAATTTAGGGAAAAGAAATTTCTTTATCATCCCATTTTTAAAACTAAAAAAATGTATATATATTTTTTTTTAAATACTTTAGGTTTAACTTGAGTTAATGATATTTTTTTTTTCAAATCCCTTATAGTTATAAGAATCTAACTTCAAAATTTGGTCAAGCTTGGATGTCAAATGTCTAAATGAGAAATCATTTTCTTTTTTACGACACATTTTGTTTGGCATTATCCGTGGCGCAGAAATTGAAAAACGTCAAAACTTTAAAGTGCCATAACTCAAAAACTAAATGAGATAAAAACTTCAAATTTGGTGGCTTTTACTTACCTCTACATATAGAACAAGCATACCATTTTCATTAAAATCTGAGGTGGTGGGTGAAATGGTCTGGTTGAACTGACATGGAATATACCCATATTGAATTATTTTTATATATGCATATTACTGTGTGAAACTTCCGTATAATATAATATTAGAAAAAAAATAGAATTCACTGAATGTTTACATATATCCGGACGATTTTACAAATATCTAAATACCATATTACATATACTTTCATAAATTCAATAAATCCAACGTCCGTAAAGGAAAAAAAATCACTTATTTTTGAATAAATGAAATAACTACAGAAAGTCGCTTATTTCAGATGTATTCTTTTCAGACGCATTGGAGGATTATCGGGAATTGGAAAGGATTCTACTAGATTTGAAACTAGTGGGTTTGACGGGGGGGAGTAAAGTTTGTCTCATGAAAGGATGGATACCAGGTGCTTACCTAATTAGCAGTAAATAGGACAGTATAGTCAATATGGATGACTTTATAACCTCTGCCACCATAGTTCAAAACCTATATCCTTTTCCAATATCCAGATCTGCCGTATACACCTTAGTGTGTTGAGATAAGATATATCTGCTAATATTTAATGTTGGACGAATCCAGTGAACTGCAACCATTACAAGGAAGTGAAATTCCTGAACTTCTATTGTATTCCTTTTGAGACGACTCGTGCGGAGCTTAACCCTCTCAAGTAGTGGACTAACTCGCATAAATTGAAGCCCCACTGGACAGGGAACTGTAATCCTATAAGTTGAAGAGGGACTTGATTTAGAACTCACTAATCCTTTCCTCTAACAGGGTTAGTTGAAACATGTAGTGGAGGACTGCAGGAGCGTATGTTGTACTCTTGAAAGACATGTCCGCGAAGTTTGTAATCACGTAAAATTAGATATATACTGGACTATTTACTTTTGGTTAAAAAACAGATTCGATGAAAAAACTTTAGGTTAATGACATTGTGGTTTTGATTGTTTTCCACCAAATGGGTTTTGCATAACAACCTACCATGTCCAAGATATAGGATTTTTTAAAGAGAGTGAAAACTCCTGGTTGATGCGGTCTCTCGGAATGGACGTCAAATGGGGTGCACGAGCATGTACGGTAGCAGGTACTCGTTAAAGAATCTTTGACTTCTACTGTAACTTAATCCGTCTAGCCATATCACCATAAAGTGATGTTAAATTAAAAACACTCTAGTGGTTGTAGACATTTATATCTTTGTATCAGTATCGTTACTACATACACTTCTAAACTAACAATCCTAATCTTGAAAATAAAATCTAACTCGTTATTTCGCTTTTGTCCAAGGCGATTATTTGAGAGATATGTTCCTTCAACAGGGAGATGTATCTCAGTGAGTTGAGTGCTGAGTTGCTAATCTTAAGAAATCGAGTTTAAATCCGGTAGTTTACAGCCACGGATGGAATACCTATTTTTTCTTGGGCTCACCTAGCCTCAATAAAATGGGTACCCTTAATTAAGGGGCAAACCTGGCGGTTCAGCATGATCTCAGACAAACAAACACCTCTGTGCACAACCGGCCTAGAAGCGATACAGTCTATATATATATATATATATATATATATATATATATATATATATATATATATATATATATATAGATATATAGTATACTAAAGTAGGTAGTTTTTGCCGAGAATGACTACTCTGTTGTTGACCCGAGAATGTTTCAACATTTCAAGCTATGTGACCCCCCGTAGGACGTGACTGGACTGCTGGTCGAGGAGGGCAGCCGCAACTGGATCTAAATATCTTTCCCCGAAGCAGAATGTTCCTGGACCAAACTTCCGACCGTCCATCCATAAAACAATAACGCCATTACCGATACGGATCGTTGCTCCTACATCCAGTACTTACGTTTTATTGAGGGGCCTTCAGCTGACGCATAGCCATTTGTCGTTCAGCCGATTTCACCTGTCATCTATACAAGTGCTAAACCGTCTGGACGTAATTTATGTTTGATTATCACAAGTGCGTGTTGCGTAACTGTGAGCGCGAGTGGCAAAACTTAATTATAATTATTTAAAAATATATAAAATTATGATTCAATTAGAATAATAAAAAATTTAAACCGTTAATATTTCAACAGGCACTTCAGTGATATTTTATACATATTCAGTTAATATATTAACGGATCGCTCCTTCAAAATAATTTCAATTAACTCAAAAAACGTAATTTATCAATAGAGGTATTTGAAAATTCCATGCGAGTTAAAAAAATATATACAGTTATTGGTAAAGCAAAGCATTTTTATTGTAATGATGGCGTTGAAATTCTTTTTTTAACCATTAGGAAATTTATAAAAGCTCGGAATAAAAAGATCTACAACTTTTGTACTTTACATAAGTTTTGAGGTTATGTGAAAAATTCAAATAACCATGTTTTTATTTGTATCTTTTACAAAAAAAAATTTCACACAATTCGGTGAAAACTCATCTTTTTATGTCGCAAACACACTGTCATTTTTTTTATTTAAAATATTTATTTTTTCACCTTATTTTGACTTAATATCGAAAAAGCACTCTAATTTTCAACCGAAAATTCTCACGTCAAAATATCTGCTATTGGCTTTTTGTTCGTTGGAATCTCTACTTTCTGATAGCGTAAAAAAATATACAATAATATGGTAAATGTTCTTAGAAAATGCAAATAAACGAAAAAAATTGAATCCGAACACTGAATCAATTAAGATTTCGAAAATATCAATTGGCAAAAATTAAATCATCTTTCATATTGGCAAATATCCCACCCACAGAAGGTGCAGCAGAACAACATTGTTATAGGCCATATTATCTGCTTTGGCTGGGTAACGAACAGACAGCAAGATATTGGGACTGGAAGCAACATCAACGTGGCATTATTCCCAAATTTACAGAAAAGGAATTGATTCCGGAAATATTGCTCAAAACTGTTTGCGGCAGCTGTGAAACTGGATGCAATAGTTCAAAATGTGGCTGCCGGAAACATGGTTTAAAATGAACAAATTTATGCTAAATTGTCATGGTTCTGAAAAATGCTCCAATGTGGAAGAGGAAGTTAACGATTCAGATGAAATAAATAGCTCAATATTGTACAAAATGATTTAATAAATTTTTTTCACTTTTTACCATTTTCAAAGTCTTCTGCACTGGTCTATAACGTCTGGGTCTTATTAAAAATATATCCAAAGCTTAGTCTTAAAAAAAGTTCCTTTTCTTTATGGTTTTACTGCATTGTTTTATTTCTAACAAAATTCAGCCTAAATATTTATTAAAGATTCTAGTTTCTCCTATTACTAGATATACTATGTTTTACGTTACATATTTTATATCAATGAAAAATAAGTATTAATAATTCTTAAAACTCTCAGAATGATAAGAAAATTATGAACGATGTACATATTCATTAACAGGAACGAAATACAACAAAACAATTAATATGTTTTTCAAGAATACTTTAATTATATATATAAATTGTACACTCATTCAACTAAATACATTTTTTCTTAAAAATCCCTTACTTCTGAAAGTAAAAAAACAAAAACAAAAAAACTAAGCTTACTTTTTTCTAATAAACATTGTCTAAAACCATTTTTAAAAATATATTTTTAGAATTATATTTCTCAATGGTCCCACTGTATGCACGTGTTTTGTTTTTAAACAAAGTCAACCGAATATTTTTTCCCCGGAATGGACAAGCTATTATCCCGGTAACAGATGCAAAGTGTCAACACATCAATCATTTTGCGAGGCAGGAATTATGCAGATTTTGGTTACATTCCAAACCTTATTTTCGACCATGAAACCCGCGAATACTAAGCTGATGAAGAGTCAACAGACTTAAGCCTCAGCAAATAAAGACCAGCCATTTGTCAGCCTGATGAATCAATTAGTTTCCTATTAAGGCCCTATCCCTAAGGATGGCAATACTAGCTTAGCCTAATTTTAAAAACTAACTTCGAATGTTAAAATATCAGTAATCCGTTAGATTCAAAATAATATAAACTCATTACCCTATGGGTTATATTTTGAATATCATTTCATGAATGGTGTTCTTCATTTGTTGACTTAGTTCAAAAGCAAAACACTGATATAGATTGAATACAGAAGAATCAAAAGGTACTGGAATTATAAAAGTTATATTCTAATAATATATCAAATATATATATGTATATCTAATAATTAACCTAAACAAAACTAAATACATGCACGCAGGAGGACCGATGGAGCTGACTGGCATTATTAAGATAGGAGGCCTTGATATTGAAAGAGTAAACTCCTTTACCTACTTGGGAACCACCATAACGAGCGACAATAATGTCTCGATAGAGGTCAAGAAGAGAGTGACTCAGGCAAACAAATGTTTGTTTGCAGAAACCGACATTTAAAAAGCAAGCTCTTGTCGTGGAATACAAAGCTGATTCAATATGAAACGCTCATTCGGCCTGTCCTTCTATATGGGTCAGAATCCTAGATCATACAGAAAGCCGATGAAAAATTGCTTCAGGCGTTTGAAAGGAGGATTTATGGACTTATTAGAGAGGGTGAAGCATGGATACGACGTACCAATGCGGAGCTGGCAAGTCTATTCCAGGCTCCGGACGTAGTCAAAATAATAAGGCTTGTTAGGTTGCGCCGGGCTGGCCATGTGGTCAGGACGGCAAGTATTGAAGGGTAATAGATGAAAAGATTCAGGGCACAAGAAGAGTAGGGCGGGGCGACTCAAGCTGCGATGGCTGGGTGGAGTCAGTGAGACTCCAGGAGCCTGTTAGATGTCCGGAACTGGAAGGCCGCTGCACTGGAGTGAGGGAACTGCCGGAAGCGTATCGAGAAGGCCAAGGCTCATTGATGGTCTGTAGAGGCATGCAAGAAGAAGAAGTATATTCTAATAATAAGAAAATATTCGTTAGGAATCAAACTAAGTTTAGAATTATTGTTCATATTTGTTATGACTTTCGGACTTACGTAAGCGAAAAAACGTATTCAGTTGTATGAGGTTATAATTTATATAAATTCTAGAAAAAATTATTAATTGTTTTTTTACATTTGGTATTCCTTCATTATTATATTTTAATATATCAGCTAATGCCATATTAAATATAAAAATATGATTAAAAAAAACAAAAAAAACAATAGTACTATAACCCATGAACCTTTGCCTCAGTACATGCTAAATACTATACTTTTTCTAGGACATCAGTTGTGCAGGTAGGAAATTTGTCCGAGATCAAGGTTTATCAAAATTATGTTGAACCACTTAATAGAGGTCGGATGAGCCACAGGAGGTTGTATATGTTTCATCGGGCACAATCCTGTTATCAAATTGAGCAATTCATTTGCCAATACCAGATTTGAACCCGAAATCTTCAGCATAACTCAGCACTCTAAATAGTTAGCTGCCCCGCTATATAACTAAATAAATGATAAAGTTTTGAAATTGAGGTCAAAATCATGACAATAATTAATACAATTCTGAATGAAAGCAATTAACTTTTCGGTAACGAAAATTATGGAAACTCGTGACAGAAATTATGAGCGAACCTCGCTCAATGGCAAAATATAAGTTTTCCTATTTCGATGTATTTCCTTCGAATTTCCTCACATTATTTTTATAAAGACTCGTGCAAAGTTGAACGATAAAAGTTTCGTTCGTGCTTAACACCATAATAAAGTGTCACCGAGACGACTTTAAAAAGTCACCATTTTCTCTTATAAATTCTTTAGTCGCGAATCTTTTGTCAGACTGTCAAACTTCTAAAACTGAAAAATATTAAAGAAGGAAATTTAGGTTGATAATAAAACCTGAAAATTTCAATTGTGTATGGATGTTTTGCAGCAATCGAAAACAGGTACACGTGTCGTTTTTCAACAAATCAAGAATTTTGGGGGTTTTTTGGGTTGTTTTTTTTTTTTACGTTACTCCCTTACAGTTAATGGAAGAAGAAAATAAGGACTTTAAGCTAGAATGGAGGTTAGGTGTAGATGAAGAATTTTGTTTGTTGTTACATAATTTCGTTTTCACTGTTTTTTATTTTATTTTGTTAACAAAATATTAACAAGATTGTTAATTAACAGAATAATATTATTATTAACAGAATAGAGTCACGAAATAGACGTACGACAGAACAACAAATATTTAATGATGTGATAAGCTAAATTTCCTAATTGAAGGTGGTTTTATTTTTTTATTTATACGAAGTGGAGAAAAATTGTGGGCTTTCACAACTTAATGTCCAAAGATTTGACCCAAATCATTGGTTGTAGTGACTTCCAGCATCACAAAATGAATTGTCTTTCGGCAATTTAGAGAAAAATACAATAAAAATATTTAGAGCTGGAAGTTTTTAACTTATCGCGGAAATAATGTAAAAGAACGATTTTTTTCTGATCAGTCTTCATTCGAGACATAAGTTTTTCGAATTACAACGAGACTTTTTTTATTTTGAAATACATTAAAAAAACATATATTAAATGAGCAACTTTTGTTCGTAAATAGGTTTGATAAGATAAAATATTATATTTGTATGTTTAATATTGAAATAAACCCATGGAAATCCAAGGTGAGAACAAATCGACTGACAGCAATGACATGCTGGCTTGTTTTGTTTTTTTATTGACCGGTTTTTACAATCTTATCCTTTTATCTAATATATAACTTTTTACTTTACATTTTATTTAGCGCCTAGAATATGTGTTTAAAAAAAAACACATTGGGTGTAAGAGGATTATTCACCTTTAAGTGCTAACATCTTACCTCACCATGAAAACCTCTTCAGGCAGTCTCTAAGGTTCTGTGGTTCCTTATGAGTCTTGTGGTTCCTTATGAGTGGTTCCTGAGAGCCTTATGAATACCCATGACCTCATTGCAGTTTCCAGTATCATTTTTACTCTGAATGTACGGCTACCATTTCTTTTTTGGTACACCGGGATAAAGTTTCTTTTCAATGGTAAAACTTCTTTCATGTCTTTATTTCCCAAGTCATAAGGACCTTCCACATGTCCTAGATTTTCTAAGCTTGCTACCATGATCAAGCCTTGCTGTTTACTCTCCTCTACATAACTCCATTCCTTCAGACCATCATTATTCGAGCTATCTAACTTAGGAATTCCTTCCTCTTTTCTATTTATAAATCCTCCAATGCAGATTTCTGTAAACAATACTTAATCATTTGCATGATATAAATGAATGCCTCCATGAAAAAAATACTACAATAAAATAATTATTCATCCCAAATGAAAATTACATTATTTAATTTTAATGTGCAATAGTGAATGAATTAATGAAAAAAACCTGTACCGCTACAACGCAATTTTTGTAGGAAACCTTTTGCGAAATTTGTGGAGGAAACCAAATACAATGAAAGAAGCATAAATACGAGTAAAACAATTATTAATTTAAGTTTGATTATAAAAAATGTATATACATTATATTTCTTAATGTACCAGATTGAAAAAAAAATCTAGTATTTTGAATAAGGAGTCCATAACGAGATAAAACTGTCACCTTTGTTGGCGTATTTAACTCACTAATTACGAACTTACACCATTATTTTTTTACTTCTGACAAAAAAGGGAAGTCTATTTATCTTTCTCAGTTCCGGCGAACATTAAAATTTTAATGGAGCTTCTCCCTTTTTTATCACTAATTAATACCCGAGTTGAGGAAAGGAATTCTTACTACATTTAAAATATTCCGAGTAATAAAGGAAAGAAACTTGTTTGACGATAGAAGCTGGGTACTGGCGGCTATGGATTTTCTTCTAGGAAAAAGTAGAAATTCCACTTTACATGCAGATTTTCCAGGCTTTTTTAAAAATACACCGTGAACCAAAATAATCAAACTTTTAATTTACAAATCCATGCAATCAGATTCGTTGACCAACATAGATTAAAAAGTAACCTTTCGATATGTTTTACGTATTTACACATTTATTTTTGTTTGGATTATATATTAGTTAAATGAAATGGATATACGTAATTATATCAGCTTATTAACAACATCTAATTAATTATTAATTATTAATTACACTTAATATGCTATAACACATTGTATAATACATGTTTATTAATAATTATACCCCTTAAACTTAACGTACATGAAATTTTTTTTTGAAATAATATTTCCCCTATTGTTTAAAACATATTGTAATAAACTCAATAATACTATATTTAATAATTTATTTATTATTAGAGTGAATTTATCTTTGGATTTATTTTTATTTATATATTACTTTTTTTTTAGTTACTTTATTTTCAAGAATATAGTGGATTGTATTGTTGTTTATTCAGGTTTATCTTTATTTTCAAGAATTAAGTAGATTATATGTTTTTATAATTAATAGGGGAGCGGAGTGGCTCAGAGGTAGAGCACTGAGTTGGAATTTCATCGTACAAGTTCGGGGTCCCCATCTTACGCCCCTTCCGGACGGCATAACTAATAATTTTTTACTTCCTAAACATCGTAAGGCCACCTGCTGTGCACCGAACATGCGATCTTGGCCATAGAATTCAATATTCTTTGAAACATATTACCATCACGTATTTTAACATAATTTTTTGCAAAGGATAATCGTGCGGCTTTTCATTTTTTTCAGGAGACCAAGTTCCCTTTCAGTACCAAAAAATATTATTAATAAGAAATATTGTAATCATTGCTACTTATTTACCGTTTTGTTTTCAGATACATATTTTCCACTTCTTCATCCAACAGAACCAAATCATCCGAAAATGACCATTCAGAAAATGGTATTTCCAATCCATACTCTAGTAGTAAGATACATAAAAAAATAAAAATAAAGAAATAAAATAAAACCGGGTCTGGGGTTCAGTACATGGTAGAGGGTCTTAGATCCTACATGATCCATATCCGGCTGCAAACAGAATAAATAAAAGTACTGCCTGCAGCGGGATTCGAACCAGGATTTCCGGCGTGGCAACTCAGTGCTTTACCACTAAGCCACTCCGCTCCCAACTAAGACACATAGTATGAATGAATATGAACTTCAGTTATATTCTTCTATACTCACTGTAGATTCTATTATATCCACTCGAGAATCTAGTAGATTGCACAACGTGGAATTGCAGATCATGCACCGGGTTAATATTATTCAAGTAACAGCTTCACCAAGATTAAGATGAGCTTGTAAAGTTGCTGGATTAAATAATGATTCCTAAAAAGCTAATAAGTGCTGTGCCGACTAGGAAGCATATGAGGAGTAGACCAAGGCATAGTTGGAAAGATTGCGAGTGATATGTGGATTTGGCTTTGGGTACTGACTGGTCCGTAGACGGAAATGTGTGAGCATAGATCGGCATCGAGCCTTCGGGTTCGCTAAGGCTTATTATTATTATTATTATATTCTTCAAACATAAAGGTGGTAAAAATCCTCATGCTGTTCTTCGAGGCGATGTAAAATAGCTCTACCGTGCCTGTGGAGTGGTAACTACTCGTTAAAGATCCCTATAATTATATCTGGATAGGAAAAATTAATGACTCCCACTATAGCATCGTCCAATTAGTCATAGCAGCATAAAGAGGCGTAAAATGAAACAAGAAAAGAAATGTACTGTATTTCATAAATGTTATATAAATTGTCTTGATAATAATTTCATAATTACAACAAATTTAGATTCGGATTTGTTAAAGTTTTTCTATTAATGGAACTCGATTGTTGTTTTGTACCAGTTAGATTATTTCCACCCGTCTAGTCTATTTATTTATTCCAGCCTGCTGACCTATTTATTAAGACTACTGAAGCGTGTTTGCTATTCACCATGTTTCTAGTTCTTTTGTGCCATTGGTGGTTATTCAATTTGTGCACATGAGCGTGTGATTCACCTAGGATTATAAATAAAAAATTAAATGATTCTTTACTAGGAAAATTCATTGGGAAATATATATTTGAGATTGAGCAAATCGTAAGAAACGAAGCATCTTCGTTATATAACGCGTTTTCTCTGCAAACTGTAAGCTAGAGTAGTTATTTCCGTAAAATGAGAGAATAGGCTGAATGTGTCCAAAAAAGGGGAGAGGTGGAATACTATTTGTCTGTTATCACCGGATTTGTTCAAAATTTTCGTTTACCAGTTCCAAGTTCAAGTGCATAGTATTGTTTTACGACTACTAACGAAGCGTACAAAACTTAATTTAATTTCCTTGTATTAGTTTCTTATTTTCAATAGAGTTGTAAGGAGGTAGTAAATTTCTTATTATTTTTCAAAGAAAAATCTCCCAGTAAAAGAAATAACTATTTTAACACCTTCAGGTTTTAGAACAGTTTTTGCAGACCTGATCGGAGCTGTAAAACTGATGGCATCGGAACTTAACGTGACGAGTATTTTATGTTGTAATTCTTTTTTATCCTGAAAAGTATATGTGTCACGTTGTTACATAAACTTAATAGGCCTCTGTGAGATAAAGCCAATGTCGAATTAAGTAAGCCTGAGCGAACCCGAAGGCTCGTTGGCGATACCATTGATCTCTACTTACAAACTTCAATAGATAATATTAACCGCATCTACACTATTCCGCATTATGCACTATACTAAATTATCTGGTGGTATCATCCTTTTTTGAACAGAATATTCTTTTTCTAACAGATTTTCCTATTTTCGAATACCTTAAGACATTGTTCATCCTTCAGCGTTACCGGCCTGCCAAACCAAATCACATCAGTAAAGAAGATTTGGAAGGATGATAGTTTTATAAACTCGGATTTTTTTGTTTCAGGACGAAAATGCATAGTAATGTCAAGACCGAATAATAACAAGAATTTTCACTTGCATTTCGTTGTTTCTAGTTGCCATAAACCCTATGTACTTAAACATATCTACATAAAGTTATATCTATGTTTAGATCAATATTTAAATGAATCATAGTTTATAAATACATTATTTGTATAGAGTATAATTTATAAGAAGTAATCTTATAAAACCGCGATAAATTTTATTATTTTTCTCACAATAGTCGGAATTTTTTTTTAAATTTGCTTATGAGAGAATTTAATAATTATCTTATGATTCCGGACACCCTTTGCCTTCAGAACGTTTGAATAATTTATCGGAACCTAAAAGCCAGGAATTTGTAATGACGGAATGACTTGAAAATATATATTACATGAATTAAAATATAACCGATTTTATATCATTAAATTTATAAAATTAAAATTAAATCAATATTCTGCCCAGGATTTATTTAACTATGCAATTATACGACTGCAATGAAGCGATCAATTACAAAGTAGCTGATATAAATTATGACAGCTTTCCGAGATCACACTCAACCGTCAGATTTCCCCCTCATTTTGGGTACCCACTTTAAAGAGGCTGGGTGAGCTCCAGGAGGGTCCTAGACCCCTTAGTACCCATCTCCGGTCGCTGAAAGATTAAATAAAAGTCCGCTAGCAGTGGGATTTCAACCCATGACCTTCAGCCGGGCGGGCAACTCAGCTCTCTACCACTGAGCCACTCCGTTAGGTGAAATTTCTTATAGGATAGTTTAGATAGCATTTTTAGAATGCTTATACTACACAGCATCCCCTATACAGCTTGGTTGTGCACGCCAAAAATAGGATAAGGATCAAAGGTGGTATTTTTTTTTCAGCCATTGACGAAATTTCGACAGGTTTTCTTGCTTTATATAATCTTGGAGATTTAAATTTTTCGATTGGAATTCTCCACCTATTTCCTGAATTTTATTTTATGTTTAATTTCGAGCTTTTGATATTCTGTATTTATAAATATTTATTTCTAACAAAGAAGCCTTACCGGTACACAAGTTTGGCAGAGATAGAATGCGGATTCAACCATTTAAATATATACTCTTCTTCCTGTTGATATATATCCCAACACACCATCAGCTGGCTTCTCGATGTCTCATATGTAAATCATCAGGTAATCATAAGGTATATGTAAATATAATAATTCAATCAAATATATATATATATGTATATATATAAATAACAATATATATATATTGTTGCGGGCTACTTTGTGTAAAATGAATTAAACTATTACTGAATTCAAGATACTAAAATTTATTAACAGATTAAGAAGACTACAATGAACTATTTTAAACAATTAAAATAATAAACTAATATGAATTTACAATAACAATATTCTACAGATTATAACCTAGGCCTAACTGTTATCTAATCACTAAAATAATATACAAATAATATAAGATATAAGATTTTTAAAAAATCTTCTATATAATGTTTTCAAAAACAGTTAAAACTAATACATTGTAATTAGACAAAGATTAAAAAGGCATTATAATGCATAATGTGCAAATTCACTTCATCATTCAATGATTTAGAGTCCTGAGTTGCTGTACCCGAAGGTCATGGTTAAAAATCCTGCAGTGTCATATGAACTGTTTCTGGATCCGAAGACCCTCCTGGGCCTCACCCTGCCTCTATTAAGTCGGTAATAATTGGGAAAAGCCTGGCGGTGACTTCGCCTAAGTTAAGCGTTCGACTACGCTAAGCGTAATTTCGGACAAGTCATTTCCCTACTCTATCATTGTCCTGGGACCAGTACATAACCATCCATTTACCGAACCTAAGAACCTTCCTGAGTCGTAGTGGTACAGTTGTTTTTATTTTTTTAACATATACATACATTTTATAATAGAAGGAAAAATGAATGGAATTTGGAAGATTTGTAGTGCAAGTACATTGTCATATCCTTTTCTATACAAATATAAAGTATGGATCTAATATATTACATTGCATAGAGAACCGGGTCAAGTACTCTATAGATGAAATGACATGAAGATCCGCCTGGCTTAACCCCCCACCCCTTCAACGTGATCCACTATATATAGGACTTACATAGCATATTAAAATACATATATCCCTCAAATTCAATATGCAATGAAGTATTATGCATAATTCATACCCCGTCTCTTTTGAAGCAGCCACAGGGACTATTAGCAGTGAGGAAATTAATTTTTAAAGTGTATAAATTTATTTATTATTAATAAATATATTTATTTATAATACATTTATTATTAATTTTTAAAATCGATACATCACCCAACTTATCATTCACTGAATGACGATAAATAGTAAAAAATAATTTTCAATCGTATTAATAATAATAAAGCTTAGCGAATCCTAAGGCTCGATACCGATACCACCAATCTCTGGTTACAAACTTCCATCCACGGGCCACTTCCAAAACCCAAATCCGCCAGATTGTCGCAATCTTTCCCCTTTCGTCTCGATCTATCCCTCAGACGCATCCCAGTCGGTACAGCGCTTATTATCTTATAAACTTTTTAGGTGTTTGGTCATTACTAAGCCTAACAACTCATCAAGCTCACCTCAATCTTTGCAAGTCTATCACTCGAATAATACTAGCCACTATTCAAGTACACGCTTCACAATTCCGCGTTGCCAATTGAAATAAAACCGCTAAAATTAGACAGAAAAAAGACTCTGCAAAAATCGAAAAATGAACCATCGGTATGTTTCTGATTAGATTTCCTGTAACTACTGAATATAATAATAATAATTGTAAAATGAAAATTATGGATTATTACGGAGCTGCCATCATCTCCTAATGACATCAAAAACTTGCTTCATTGCATGGCAAATAGCCACTTTTCGAAAATTATGTTCAATTTCCAACTTATCGTATCATTAAAATAACAACGATAAAGAGTAAAATATAATTTTCAATCGAATTAAAAAAAACAACAGAAAATAAGAATACCATTAGTTATATCAGAAACAGAAAAATGAACCTAAAACGTGCTCCTCATTAGATTTCCTGCTAGTACTGGATATAATAGTAATTATACTAATTACAATAAAAGTATGGATGATTACAAAGCTGTCTTACTGTCCTCATTACATCAAATCCGTCTCCTTGAGCTAAACAAAATTAAATACTAAATACTCCTTCAATAGATACCACAATACTTCTCCTTAGGGACATGAAGACGTATCTACAAAATAGTAATATTTCGGAAATGAATGAAATATTGATTTAAGGGAGTAAAAAAAACTTACATTCTCAGACAACACTAAAATAGACATGACAAATAGTGTAATAGCCCGCATAAATATTGCTCAAAAACGTCAAGTATTTGCCACTAAGGCAAAGAATTGTTGTCAAGTCAGAAATCGGTCTAAACCGACAAATGTTACTTCATTAAAACAAAAGGATATACCGCTACAACCCACATAGGGCCTTGGATTCAGTAAAGGGTAGATATTGTACTGTTTATACTCCACTGCTTGTTGAATACGGTTATATAGTTGAGATCTCCCTCAACCTCCATGTATGGCTGTTGAAAGATTAAATATTTAATTCTATAATTAAATCTTAATTATTTATTTAAATCTCCCACCCACAAAGCTAATAAAGGATACCATAAACCCAACAAACAGATGTTGTAGCATGACCAAATTATTATTTAATAAAAACTTCAGCGTAGTTGTTCCATCTCATCGATAGTTGAAATCTCTCTCTCTCTCTCTCTCTCTCTATATATATATATATATATATATATATATATATATATATATATATATATATATATATATATATATAAATTAGAAAATGGGCATCCGTATCTGAAATGAAAAATTAACTAACAGCCAAGAACAGTTACCGTTGATTGTCATTCTCTCTCAGACTGTATAATTGGGTTTACCTCAATTGTCTACACCATTTCAGCCATTCGCTTAAAACAAAACCATGTTTGTAAATATGAATAAAAAAGTTCAAAGTGAAAATAAATCTCACTATTTAATTTTTTTGGGTGATTTAATATTTTATTTTTGTAAAGCGGTACATGCCGCAACGGTGACACCACATTTCAATTCCCAGAATTATTTTACCCTTGAATTGTTCTGTGTCCAATTTGAGAAAGTAAATTTAACTCACCTCCATTTTCCCGTGGTTTCGTTTAACGACGTACAATTTTCTTCACCCTCTCCCCTTACTTTTCTACACACTCGCGTGTGAACGGGCGTTCTCCAAAATCCCTGACTGCTTAAACTCACGTCTATATACAGTCATGAATTATTATTTTTTCAACTACATATTTTCCCTCTGTTATATAAAAACACTTTTAGTAATCAGTGTGTAATATTTTAATTTACATATAAGGTGCAATACAAATGAGCCGCAAAAACTTAAGGGTAACTGACGAGCATTTTATATGTTTTGTTTTTTAAAAATTATTTTATTGAATTTACAACGGTAATATATACATCTAGTACAAGGGCTATATGAATAAATATATACATGACAGGGCATGTAGAGGCACTACCCACTGGCAGCACTCTAATAACATTTCTATAATATAAGGTCCCGAGGCCATCTTCTCTTCAGACGCCTAGGAGGATTGTCCGGGATGGAATTGGATGCAAGGATGGAAACTAGTGGGTTTGGATGGGCCTGGAGTTTATTATGGAATGATAGGTATCTGGAATGGGCTAAATCGGTAACATATGGAACGTTAAGGTCATTCGGGATGGTTTTATTTGTGACAAAATAAGGAGCGTTTAGGATTTTGCGAAGGATTTTGGATTGCAAGAATTGAATACGAGAGGAATTCGATGGTTTGGTGGAGCCCCATGGTTTAATTCCGTAAGTCCATATAGGTCTTATAACAGTCACATAAATAAGTTGATCTGAAGCTTTGAGCGTTTGTCTAGTATGTGTTGAAGTAGTCGGAAGCGACTAGCTGTTTCTTGTCTTTTCAGTCTTGTGTGAGGGTTCCAAGTAAGACGTTTGTCTAAGTTGAGTCCTAGGTAGCGAATCTGTTCAACAGGGATAAGTGGAGTACTATTAAAGGATACAGTAGGACAGGAAGTCATGGGTTTTAGGCGAAGGGTAAAGGTAATTTGTTGGGACTTGTTGGAATTGATTTTAATTCTCCATTTCTGATGATATGCTATAACATATAATTGCGAAAAAGAGGAATTGGATTGAAGGACAAATTAAAATTCTGAGATAAAGATTTAAATATTTTTTCCTGCTTAAAACTTACATAATCTGAACTACACAATATAAGTAAATTGCACTTATGCAATTCGAGAAGCTATTATATAATTAAAAGAACAATTGTTATTTTTTAAAAGAGGAGTTGATCCGCCGTTTGGCGGGCAAGTGGTTCCCTCCTAGTTAATATTATATTTTTATAATTTGCAGTGTGGCGTGCACCGATCGTTTCATTATTAGATATATACACATCCATCCCTGGTTGAATCTCTTGGTTAGTTAGTTTATCCAGCTTAGTGACCCGGAGACACCTCCATAAATCTATCTCGACTGCCTGAACCTTAGAGTACAGACGGGAGCTCATAGTCCAGGTTTCCGAAGAATAAGTCACGATAGATTCGACAATGATTGTGAAAATACCGGCGTTTATTTTCTGTAGATATAACGATATTCCAGAAGACCGGATGTAGCATTCAGGTAGCCTTTCGGGCTAGCTTTTTTTGACGTCATACTCAGACGACCCGGTTGTATCCAAATAAGATCCCAATTACTTAAATTAATTTATTAACTTTATTACAGATCTCCCTGACCACCAGAAGCGCAATACTACCAGTATCTCCAACGGCCATATACTCGGTCTTCTCGAAGTTAATTTTTAAGACGTTTCGTAGCACTTCTTTAGGGCACACACTGAGATATACCTTCCGCCTCGCAAACACAACCTGATCGTCAGAGAAGAATAAGGAACAGTAGCCATCAGTGAACGGCCCAAGATCCCCACACTGCCTTTACCATGGTTTCACTGCTGAAGGTATATCTTGAAGAGTGTGGGTGATATGCTACACCCTTGCTTCAATCCCTTTGTACCATGGTAAAGGGTCCGAAAGGTGGTTATCCCATATTATCTGATACATGTCGTTGCTGTATAGGTGTCTCACAGGCTTTATCAGAGCCCCACCAATGCCTGCTTCTTTAATTGCTATCCATAACGTCCCTATAGGCAGATTGTCTTAAGCTTGTTCTAGGTCTATAAAGGCCATGTGGAGTTCCTGCTTCCTTTCCTGGGACTTCTCAATGAGTTGATGAACAACAAATATATTGTCCGTACATGACCGTCCCGCCGTGAAACCTGCTTGTTCCTGAGGGTTAGAATACGCTTCTTTTAACTTGTCTCGGAGCAGCCTACCAATCGTAATCCTTGCAATCGAACTTAGTACGCAGATCCCGTGGTGATTCCGGCAAACTTTTCTGTCACCCTTTTTTTATATTGATGGGTCTTACTTAAGCCCTCTAAGACCCTCCTGGTCGCACCTAGGCTCTATAATGTGGGTACCCAAAATAAGGGGAAAATCTGTTATAAATTGGGGAAAACGTGATCTAGTATAAATCAGCTTCCTCAAGAACTCTTGTCAGAAAAAACAGTACAGTCTCTACCATGTAAAGAAAAGTACCATACAGAGTTCTATGATCCCAATAGCTACTGAATATTTCTAAAAAAATAGTCCATTGCATGTAGCTAAGTCTCGATGCTTCATAAATCGAAAAATGCGGCATAATCCCTCTGCTGTTTCACTAATTGAATTTTTCAGCTCAGCCATGGAATTCATTTTCATCCCAGGCGAGGATTAAGGATAATTCCCATTTTCTGTTATCATTTTGTTGGACAGAATCGAAAGATTAGCGATCAACATCAAGGCGGACATTGTGCATTATGTACGATATCAGGTATTTGAATGTATGTATTTCCACCCGGTTGGATCTCTGTAAGGAGATGAAATATAAGATAAACTTCTAGGTAACGGTAAATTAGTTCCTGTAAGCTCGCATTTAATTAAATATTTAATAACTAGATAATATTCTGAGGTTGTTATGTTTGTTATTGAGCCTTAATATTTCTATATTTCTCTGGTATTTCGCATTCTTGTTTCACAATATTTCTTAAGTACTGGTAACTAAACGGGACAAATTAATTAAATAACAATTTTGAAATAAACAGGTAAAGGAATGACTTTAAAAAAAATATATAATTGGGAAATGTTCATATTCATGAATGTTTGTTTCATTTGCCGTCCCTTCATAGTGCTATGGCTGATCGGAAGATGCTGCTGTTGGAGTCGTAAAGTTTGCCTATCCAGGTAGATATCCAGGTACTTGTGTACATAACGCACGGTGAAAGTAGGCCAATGCCCGAGTGGTTACATTTTATAACAGTTACATTTCTACCAGTTACCTTGGATAACCTTACATTTTGGAAGGCCATCATTGTTTGTTTACTACTGTGTTCGAGCGTTGTTGTGTTTCTTGCTCAGTTGTTGTTTGTTAATAATACAAAATAATGTCGATATTTTGTTGTTTGGTGTTTTTAGTTATACGACAATGCTTATTTGGGATTTGCCAAGAACTGAGGAAGATGCAATTCATTTTTGTCAGGAGAAAAACATTTTACAGAAAAATAGGAAATGTAGCTAACTCCTATAAAATGAAGCTAGCTATACCTTGGAAATCGTAAGTTTTGGAGATAAATTCTTATTTATCAGAATTTATATGGCGACAACATCAGGTTGATGGAAATAGAGACTGTTTTTAATCCATGTTGAACTGTATAGCAACCCATTTTCCACCCAAATGCGATTGAATGTTATGTTTTTAAATAATTTATTGAATTTTAAATATTTTATATATGTTCCATTATTTATTAATGTCATTATTATATTTGTTTACATCCTACACTTATTATTTATGATTAAATATACTTATTATTTATTTATTATACTTATACTTTTAAATAATTATTTTAATATTAAATCGTTTATCTATTGCAGTATTTATTGATCTCATAATTATATTTATTTACATTATATATATTATATATTGCCGCCCGGCGGCAAATCTTTTCTCTTCAAAATATCCGAAGGGAGGCGATCTCAGATTCAAATAAAAATATTTTAAAAGGTTATCCAAGGTAACTGGTAGAAATGTAACTGTTATAAAATGTAACCGCTCGGGCATGCGCAGAACATTGGCCTGCTTCCACCGTGCGTTATGAACACAAGTACCGATATCCATTATATAGGTATATCCAGGTTAGAATAGGGATCTTTAACGAAGATTCATATTCAAGTATTTTTGGTTTCCTTTATGAAATAAAAAACGTTAGGTCCTCTGCCGGGCTACGAACCCACAATTTGCGGCACAGTAGGTAACAATGCTAACCATTAAACCGGGGGTGACTCTACTTATATCGTAATATAAATAATACAATTGTTTTACTTTCGTATCTTTAAAATTGGTTCTTCCTATAGAACCGTAGACATCTTTTCAAGCAGAGAAAATATTTTGCATTGAATAGTTGAGATAAAAGGTACTCGTTAGAAGGTACCTCGTTAATTTTACTTTTGTATGCAAAAGGCAACTGAAGGGAAATAATTATAAAGTGTCCCTTATTTGCGGGGGAGTGGGACATCAACGTGTTCACCATGACTGCATCCCATTATACTGACTCATCCTGGCACAAGAAAATCACCCCTAATGGTAAGGGTTGCGTCTGTAGGGTTGTTTTTTCTACAAGACTACGGCCGGTCCAACGCATCTCCTGTATGCATTTAAACTTGTCCAGTTCTGTTGCCAGGATTTTAAATCCTCCAAGACTATAGAATGATAAAATTAAATTTAAAAATAAAACAACTGTACCATTACAACCCATTAAAGGCATGCTGGGGTTCTGTGCAAGGTAGAAACTGTACTGTTTCTTGGACAACGGTTGTGCAAGGAGGTGATTTGTCATAAATTTCAAGCTTTAAAAACATATATGCCTATTAATAGTTGGCCTACCACACTTTCCTCATGTAGATTACATAATAAGTTATGATAGGTGCAAAAGGAACAAGCAGTCAGCGCTCTGTCTCATAATCAGGTGAAGAAATAACTCAGAACAGCCTGACATGTTCCCTCCTCACCCCAGTCGGCAACTTCCTGGGGTCACACTAAGCTGAAATGACACTAGAACCTGTACGGCTTTGTCGCTGTGGGGAAATTGTGTACTGTTCTTTGTGCGTGTTTGTTCACTGTTTCTGAACTCGAGACACCAGACGACTGTTAAATCCCAGTAGCAATAGTCTTCTATAGCTTTACTAGTCCCCCGCAGTATACCGAGCTAGTAATGATATATTTTTTTTTTTTTAAACTGAAAAATAAGCAATCCTCAAAGTAACCAATTTATTATAACATACTCGATGAGTCCATAATTGAAAGCATAATGCTATATGGAGCAGATGCTTAGACGACAAGTGTTGCTTTAGGAAAAAAGCTACTTGCTACTGTAATGCATTATTGGAGGATAGCTGCCAGTTATGCCAGTTATTTTTGTCCAGACTAGAAATAACGATTAATGCCAAAATTAGAGTGTGCATGCAAACTCAACAAAACGTCCTCCGAAATATAGAGAAAAAAGATTGGAATGGTCAACTCAGAAGAATGAAGGAAGAATTATAGTCCAATTTCATTTTCAACGGGAGTGCTAAAGGGAGTAAACAACGAGGAAAACGCACGGCCATGATCTGAGGGAGGAAGATGTACAAGACAGAACCAAATGGGAAAATGAAATAAAGGAAATTTTTGATAGAAGGAAACCTTAATCTGAGGAACCTGTTAAAGAAAACAAATAACTCAATAGCGGAGACGTTTCTGGTCGTGGGAAATTATCTGAAATAGTTGTAACAATAAAATATAAACCCCGTGTATCTAAACATATTTACCATGCTTTAACATACATGAGGGCAAATTTAAAGTCTTTCAAAAGATACTTTTCCCTGGAGACTACAGATATTTATTTTATAGCCCCTATATCTAAAAGCTTTTAGAAAAGAAACTTGAAGTAAAAGTAGAGCGGCACTAAGAAATATAGGGGGCATCCCGTAGGGGGCAAAAAGTAAGTGGATCTCGGCTAAGTCAACCCTGTGTCGGCTAAGTCATCTGGCGGGCTGCCCAGGGCTCGATTCTGCCCCAGCTGTGGTCGTCAGTTTATTGTATGATACGGCTGAGTTATCTCTCAAAGGATATAAAGTAAATGTAAACATTTGTCGATATTGGTATCTTACAAAATAAATAAATAGTATCATAGAACAATAAACCTGGCCTTCCCCTCTTGAGAACAGGCTACACTCGGTTCACCCATTCATTGTATGATCAATCATATTGTAGCACCATTTTTCAAGAATTTAATTATTACCTTTTTCAAGGTTTTTGAAAGCACATCGCCTACTGTCTAGCTCAATCTATATCTTTCTTTTTTTTCTGACGTCCTGTTTGTATGTGTCTGTGAATGATTTCGCGTATGTGCGTTTTTGACCAATAAGAGCTACACATATTTTATTAAAAAAACCACAGGCGTTGATGACCCAAGGGTTTTACGTCTTTAAACACCAACAACCAACAACAATAGTAAGCCTTAATAGCATGAACTTAATATTCATACTAACAAGCCCATCATTGTTTAGATAGCTTTCAATATTAAAAAAAAAAACTCATTTAACCGTGTTGAGCGATCTTTGGTAGGAGAACTTATGGGTTCACGTCACCGACATGCTCGTAACGTATTGCACGAGATTGGTGACACCTAGCAGCCTGTGGATGAGTTAACAATTTATTTTTATCAACTTTAGTTTAAAGGTAAGAATTCGATAGATATATGAATAATAATTTTTAATTAAAAGGTCTTATAATAATTCGTAATAATGATAACTAGTTTAAATTTTCGTTTGCCCTAATACATTATTTTCGTCATGATAAAATGTCTGATTTATGAAATTGTTGAAACAACAAACGATCTTAGCATTATTGAACTCAACGTCCATCTAATAAAGAATAACTGACGTGTACATTATTTGAGTACCGAACTAGAGATTGTATTTGATATTTATACGGTGTCATAAAAATATTTAAATATTGGGAATGGTTCGATATAGATGTTAGAATTTAATAAATATGTAATGTATTCTGAATCTATACAATAATTGAAAATCATATTTCATCAGTCATTGTTTATTTTTCTAAGTATTAGGCTTATAGTGTTTTACTTTCTTAATTTTATTTATCAAACATAACAATAGTTCGAAATAGTAGGTTTCAAAGAAAAACTCAAAGTTAAATGGGAATGCAACATTTTTTTTTTAAATGTATAATTACATAATTACAAGTAATGGATATAATATAAAGTATATATTTTATGTTGGTTAAAAAAAAAAAAAACAATAATTAGAAATGAAGTTGGCATTTTCCAAATCTGAACATTCCATCAAGCCAAATATTGATCCAGATCATTTCTCGTCACTTCAGAATTTCATTTTAACTTGGTCCATGTCCTGATTCTTCTAAAGGCGAACACTCCAAAAGTTTTTGTCGCAGTACGAAACAAGCGTACACATTCCTTATATAACTTTTGAATCTTGAGGCATCACAACTCCGCGAAACTGGAATAGGCTGATGAAGGAAGTTTTGAGATACAGCACTTGTTTCTGCTTGTTTCAGAACCATATTCAATATCCCAAACATATTCTCGACAACATAGGGAAATACGGGATATAATTCCTTCCGTAGCCATTTCTCTACTTATATACAATGACTAATTTTCCAAACATGAGACAAACTGAACGAAACGTATTTTCGTATTCGATGGCTGGAGAATTCAAGTCTATAAGCCTCCCATTCTTCCGTAATATCAATGACTTGCCAAGTATGACCTCATGACTCTGAGTTTAGTCCATGGTTAACTTTAGGTCTGTGCAAGATGCTGAATACTCTTGTACAATCAATTATACTCTTGTATAATTAAGCTGATCAGTGATCAGACTAAGCGGGTCCCTGACTCATAGAATTAATTTGGAGCTTTTATTTAATTTTGAAGCTTCCTTAGTTGTGCGTTACGGTGAAGAAGAATCTCCAACCAACTATACTAGCGCTGAAGGGAAACCATTTTTTTTTTACCAGAAAGTTTTTGTTTAGATTATCTGTTAGTCATCCTAGGAAAAAATCCAGTTCAATTTAGAAAATCTCACGAATCCTTATTTTTTTGTTTTAATTTTTCTAAAAGAAAATTGTAATAAGCCTTCTACTATTCACTTCGATATTTCTAATCGTTTCATCGCGTATCAAATTAAGGAAGTAATATATCAGCAAATTAGATCAATGTATGAAGGATTTAATTTTATAATTAAAAGGATATCGCGAAGAAAAGAAAACGGTAACGAAGAAAGAATGCAAGAAGGGAATAGAGTTAAAGCGCTAAATCAGGGAGGAAACTCCGACCTCCGAGAAATTTGACGCAATTAGTATTTATAAACAAACAAATAATGGATTAAAAAATCTTTAAATATGCCATCTTTCGGAAGGGACGTAAATGGGAGTTCCGAGACTGTCTCTTGTCAGGGACTCGTTAATGACCTCTATCATAATTATTATATCTCGATAGTCAAATTTTATGATTCCAACTGTAGCATCGTCCGGTTAGCCACAGCAGCATAAAGTGAAGTTAAATAAACGTATTAATAATTTACGTCTTTGAATGGTCAGTTTGCCACGATCCTTGTTACTGAAACATTTCTTTATTTGTAAATATTTTTATTATGAAGAGAAAAGATTTGCCCCCAGCCGGGATTCGAACCCGGATCTTCGCCTTACCGTGGCAACGCTCTAAACATTTGAGCCACCGGGATTGCTCCCTACATGTTCTCTTCGCCGATCCCATTTCACCCGCGTTCTCCCAATTTTGCGATGTACACACGAGGAAGAACGTTCCTAGCTAGGGAGTGACCCCGGTGGCTCAAACAGTTAGAGCGTTGCCACAGTGAGGGGGAGATCCGGGTTCGAATCCCGGCTGGGGTCAAATCTTTTCTCTTCAAAATAAAAATATTTAAAAATTAAAGCAATGATTACAAAATTATAATCAATTATTTCTTTATTTGTTTTGTTTATTTAACGTCACATTATGCTGCGGTGGCTAACCAAACGATGCTACAGTGGGAATCCTAAAATTCGACTATCAAGATATAATTATGATAGAGTTCTTTAACGAGTCCCTGACAAGGAACAGGCTCAGGACCCCATTTACGTACCTTCCGAAAGATGGCATAACTAAAGATTTTTTTATCCAATATTAAATTTCGCATTAAGCAAAAAAATTTTAAACTGCATACAGTAGATTCAAAAACACAAGAATGTTTATACCATGAAAGTATCTAATAACTGAAGAAAAAAATTTAGTTTATAAAACTAACAAATATACCAATAATAAAGTACATCAAAAATCAATAGGTCAATAAGAAAGCGGTTTGAATAGAACGAGTAGACAATAGGATCCTGTGACCTACTGCAGGGGATGAAGAAAATAGGAAAGAATTGGAGAACTGAGCCGGCAAAACAAATTAAAGGTGAATGCTGGAAGAATAATTCCATTCTTCAATCAAACTCAAATCTTAAAAAGTTGGTTCAAAAAGAAACAAATAATTGACACACAATAGAATGCGAAATGGTAATGAGAAGAAGAAGAATACATTAAATAAAATTTAAATCCTAAGGCCTATCAGGAAGTTGCGTTAGTTTAAGCAATATTTAAATATTTATTTTGGAATGACCAGAACTAACGAATGATATCACTTAAAAGTCCATTAATTTTACTAATTACTTTAATATCAAATATCAGTTTTTGATATTTTCATTTACTCCAAGATTGTTTAAGAGAATATAATTCTTGAAGAAAAAGAAGCACATGTTACGCAGTTTGCCACGTTTGTGGTAGGCGTAGTTAAAATTCGGCCAATTGGCGTCACTTTTGCTTAATGTTATTATTATACGTTTGGTAATTTATAAAATTGGAATGGTTAGAAAAAATTTGCTTGAAAATATACCTCAACAAAACAAAGTGTCGGTAATGGATGATTCAAGATAAGTAATTTCAACTGACATTCAAAGACATTTCCTTCCATCTCTATAGAGGGTGAATGTGCCCCAAGAGAGCCTCCAATTCACTGCTGATAAAAGAGAATAATTAATTATCTGGAATATTTATGAGTTCGGGAGGACAATGGTTTATCCACTTATCTAAATTTCCCCCAGCCCATATAATTATTAATGAGGAGACATATCAATAATTATAATAAATCTATCAATGACATATAAAAACTGCCTGGGGACAATTGATATAATGCGATGATAGCAAACATAGTTAGAAAGCGTCAAAAAATAGTTTTAATAAACATTCATACTTTATATAAAGTGAAAACTCTAATAAAAGAAAAACTTGATTGTATTGAATAAAAGCAATTATTCTAAATTTCCGTTTCTTCTATCAGGGCGATTTGGACCTCACCTTTTTTCCCGATTGAGAGCGACCCTTTGTTTGAAATAAAAAACAAAAAAAACAAAGCAACCCTGAATAAATAATGGAGTGATTACGAAACTTCACATTAAGCTCGGAAAAAATTTCCTTCTTTCCGAGTAATTTTTACCTAAATTAATGATGTGAGGGTTCCATTTCATTGTTCGTTTTGTTTATTCTCTCTTTCAAATCTTTTTAAAAGAATATTAGGGGATTAGGATTTGATTAAGTTGATTATTTTTTCACTAATTACATAAAATGCACATTACGAAATAATATTCAATACATAAAATGCTTTTAGATTAATTAAATACAACCATTAAATTTGATGAAGAATTATAAATTAAAATCACCTAAAGATAATTTATGGCTCCGTCTGAATGTGATTGGCTCATTTTATAGTCTATATATTAATCATAAGATATACAATCAACAGATTATAGAATGTTAATTGATAAAACTATAAATAATTTATTAGTTAGTTGTTTTAATTTTAAATATTTTTATATTTTGAAGAGACAAGATATGCCCCCGGCCGGGATTCGAACCCGAGTCCTCTGTCGTAACGTGACAGGACTCTACCAACTAAGCTACCGGAGTTGATACCAGCAGGGGACTATAAGGGAAATATTATACTTATAAGAGAAAAGATTTGTCCCCTGCTGCTATCAACTCCGGTAGCTTAGTTGGTAGAGTCCTGTCACGGTAAGACCCGGGTTCGAATCCCGGCCGGTGGCATATATTTTCTCTCCAAAATAAAAAGATAAAACTACAAGATTGGATTGTTAACCTAAGGTTATTGTGTATATTTGTGAGCTATTAATCCTTCAGTTGTGAAATTTCTTCCGTGTTGTCAGCAATCCAACTAAATTTGCCTCCCATCTTCTTTTATATGTATATATACAAGTTCTAAAAGATTAAGAGATTAGAGAGCATGTAGGATATGGTTTGTCTAAAGTGTACTTTGTAAAGAGACAATCACTAAGATAGTTCTAGAGTAGTCGCTAAATTATGATGTTATTTCATATTTGAAAGTCACATTCTATAACTGTATTTCGTTCATTGTCAAACAAAATTTATTTATATTTTTCGTTCTTTTTAAGAAGTCGTCTACCGTCTGTTGACTGTACTGTAATGACTTTCTTTTTTTTTATCGTTCGCCTGGGGCTTCTACCTATCGAGGTAGACCTAAAGGATTTGAACCCCACCATCATTTATTCAATTCCTGGTGAAGCGTGTGGACCTTTCTCATTTTTTTTTTTTTTTATTTGGTCAAAGAGTATCCAAAATGTTCCTTACATTAACATACTTGTATTTGCGGCTCAGCGTTGACGCTATACTAGGGTATCTTATGTTACGTTGATGAATTAATATAGCTTGGTTTCTATGGACTTTTTTTTTTATTTCTTCATTTGAACTTTGGACCTAAAACCTACGATCCTGGTCACAAATTTATACAATGAGGCCTTAGCTCTGTAACATTCGATGGACAACAACTATCTTCTTATGAAGGGTGTAATGAGCTAATTAGTAGTTAATCGTATCATAGAAATTAAATTATGAAATTTTTAAAGTAAAAGAGCATTATTTATCTGCTTGTAATTAATCTTTTATTATTAATACCATCATGTATAGTTTTCAATCTACGAAGTATGAGAAACAATTCCCAAACTGAAGACAACGGGATGAAACTATATATAAATTTTATTCCGAAGAATCTTTCTCAATAAAAAATTAATTTTTACTGTGAAACATTTACACTCTATTATTCCACTAAGAATATTGTTTCCGGGATGGTCTGGCGATGCTCTAACTGGAATATCCGGGGAAATTCGTGAGGGGGGACAAATATTTAACTTCGCAGACCAAATAGCCAGAACTTTGTCAGCCCGTATGCTCAACTTTTAAATTGTCTAGGGCGTCCAATTCTCAAAGCTATCGCGTATAACGAAAATTTACGTTTTACATACTGCATCGTTTTTTACATCTCATGAGTACCACCTATCCTACATCACTACTTTTTAAATGTTTTTTAAAATAGTTAATAAAATAAAATATCACTGCAAATCGGGGAAAACCCAGGGAGCAAAATTAGGGTTAAACCGCTAAAATATAACACAAATAACAAAAATTAAAAACTGTACAATTAACAACCAATGAAGTGTCCTGGGTTCAGTATGTTGTAGAGAGATTAAAATTATCCAAGAAAACGGTTGTGCAAGGAATTGATATGCTCGAGATCACGTACAACCTGGTTAATCCCTCAAGTAAGTAAGTAACGGCTGGGTGAGCTCCTGGAGCGTCTGGAGAGCCAACAGAGTCCATCTATGCCTTATAACAGATTAAATATTTAATATTTAATTAAAGACAGATTCGAACGTGGGATCTTTAGCAGAGCAAGTTATCGTCCGTCAAACCGATGTTTCATTTGAAATGAAGGCAATAATATCTATAAACAGGCGTTGTTCTTAATACAAACAACAACTATTAATAGTTTTATTTTGAAGAGAAAAGATTTGGCCCTGGCCGGGATTCGAACCCGTGTCGTCCGCCTCTCCGTGGCTGCGCTCTTACCATTTGAGCTACCAGGGGTCGCCTGTCAGTCAGGACAAATCCGTTCTCTTCACCAATCCCATATCCCCATGTTCTCGCAATTTTGCGATGTATACACGCGGAAGAACGTTCATTGAACATTACTGTAGAGGCGACCCCTGGTAGCTCAAATGGTAAGAGCGCTGCCACGGAGAGGCGGAGGACCCGGGTTCAAATCCCTGGCAGGGCCAATTTTTTTCTCTTCGAAATAAAAATATTAAAAAAATAAAACAATTAACAATCAAAAAATTATAAAACAACTATTAATATTGTGTAATAATTAATAATGTCAAAACCCGTAAGGCAAGGAAGGGTGGTTAAATAAATAAATAAACAATACAAACAACAATACTTAATATGGTTTAAATAAAAATCAGTCAACTCATTAATCAACGTATCCATTAAGACGGACTTCAAGAAAATAATGTTTAACTAAAAGATAATTATATTATGAAAAAGACGATATGAGTTAACACTGATCAGGTAGAGATAATATATAATGAAGGTAAAAAATACAGTGGAATAAAGAGGTTTTTTTGGTGGTGGTGTTGGGAATGGAAGGGTTAGAGGCCAGGAAGTAAAAGAAAACAGACTCAAAATGGTCCTTAAGAAAGGAAGAAGAAGAAGCGTGAAGATGAATAGGTAGTGGAGAATGAAGAAGAAACAACAAAATACTAAATATTGTTTTGTGGTCTCAAGAGGGGGCTAACAGAGAAAGAAAAAAGAAAAAAATTAGTGTGGATAATGAAAAAAAAATTATAATAAGTTTAGCTGATTCCCAATATTTTTAAATATCAGCATGAACTACCAAAATTTACAACACAAAATCATGAACTAAATAGAGCCAGAGGCTGTTTATATTAAAGGGCCATAGTTACCCATACAACATAAAAGTACACAAATAAGTTCATTGGTTCGCAAACACCAAGTTGTTTTGAGAGAATGTTTAGTTTAACAATGAACATCCCAATTATCGTAAAGCATTTCAGTCCTTGTCGAACTAAATTGGGAAAAACGTATCTGTGTGAAATGCTACTGGAGAGTTGATGGTCCAACAGTATGATGATTTAATAATAAATAAAATTATTTACATACATCAATGAATCCGTGAAAATATATGGGACATAATCGAAAAAAATCAACTTTCACTGTCCTTCATATATCCACGTTCATTTCTCCGCTAAAAGTGTTAATTTCCTAACAACTAAACTTGTTAAAATAACCACACATCGGAGGCATAAATAAGATGTTTTTGATTGGAGAGAAAAGACGAAGTCATAAATCTGTCCCGTTTGTCACTGCCCCACAGCTACTTCCTATTTTTCAAACACTCGTCGTACTGAATAACGTTCTTTCATATTTTATCATCATTTCTCTTTTGGAATATATAGAGTTACCTAGCATTTGTAGGAGCAATTCTACTTCAAGTTTAAGGATATGTACCATTCTTTACTTGTAATAATTTTTAAGCAAAATATTTGTCCACAGATTAGTCCAATTAGTTACATTGTATTAATTATTGATTTCGTGGCAACACTGGTTCCGTGAAATGGAGGGAAAAGTGCTGGGCCTTACCAAGCTAGTGTAGCTTTCCACCTCCATTATTATTTTGAAGTGAACAGACACTTGCAGTTGTGTCCTTTAAAAACATTTTATGGTTTTTTTTTCTGACACATTTTTACGATAAAAGTGTTGATTATCCTCGAGTTGTCGTTTGCATGGTGATGACTCACAACTACACAAAAAAATAATTTTTTGTTGTTAATTTTCCAGCTAACTATAACCACTGAACTATAGATTGAGTAACATCGAAATATTAGCAACCGTTTTAAGAATTGCTGCATACGATTCGGTTCAGTTTGAATTCAAATAGCATTCATTATATCGCTACTTCATAAAAACAATGTCATAACCTAATTTTAGTTTTAGTATTTGCAAGTTCCATGTGAGTTTAAAAAAAAGTTAAGGATTGGTGAAGCAAAGCATTCCTATTGTAATGATGGTATAGAAATTCTTTTATTAACCATCAGAAAATTTTTAATAGGTTGAAACTTTTTTTAATTTTAACTTATGCCATTAATCCCATAAAATTTCTAGGTCAAATATGATACTACTCAAAATATGACTTTATTAAAAAAAATACCATGTTGGATACGGAATAGAAGGCATATAATTTCTGAATTAAAAAGCTTCGCCAATACAATTTCTACTGAAGACTTAACTCAAAAACGACACTTTTTGAGATATGTCGTTGATATGATATACGAGTTATTATACATAAAATCTTTTACAAGATTTGGAATCCATTTTTTAAAGGTGTTAAAAATACATGATAAAACAGTTACAAGGTGTTAAAAAATACATGAGAAAACAGTTACAAGGTGTTAAAAAATACACGAGAAAACAGTTACAAAGTATTAAAAAATTACATTATCCAAAAATAAATGTGGTGAATAAAAATGTCTCTTCTACAGATCATAAAACAGTCTGTAACTCACCGATGAGATCCATTTACTATCCCCTGTCATGTTTTACTACATACTGCGGTGTATCCTACACCAGCTGTGTGAGTAGAACTTCAAAGAGTTTTTTGGCGATCAAACAAAACGAAAACCGATTCAAAACAAACTCCGTCTCCAATTATTCCTTTTCATGTTTCCCACTGACTCTATATTTAAATGGAAATTAGTGGATAAGCCCTGAACTTATTTACAAACCTTGATTTATCTCATTCCGCATACTTTAGGAATCCCGAACGGGAGGAATGCATCTTGAAATGTTTATTAATGGGGTCGAAATGAAATACAGTACCATCATTAAAACAGTCTCTCTTAAATGGGTCATATCGATTGCTTTAACATGCATTGCGTATTCATGTAATTAATCAAATATTTCACAAAAGATTCACATGGGTCGTGGTGATAAAGGATTTGCCACCCTTTGTAATAATTCTTGATTACATCGGATGCAGAAAATATTTCTATGTGTTTTTAAAATATAATAATGGCCTCGATAAATAATAATAACGAGGTCGATACCTAGGAGAAGTCATCTGCAATAACGGTTCAGACCGAGAAAGCTTCAAAAGAAAAGTCACCAAACTGGAGACATTCTGTTTCGACCTCAGGAACTTCTACAACAAAAATAACTTATTCATCAAAGCCAAGGTCCGACACTATAACACCGTGATCAAACCCGTGATACTCTATGAGACCGAGACCTCCTGTCTCTCTAGCTTGGAAAGCTTCTGAAAGTAGGAATAAAAATCCTTAGGAAAATCTACGGGCCCAAAAAGACACCCGAAGGATACAGGCTAAAGTCCAACAAATAAATATACAGTAACAACAAAAGCCTGGAGACCGACATCAGGGTAAGAAGATTTAAATTCTATGGACATATGATGAGGATGAGCCCTGAAAGGATAGACCGGGAAATCTTCCGGCGATTCCACCAGCGCAAGAGTAGGACGGTTTTTTTCAAGCAGATCAGGGTCGACGTGGATTCAGCAGGACTGAAGGACTCAGACTGTCAGGATAGGGAAACCTATAGAAAGTCACTGAGCGATATAAAGGTCTCCGTTGACAAAGAACGCCCAAAAAGGGATTGTGCGTGGTCAGAGGCAAGGAAGCGCAGACACGCGGAGCTCATTAGGGAAGTATGGAGAAAGAGGAAGTTGAGGAGGAAAACCTAAGCATGATATTAGCGTGGTCTTTAAGGCCTTTTCGCGCTCAAAAAATAAAATGGCCTAGATTTAGAAAAATTTAAAGTGGCACAAAAGGTAATTCTGTTAGACACCTGCAAAATAGTAAGTAAATTCTTGGATCAGTAATATCTTTTATAATGGCGTATGGAGGTGGCGGCCCCATCGCCCAGTCGTTAGACTGCAGACAGCCACTGGCCTTTCAGGTTGGGGGAACAGTAAACCGACATTCGCACACAGTCAACAATATACAGCACACTACACCCACCCCCAAACTACAGACAAAGGTCATATACACTAAATACCCTAGGGTCACCTCCCCTAAGAAGCCGCCCGGATGGGGGAGCAGGTCAGGAGGCTTATAGGAGGTAACAGGAGGTAGCCCCTTCACCTGACTAGGATAACACATTTATATTTTGCTTTCGGACAGATTATATTCATACTTTCATATTATTATTTCAAATTTTAAGCTAATTTATTATTAAATTTATTAATGACTATGAGTAAATACATAGTACTTCTCAGGCAGTTATAAAAATATAAATTAAAAGTACTACATTTTTTAAATGAAAATTTGTCTTAAATTTATTGGAATATGCCACCACGGTCAAAGATATAATAACATTTAATGCAGTCTGCATTTCATGGCTAAATATGATTTTTTTACTTAAAAAAAAATAACATCTATTAAATTATTCAATTTAAAGACAATATCATTATCAAGCTTCACGAAATAATGAATACCGATTTTATATCTGTATCTTGATAATATCATCCCATTGCTGAGTCCAAAAAAGAAAATAATCGACTTGTTATAAAGGAACTATTCCGTTTGTTTGTTATGTTTGTTTGGAGCTAGCTTTGTGTGGATGTTGTTTTTGTATTTAAGAGCTCATGTCTATTTCGAGCCGATTAATAATTTGGGTCATCTCATTTTGGGTTTGTTGCACATAGGAGATTTATTTATTATTCAAAATCTTTCAATTGTAATGTGTTTAGTAATGTAAAAAAATATATTATATCGTCTTATGTTCTAGTTCGTGTTAGAATTTACACGGTGTAATTTCATCGTATGTTTTATCATGAAGGATCAATTTTTTTTTTCATTTGTGCCATTGTTTCTATGTACATATTTAAAATATGTTTATAACACTATTTTTATAACACATTTATATTTTGCTTTCGGACAGATTATATTCATACTGAAGTTTTCGGGCTTTGACCAGCTGGGTAACATTTTTAGACATAAAATTTCTCAAGCATATTACAATATTATTGACATTTATACATTATAGGATAAGGAAATCTTCATTTTTGAGAACACTGATGATCAGAATGCTACAAAGAATTTCGACGTTTTGATTTTTAGTTGCACCTAACATATTGTTAGCCTTTTATTTTAAAAAATGAGGTGTATTTTTGTATTTATTTATTTATTTATTTTGTATTTATTTGTTAAAATTCTATAAATTCTGAAAAGTTATTAAATCCGATTACGCTTTTGGCACATTTCAAGAAGGAGTCTTATATGAAATAATTGACTATATGAAATATTTAATAAATTAATTAACTTAAATTCTTTAGCTATTTAAACTCACTTATAGCTAAAGAATTCATCATACAATGCGGCAGTTTAATTAAAGCGACTACTTTCAAACGATTTTAGTAAAATAGTCAATACAAATTAAATTAGATCATAATATTATCGGTTCTTCTTCTTTTTCTCTTTCCAATAGATAAATAGTCTACAACAGACTATTACTGGTCTCCTCAATATCGGTTATTTTCTAACTAAATTGAACATTTAAAACAGTTTATAGATATTAGCTCATATAAAGCTTAATATAAATGGAGATAGCTATGTATACAGTGGAATACAAATTAAATAATGTATCCAGTACTTGCATTAATTTAAAACTGTTTGGTTTTATTTATTTCTGACCATTAGTGGACAAGAACAGTTTGAAAGGATTATAGTTATGATTTTTAACGTTTCGTGATATTAAATAAAATTATTCATGTAGTGTGATAAATACGCCTAATTTATGAAAAGGCAAACAGCTTTGTAATCATTGTGAATAGCATACAAATTATTATAATCTGTGCAATGCTTTAGAACTGTGGAACTTCGCATTTCCTCTAAACAACTTTAATAATATTGCAATCCTTCTTTGAAGGAAACTTTGCCAGTGTGTAATAGATACCATAATGATGTTGCCCTCATAAGAGGTGGAAATGAAAGGATTTTCCTTGTAATCAAGGTTCAAAATAAGCCAAATTAGGATAAGGTTTGAGAGAAGCGTCATGGGGCCATGTTTGTATGAACATTGGTTCAACCAATTATTAACGCTAACAGTGCTAATTTGAAATGAAAAAGAAGTGTTTTTATTTATATATTTCTTTTTCTGAGATTAATATTTTAACTTAATTTTTTTGTTTCATAATTCAATTAAAACAATTTAGATATTAAACCATTAAAAGTAATAATAAAATTAATAACCAGTACTATGTAACTAGTTCTAATAAGCAAGTAATCATTACGATTGGTAATAAAAACAAAAATATATACTTTTATGTTTTCGTATGACTGCTAATCTAACACTATCTGATAACACTGTTCTGCACGAAAATCCTCCTTGAAACCAAAACATGCTTTCTTACTGTTATCAGATGTGGTGAACACGAATTTGAAGTCAGATTTTGTCTATCACGCACAGTTTCCTGAGAAATTCTAGTTTTTTATCCAAAAAGGTGAGTTTTTTGTGGATTTGACGATTTTTTTTTCGGCATTAAAACATAGTGAAAAAAATTCAAAAGCCCGATGATTTTGAGCGCAATGAAGTATATTTGAACGAAAAAAATTTGATGGGAATATTACAAGTGGTTAAAGAAATATGGCTAAAAGTGTTTTTTCAGTTTTTCAAGGATCTCACTTTTGAAGCAAAGTTAAATACTACTGAGAAAAAGGCTTGGATTGCTTTTCGAGAGGTATGTGCTAAGTTTTTGGGAAACAACAAATCTAGAGACTACCGAAAAATAGTCCAAGAACTGCTTACTTCATATAAAACATTGGGATGCAAATATACTTAAAAATACATTTCCTGCATAGTCACCTAGACTTTTTCGCCCCAAATTTGGGTGCAGTTTTGGACGAACATGGAGAACGATTCCACCAAGACATATCCAGAATGGAAAAAAGATATTCTGACAAATGGAATGAGAAGATGCTGGCGGATTACTGCTGGACACTGCAGCGGGAGACAGAGGAGGAAGAGTACAAAAGAAAAAAAACTACTCATTGACGATGTGTGTATATTTTTTTAGTTGTGTCATATCTAGTATTATACCTGATAGCATGCAGGATTCAATTAATTATATTTTATTGTTGAAAAAGAAAAAAAATCTGTTCTAATAAAGACAATAATTTTCAAATACAATTTTTCATTTTTTCCAAGTTTCACCTATTTTCTCTCAAAATCAGAGGGTGATAGAATTTTTCTGAGTTCGGATTCGGACTCAGCACACCTGAAAACATGAGAAACAGGCAAAATTGTTCAAGGGAGGGGAGAAAAGTTTTTTTTTGCAGAACAGTGTAATTATTGCAGTTAATGGATAGTAGGATTGGGTTGTTTACCTAGGGATATTGTGTATACTTGGGCTCTCCTTACACCTAAGGTATGAAATATTTCCCCTATTGTCACTCCGTGTTGTGTTGTCCACTTGGTAACTCTGAGGGAAGGTATTGGGTTCAGAACATGGTAGGGGGTTGTACTAATCCACCGTTTGTGCAAGAAAGTGGTTTGATTAAGATCACAAAAAAACGGGTTGAGCCCCATGAAGAATTCTTGATCTCATTCTGCATTAATTAATATTACAAATGTATTATTTTAAATGATTCAGATAAAGATATGACAAAATGTGTATTTATATATAATAATAAAATGTGGATATATTTTATTTGTCAAAGAAAGCACGCTGCTCCCATGTACAAAAAAATCAGTGCGCCTCAGATTGGATTACTACCATTTGAAAAACTTAATTTTTAGGTTTTAAAATACTATATTAATATCCAACAAAATTATATTATTTTATTTTTTGCTGACACGTCAAGCACCTATTACGTTTTTAAACAAATTCTGATTTTATTTATTTTCGTTAGTTTTGCTCAACTTTGAGGTACTCCGGATCGTTCATTAGTGTTTTTTTCACGAATTCTTCCCTATCTGAATATCTCTTCATTCTCTCTTATCTCCTAATTCTTCTCCCATCGAAGATGTTGATCTTCCTCTCCGGTTCTCCTCAAATCTCATCCTCTCGTCTCGGGTTATTTTCTTGGCAGTTCCATCCCTTAGAATTTACTCAATAATCACGATTTAAATCATGTCCCCGTATGTTTCCTTAAATCAGTTCGGTTTAGTTTTTTTTTTTTTTAAGAAATTCAAATATTCTTTTCGTTTGTATATTGGCATTTAATCGGAGGATATTTCGATAGAAATTAACTCTCATTTTTTCAATGTACCGGATATTCTTTCTGTTCTTTTTTAATGGGTCTCATTTCGTGTAAGTTTGATTTTTACTGTTATAGACAACTATTTTTAATTTAAATTTTGGTTCCCTTTAATTTATCGATAAGGTATTTTTTACTGATAAGAACTAATTTTGTATATAGATAATCCAATCCACTCCTAACTATGCCTTGATAAAAACAGCGTTAAAAGGGAACTGTTTAAACTAACGTAAAACATACGAGGCTAAGACGCCGACATGACCGGCCGATGGTCTCAGTAATGGACTTTCTGAATAGGGCCAATCTCGTCCACTAATGGTCAGAAATAAATAAAACCAAACAGTTTTAAATTAATGCAAGTACTGGATACATTATTTAATTTGTATTCCACTGTATACATAGCTATCTTCATTTATATTAAGATTTATATGAGATAATATCTATAAACTGTTTTAAATGTTCAATTTAGTCAGAAAATAACCGATTTTGAGGAGACCAGTAATAGTCTGTTTTAGACTATTTATCTATTGGAAAGAGAAAAAGAAGAAGAACCGATAATATTATGATCTAATTTAATTTGTATTGACTATTTTACTAAAATCGTTTGAAAGTAGTCGCTTTAATTAAACTGCCGCATTGTATGATGAATTCTTTAGCTATAAGTGAGTTTAAATAGCTAAAGAATTTAAGTTAATTAATTTATTAAATATTTCATATAGTCAATTATTTCATATAAGACTCCTTCTTGAAATGTGCCAAAAGCGTAATCGGATTTAATAACTTTTCAGAATTTATAGAATTTTAACAAATAAATACAAAATAAATAAATAAATAAATAAATAAATACAAAAATACACCTCATTTTTTAAAATAAAAGGCTAACAATATGTTAGGTGCAACTAAAAATCAAAACGTCGAAATTCTTTGTAGCATTCTGATCATCAGTGTTCTCAAAAATGAAGATTTCCTTATCCTATAATGTATAAATGTCAATAATATTGTAATATGCTTAATGTATTGAGAAATTTTATGTCTAAAAATGTTACCCAGCTGGTCAAAGCCCGAAAACTTCAGTATGAATATAATCTGTCCGAAAGCAAAATATAAATGTGTTATAAAAATAGTGTTATAAACATATTTTAAATATGTACATAGAAACAATGGCACAAATGAAAAAAAAAATTGATCCTTCATGATAAAACATACGATGAAATTACACCGTGTAAATTCTAACACGAACTAGAACATAAGACGATATAATATATTTTTTTACATTACTAAACACATTACAATTGAAAGATTTTGAATAATAAATAAATCTCCTATGTGCAACAAACCCAAAATGAGATGACCCAAATTATTAATCGGCTCGAAATAGACATGAGCTCTTAAATACAAAAACAACATCCACACAAAGCTAGCTCCAAACAAACATAACAAACAAACGGAATAGTTCCTTTATAACAAGTCGATTATTTTCTTTTTTGGACTCAGCAATGGGATGATATTATCAAGATACAGATATAAAATCGGTATTCATTATTTCGTGAAGCTTGATAATGATATTGTCTTTAAATTGAATAATTTAATAGATGTTATTTTTTTTTAAGTAAAAAAATCATATTTAGCCATGAAATGCAGACTGCATTAAATGTTCTTATATCTTTGACCGTGGTGGCATATTCCAAAGATTAATTGTGAATCTCATACATATAAGGCGGTAAAAGTACAAACAAAATGTGTTTATTTAAGAACATTATGTAAATTACAATAAATAATTTATTGAAGGCATAGCAATAAAAAATAAATACAAAATAATTATTAAAATGTAGAAATGTTTGGAATATCCCATATTCAGTCGAGATCGCCTATTTATATTTGTAATGCCCCCAATACAGTGAATTATTTCTTTGAATCAATGAAATATTATTTTAATTACTGAATGTTGTTGTTTCTGAACTGTCAAAGAGATTGTACGGATTGATAGGTAATCATTAACTCCGAATTATCGCCCAAGATTTGTGTTGTATTGTGACAAAATTAATTAACAAGGAAATAAAAAACATTTGAAATTAATTAAACTGGCTTATTGGAACATCAATTATATTTATTAAAGTAGCCTGTTTTGGTAATGACGTGGATTTAAAGATTTCTCAGAACGCAGAATGGCTGAGAGGAAAGGAGTACCATGAAAATTAAATATTATGATCTTAATAAACTCGGATAGAAGATTAATTAACATAATGAACCAATTAATTTATTAAAGGAAGGTACTTGTAAAAGAAAAGAATTTAAATACAGAAGAAACGAACTGAACTATTTCGGGTAAATACTAATGTTTTTCAAAACCCATCTTTTATTTGCCAGAAAAATACTTTTAAAAAATGACATTTTTATATCAAGGATATAAAGACCATTTTTTCATTCTGAAACAGTTACTCGAAAAACGATGGGAAGTAGAAGAGGTTTATTTGTTATTTGTTATTTTATTATTTGTTAATTTCAAAGTGTCATATAATTCCGTGGACCGAAACTGTCTAGGGAAAAAAACTGCTGACCTGGGTATTCCCGGTAAATTGATGAGATTGACGTAGGCTACACCTACATTGGATCCGATTCGGTGCGACGTGATTCTATCACATACGGTGTATACATTATACATATTTTACTATACATTATTGTAAAATATTAATGTATTAAAAATAATTTTAATTTTATAAATTTAAAGAACTAAACGGTATAACTCTCGATATATTTCAGTCATTTGGTTTGCTAGCGACGTCTCATCGTATCACACCGGACCCAATGTAGGTGTAGCCTAAGCCGTGTGCACACGACCCTTGGTGCAGAGCCCTGGTACTGGAAGATGTGTGTGAGGGCTTTGTTGGAACAGGTCTGAGGCCGGGAGACGGCCTCTCGCCTTTACTGTTCAATATAGCCCTTGAAAATGTGATAAGGACAACATCAAGAGAGAATGGCGGGGTGCACGTCGGAAAGAAACATAAAATTTACAATATCATACGCCGATGATATAGTAGTCCTCGGAAGTAATGAAAGGGATATCGAGAGACTCGCTAAGGCGCTGATAAGAGAAGCAGATCAAATCGTCCACAGTATGAGAAATGATGAAAAAACAAATTACATGATAGTAAGCCGTAAAGTCCCCCCCAGAAACAGCATATCCGTGGATCGCAAATCGTCCCCGAAAGTAGATAATTTCAAATACCTTGGCTCCACATTAACCTTAACGAATGACCTATAAACTGGGATAGACCAGCGTATAACAAGTGCAAACAGAGCATTCTTCGCTCTCTCAAGAGTATTGAAATCCCGAAGCATCTCAAGAAATTTAAATTTAAGGGTGTATAATGCTGGAATAAAGCCGATTCTGATATATGGATGTGAAACGTGGGCTCTTACCATCACCCTGGAGAATTTTTATATTCAAATAGATGATTCACTGTAAGTTCTATATCTCATCTTTGGCATCTTGGTTGATACAACCCTAAAATCGAATGGAGATGAGTCAGCTTTATATGTCAGATTCTTAGTCTGCTTATTAACCTGATTTCTTTTTATGTTAGGTTGTTTGGAGGGATCCAAGCAATATTTTTATCTTTTATTTGTTGGGGTGGTTTGGCTGAAGCCTCTCCCACCCTTCGTCTCAATTTTCATTACTTTTGGATATGGATAATAAATTTAACAATTAAAAAAATGGAGGATCTTAAGGAGGGGACGCCACTGCTGCCAAAAATAACATAATAACAATTCCGATCCTCAGTCATAATATTATTCATGAAGTTGAAAAGGCAAGATTATTGGAGTTATTATAAAGCCCTGGAACTCAAACGAGCATTTTAATTTAAGCCGTGAGGCATGTGGGAAGGATTTAACGCACTTAGTATTTTGGGATAAATGAGATGACTAGAGGATGTCGCTTAATTCACGAGATGGTGTGTTCTTCGATGGAGTCCCCAAACTTCTGATTAAATCCCCTTCCCGAACTATAATGGAAAGCTGGGACTAGAAAGGTTTCAGCCAACGGCAACTGCTCTACAAGTTCAAGAGGATTTTGTGCTTAAGGTGGATGAATTGGTATATTCGTCTGTTTATCAGGAAATTTTCGTATAGAAATAATTAAGTCCAAATATACATAAATGGATGTTGAGTAAACAAACAAAATTAAAACCATTTCATGAAGGCTGTAGGTCTCGGGTTCGAAAAGGGGAAGGTAAATAATTTATTATCAGCCATGGATCGATTCAGTTGGTTCTGCAGACCCTCCCAGGACTCACCCAGCGCCAGCCAGCCATGACTTAATCCAATACCCTTCACGCGCTAAATGGAACAGATATTTTTTTAAAGAATATTTCTTTGAATATATATATATATATATATATATATATATATATATATATATATATATATATATATATATATATCTTAGGGAATGCTCTTCAACATCTCTACCAAAGTCACTGTTTATATTGTTACAGGGAATAACTGTGAGAGCTCTGTGAACGACTGTTGGTTTAGAATAGCTATACTTTCTACCATGTGCTGAACCTAATTGGATGGTACATGGCGATTTATTGATTGACTTTTTGAAGATCTATGTATAGTTTTCAACATATGGAACCATTTGATATGAAAATCTCTGATTTTTCAATATTGTAACATACAACATTGTAATAGTGAGGTAGAGGTATGAATTTATCGATATTACTTGTATTCATAAATAAATCTAATTATAATATAAACAAAAAATAAGTAAACAAAAAGGTATAAATCTAAACAAATAAAATAAAATTTTATTAAAAATAAATATAATGGTTGATTATATATAAACATGGAATAGAGATTAATTCGAAATTTTGCAATCATCTGTATCACATTCGCTACAACACTTAACCAGATGAATCTCAGATGAAAAAGTATCAAAGAAAATGGACGGAGAGAACCTAGTGAAAAAAGGAAAATTGAAATCAGGGAGTGTGGGATTAGAAAGAAGTTACAAGAAGATATAAGGCAACACTTCCCGAGTATTTTCATAGCGGGAAATGGACTTGCCAACTTTTTCCATTTTTCCGTGTTTCAATTTTTCCTACCACCATCCAGTTTCCTGAGGAGTCAGTAATTAGACCCGGAGCAAATGCTCAACAAAACCACCTGTGAGTGTGACAATATACAAAATAGTTCCGTACAATGCGACTATTCCAGATTCAACATCACCAGTAGCGTCTCCCATTTTATGTCAGTTCGAAGATTTTATCAGAAATATTTCAACTTCTTTCATTTATATATATAAAAGAGTTCGTCCTGACAGAAAAGAGCATCACAGAGCCAAAACGGCATAAGCTAAAGACTTGAAATTAAAAAAAAACAAAAAAAAAAACTCAGGCTTTAAAAGTCGTTACTTGACTCTAAAATTAGTTTTCTTCTATTCAACTTTCATCAAATAATTGAATAAACCCTACGTTCACAAGACGGCTTTTCAACGAATTTTGAATAACAAATGTTAGGAATGTTTATTCTATCACCTAGATACGTCAAATTACAACGAGATATTTTTTTTTTTTCTGTAAACGCCGAAAAGGGCAAAAATGATATAATTTTAAATATAAAGGTCGCCCTCTTGACACCAAAATAAGTTTTCTTCGATAACTTTCCAAGATATATTCCAAAATCTTGGAAAAGAGGATAAGAGGACGAGTCGAAGAATTGCTCCAAGGGGAGCTTTCGTGAAAATCGGAGCAGCCAAGACCTTATTTTTGCAATGAGACAGTTTTTTGAAAAAGTCCTAGAAAAGGAAATGTCTCTGTGCTTTATCGATCTAATTAGGTAGCTCTGTTTTACCAGATAAGTTTTAATTAAGTTCTATATAAGTTCTGTATTTAGTTTATGGCAATCCTATTACATCTGAATCATTATACGTATTTTAAATTGTAATAATAAAGCATATTCATTTTAATACCGTCGACGCTACTTCACCCAGATGCACTATATATTTATGCATATTATATTGATGGTTAAATTAATTAGAAAATTGATAAACACACCAAAACCTTTTGAAAAGAATCCAATTAAGAATAAAGTTACGATGTTTAAATAAATATCAATTCCAGTAATTATCTTAAATGATTAATCTGGCAACCCAAACACAGCAAGTGTGAGAGTACAACAGCTAATAATATGATACAATAAAATATCATAAAATAAATCTGCCTATAAAAACGTATATAGAATTTTTTTTCTCATAGCTACCTCCAGCTAAGTAATATCTAGTCGGATTTCTGGGTAAAGATCTAGTTATTCAAAGACATCTATAATTAATGAGGAAACCAATTTGCTAGTTCACAATGCCTGCGATGAAATCTGTGTAATTTGTAAAGCTATGTAAATTAATGTAAATCCGGCTGGCTGGTTCTTAGAGTGGGCTGACATTGCGGTCTAAGATATCCGCCAGCAATTCATGAAAATGCAACAGTAGCTCCCCCACAGTGGAACTCACTGTATTAGTTTTTTCTCCTAGGCTCAACAGACCTGGTTCAAACGTTCTGCCAGTGGGACTTCTTCAAATATAAACTAGGAAACCAATAAAGGATATACCTACAGTCCCGGTGAATAAGTAGTTACATAAAGAATAAAGCTTCTCCAAAAAGAGCTCCTTGTCTTAAGGGAGTGGGATCGGGTTATAAGTGCATGAGGAGCTAGGTTGAAAAAAAGAGTTATTGCTTATATTACAACTCCATTTCAAACCAAAAACTAAGATAATGACACGATTCCGCATCACTCAATAAACTCTCTCTGGACAAAAGTCTACTTAACTTCTTATTCACCAGTGCTCCAGACACTGAAACTTGATACATACGTTCCAAAAGTATAGTCGATGTAAGCTTATTTATTTAATGTCCCTTACGTAATAACTCCTAACTTTACATTTAAATTATTATTGATAATAATAATGTATTAAGATATTAATAAAATGGATAGAGACGGAATTTTATAAAAAGTTAGAGATAGTTCATAGATAACAAATCAGCTGTAAATCTATTCTATCTATGCTACGACATCAAGCAAACGTGTAGGTGATGTAAAGCAGTATACAGTAGTATCGTCCCTTAACAACGAATTAGGTTGCTAGTAGCTGCTAGCCTAAAACGTATATGAGAGGAAATATCGTCTATCCGTAAAATACCAAAGTAAACCAGGAACTAGTAGCAAGTTTAAGAAGATGAACTGACGGCGCGTCGTCCATACACAGTATCTTCCGGAAGATAAAAACCTCTGAACACTCATTGATTGTTTGTTTGTTCATTTAACACCACTTTATGCTGCTGTCGCTAATTGGACGATGCTACAGTGGGAGCTCTAAATTAATTAATCTACCCAGGTTTAATCAGGATAGGGATTTTTAACGAGTACCTGACATAGTACAGGCTCGGGACCCCCGTTTAACGTCCGTTCCGAAGGACGGCGTAACAAAGGATTTTTTCTCCCTTAAAAAATCCTAGGGTCACCAGCCGGGCTACGAACCCGCGATCTTGGGCTTAGTAGTTTGTTACGCTAAACACTAGACCACAGGTGACCGTAACACTTTGAAATCAATGAGTTTTCAGAGGTTCTCGCCTTCGGCTCGTGCGGTAAAATTCACTCGGGTGTTATAAAGCGGCACTTTTCTCACTTGTCAAATAAATAACACTTTTCTAAATGAACATCTGGGACTTCAAGCGTCTGTCCGTGAGCTTTGTTTATTGTTATTGCAAATGCTGTTTTCAGGGAAAACTGTACTCTTTTAAAATGAAAAGGCAAATCAGTCGGAACTATCGGAATACGGGGAATCAAAGCATTCTATCCTTTTGCCATTCCAGTCATGATTGTAGCTTTTATAATGTTGTGTCCCAGATGCGTTATTTGTAGCTGTTGTAGCATTACATAGTCTTGGCGCGTCAATGTTTTTCATCAATAGGACTGGAACACCAACTTTCAGCCTCAACTAATAGGAAGGCACTCCTGATAAATCTAAGGAGTTGAGAAACTGTATAGGATATGATGTGACATGTTAATTGTCCATAACATTGTCTACTGAGAGGTATTCGACAATATCCCCTCCATGTCTGACATGATTTGTTCGTTTATTTGGTTAGCTATCTCATTAGTCGGTGCCAAAATGTCCCTTTCATACAGCTATTCTAGATTGCCCAAATTTATTTGAAGATCAGAATAGACATTATTTTTTAGATCATCTGTGTTATCGACAATTTGACAGAACTCACATCTCAGTGTAATCATATCGTTACTGTCTGTTGGCAGACAATATTCTCAGATTTTTAGAAGAGCAGCTGCATATTGCCCTGCTAGAGAATAATTGTGAAGTTTTACTCGCGTATTTGTAGTGAGACAAAACTTTTTTACGTGTACCCATAATACAGATGATTTCAAACAGGCATTTATTTTATGTGCCGGTGTACCTAAAGTAATAACCGGGAGAGTCTGTCTAAACTCACCAGCTAAAAGTACGACCATCTCTCTCATGATACCCTGATTGCCTTTGATATTTTTCATTGTGCGATCTAGTGCTTCGAATGTCTTTTATGGGACATCGTACATTCATTCATCCCAAACTAACAGCTTTCACTGCTGTAACATTCTTCCGCGTTCACCGCTAATGTTACACACTTAGCTTTTGCTAATGTTACATACTGGTATTTCCTCATAAGCTAAGTTCAATGGTAGTTTTAGAACTGAATGCGTTGTTCGTGACCCACTAAGTAGCATAGCAGCTATTCCAGAGGAAGCTACTGTAACAGCAAATCCTTTATCTTTCTTGATTTGGGCTAATAGTAAATTTAAAATATAGGTTTTCCCAGTGCCTCCTGAATCACTCAAAAAGAACAAACCTCCTTCGCTACTGACAACTTTTTGAATAACTTTGTCAAAAACTAATCTTTGTTCTGAATATAAAAGTGGAAGGGCTTCTGTTATTTGTTGCATTAAAGAAACAGTATCGCAATCCAGTTCTCGCATTAAAGCACTACTAACTTCTCCAATTCTTTGTGGTCTGCTCAATCCAAAATCGGATAAATTGTTTACAGTAATAGTAATCACTTGGTCTTCAACCTATGTTAGAGCGTCATTGTAAATTAAATCATTGTATGAAGCATTCGGATTCTTTTCTTGTAATCAGTGTAAAATATCATCCGCCACGTCATTTTTATACTTTTCCCACAATTCTTGAGGGTTTGAAAGTCCACATGTCGCAGATTTCCATTGTGCAGCCTCTTTCAGAGTTGTATCCCAATGATTACTATTCTCTAATATGCCTTTTCTCTCACATGCCTCTTGAAATGTTGAAAATTCTTGATTATTGAGCTTTTTGAGATCTTTGAAAGAGGTTGGCCCACTCAAATGGTGTAAAAGCATTAAACCATATGTTTATTATTTATTTCAAACTAAATCAATTATATTAAATAATTCCCTACTTCAACCCCTTACAACCCTTTTTTCGCATTAAAAAGTAACTTATGTCCTTTCTCAGGCTCTAAAATATGTCTGTACCAAATTTCATCCAAATCCGTTCAGTAGTTTTTGCGTGAAAGAGTAACAAACATACATCCTTACAAACTTTCGCATTTATAATATTAATATAGGATTTTCAATATAAATCATAGATTGCCTTATTGAAATTGCATATAGGAATACAGAAAAAATCAACATGCTAAAAAAACATAATTTCGGAATTCGAAGGGCGAATAGCAGAAAGAGATTTTGTATGTACAAATAAAAATTGACAATAATAAACTATTTATTTCTGCATACTGTACGAATGCCACTTGGCTTATATTCCCTAAGGGATTCACATGGAAGCGTGGACGAAGAAACCGCCAACTGAAGGAACTCATGGTTCATATACGAGTAACTGTAGCAGATCCTTGCTCCACAGACGTTTCAGGCACCATGTCGATGCTGTGGTAATGTTTCTGTCGGTAACGTCTGCACCAGTACATTTGGGTGTTCAGCAAAAATTTTTGCAGCGTTTCATGATCCTGTCAGTTAAAATACAAATAAATTTAACCCGTCAGTTCCCTCAAGTACCTACAGGTGCATCATTTTATTTTTCATTTAATTCTGGTTCTGTCTCAGTTACTGCTCTTCCAGAGCCATTTACCGGTTAAAAAACAGATTAGCATTAGTTTCCATGCCTCTCCTACAAAGTTTGTGCAAGATAATTACTCTCTTATCGGTTTAGAACTGAGAGGTTCTCCGCCTGGAGGTTAGCTTTTTGAGTTGTCGAGTCGTTTCTTTAAAAAATAAGACAAACAACGTAAGTTCACATATTTATGTTGTTGGAATGTCCTTATAAATGTATTAAGGTGTAGAGTAGTTTTTTTTTGAAAATATTCGTTTCTTTGGTATGAACTAGAACTAAGTCCACCTGTAGTGCTTATGGGCGCCCAAGGTTCACTTTAGTGCCTTATATATCTAGAGGATTTTTGAACAGTATTTCAGGTCCTTGGATGATTATATGTGTTTCTTATTGTAACTAAAATTTAAAACTGTTTTAACAAAATTAAGTTAAGATTTTTCAGTAGTTTGAGGTTATTTCAAGCATTGAATGAAAAATATATTGGTGGTACTGGGAGTATTTTGGAAAATAGGACTGGGAAATGTTCATTGGAAGAATCAAAAATATTTTTGAAAAACCCAGGGGATCTATGTTGCCATTGTATAAAAAAGAGTTGGGGATAACTAAGTGGAACGATAATAATATAGTAACGGTGATATCTAATTGCCATGGAGTTGAGCCGGTGACCAAAGTTGACTGGATTGGAACTGTTTATAAAAAGAAAATGAAGATTCAAGTTGATTGTCCAAACGTCATAAAAAAAAAATTTAAATTTATTTATTGATATTTACAACTGTATTACAATAATACATCAAGTAAATGGGCTAAGCGATACATAAAAACATGTGAAAATGACAAGTAGAGAAACTACCCACTGGTAGTACTCAAATCACAAGTTCAACTAAGAAGTCACGGGGCCATTTTCTTTTCAGACGCCTCGGGGGATTATCGGGAATTGAAGTGGAAGCTAAGTTTGAAACTAGAGGGTTTGAGTGGAAATGAAGTTTGTTATGAAAGGATAGATAGCGGGTTTGGGCCAAATCAGCAACAAATGGGACATTAAGGTCATTATGGATGACTTTATTCTTAACAAAATTAGGAGCATTAAGGATTTTACGAAGGATTTTGGATTGTAGGGAATGGATATGAGAGGTATTCGATGGCTTAGTTTAAAAATTAAAGGAAGTTTTCAACTTCAAACCCCTTTTAAATCTCGAGTGCCAGAAGCACCTAGAGGTGCATACTCATTACTTTAGAAAGTATGGTCAAAATTTGAAGGTAAACATTACAAGACACTTAAATTAAGCTTAGACAATATGAATGAATTTTTTTTTAAATCTGTACCCAAGACCTTATGGGAACTGACGAGTTAAGATGATGAAATTATAATTTTTTGCTAATTGCTGTACTTTTTTATAGAAAGGATTTTATAGATTGCTAAATTGTAATAACATAAATCTGATAAAAAAACTAATATACTACTGTGTGTACTTAATAATTTATTATATTAATGATTTACTGGTGTAAGTAATTAGTAATTTATTAATACCTTGATTTCAATACGAAAAATAAGCATATCCTAAAATGCTAAATTAATTTTTTAGTTGTTTAACGCTTCCAAGTTTTCCTTTAATTCTTTTAATATAACACTCAAGCCGAATACGTTTGTTATATCATTTATTCCGCTTATATGGCCTATTGGTGGATGTAGTTTAAAAATAAAATGAATGAATGCTGAAATCGTCCCACTCAAGTCATATTAACTGTTTGTCCTCCCAATGGTTGTCAGATGAATAATTGGCATGGATGTATAAAGAATAAAATTAAAAAAAAAAGTTTTAGTCTATAAAAATCGTCAATATGATTTTTATAGACTAAAACGAATAGAATTTTCAATGATATAATTCACTTTGAGAAAACTAAAGTCTGATAGGTATTCTATGCTTTTGACTGAGCAACCAACCATGAAACATTTAATCAGAAAGTAAGTTAATTAAATCTATCAAACTTAACGTAAATGTGAGAGAAGTTTAATTTACTAAAACCGGAGTTCGACTTTAGACTTCGTGGAGTAAGGACGTGCTATTTGAGCTCCTGAGGATTAGCGCTTATATACTTTCGATAAGTATATAATTCCTTATATCAAGAATTATTTTAATTTAATTTGTTTTGGTTTTCTCTTTCTTTATCTCTTTTGAATAGAGGATATTTATTTATTTTATATTACATATTTTTCTTTTTATGTCTATCGGCAAGAATAGCCGAATCTCCCCCTTTTAAACGGAAAAAAGGAAGAGTTAGACCTTCTCAATCGGGAATCACCGAGAAAATTAGTAAACAAAGTATTAGATTCCTTATAGTTAAAAGAGATGAAAAAGATACGGACGGGACCCTTTTGGATTTTAAGAAAGTGTCCCCATTTTTCATCGATAAAAGTTTAAAAAACGTTGTAGGCGATGTTAAGCTTTTCTTCTATTTTTCTAGAAAAAACTGAGAGACGGTTCAATATTAGTAGAAGTATTTTCAGATAATCAAACTGATAATTTTCTGAAATGTAAAAAATTTTCAAATAATTTTCCCATCACAGCAGAGCCACACGGCACATTAAATCATAGCAAAGGTATAATATGGTGACCAGATCTTAGCTATTGTAAAATAGAAGAAATTAAAATCACAAAATGTAGTAGGTGTTAAAAGAATGTCTTATTTTAAAAATAACGAAAAGCATGACAGCCATAACTTTCTTCTAACCTTATCCTCTAACGATAATCCCACACTTCCAAACGAAATACAAATAGGCTTCTACAATGTAATTGTGAGGCAATTTATCTCAAACCCAACTCGTTGTTATGTATGCCTTAAATTTGGCCACACTAAGACAGTTTGTAAAAAAGAGCCACTATGTAGATTTTGGGGTGAAATAAAACATGAAGGGTCAGATTGTAACAGCACAATAAAATGTGTAAATTGTTCCGGACAGCATGACTCTTTTTCAAAAAAATTGTCCTGTTTTTATTAAAGAAAAAGATATTAGGGGCATCCAAGAGGCTGAAAAAATAACTTATAATGCCGCAAAAAAAAAAAAAAGAATTATTACATCCACTATCGACGCAGGTGACATTTTCAAATATTTTTAAGGCTAAAAATTGTGTTAGTGTACAAACTGATGACAGTCTATTTGAATTTAAAAAAACAGAAGAACCAACAGTAAAAATGACACCCATACCGATGAACAGCAAAAGATGAATAATCTAGCCGAAACCCCCACTCCACCAGCTCCCCGCCACAACCCATCCTCCCATCCTTCCGTCCCTCCCTACCTTCCCTAAATAAGTGATTACCTTCCGTAACAGCCGCCAGCACAATCATCGGCTAATACTACGGAAGCTATCCCAGTAGCCCGCGAGTCTCCCTCAGGCTCAAAGGTTTTAACCTCCAAAAAAACACCTCTGGTGATCTCGCTTCTCCCCATAGTAACCCTGACGATCAGCAGGGAGAATGGACCTTAGTAAGAAGAACCAGAAGCAGATCGCGCAGCAGAAAGCAGAGTTAAGAAAAAATGGACACCGATCGAAAACGAAATTTTAGTTAAAATAAATTTTTATAATTTCCTTCTAATAATTTAATTTATTATATAGCGATAATTATTATTTCTTCTTTATTTTTGTTAATCTTTCTTTTAAATTATTTTTATCTAGTTCTTCTTTTCATTTATTCAGTTACTATTTCTCTCTTCAAAACATGATTTTACCAACTAACGTCATTGTAATGGCTTAACCGAAAAATACGAGGAACTGAAACTGATTATTAATAAATACCAACCAGTAGCCATTTGCTTTTAAGAAAGCAAGTTGCTTTCTAATAAAAATTCCACTTGTAAGAATATAATATTTATAGAAAAGATTTTGAAAACAGCAGTCGAGCATGTGGTGGTGTGTTGATAGATGTACATAAAAGGGTTGCATCTGAGTTGATACCGATAAACACTTCTCCACAGGCTATAGTTGTAAAAGTATTCCTCCACTTCCCTGTATTTCTATGCAATATTTATCTTCCTCCAGATAATTTCGATGAAAAAGATTTCCTTAATATTTTGAATAGACTTTCATCTCCCTGCATTGTTATGCACTCATTTAACATTACTATGTTAATGGCCACCACACCTCTTGGAGCTCTCCACATTGTTCAACTCGCGGTAATAATGTCAAGAGAATTATAGATAAAACTGATTCAATTATTTTAAATACTGGACAATCTACCTATTTAAGCCCAGCCTACAATACTTTCACAAGCATAGATATTTATTGGTGTTCCCCAAGTATCTTCACTCACTTAAGCTGGAAGGTTTCCAAAGATCAATTTGCAAGTGACCATTTTCCTATAATTATTAATTTCATCCATAACAACACCGGAGCCACAAATCATCCTCGGTGGATCATGGACAACCTTCCAAAATAGTATTACAATAACCGAATCTGCCACTCACAATTCCGAAAAGTTCCTCCATAATTATAACAAAACAGGTACAATGGTACGACAACGAGTGCCGGTTAGCTATCAAGAAAAGAAGAAGGGCACTTAAACTATTTCAAAAGGAACCCACTCTAAGTAACCTCATAGAATACAAGAAAAATATCAATATCCCGCCGGATTATTAAAAATAAAAAGAGAGAATCGTGGGAAAATTTTCTGAATAATATCTCAAGCAGTACATCTCAGATGTGGCTGTATGGAATATACCAATGCCACCCCTATTGGGGAAAAAGGAACAAAAAAAAAAAGAAAAAAAAAAGCAGTACATCACACAAGCTATTCTGAAAAAAGATTGAGAGCATTTCAGGAAAGTACATAGACGATCAGCCTACGCTTCTAATTAATGGAAAAATAGAGCAAAATCCTGAAGATTTAGCTGAATACTTTGCAGAATTTATTTCAATATCTACACACCTCAAACACATTCCATACCACAAGATTTGGAAATAGATGAAAAGAATGCCCAAATTGAAAACATGTATAATCTTCCGTTCACCGCATTGGAACTAATGCCCAATATAAATGAGCTGAAATCGTCATCACCAGGGATCGATGAGATTCATAACGACATACTCAAAAATCTACCTAAACCGGCTATAGGGGCACTTCTTGGCCTTTACAATTATATTCGGACCACTGTAGACTTTCCTGAAATCTGGAGGAGGTCCAGTAATACCGATATTGAAACCCACCAAAAATAAGTTGGATGCATCAAGCTACCGGCCCATCACCCTCACGAGTTTCCTATGTAAGCTGATGGAAAAGATTGTGTTAAGAGGCTTACCATAATAAGAGGATATTAGAGAAAAAATAGGTTATTATCGAAAGTGCAATGCAGATTTAGAACAGGACGCTCTACCATAGACCATTTAGTAGCGATGGAATATGAAATATTAACTAGTTTTGCTGAAAAGAAGGAATGTGTAGGCATGTACTTCGATATAGAAAAAGCCTATGACAACCTGTATTCATCCTCCTACAGTTACGAGAATGGGGAATCAGAGGACGCCTTCTCGTATTCATAACAAATTTCCTGAGAAGCCGAACCTTCCAAGTCAGAATAGGAAACTACGTATCATCAGTTAAGGAAATGAACAAAGGAATTCCTCAGGGATGCGTTTTGAGCTGCATCCTCTTTGCCATAGCTATTAACAAGGTAAAATCCTCAATAGAAAAAACTAAATGCGTCCTTTTTTCCAAACATAGAACTCCGAATCCCTCTTCAGAGCTAACCTACAAAGAAAGGAAACTAAATTTTGTATCGAATGTCAAGTTTTTGGGATTAATTTTGAACAGCAAACTGGACTGGAAAGGCCATATCAGGTGGCTAAAAGAAGATGATCTAAAAAGGCTAAACATACTAAAGGTTCTAGCTGGATGTTCATGGGGAGCCAATCGAGCGAGCATCCTAAAAGTACACATCTGTTTGATAAGATCTAAATTAGATTATGATAGCATCGTGTAATCCTCAGAAAATCTAAAGCTCTCAGCTTAGGACTCAATCCACCATGAGGGCATCCGTCATGCAAAAGGTGTAAAGTTACTTTTAGTATAGTTTTCCTAATCTAAAAATGTTTATGAATGTTTTATTCTGCTAATCATCACGATGAAACTCCCGAAATTGAAAATAGTCTAAAAACCAGCTGGCGTTTACGATTAAATGGATTGGTGAAATGCAAACAGATATGGAACAGGCAGGAATTATGCCAGAAGATATCCAAAGCCATTTAATCAGAAAATCCAAAATTCATAAATGGCAAGTTGACCAAGAGGAGAAACAATTAAAAAGAGACATTATTTTATAATAAACCCTTCCTATGTTGTTAGTATACACAGAAGAAATGTCGAAGACCAACTAAATCAATAGAATTGATAATCTAGGGATATATCTGGAATCTGGAAATGGTAACCATTCCTTTACAGTTGCCAGCTTGTCAACTGACCAAGTTTATGTTTACTGGAATAAACTGGCGTAGGATTAAACAAACACAACCTCAGTGTTTGTGTCTCTCTCCTCTACTACGTGCCAGTGTTTTCAAACAAAGTTTTTCTTATCACTGGTAGATGATTCAGTTAGAGATCTATTCTTGGATCGTTGAGTAATACATATTATTCAGATTAAAAGCGTTGTTTGTAGCGAGTCATTAGAGGCATTCCGTCTGAATTTCGGCAACAACTATCAAAGGGGAATGACCCATTGGCATTTCATATAAATGTTCAACTTCACTATTGCTTAATTATACCACAACATAGAAAAAAAAACCGCCACATTTCAAGGAACCAAAAACATTTGTTTCTGTGCCTCAAAAACCCTGAAAACACAAAACAAATAATCATTGCACCAAAGTATAGTCTGGTTCGGTGGTTCGAAATTCGAAATTTCCAGTCGCTAAACCCTCGTTCTCATTATGACTGAAAAAGTACCTGGAAATCTGCACCCAATGTCTCTCGTATCAAAATACCTATTTCAATAAATAAAATTGGGAGGCATAAATAAATAAACTGATCCATATCACCTGTAAATTTGAAGTACAAGTCGAGTGAGGTTTGGAATATATTGCTTTTGAGGTTCTGTGACCATCACGATTAATTGCAATACTGTACGACATTTATTGGTTGTGCAATGAGGTGCACTTAACCACCAGGATTTACCCAGTTAAAGGTACCCACTCTGTAGAGACCGCAATCGGGGCATTAACTGATTGAAAATGTATCAGCTGGTTTTGAATCGTCACAGCAACTCAGAACTCTACCACTGAACTATCCCTCTCCCTATTCAAATTCAAATAGTCAAAATAAAATTTTGAACTTTAAATTGATATAAAACGTCGAAAGTAGCTGGAAAATTATTCATACCAGGAGTGGTGTTATTTCAATGATGTAATTTTATTATAAACTCGATTCAAAGTTTTGTAAAACTCTTTTTAAAATTTTTCTTTATTTATCTTTCAAGGGTCTGTCCTTAAAAGGAACAAATTTACCGATTTAAACCCATTTTTTCTTTAATCGCCCAGTATAGATAGAAATTCCTTTAAACTGTTGACATTTTTGATTCAACTGATTGCAATGTCGAAGCTAAACAAATGTAGTTGTGTAAAAAAAAACTAGGTGCCCTAGACATTTTTCTAAGAAAAATCCGGCCTTTGATCCCTCATGCATTAAATCCGCCCTAATCGGAATAAATAGCCAATGGAATAATTTAACGGCAATCGAATGAGCTCGCCCTTAAAGTTACACCCTCTGAATAATTTAACTAGGAGCTAAATCCACCCTTTTCCGACTCCTAATTCCTTTTGACACGCATAATTAAGTGCTAAAACGCTTCCTAATACATAATTAATTATCGAATATCATGAATTTTAATTTCTTTCAAAAGATATCTCTGGTCACCAGTTATTATAAGATCTAATAATTTTTTTAATTAATTTTAAGAGCACATAAATAATTAAGAATATATTCGGTGGAAATTCTGAATGAATTATTCAGTTTCTCAATCATGACTATAAAGTAATATTTTTATATTCCTATAAATTGAATAGTGAATTTTTTTCTGATTCTCACATTATTAAAATTTTGATTTTAAAAAATCTGGATGCAATTTTTTTTTATATCTACTGGATTATAGTTCTCGAACAGTTGTTCTGGTATTTTCTTCCACCAAAGTTCGGAGAATACCGTCCAAGAATATCAAGAACAGAACTTCTTCCACGGCCTTCGTAGTCTTCAAGGCTTAAGTCTCCCTCTCGAAATCTCTAGAACCACCGTTGAACAGTGCACTTACTTACACTGCTTTCGCACCAGAGTTCGTTGATGTTTCCGACTGTTTAGGCCTGATTCAGGCCGACCAGTTTGTTTGTTTTTAAAGGATTTTGAACTCTTCCTCTTTTTCTTTATCTTCCTCCTCTGTCCCAACTCAGTGTAGAGGGGTCTCAATCCAACCCTGCCAGGCTTCACGGTCCCTGCAGAGATGTTTTAGTTCCTGGAAAGTGTGTCCTCCAATCCTCAGGACATATCCTTCATATACAATCCTAGGCCTTCCGCGTGGCCTCTTGCCAGTGGGTCGAGCTTCCATCACCTTTCTAGGTTCCCGGTCCTCGCTCATTCGACAACCATGGCCACAACATTTTTAAAATGTCGTTTCTCTAGGATGGTTTTCAGCGCAGGAATTTTTAGCTACGCTCTAACCCTTTCATTTCTTACAAGGTCTCTTCTCGATTTTCCTACGACCCTACGTCAGTATCTCACCTCAGCTCCAGTTATTCGGCTATCTGCTTGTTTAGCATTATTCAGCTCTCGCTCCCATAGGTAAGAGTAGGGAGGTATACTAATTTGTAAATATGGAGCTTCGTCTCTAGCCCCACATCTCGATGCCCAACAATACTGTTGCAAATGTTATAGATTTGGTTAGCTGTAGTAATTCTATTTGCTGTTTCCCTGTATGTTCATTTTGGAGCCCAAGTAGAGAAAGTTCTCAACTACTTCCTCACCTTTACAAATCACCTCCGCTGTCTCCTCCTCATCTCGGGACAGGACCAGTACCTTACTCTTTGAGGCAACGATGGCCATTCCTTTTTGCTGAGGTTCTTCCTGCCATTTCAGTAGAGCTAGCTGTAGTTTGTCTTTTGTGTCACTAATGAGAACGATACCATCGCATACAAGAGTGACTGGCTCAGTATCGTCCTCATGTTCCACTTACCTATAACTGTACTTATAACTTTCCTGTTTTCATCTGTTCAATAGCCAGTTCTACTTCTTCTTCATTAATGGATTCTTCGCGGACTTCGTAGATCGTCTGTCCCCTTTGTTCTCTAGCTGCTTCTTCATTAGCGAAGAGATCTAGGTAGTTTCTACGCCATCTATCTATCTAATATTTTACCTGTTCAGTCAGCAATTCATCGTTATTTCTCACTGGCTTGGCTCTTTTTCCCTTCAAGAATTTTGATATTTTCCCTGTTATTGTCATCTAGGCTCTTCCCGAATTCTTTCCATGATATCCTTCTTTTGTGCGTTAACTACTGCTTTGGCTTCATTTCTGGCTCTTTTATACTCAGCAACGTTATCAGGTGTCTTATGGCGTTGGTAGAACTTCCATGCTTGCTTCTTCCGGTTTATAACCAATTTCACATCATCATTCCACCATTTGCAGCGTTTGCCTTTATAGGAGAATATTTGTAGGCCACATATCTCCTTAGCTGTTCTCCAGATAGTTGTTTTGAGTGCGATACATTGTTTCTCTGCGTCTCCGTCCAAATCTAGACCTCTGAGTCTTTTTTCCAATTTGGCAGAATATAGTTTTCTCTAATCTGGATCATCCTTGCGGCTTGGGCTTGGGGCTTGCGGGTCCTGGTATCCGCAACTAACAACAGATGGTCTGTGCCTGTTGCTGCTCGTCTTATTACTTTCACATCTCTAAAATATTGTCGTATCCCTCGATCATAAATAAAATAGTCGATGAGACTATTTCCAACTGCGCTTGACAAAGTAATTTTATATGCCCTCTTATGTGGGTAGAAGGAATTGCCTACTAAGAGATTATTGTCGACACAGAAATAAATCAATCGTTGGCCATATTCGTACTTAACAACTTCACCTCCATGAGCCCCCATCATATATAAGGAAATATCCCTCATCCAGCTCTACCTCTCCACTTCCTTTCCTCTTCAGCTAAGCCACTTCTAATATATCCACCTTATATTTCTTCATTTCCTCCACTAGCTCGACCTCTTTTCCTGTCTGTGATTTTATATTCCAGGTTCCAAATCTTAGATACTTTTCCGTACCACGTCGTTTCCGTTTAGACAGTCCATTTGTTCCGAGGCCATGTATGTTTCTTTAAACCAGTTTTACTCCTCTACGGGTGATTGCCCCAGCAGAGAAGGGCCGGATACCTCGGGACAACTGGGGCCATTATATACCCAATGGCCTATGGGTCTCCCCAGGGGAGGAAACCCTGGGGTTTGTACTGTTAATGTCCTTGCGTTAGGGTTAATGTAAGGTGTACAGTGTTCTGAGAGTATTAGTGAGTGTACTGAACTCGGGAAACCGGGGGAGCGATAATCACAACTAGCTGCGCACTTCAGCTAGCCCCTGCGGCAGATTTTGAACTCGTAAAGCAAAATTTTGCAAAAATCACGCTTTGACATCTTAGTAAAGACTGAATTATTTCCACGAATCAAAATGTAGAGAGGTAAACAAATATTTTATTTGAAAGAGGCTAATAAGTGTTCGCATTTATAAAAGTCAAAAGCTTAACAAACATAAACATTTTACATGTGGAAGAAAATGGTCCGGGTGGGAGTCAATAAATTTCTCTAGATAAGGAGAAATGTTTATTAAGTAGCCAACGTTTCGACCTACATTGCAGGTCTTCTTAAGCACTGTCGGGGGGGGGGGGGCTCGATGTTAATCCATCACTGTTTCCTGACACTTTAAACATTTTAATATTTGTATTTTAAAGAAAATATAAAATACAGAAATATTATCCAGACAACCCAATAATAGACTTGATCAGTTCATGAGACAAATAAAGGAATAGAATTTTTACCCCACCATGAATGGAGCAGAGCAGCATGAATTCACCACAGTTTTGTACCCAGGGAAGGATACGTATACTCTCAATAGAATCAAGAAGTAAAAAAACACGAGAGATAGTAACCTTGGTCAAAAATAAACTTGGGAGTCGGTTATTTTGTAGCCTGAACAAACAAACTAACATACTAAAAGCTTTTTCAGTTCCTTTTTCAGGAACGAACCCTGTGTAAGTTTGTCGGGTAAAATAACTTATTCCATTATTCTCCTTCCCAATGTCCTTGCTACATCAAGATCCGACAATAATATTGAGAACTGAAGATATGAAGACGCCAGTACCTAGCCAGGAAGTATATAAGAACAGTATCAATAATAACGATCAGTTGAACTGTAAATTTTGAAAATGGCTTTCTCGTATTATATCTCCCTTGGGATTCATTCTAAGTTAACTTATTGTCATCATAACCTTGTTATCAAAATAAAAAACCGATTTTTATTAATATTATGTAATTATATATCGAATATCAACAGTTCTAATTTCTTTCTAATGATATCTCTAGTCAGTGGTTCTTTTTAGATCTAAAAAAAAATAATTTTTCAACATGAGAGCACAAAAACAACTAATCAAAATATTCTCTTCAGACATTCTAAATAAACTCTAAACTAAATATTCTAGTAGTAGTTGTTTATTTAACGTCACTTTATGCTGCTATGGCTAATCGGACGATGCTACAGTGGGAGCTCTAAATTTTGCCCTATCCAGGTTTAAATCAGGATTTCGGATTTTTAACGAGTACCTGACATCGTACTCGTAACTATGTCGGGTAACGGCTCGGGACCTCCGTTTAACGTTCCTTCCGAAGGACGGCGTAACGGCGGGTTTTACTCCCTTAAAAAAATCCTTGGGCCACCTGCCGGGCTACGAACCCGCGATCTTGGGTTTAGTAGTAGCTAACCACTAGACCACAGGTGGCCGTCTAAATATTCTATTTAGACTTTATATTTATTAAGGGATATTTTTATATTCTTTTTAATAGACAATAATATAACATACGTATTGTTTATATCTGTAATTCCCACTATTTTACATTTTTCATTTTTAAAATATAATAAAGAAAACGGAGAAGACAGAGCTACAGTGATGATAGAAAAAATAAATAAATCTAAGTGACTAAGAAGTTAAACAGAAATTCTTTCTTTTTTTTCTGAAATCCATCACGAGTTTAATTATTTCATTAAAAAGAAAATGATAATGTAATATACAAGCAGCAAATAATTAGTAAAAGTGTTATAAAGTTTTTATTATTAATTATATACCTTTTTTTTTTTCCTTTCAAAGTAACCTTTTGGAAGGACCGTCTATATAATGTGCTAATAATATACCTACATAAAATGGAAATATTTGGGTTTATAAAGTTAATGTTGACCAACGAAATAAACCAAAAATTACTTCCAAATTTGTACTGGATCAAATACACCTCTCCGAACCGTCAAATTTTATATTTTTTTATGAAATATTAAGAATAAAAATGTTGCATTTCAAATGTTTCTAGCGTGAAGATAAGCATATATACAAAAATAAGCAAGTCTCAAGTATTATTGAAAAATAAAAACAAAACAAAGGTATTTCATTACAGACAATTAATAATAAAAAGAGACCAACAAAATTATCACAAGTACCAAGTTTAGAAGAAGCAATTATACTCCATATTGGTAAAAACCACTTTAGTGATCAGAAAATATAGCTTCTGCAGGTGTCGGTTGACAATGTAACCTATGTCCATTATTGAATCGAGTTGAAATATAATTTTAAAATTGTATGAATGTCCTATCTATATCCTATAAAAGTCCACAATAATTGTAATTATAACATATCTGAAAAAAACTAAATTGATTTCATGATATCCTTTGATATACCATGAATGAATACTAAAATAATTTAATTTATTATAATTTTTTAATTATTGCTTTAATTTCTAAATATTTTAATTTTGAATAGAAAAGATTTGCCCCCAGCCGGGATTCGAACCCGGATCTCCGCCTCACCGTGGCAACGCTAAGAAATTGGTTAGAGCGTTTCCACGGTGAGGCGGAAATTCGGGTTCGAATCCCGGCTGAGGGCGAATTTTTTCTCTTTAAAATAAAAATAATTTAAGTATTTTAATACTGTAAACTGTAAACGTTATTGCTTAATTTTGTTTTTAATTTTCGGTAAAATGTATAGTTAGATGTATATATGAGGCATCTTTTTAATTTTCTGTAAAATATATATACAAGATGTATATAATGTCCTTGGCCTCGCATAGCACAAGGCGTATCCTGATGATGTCATCACTGGGAAAACCAAACAGCATTGGCCGGAGAATCATGAAAAAAATATTTGGGTCCTTCAAAGAAGAGCACAGGTGGAGAATCAGAAGCAATGCAGAATTAATGAAATTCTATGGTGGGCCTGATTTATGCTATTAAGAAGAGAAGAAATACTCTTATTATAAGAGACATTATACAGAAATATAATGGACATAAATTGACATAATGGAGATAGTATTATGAATGGAGGAAAAAATATATACAGACGTTGATGGATGGATGCCTTATAAGATGATTTGAGAAGTATTGGGACAAGAAATTGAAGGAGACTGACAACAACGAAGAATGGTGGCAGAGGCTCAGGTCCTGTAAGGCTACCCAATTGTGAATGGGTATCATTTAATGTTATATTTATTACTCATAAAAATTCTGTTTATCCGAAATAATGTGAATAACCATGGGTTGTAGGTGTACGTTTTTTTAAAACTATAAACTACAGAACCTAAAAGGGGGAAAACGTTTGAAGACAATCCAGGATTAATCGAATAGTGATCCTAATACACGAAGTTCTACTTTTTTTACTTATTTCAGTTATCCTTATTTCTTATATAAATAAATTATTGTTCAAATATTACTATTGATAACCGTATTAAATTGCTTGTAACAAGCCTGTCAAGTTGTATCTATTGATATGTCCCAATCCTATGCCGAGGATAGACTTGAAAATTAATATAATGAAGTGGAGAATAGCGTACCTGAGGACTGATAGTGTTGTGGAGAAGTGTTATCTACGAGGGGCTCAAGAGATGAATGATCATTTGCAGCTTCGTTACCGTGTGGTTTAGGCTGGGTTATACACAAGGCTAAAATGTGTTCCTCTATCCTATCGTATTCTAGGGGAGCTCTAAACTACTCAACAGTACCAAGTTCTGTTATCTGCCTCTGGTTCAAATAGGGCGGGAAGCTTAACAATATGGTGGTATTCAGTCTGACCCTCGACCAACTCATTGAAAAGGGGGCTGTCTGGAATTTTAAAAAAACATTAAATATTATTAAATAATGGAGAGAATTATATCATCCATAATTAAAATTTTCCCAAATTAGGATATAATTTTCTAAACATTTATAAGAAAAAAAGAAGTATTTACTTTTTGAAAAACTGGACAATTGACACCTTTTTGTATTCTCGATAATAAAATACAATAGTTGATCATTTTTTAATTAAACCAGGCAATTAAGTTACAAGTTTCATAACTTGGAATAACTAAGGCCTAGTAAGATGTTACTTTAAACCAAAAGAAAAGGGTTTTTAATTAAAACTAGGTCACTTATTATGAAAATATAATTACAATACCATAATTAACAATCTCTGTAACAGTAGGAAGCATTTGAGTCTAGAAATTAAGGCGATGTCCTTCGTGAGTAATCTGGACGCGAACGCGAAGCGAAGCGGCGCAGCGCGAAAAAAACAAGCTGTCGAAATCTACAGAAGTGGCTTACAATACCAAATGCACGTAGGCGCTGCGCGGACGCGACGTTTTGTTTACCAGTTAAAACGTGAAATTGTCATCTTTTTTTTTTTTACATTTTTAGTGAAAAATCTACAGTTTTCATTATGTCGCGTAAATGTGTTAATTGTGCGGACAATTTTTGCTACATACGTATGTGATTAAGTGATCCATAATAACCAAAGATGCTTAACGATTAGAAACTGCTTACTTCCATTATTTTGGAATTAAAATTAAAAACCAAGACAAATAGTGTATACTACATTTTAGTTGCACAACTTGCTCCACAAATTTGATTAAGTTGCTAAACAACTTTTTTGTTAAGCAGCAAATGAGAATTTTGAGTTTAGCTCCACCTTGTTTGTTATAAACTCTTTTGGGACGTTTTGCGTTGATAGAGCATACTTGGTAGTCCAGAAATCCCACTGTAAAGTAAATAGAAACAAATTAACGCTACAAATTCGGGCTACGTTTTAGCAAGCTCATCCAGCAGGAAATTTAAGTAGTTTGATAGATAAAACAAAAGGCGTTAACGATAATCCCGCCTTAAAAACTTCATATTTGAAATTCCGATTTTCACAATGTTGCTCCTTCAGTCATTACGTTTCCTCAGATTAATCCTCATATAACCACAATTTACAATATATGCCTAATGCGGAATCGTTGTTGTTATTGTTTTATTTTAAGGGCGAACTACTACTAATGGTTATTATTTCCCTCACCACTAGAGAATATAAATATTTACAGTATCTAAAAAATTACCACTAGAGAATATACATATTTACATTACCTACATAATTACGTATATACATTCTTGTTACATTATTACTTAGTAAAAATATTGTTACATATTTAAATAATAACATACCATGCTATATTAGGCACATAATAGACCCATATTAACATATTTAATATTATTTATATAAGCTTTATGATATAATATAAAATTTATATAAACATTATACTCATTGATAAACAATAAACATATATACGCATATACACACAAACACATAAACCTGTAAGCAAAAGAAATTCTGTCGTTTAGACTAATATAGATGAAGGTAAAGATAGAAAATATCGATACCTAATATCGAAAAAATAAATACAATAATTCACTTTGTGAATGTTGCTTTGGTCCGAGTTCTTCAATTTAAATTTTATAACAAAAATATTCTAGCATTTGCATCTCCAAGATTTTATATGAATAAATAATATACAAATGTATACGCCAAGATGTATAGTCCGCATTGCATGAGCCTTTTATTACTCGAGGGTACTTTAAGGCTTCTATTGTATATTTTACTACTGTATGAGGGCTCATATCTACAGTCCCGGTGAATAAGTGGTCAAGTCAGATTTTCTCCAGAATGATTTTTTTGTCCTTAAAGAACCGTGGTAATTTTGAACTCCGAAACCGTGCCTTTTGAACTCCTCCTCTAAAAGGTGTAAAATTTATTATTATTCAATATCATTAATATTATTTTATTAAATTAATTGAATTAATTTAATATTATTATTCAATATTTTTAAAAAACCTGTGCCACTACAACCCGTGAACAGGGCTGGGGTTCAGTAGGACACGGTAAAGAATGTACTGTTTCATGGCCAACGGTTGTGCTGGGAGGTGATTTGTCCTAGATCACGTTCTACCGACAGATTTCCCCACCTTATTTTGGATAACCACTTTATAGAGGCTGGATGAGCCCCAGGAGGGTCCTAGATCCCATATGGTCCATCTCCGGCCGCTAACAGACTAAATGAAAGTCTGTTAAATTGGCAGCAGCGGGATTTGAACCAGGATTTTCGGCATGGCAACTCAGTGCTCTACCACTGAGCCACTCCACTTCCCTTGTTACTAATTATTTAATATTAGTAATATTAAACTAAATTTTGAACAACCCTACTCTGTAGATATATGGTAAGGTAAAACTAACTTTATACTACTGCTCGCCGTTTCAGACTACTTCAACATTTCCTCCATTAACGCTCTAAGCTCCCAATTAATTACAAAAGGCTTATATACATGACATTTATAAGACCCATTTGGACTTACGGAGTAGAGCTTCGGGCCTCCATTAAGCCATCGAATTCTTTGCATTCAAAAATCCTTCTAAAATACTCAATGTTCCTTACTTTGTTACAAATATAGTCATACATAATATTTGTTACTGATTTGACCCGAACCTGAAATCAATACTTTGATAAAAGAAAAGAAAACTAAGCTTACATTAAAAAATGAGTTACCACAAGCTTGATTATTTAAGCTTACATTTTGTTATAGCATAAACTGTCACGGGATAAATTTAATATTATGTTTATGTCTACATTAAAAATTCTGTTACAGAATAAGGACAAATATTTTTCATACTTTACGACATAATCCTGGATTTTCGATATAACTTGAACGTCATTGGTGCGCCTTACTGGAAATCTCGGGAAAATATCCAAGGGATATCGTGTATTTAATACTAAAATAGTGTATCTTTTCCAAGTTGATTCGAATGAGGATAAACTCGACATTTAAGTAAACGTGTGATTCGCTTCGAGAATGTTTATTTATAATATACGATTTCACCAGTTAGGTTGCCCTAGAAATCTTTAAATGGGATATATGGGACGAGCCTGATATGAGCGGTGTCAGGTACTCGTTAAAAATCCCCACCTAACAAGGCCAAATTTAGGATTACCGTAGCATCGTCCTATTCCCAATACCAACATTAAGTGGCGTTAAATCAATAAACAAACAAATTACTAAAGATAGATGAGACTTGATTGGATTTATTTTAATCACCTTAAGGTAATACCATTCCTCGCAATCAGCGATATGTGATTGACGAGAACGGGATTTATTAAATGAGTCATTAGTCACTAATAAAACTCTTTGTTGAATGACTTATCAGTAATTAAAGCATTTTAATATACAATCATAGAATAAACTAGGTAGAAAATGGATATAATACTAAATAGACCTACTACGTTTTTACTATTTTATATGTTTTGAATATTCTTTCTGATTTTGGGATAGCAGAGTAATCATTTAAGATGATTACTAAAATTATTATTTCTAACTTTAGACTCAATTGGATTCTTTTCCAAAAGTCTGTTCTTGTGTTTACCAATTTACTCAGTATTTAAACATTCAATATATTATTCATAAATAAATAGTTATTATACTTTATATTTATTATTTAATTATTATTATACTTTAATTTATTATATTTATTGTACTATTTAAATCATTGCTTTAATTTTTAGATATTTTTATTTTGAAGAGAAAAGATTTGCCCCCGCCCGGAATTCGAACTTGAGGGGGGGGGGCGACCCCGGTAGCACAAATGGTTAGATTGTTGCCACGGTGAGGCGGACGACCCGAGTTCGAATCCCGGCCGGGGGCAAATCTTTTCTCTTCAAAATAAAAATATTTATAATGGTTACAGTTTATTAATTCAATTTTAAACAAGATTATTTTAGAAAAGCCATTCTATTCCTTACCTATACATATAATGCTGTATTCCGCTCCACATATTTTCCTGACCTCTGGAATCTATCCATTGTAAAAATGATACCCAAGCCTAAAAAAAAAACAGAATACCCTTCCTCTTACCGCCCTATCGCTCTTCTACCTTGCATGGGTAAAATCCTAGAGAAACTCATCCTCAAACGATTGTACCCCATCCTTGATGCAAATCACATAATTTCAGATCACCAGTTTGGATTCCGAGCATCCCACTCCACTATTCAGCAATGTCATCGTGTGGTGGATGTAGTCTCCTCTGCATTAGAACGTGGATCATATTGTTCGGGCGTCTTTCTTGATGTGGAACAGGCTTTTGACCGAGTCTGGTATCCGGGATTGCTCTATAAACTCCGTAAATTTCGACCGCCTACCTACTTTCTCGTCCTTCAATCCTATCTCACAAACAGAACTTTCCAAGTAAACCACGATAATGTCTATTCATCCCTCTTTTCCCAATCTGCTGGTGTTCCTCAAGGTAGTATCCTTGGCCCAATCCTTTATACAGTTTATACAGCTGACATCCCAACTCATCTTAATACTATCCTTACCACATATGCTAATGATACATGTGTATTATCAGTCAATACCAATCCAGTTATTGTATCCCAAAGCCTCCAATCCCATATCACTGATCTTGAAGAATGGTGCCAGAACTGGAGAATTAAAATAAATTCTCAAAAATCCCATCAAATCACTTTTACCTTACGTCGTAAACCAATGACTTCCTGCCCTTCAGTATCCTTTAATAATATCCCACTTGTGCCTGTAGAACAGATCCGATACTTAGGGTTGCATCTCGACAAACGATTAACCTGGAATACTCATACAAGACTGAAAAGACAAGAAACCGCTCGACGTTTCAGGCTACTTCAACACTTACTACACAAACGCTCTAAGCTCCCAATTAATTACAAAAGACTCATCTACATGACCATCATACGACCTATTTGGACTTACGGAGTAGAGCTTTGGGGCTCCACTAAGCCATCGAATTCTTCTCGTATACAATCCCTACAATCCAAAATCCTTCGTAAAATCCTCAACGCTCCTTATTTTGTTAAGAATATAGTCATCCATAACGACCTTAATACCCCATTTGTTGCTGATCTGGCCCGATCCCGGTATCTATCCTTTCATAACAAACTTCATTTCCACTCAAACCCTCTAGTTTCAAACCTAGCTTCCTCTTCAATTCCCAATAATCCTCCGAGGCGTCTGAGAAGAAGATGGCCACGTGACCTTCTTAGTTGAACATGCGATTTGAGTACTACCAGTGGGTAGTTTCTCTACTTGTCATTATATCATGTCATTATGTATCACTCAGCCAATTTACTTGTTATATTACTGTAATATAGTTGTAAATATCAATAAATAAATAATAAAAAATAACCAAGATTATTAATTTAATATATACATTGAGAAGTACAGTTAATGATTCAGATATAGATATATAAAGCGGATTCCCATAAAATACATAACAGGAAATAAATTACACTTACCTGTGATACAGGGGTAGATTGAGTTTATAGGTCGGTCTTCGCCTGGCCGCCTCAGGGTCTCGCTGTCTTCAGATACCCCTCCGCCCGCATCGTTCGCCGGCTCCGTCTACCGCGTCTTCCTCGACTTCCGTCCTCCTTCTTCCGGATCTGTTCCTAAAGTCTCTCTCAAAGTAGAGTCCTCGGCCCCCCTCTTCCCTTATCTCTTCACCCGCCTTCGCCTCAGCACTTATTGCATTAGTTTATTAATTCTTTAGTTACTACCTCCAACAACTTTACAAGGTTATCTCAATATTCTTGACGCTATCACTTCAATTTCATTAACCGGGTGCATGCTTTGTAATTTGGCATTGTCCAATCTCATAAATTATCCAGTAATCTCTTCCTTTTTCGGACCAAGTACTCTACTTGGTATATTAAGGTATTTTCGAACACCTTAAGACGTTGTTCATACCTCGAAGTCAACTGTAACGTTCACGGTATCAATCTTAGTACACTAAAGTTATATGTAAATGTTATACATACGTATATGTTTATTTGGCACGCCATTACTTCAAGAGGTTCACTGAAGCCTTCTATTTCCTTATATAGGACTTTGAACCTTAACATGATGAGTCTGCTATATTTAATAATTATTTTATAAAAACATCTCCTTTTAATCAATTAATTCACTACGTCTTAATTTTTATAATTAAGCCGTCTTTTCTTTTAATTTTTTTAATATTTTCATTTATTTTTTGTCAAAATCTCTATTTTTATCTTCACCTTATAGGCATTTTGTTTTTTATTTTTTAAACATTTTCATCTTTGTTCACTAAATATCTTTATTGCATGATATCAACAGTCAATTTTTCAAAAATAAATGCCTTTATCATCTATTTTTATAGCCTTGTACTGAATACCATGCCTTCATTACAGTGTGTCGCTTTAACAGCTATAACGCTTCCAACGCCCCCTTTATTTTTATAAATAAAATATGCATAAATGACTAAAATACGGTCTCCGTTCTGATATAAACTGATAATTTGTAGAATGATCTTCGGTGACTTTTGATTTATGTGCAATTCAAAAATCTAGAATAAACAACATCGACCCAGTAGTCTCAGAGAATGACCGTGGACATCAAAGAGATTTTTTCTCATTACTATTTGCTTATTTATTTTTAGTCGTCCATGCTCAGGAAGATAAAACCTCCAATTTTAAAGATATTGGGGATTACAGCACTTTCTTCTTAAAAGGAACGATTTAAATACATTAGAAAAATATCCTATATTTTATTTTATGTAATATTATTTAATAATTGCCTTGTCTTATAAGATAATTATTTCTATATAATATATTTTAGTTACATGTATTAAAGTTGAGCCTAATTATCCGTAGCGATGGCTAAACCAGGAGTAACAGAGTTCAATGACGCGGTCAACTATTTTTGGAATTCCCTATTTCTTTCCTGGAGATGAAATAGAGCTAGAAATCAATAGTTTCTAATCTCCTCGGCGAAAACGTACGTGTGGCAAGTTTTCAATTACTCCTGAGCTAAGCATTTGTTGGTTGTTTGCTGAGCACCAAAATAAGTTATCCAATGAGAAAATCGGATAAAGATTTATAATTGAGATTTATTTGTCATTTATAGTTGGATATAATTATTTATCAATAATATTTTCATTATTTAAAAAAAATAATATTAACAAAAAAGAAGAAGGAAAGATAATAGTAATTTTTTTTTAAGACTCGCCTAAAGGCGAAAGTGTATACAAAAGTAGCTCGATCAAAGCTGAAAACAAAATATTAGTACAAGAATTACTTTAAATTTTTATACAATTAAACAAGATTTTAGACATTTATAATTTAGAACTAATACTATAACGTGAAAGACACCTTGCAATTTCCTGGTTTCTATTTCTTGCATACAATACTTTGGAATACTGGGATTGATAAAGTAAGGAAATAAATTTTGTTTTACATAACACTTTTCAGCCTTAATTTTTATGGTTTTAGTCCGGTTCTGAACCTGAAGTTTCGGGACCACAAATAATTGCTGAATAAACTAACGAAAAATGTGAAAAACTCAATTTTTAAAATTTGGAGTAATCTTTTTTTATTCTGAACACCGCACATAACCTATAAAAGTATCTCTCTCTATAACAGTATCAACTTAATATAAATTAAAGTATGAAATGCAAACTTTTTCGAATTTGTTCCTCTTATTTCGATATATATTATACTACTTTAATAGATACTTTTTATAATACTTATATTTATGTAAACTTTGTTTGTTTACATTTCAGAAACTTCGAATGAATTGTTGTTATCAGAAAAATGATTTGTTATTAAGAATACTAGAAAGCACTAAAGTTAAAAAATTACTGCTAATAATAGTTATTTAATTGTTATTTAACTAAGGGGTGTGTGGTAGGCGTCCAATCTCAAGGTTTTCATTTATTTAATTATTTACTACTCAATAAATAGTTACTATCAGATTTTCAAACTTTCTCTCTCCCGCCTCTCCCTCTGACATTCTCTCTCCCTCTCTCGCTCTCTCTCTCTCTCTCTCCCTCTCTCTCTCTCTCTCACACACACTTTCTCTCACTCTCTCCCTCTCTCTCCCACACACACACACACATAAATATAAACGCAGCATTCTATGCCCGAAACACTTAACGGCAGTAAAGGTTTAGCCTATTTAAACGATTGACAAGTTTAGGTGCACCTGATGTTTTATTATGACACTATATATACTACATTATATTTCAGTAATCTATTTTATTAAACTGCTTAATCATTTTAATTTCATGATATTTGAGATGTATTCATCTAATCCAATAATACAGAAAAAGTTTCTAGAATGGTAAAACACAAGGAATATTAGTTCCAAAAAGAAGAAAAAGTTGTGATATTTGTTTCGATTTAAAACAACTTCTGGCAGCTTCAATACATTTCTTCAAACTCCAGACATGGTTTTATATCTCTCGCTCGAAGAAACTTTGAGAAATACTTTCATTATCATATCAAGTGACGTAGCATTGTTAGTTTCATAACTTTTAAACAATTTTTATTTTAATTTGTTGTTATTTTTTACTTGGACTAAAAGTTATTCTACATTCACTATACAGACCTGACTGAAAACAAAAAACAAGGCACTGATGCATTTCTAAAAAAACCAATGCTCCTAAAAGTAAAATACATCATTTTACTAGCTCTAATGAATCAAAGTTTAGAAAAAAACATCGAACACGAGATATGAAACCGATTCGGGCTCGGAGAGAAATGCATTGAAACCAATAAAACCTATTTTTAGTAACGAATTTTGTTTTGTTTATTTTATTTTCCATCCATTTCACAGTATCCGATCCTACATCACACGTTTTATAAACTTATCCTTAAAGGTTTCAACAAAAAATTAAATTATAAGATAAACAAGAAAGTAATTCAAATAGAGGGGTAAGCGAAAATAAAGAATTTTAGTAAAGTTAAAAAAAACAATTATGTAAAACACACATCTTATGATTGTGATTAAGTACAATGGAACTATCTGATCTCAACGTTCCAAATTAATTTACAATTTGAGCGAGAAAATTTTAATACACAAAATACGTGCTGTAAGTTATATAAGAAATATTAATCTGCTATTATTATTATTTAATGGTACCACAACCCGTGAGGGGTCAACCTTCCGCAACAGACGCCGCCAGTCATCCCTGCTTAGAGCAGCCGCCATCATATTCCTTATCTCAAGGATAGACCTGGGATCTGATTCTTGGATATTGTCCAGCATTCAGAGCCGTAGGTGACGACAGGCCTTATTAGTGTCATGTAGAGCTTAAATAGACAGAGATTTGCTCTTCATGTGCCACTGCAGTCCAAAATAACACCTGTTAGCAGCCGCTAATCATCTGTCTATCTCCATCTTCTTATCATTGTTTGTATTTACTAGAGTCCCGAGGTAGACAAATTCATATACTCGTTCAAATGTAAATTCTCCAATTTGGGGCTCTGCTCCTCATCACGCTGCGCCTCGACGCCCCGCCATCGTGTTTTGTATAATCCCGGTTTACAACCAGACCAATCTTTGCTGCGGCTTCTTTAAGGGCAATAAAAGCCTCCATCATGGCTAAAAATGACCTACCTATAATATCTATATCGTCATCAACGCCCAGGATTTGTGTAGTCTTATTGATAATGGTGCCTCCCATATACAGATCTCCTCACTGCAATCTCTAATGCAAAGTTAAATAGGAAGCATGCCAGGCAATCACCCTTTCTAAGTCCCTTATATGTCACAAAGCACTCAGATACACCTCCTGCATTTTTACCATGCATTGCACACTTCTCATTGTCGTTTTAAAGAGGCGAACTAATTTTGCTGGAACACCTAACTCCTTCATGGTCTTGAATAGCTCGTTTCTAAGCACGCTATCATAGGCTACCTTAAAGTTAATGAAAATGTGGTGGGTTAGGATTGAGTGTTACCTCGATTTTTCAAGAATAGTCCGCAGAGAAATGATCTGGTCGGTTGTTGCCTTTCCTTCCCTGAAGCTTTGGTATGGGCCAATTTCTCTCTCCACAAAAGGAAGGAGCCTTTGGAAGAGAACTCAAAGAGAACTTTGAGAGCATCTAGTAGGCACAGGACAACAGTGAAATGCCACGGTAGTTGCCACATTCAAGTTGCTGTTTTACACCAATCTTCAGGGATTTCCTCTACTTCCCAGATGCCCAGAATAAGATTGTGAACAAATCTTCTAAGCTCATTTCCACGTTGCTTAAACAACTCAGCTGGCAGACCATTGATACCTGGGGCCTTGTTGTTTTTTAAATTTTCTATAGCTTCAGCAATCTCTTCGTCATCATGTGGTTCCAGGTCTCCCTCTTGGATTGTCGCCTCGTGGTTCCTGAAACTCCACCTCATTCAATAGTGTTAATGTGATTCCTCCGGAGGATATCGCTTCTATCTGTGATAAGCGAACCATCCACACCTTTGCCAACCAACCACTCACTAAGGGCTTGAAAGGAGCTCGACTTTTATTCACTAGCTGAAAAAAACTTCCTTATTTCACCTTGGTGTCTGAATTGTTCTATGTCCTCTGGTCGATCCTTCTCCCATTTCCTTTTTTTTTCCTCCTGTGGACACAGAGTTTCGCGTATGTCTCCGTTGTACCATAAGACGGTATGCAATATTCCTCCTGAGGTTCATTATCAAACCATGGCTCATTTCTAGTAGGTTTCTACTTGTCCAAGAACCTCACCGCTCACTGTTGACATGGCTTCCCTACAAGCAGCCCATCTCTGGTCAATTTCGCCAGTCTGATCAATTTCCCTTATTATTGCATCCATTCGAGCTTCATTTTGTGCTCTTGCATCAGTATCCTTGAGCTTTTGGATATTAAACTTGTCTCCACGTGCTCTTCGATGGCTTCTTCCTACAGAGATTCTTGGTCTTATGCGGGATACAGTGAGGCAATGGTCGGAATACACGTTTGCTCCTCTGTACACTCTAACATCCATTAAACTAGATAAATGTCTGGCGCTCATTAAAACATGATCAATCTGATTAGTGGTTAAATCATCGTAAGAGCGCCTTGTTGCCAGGTGCATTCTTCTGTGAGGGAAGAGTATACTTCCGACTGCCAATCCCAAGGACATAGCGAAGTTTAGGAGTCATTGGCCATTATCACTCGTCTCATCATGGACGCTTTGCTTCCCTATGGTAGGTCTGAATATTTGTTCCTTGCCAATTATAGCATTGCAGGCACCGATAACTACTTTTATATCCGATCACGGGCAGTCAACCATCCATCTTTCCAGGTCGCTATAAAATAGGCCCTTCTCTTCAGTGTCAGATGATTCAGTGGGTGCGTGTATGCTCATCATACTATAATTGTAGAATTTCCCTTTAACTCTTAAGTAACATATTCGTGGGCTGGCTGGTTTGAAGCCAATGATGAGGTGGGACATTTTCTTATTAACAATGAAGCCTGTGCCATAGATATGATGCCTATTATCACAACTGTAGTAAATCGTGCGTCCTCTTTTACTGAAGGTGCCTTGACCAGTCCATCTAATTTCCTGGATAGCAGCTCGGTCAATATTGTAGTTGTCTAATTCAGTAATAAGTCTATGCAAGGCTCCCGGTCTATGCAAAGTTAAAATGTTCCAAGTGGCAATTTTAAGATCCTTATGACGCGCGTTATGTTGTTTCCTTGAGTTCAGTCCGGCTACAAATTGTGCAGGTTCCTTAATAGTGTTTGTTTAAGGGGAGCGGGTTATCAGCTCTCTACCTCCGAGTCAGGTGGAGGGGCTGCCTCCTCAAAGCGCCCTGATACACTTCCCCATCCGAAGCAGCTACCTAGGGGATGTGGCCCTAGGGTGTGTACTGTTAGAGTAATTGAGATGTGTACTGTTGTGAGTGACGTTGTGCTGTGTACTGAACTCGGGATCCCGGGAGGCTGTTAAACCCTCATTAGTACGATAAACCGCTCTTTAAACAACAAGTGTAAAAGAAAAGACCTGTGGCCCATCTGAGTTCGAAAAGACACAAAATACAATTTACGGAGAGTAACCTTTTCCAAGGTACATTATTGAAATGAGCTTTTCACTTTAGCGATGGAACTTATCTACTGTCTACAACGTCCATATTATAACGTTGTTGACGTTAGTGTCAATTCGACTTCATGTCTTATCAATATACTGACATTGGCTGACACAATTGAAAATTTTCTGTTTTCTTTCCTTTGTACTTTTAAAATAGCAATTTGGAGCATTATTTCTACGCGGATAACAAGGACACCCTGATGATAATGAGGATCTGCATTATATCTCTTATATTTTATGAATTGTGAATATGTTTATAGGCCTTCTTCTTTACTCAGAGCAATATCGGAAATCGAAGAGGAAGCTAGGGCTTGAAATGAGTTTGAGTGGGAATATACATTGAAAGGATTGTTATCGGATTCAGGCCAAATCACCGACAAATGGAACATGACATATGGATGACTTTTTCCGTTTTAGTTAGGAGCATTTTACGAAGGATTTTGAATCGTAAGGATTGGATACGAGAGGAATTTGGTGGCTCAGTGGAATCCCAAAGCTCAACTCAAGTCTAATGGGTCTTACATTAGTTTTGTATATGAGTCTTTTGTAATTACATGAGGACTTATACAATTTGTCTAGTCTGTCTTGAAGCAATCAGTTTCTTGTTGTTTTAGTATAATGAAGGTATTCCAAGTTAAGCGTTTGCTAAGATGTAGTCCTAATTGTCAGATCTGTTCAACAGAAACCACTGGGAAATATTAATTTACTAAAGTTATAAATTTATTTATAAAATATTAAGAAATAAATAGTAAATACTTATATTTGATTTCATTATTATTATAAATATAATTAAAATAATTAGTATCGTTGAGTGTAGAAAAGAACGGAGATTAAAAACCATTTATTAGTTTTATCTATTACACTCTAAAAAAAAAGTATTTATTTAGATCACTCATTAGTAAACTTGCAGTTTCATTGTTATAATTAACGTTATTAGTTATGTTACATTGCTTATTTTTGTACAGTCGATTTAAAACACCTGCGCAGGTGAACTCGATACCATGTCCATCCCGACAAAGTGTAAAGGTAGAAGAGAATATGCGAAAATAAACGAAGTCACTACCCCGGGGCAAGAGATACAGAGGGGGGTATCAAAATAAAACTAATGGAATCTTCAAAGCTGCTCCTTTGTGCAACGCAAAGCACAAAATATCCATCATAGTCCCGTCACGTTATTCAATTTTTTAAAAAGGAAGGGGGAAGTACAGTGAGAATTATTTTTAAATATTAATTTTCTAATGTCAAGAGTTTAAAATGACCGACAATTTTACATACATTTATAGTATTATTAAATTTTTTTTTCTACTTATTTTGACTCTTATGGAGATATTGAATGTGTTGGTTCTTGAGTTTCAGTCCTTCTTTAAAATTCTTTAGGGGTGGTTAGGGGTGACATGGGGTGGTTAGGCGACGTTTCGAGACTAGGTTAGTCTCATACCCATGCCCTAACAGTGAAAAAAATAACTTTTAGTAAAAACATTAAGCAGCACACTAAAATAAATATAGCTTTAATTTTTAAATATTTTTATTTTGAAGAGAAAAGATTAGCCCCCAGCCGGAATTCAAACCCGGATCTCTGCCTCACCGTGGCAACGCTCTGACCATTTGAGCCACCGGGGTCGCTCCCTACCTAGGACAAATCTGTTCTCTTCACCGATCCCATATCTCCGTGTTCTTGCAATTTTGCGATGTATACACGAAGAAGAATGTTCATTGAACATTACTTTTAATTTTAGGATCTTTTTGACGTACGTCATTATATTATTTATATATTTTTTAATTATTACAAATAAATATAAAATGACAGGTGTAAATCGCGCGAGAAAATTACCATCCCCAATACACCAAAAACAGCCGAAAACAACGTAGTTGACCTCTTATTAAAGAATGGTTATCCGCACAGCCTCCTTCGTAATTTATTAAAAAAAAAAAAAAACACCTTCTAAAAAATACTATACAATACCCTATATACCAACACTTTCAGAAAGACTCTCAAAAACACTCACCGGTAATAAAAGTATCATTGACTCCGTAATTACTTTCAAAAACACAGTGTCAAGACTATTTACAAAAACCAAAGATTCTGATATTTTAGAGTTAAATTCAAATGTCATGTACAAAATACAGTATGAAAGTATATGAGGTTAATCCTATTTCGGAACATCGGAACAATACTTAAACCGTAGAGTGTACCAACAGAAATATAGTTATGATTCAATAATTAAAAAAAAACCAATAAACCAGATCAAACAGCGCTCACTACACATTTTAGAAATACACAATTTAAATTCGATAAGCCTAAATTAATACACCAAGAGAAAAATAGTTTCAAACGGAATAAAAAAGAAATGATGACTATAGAGAAGTATAAAAATCGCGCTGTAAACAAAAAATCGGAAGTTAAAGTTCTTTTTCCTTCAACAATTCTTCACAACGATCAACAATTTTTTCACTGTTAGGGCATGAGTATGAGACTAACCTAGTCTCGAAACCTTTTTTTTATTGGTTAATTAGAGAATATCTCCCATTTAAATCCTTCATAGCCTTCTTCTTAATGATGGGAATGCCAATTTTAGTCAGATCTCTTTTATTCCTATTAGTGACACATCAGTAACAATCAGGTGAGTCTCAGAGACAAAAAATGAGTAAAATTTAATATTAACTATGAAAGCTTACGTTCAAAATACATAAATCATTTAATAGGTAACTTGAATTATGCAAATCCTTGCACTAAAGTAAATCAAGATAATCGTTTATTTATTTATTATTGTTTTTTTTTTACAAAAAAAAAGAAAATATGAATCTGCTAGTATCAAAATAACAAAATCATTTTTTAATACTATAATAGGAAACTTAAATGTTCCAAAATTACCGTCGTTGCGAGAGAAAACTTAATCGTTGCTTAAAGGAAAATTACATACAAGCCTAAGTGCTATTAAAATGACTTATACATCTCATTTTTAAATAGTTAATGACTGAATATCTATTTCATAAAAATTAAATCATTTCGATTACAGCTTTTAATACAATTTTAGATTTTCTTCTAAAAAACAATTAATTTCTAATCACCGATGGGCATCCATTTTATCCGATTTATTTTAAATGACTAAAATTTAACTATTTATTTGTGTAGGACCGCTAGTTTTAGTGATTATCGACCGCGTCGACATAATGACTCGGATATCGCTAAGAGTATTTTAGACCAAATCAAATTGGGAGAAAGAGGTGAAGAAGGACTCTGAGAACAGGGGACTCCAATGAAACAGAAGAGTTGGTGGATGACCGGCAGAGCCGGAGAAGGCTGTATAGAATTCCTTCTCACACTCCATAGGCGTTACATGAGGATAGAATATGAAGATGATGGGAGGGGTCTAGAGATTTGGGGTCTACTGCTCTTACTACGGTTCACCCAGCCTCCAAACTTTTGTTATTCAAGTTTTGTTTTTACCTAGTGTGCCACACAAAATCCATATATACCATTGCTTCCGAAAATCTCGGTAAAAAAGGTATCCAGGAGACAGCTTAGTGCCATAAAAAACCTTGAAGGATACAGGCCAAAAGAAGATTGGTATAAAAGAGAATCGGAGGTAGGGCCGAAGGCTGACAGGGCCGATAAGCTAGCCCTAACGGAGGCTCATCACAGATTCACAGTTATCGGGAAATTTGGACAGCAAATAAACCTCTTTTAAAGGTTTCCGGGCCCCCTTTGAGAGCTAAGGCTGTAAATCTAAAAAGGCACAAAGACCAGCCTGTTCGAAAAAGCCTCCATTCTATCTAAAGGATCAGTCCAGTCTTCCGGTTAATGAATTTAAATCATCGGTTTTATACAATTTTAGCGTGCTTAAACGTAATTTATCAATATAACATATCAAGTGGTTGGGGTATATGGGTCAGAATCATGAAATTGACAAAACAGTTCGCAAATAAATTGCTGGCTCTAGAAATGGATTTCTGGAGGAGTTATGCTATATTCGGGAAGAAGGTCCCAAATTAGATTTTAAGAAAATTGATGGGAGCTAAACTCAACTTTCTCAATTACAACTGAGAAAGAAGATTCGATCACTTATAGCCTGCCGAGAAAAGAGAATATTACGTCCGAGACATCGGAAGCAATGTACAGTAGATTAAAAAAAAACTAATTATTAAACTATACCAAATCTTACCCGCCCTGTTACGAAATAATTTCAGGAGGTCCTATAGAATATTCAGTCAGTTCGCCAATGCAAATTATTCTAATAGTAGTGCCAGCAGGATCCAATAAAAACATATTGAATGTTATGTGGCTGACAAGAAAATTGAATTTCCTTGGCGGAATTTCAATACAAAGATTCGGAACAGAATACACTCTTCTCCAAAAAAATAAACAATATTACTATAATAAAATTTAAAAAACTGGGATTTATAACACTGTAGACCGACTCGAAAAGTCTTATATTTAAACCCAACGACTGTACATCATGTCATTGTACACAAAAACTACATAAAACTTGCTAAGATTGACATTCCAGATATGATTCAAAGACGAATAAATAAATGCTGATAAATGGGTCTACTAGTGTATATAATAATATGCCAATTTAGGAGAGTAAAGCTTCTACCTCATGGGTTACTCAAGCCTATACTATTGGTTATCGATGTACTAGCCAAGAAACAGGTTTGTACCTCAGACAGTAGAGCCTTATAAATTCATGCTACCATCTAATTAAAACGGCAAGTCATTAGGTATAATTTATACAAGCCTATGGATAAATCTGCAGCCCCGGTGTAAGTAGTTAAGTAGAATTTTCTCCGAAATGAGTTTCTTCAACTTGCCGCCCACTAATGTTTTGCTGAAAATTACTATAAGACCGGTGATTTTATCATATATCAATATAATTTTTATCATATATATCGTTGCCTTAGTTCACAAATGTGTTAAATGCCGAAAACAAAATTTTACATGAGTCAACTTGGATAATAATTTAACTCAAGAAATACAGTTCAAGTTTAATCACACAATATATTTTTGTAACCTTTAAAGCTTCTATATTGATTTTATATAAAATTTTGATCTATGACTTCCTGATCCCAACTTTACAATATTATTTATATAACAAAACCCATTTTTGAAAAATTTGTACTTAACACATTTGTGAACTAAGGCATCGATATTATAATATCAATTTACTATGTGACCGTAGTTTATCACCAAAACGAGATTTCTCGTTCCCGGGCGTCAATGTGTTAAGGAAACGGTATTGTTTTTTTGTAGTGAAAAAGTGGCTGAGTCAGGTGTTGGCTTGAAAAGGAGTTATTCCTTATATTAGAACTCTATTTCAAGCCAAAAACTACAAGAATGACACGATTCCCTCAATACGATTAAATCTCGCTGGTGAAATTTCTACTTATTCACCGGAGCTGCTAATATAAACTTAAAATTCCACAAAGCACAGAAATGATAACAAAAAATTAGCGTAATGTATATTTCTATATCACTGTCTCTACCTTGTACTGAACCCCAGACCCTTCACGGGTTGTAGTGGTACAGGTTTTTATATCTACATATTTTAATTGAATATATTGCTCCTTCTAAAGAACAACGTCAAAACTCAAAAAATCTTATTAAGTGATGATCAAATTTTCAATAGATGTTTTTGGATGTTTCACGTTAGCTAGAAAAATAAAACTTTGGTAATTGGTATAACAAAGCATTACTGTTGTAATGATAGTATTGAAATTATTTTATTAACAGTTGGAAAAATATTAATAACTTGTAACTTTTTTTATTTTATCTAGTGTCACTATATATAAAAACTTCAAGTTCAACTCAAAATATGACTATAAAAAAAAAATTCTGGAAAGGGAAAATCAGATATGTTGTTACTGAATAAAAACCTTCAACCAATACAATTGCTATTGAAGACTTAATTTGGCATTTTTGAGTTACGACGCTGTTCTTTTGAAGGAGCAATATATTGTTCAAAATTAATAATTAATTCTTAAAAAAACAGTCTGCTCCGGAAAGTTAGGTAATACTTAATTACTTTAAGAACATCATAAATAAGTTACTAAGTTAATAACACTATTATTCAGAGGCAATAAGGACTGTAGAATTCAGGGTAGTAAGATATTTAATTTAATTTGTTATTCTTTGTCTGATAAATATGTCTGAAAAAAATAAAAATGTCTTATAACCGATATTGCCAATATGAAAATATAACTTCAATCAATATTTAATGGAATCAACTTCAATACAATTACACCTCCAGAGAAATGGTTAAGATCGGAAATCATCGGAACTGAACGAGACCCAACTGGTTCAATAGCGGCAACGAATTGCCAACTAATGAACGGTGAATGAGAAAAAAAAAAAAGGACACGAAACTTTGGAGTAATTGAGCTAGCCACGTAGGAGTCATTAAGAGTCGAGCAGGTTATTCAAGGCTAATGGCTTTCTGAATCTAGAAAAACCACCTCAAAAGTCCTTAAAGCAACGGATACGTTTAGCACAATTTGTGATAATTAATGACGGCTAGGAAATTTTAATTGCTACCGATGAAATTAAAAGTAGTGCTGAAATTATTACATTGCGTACATTTAACTAAGTTAAACCGCACCAAAATAATTTTCCTGGTTTGAAGCAATTATTTCAACATCCTTTAATGCATAGGAATGGCGCCTTTGATTCTTGAAATGTCTTATAATTGAAATGGCCATCTTTTGATACTTTGGCTTAATAAGCACGAAACCTGATAGCTAAGAGCTTAAATGCATTGTACTAATCAAAATTTAATTACTAATAATTTAAACTTCCCAGGTTCGAAACCGGCTGTAAGATACAAATTATTGGACTATCCATTAGTTCGGCATTGCTTCTGATCCTGCACTTGCGCTCTTCTTTTACTGGTATAAAGATCTTTCTCAGTACTCTCATCTCCCAAACCTGAAGAGCTCTTCTTTTTTCCTTGACCCGCGTCTCACTACCATACATTACCACCGGCCTAATTACCGTTTTGTAACGGAACAACGTTTAAGAAAACTTTCTTGAAAAGATTTTTGTATCGGAGTGGTGATTGTAGAGTATAGATGCAGTTCCTGCATCCATTCATTTCGCTCTTAATTTTTAATCAAGGGGGTAGAAAATCGGAGGAGACCACGAGAAATGGGTAAGAATAGAGTCTGAGGCAACCAAGATTCTGGGAAGACTGTAGCGCCCAACAGAGAGTGAGTGACTAGATTATAAGACATAGATTGGCCATAAGGGACATCCAGAATCATATAGCTTAACCTTAATCAAGAGAACCTGGTGATTTCGGCCAAATCACCATCTTAAGCAACCGTTGGTTTAGGAACATAATGGTCATAACAAAGTTCTAAATCGAAAATCTATTCATGGATTGCGGTAGTTCAGGCTTCCCAAAGGTCATCAGTCAATAGACATTCCTGTTATAAGTTGAAATCCTTATAAGTAATAATATACAATTTACAATATATTTTCCCAATAATATCTAATACTAACACTAATACCCATTCTCCTTGAGTTTGCAAGCACTAATATCTAAAACCTTTAAAAAATCTTATCGGTTAAATTATTAATTAATGTGAAATCGAACCTTGCCGAAAATAAATAATTTTACTCTCATTTCATTACTAAATTTGACAGAATCCTACAAAACATCATTTTTAAAATTAAATGAAAATATGTTCTGAATAACAAATAGAATCGCCATTACCTACAACATCACGGGTGACATGGATAAATGGAAACATCATTTCCAGGCGTATCTTTTCATATCATGTTTTCCTGCAACTATTATTTCATATATCAACCAAGCTCGCCCAACACGTTTGTACACATCTGCCACCATCACAGTAATCTCGCCCAGCATTTATTATAAATACAATGACACTTACGTCAAAAAATACAGTGACTTTCCGTAATTGTTTTTTCACATTTTTATTTCAATTTCGGATATTATAACCTGAAGTATATTTAAGGAGGAAATATAAATAATCGTTTCGGGCACACCCATATTTTATTATACCTACCCAGATTTAATTAGAGTAGTGATATTTTAACTTTAACTTCCGAAGGACGGCATAACCAAGGGTTTTTATAATGTTTGCCTCTTTTTGAGTTTTGCTAGTAAGTAACTAAGTGTAATCCTAAGATGGTATTTATATACTTGATAATTAAGTTTAATTAGGTACTTGGTAATTAAATATATCACACTTCTAATTATAAGGATGATCACTAAATGAAGCAGTGCCTTCCGATCTTAAATTCCTTGTATCTAACACCAAAATCGTTACTTTTTGATATACTCTGCCGTAAAAATATCTTGCACTTTTGTAGATACTTGGCAATAATAACACATAAAAAAAACCACTTAATTTTAGCGTGAATTTTTCTAATAATAAAATTTAGCTATTCCTAACAGAAAGGAATTAATCTCTAACCTCATGTTTTTTCCCTCAAGGATACGGGTCTGGAAAACATTCTAGTAAATACTAAACGACAATCGGGAAAATGGTATTACAAAACATTCCTTCTCCCTTCCCTTTCATGAGGACCTCTCTTATTCGGACAACAGCTCAGCTAAAAGTTGTAACGCGAAGGCTCCTATAACCATGTAACTTGAGAGGCTTTACGAGGCCGCCCCTACAATTCCATCCGGCGAAATATCTTCCTGGATAACCACTTCGCTTGCCACAACAGTTTCGGTTGTTCCCTACGGCCCATATCAACTTCGATAAAAATTCACACCCTTACTCCTGAAGCCGTAAACAACTCTTATGGCGGTGAAACTGTAAGGAACAGGTCCAATGTTATTATGTTCCTTTTGACCCACATACCAAATGGAAGAGAAAATCATCACAAACTTCCTAGAAGGTTTTCCCATCAAACCTATTGGCATTATTGGACATATGATAATTAATTTGATAATAGTAATAATAAAAATAAGCCTCAGCGAACCTGAAATCTCGATGTCGATACCACCAATCTCTGCTTACAAACCGTCCACGGACCGCTACCTAAATCCAAATCCGCCAGCTCACTCTTAACACACCTAGGCCTCGTTCTACCTCTCGGACAGTCGGCAAAACGCCTAACTTTGCAAAATTCGTTAGTTACCGAACCCGACAACTTTACAAGCCCATCTTTATCACTTGAATAATATGAATTTCAACGATTCTACGTTGTGTAATATCCTAAATTCTGATTAATAATACACTGATAAATCATTTGAAGAAAATATAATTTATATAGCTATGAACTGAGTTAATGACTTGAAGGTATGGTTTAAAATCGGTTGCAGTTAAAGTATTTATTCTGTTCGTGGATCAGAACTATGAGATCAGTACACACCCCAGGGGATCATTCAGTCTCCATGTATTCACATGGATAAAAGATATTAAAAATTTTTAAATCTTCAATGTTTTCAATTTTTTAATTTTATTGTTTGTTTTTTCATTTCATTTGAAGATAAGGTAACTTACAATGAAATGAAAAACCAATTTCCTCTAACTAATAAATATGATTACTTGTAATATTAATAATCATTAGTTATGGGTTATTTATTGCTGTATCCATTTTATTCGAAATGGTTTTATTACTGAAAAGTCAATGGTCAAAATGTGTTATCAGTGAATACTGGCCCATTTAATAAATCCTATTCTCTTCTCTCTAGTCATGTGTAGATACTGGATTTCCTGTATCTGAATACAAGTGGTACGGATACTTTTCTGTATCTGATACTTTTACTTGATATTTTTGTAGACGAATATAGTTATCCCGACTCTTACTCTTCTAATACGCTACCCAGAAGCCTTTCTTGGGGCATCAGTTTTTGTTACAATTTTTAAAGGAAAAAGAGTTATTCGCCGAAAAAGTAACCTGCGCAAGGCATCAAATGATTAAAACCATGTTTTTTATTGGTTAATTATTTTTTTGAAAGCTATGGAATTGAAAAAAAAATAGCTGTTAACCCTACCTCAAACTTTTGCTATTCACGTTCCAAGACACGTAGAGTTTGGATTGTTATAGAAATGTGTCTGTCCGCCGCCGCACACTAAACTTTTTAAAACGCTATAGCTGTTGTAATCCCCGTCATATTCCGGTGCTCTTTTTAATTTTATGAAACTAATATTTTTCTTTAAAACGATGTAAAATTTGTTACTGTTGAAAGTAAAAAAATTGGAGAAAAAATGTCTAAATTTCTTCGAACATTTTTTTTTGCACCCGATTTCAATCATCTATGTCGAATGCCTTTACTTTATAGTATGATACAGCAGAAAAAGAAATTTTCATTTCAAATTATTAAATTAGAAAAAAATTCACAGCCAACATATAGGACTTATAATAATAACTAAAAAAACTAAATAAAAATAATTAAACGATTTGTTTATTCATTCTATTTTTTTTTCAGTACATTAGTCTCCGTTAGCTGAGAAATTTATTATTGCTATATTCCAACAACAAGCATTTTGTTAAGCTCACTTTTCATTTTCTTGTTTAAAGCTAATTTTTGACCAATTTATATTTAAAAAGTAGAAGTGAAAACGTATTAAGTTTCTGCAGTAGTGAGATTGAGAATAAAATTTTCAAGCTAAAAAATTATAGGACAATTTACTTATTTAAATATGTACAAATATATATATATATATATATATATATATATATATATATATATATATATGTATATAATGTTTAAGAACTATATTCTATGGTAAATTAAATCCCACAATTTGATTCACAAAGTAGATGCAAAAAAATAATATACCAGTTCTAATTCGTATGTTATAGTAATAAATAGCATAAGGTAGCATGAGTTAGTGAATATATTCTTGAATACTGAATAGCTGATGCTTCTAACAACCAAGGCCTTGAATACAGCCTCGTATCTATCTGGTCTAGCAGGTAGCAGGTGCGGGAGTAGAGATTGTAGTAGATACTGACTAGTAGTTGATACAGACTTAGTTGATAAAACCTTACCCATCCCTACCCCACCTCTCTCTAGTAGTTGATACTGACTCAGGAGTGACCTTGATAGGACCTCCCACCCCAAGTATTCAACTGGTTATCTGTACCCGGTACATTTCGGCCGTGCCTGATACTTGTATCAACTACTTTTCAGTATCAGCTACAAATTATCCGATAGATACAACATTTCCCATCCCTACTTCAGTCACATATCGCTAATTGTGAGGAATGGTGTCACTTTTAGGTGATTAAAATAAATCCAATTAAATCATATTTATATTCAGTCGTTTGATTGTTTATTCAGTTAACGCCACTGTATGCTACTATTGCTAATCAGATGGCACAGAGGAAGTCCTAAATGTTGTCTATCTAGGTATAATTAGGGTTGGGATCTTTAACGAGTACCTGATAGCACACATGCTAGAGGACCACCATTATACATCCCTTCTGAAGGACGGCATAACTAAGAATTATTAACTCCCTTAAGAAATCTTAAGGCCACCTGCTGGGATTCGAACCTGCTATCTTGGGCATATTAGGTTGTTTTACTTACCACTTCTTCACATGTGACCCACTTGAACTTCATTCCACGTATCACAGTAGAAAGAAGACTCGTGTTACATTCACGATATTATTACTTACTCCAAAACTCTATTTTAGTAAATCTATTTATTCGAAAAAAATGTTTTATTCCCACAGATTGGAAGTTAGATCCAGATTATAAATAATTTTAAAATTTATCTTGAAAATGGGTACTCTCGATTGCTCATACCTTTTTTGTTTTTTAAATTTTTACAACTACCCCCGGAATATTTGGTAAATAATGTCATTTATAAAAATAAAATGAATGACTATAAACTATTGACTAATATAAACAATTCGTTTTTGATGGAACAGAAATCAGCTGAGCGAAATTCCTAAACTGTTTAAAAATTTGCAGACTTAAAAATGAAAAATACTTGGATAAATAATTGCATGAATTTACCAAAATATCAAACTAAATGTAGTTTTACCAAAATAATAAATTTTATTAGAGTAATTAATTGTAGAAGGAAGTGCCAAGATATTTGATAAAGAAGATATTAGCAAAAATGTCTTTTTTAAAATATCAGTTTCTTAAGGAATAGTTTTAAATTCTTTAATTCTTTAAATTAGTGATAAATTACATTTTTTTTTAGATTTAATAAATAAAATGCCTAGGAGAAATCATATGCAGCAATGGGTCGGAGAGAGAAGGATTAAAAGAAAAAGTCCCCAAATTGGAGAAATTAAGTTTCTTACTGGTGGCGAAGCTTCGCCACCAGTAATTTTTATAACAAGAATAACTTATCTATTTAAGCTAGGATACGACATTATAACACAGTCATCAAGCCGGTGATACATTATGGAACAGAAACCTTTTGTCTTCCCACCCTAGAGAGGCTTCTGAAAATAGAAAGAAGAATTCTCAGAAGAATTTATGGACCTAGGAGAACACCTGAAGGATACAGGTTGAGGTCGAATCAAGAAATCTATAAGGAAATAACAGACTTAGAAACTGACGTTAGGGTGGGAAGGCTAAGGTTCTATGGACACATGATGAGGATCAATCCTGAAAGACTAAACCATAACATTTTTTAGCGAATCCACTGTCACAAAAATTCAACAGGATATTTCAAACAACTTAAGGATCATATAGACCAAGTGGGGCTAAAGACCAAGATTGTTTTGACAGAGATGAATGCAGAAGGACGCTCAAGGGAATAAAGGTTCTTGTGGGAAAAAAGCGCCCCAAAAAGGGTCTTGCGCGGTCTGAGGAGAGAAAACTTAAGCACGCAAAGCTCATGAGGGAAATGAGGAAACAGATGAAGAAGAACCATTTGAGTTATGATATTTGCGAGGTCTTTAAAGCCTTGTCGTGAAAAAAATGCATAACGCTCTGTAAAACCTTATTAAAAAACCTCGTTATCAAATACGTAGCAAATAATAGGAAAACTAAGTAAATTAATCACAATTGGAAGATTTGCAGATTAGAATCAAACGATCATAATTTATATTTCAACCGTCTAAGTTTCAAAGAATAAAAGAAGATTCTAATCTACATTATAAGACCAATTAGGGTCAAACGGAAATCAAATAATTACCCGCCCTTTGTATAATCATTTTCGGGGAGTTTGTTTAAGATTAAAGAAATTATGTTAACCTAATATTAAGACCATCTTTGAAAGACAGCAATTAAATTTTACAGAAACGATGATAAAACTCAATGACCCTTTTCTTCTTATCGTTTTTCTTCCTTAGCCCTATTCAGTGTGGAGGAACTGCCTCAGCACATATTGCCCACTGAGCCCTATCATTTTTCATCCTTAAGCCCATAACGACTTAGACCCACACAAAGCTCTCGAATGAAGTCATAGTACATTAGCCTAGGCCTACCTTTGAGTAGGCTCCATATCGACCACGTTTCCAGAAACCATTAAGCCCACAGGGAACATATGACGGAGCATTTCGTATGAAACTATTCTAATATTCAAATAGTTCATTTTTAAGAGAACAGATTTGTCCAGGGCCGGGATTCGAACCCGGGTCGCCCACGTCTCCGTCGTGGTGCTCTAATATTCTAATAATTTTAATATTCTCTTACCCGGTTCAAAATTAATGAATTCTCTTATTCCGTTATTGCTACATCGATTCCTTCTATTCCTGCCGATTATTTCTGAAATACCAAACGTCTACGGCAGTAAACTTACTAATGTGTTGGTCGACAACAGCCATAACTTTATATTTAACTATTTACTTTCATCATTTATCATAGTGCCGGATGGATTGGAAAAAACATTATATTTCCTTAAAACTTCTTGATTGACCTTCTTTATGCTAACTATTGTGTTTAAACTAATCTACACAAATGCATACTCTCACCCTGAAACTGACCATCCAGTAGATATCTCCTGGGTATAAGTAAGAGGGTGGAGTTTTAAAAATGTTAAAACATTTAAATATCTTGGCCCCATTGTAACAGAAGATAACATATAATAGAAAAGGCTCCCAAAACTGATCATGGAGGGACGCCCAGATGGAGAAAGAGGAAGAGGCAGACCTAGAATGTGATGGCTGGAGGATGTAAAAGCTTAGTCTCCTGGGGTTTAAAACATGGAGAAGAGCCGCGGAAGATCAGTCAGAGTGGAGAAAATGGGCGAGGAGGTCAAGGTCCCCAATAGCGGACCATAGCGCCGTGTGAAAAAGAAGAAGTATTCTATCCCTGCTAAGCCGACTGTTGCATATTCAGTGAACTGGGCCTTTAACCACCCGGCTGGTAAGCAATACTTTTAAGAATTATTTCCATTCCTTATCTATAAAGCATTTCCGACCATTCATTAACCTGTAATCTTCTACTAACGTCTTAAATCAACACTATATCATCCGCGTATGGGAGAGCTTGTGTGTACATAGTAATTTAATTCTGCATCACAGGTGGCCCATATAAATCACTAGCTTTTGCCCGCGACTTCGTCCGCTTTGATTTTGATTAAAAACTTAAGTTGAGTTTAAATGGAGAGTGAATCAACTAACTTCCTACTCCAAATTAAATTAAAATTATACTCCATGTTATTCCCAATGACTTATGAACGTTTGTGAATTCAGCCAGCATCCTAATTCTTATCCCTTTGTCAATTTTTATAAATTGCCCTATTAAATATTAAATGGCATAATTACAGAACTTTCCATATGTTTTCGATTGAAATCCACTATGTAATATCCAAAACTGTAATCTCTTGAATTAAAATGTATACTCGGAAAGTATTAGAGGTATCTGTGGGGAAAAAACAGTTTCAGTGAATTTCGGAGTAGCATTACAGGTGCCCCAACTTTTGGTAAAAGTTTATGTGCTTGCAGACCGGATGGAAAGTATTCCAAAATTCTGAGGGTTAGTGTAGGGCTTTGTAAATTTCAAATAGTGAATCTATTGACTGGTTTTAAATAGCTCGCCTTCGAATGCCCCTAGAAGCATATAATTGATTTTAGATGCACTCTAATTTCTATCCCTTTAATAATCCCTTATTATTATTATTTCATCCCCTATTTTAACGTTAGTTCCATACAAACTTTCACCCCTTATTGCAGGCTACTGGGCTTGATTTTGCAAAATCTTGAATAGCACTGTCATTATCTTTAAAATTAAATCCTGCTTACTTATTTTCGAATCTCTAACTTAACATGTTACGATTTCCCCTATTTTACACTTTAAGGGAGTGATTTTCAAAAAAACACATAATTCATTATTTTAAATGTAGAACATAAATCTAAACTTTAATGGTGCTCGCTTCTAAAATTCTATTATATTTTTATTTTCAATAGTTTTTTACCGTGTTCACCCTCATAAGGGATGAATTTTCAAAAATCCTTTCTTAGTGCGCGTTGGTCTTATAAAATGGTCCTACCGTCCAAATTTCAAGTATGTAGCTTATGCCGTTTTGGCTCTAGGATGGTCTGTCAGTCAGGAAAAACTCTTTTATATATATATAGATGATAATATATGAAGTTTTCAATTCATTGCTAAATTTACAACATGAAAGCTCTTTTAAAATCGTTTAGACCAAGCAGTCCGAAAACACGTTTTGAGGCTATCGCACACATACTATATTTACGTAGAAATATTATACTTTTCCAAAAAATAGCAACATTTATAAAATTTCACAGTTTTTACTGAAAACCTCGTCCATTCAATTATTAATTTTTCTTTAATATTTTTACTGATAGTCTTTTTTCAATCAAATATTAGCATCTTCAAAAATTATAGTAAAAAATAGATAATTTAAGATAAATACTTAAAAATTTTAAATACGATACATAATTTTGAAAATTGTAATATAACTTAAAATAAATTTTAATAAAAAAATAATAAAATAAAATAAACTTTTTAGTCTACAGGTTATATAAAGTTGTGGTTTGGTGACATTTTTCAATTCATTGCCAAATTAGAAGAAAGTTCTTTTAAAATATTCTAAATCCAACTGATAGGTTGATACGTCTTGAATCGATTGCATACATGCTTACATACATTTATTTATAATATAATTATATTATTAATTCTTTACTTTGTAAAATAATAACAACAGTTTTATAACATTAGAGTTTTGGCTGAAAACTCGTCAATTTTCAGTGAGAGAAGTAATGATGACCGTTTATTAATTAAATATTAACATCTCTATGATTATTATTGTATTTATTACTCTATTACTTCTTCAAATACCATTCGTTTGATTAATTAGTATTACTCTCTTTATTACTTATTTGATAATAATCTATAACCATTCCTTCTATTTTTTATATTTATCTAAAAGGTTCCCCATTTTTATTATGATCATTCATATCCCTTGTTGCCTATAGGTATTATTATTCTGTACTGTGTTTAATTTTAATTTGTACATACCTTGCATATTTAGCTCTGAAGAAGACCTGCAATATGCAATGGATTTAAAATATATAGTTCTCCTTTTTTAAGTTTTTTTTTTCGTCAAAAATACATATCTTGTTTTTCTTTAAAAGGAATATACAATATAATAACAATGAATTAACCAACTATTTCATGTTAACAGAAGTAACAATCGTTAACAAGATTGGGTCTGTTATGTTATAAACTGTGGGCCGTTTTATCATTCAACATAGGTATGGTGGAGATACTTCATTTGAAATTCAAACAGCCTACTGTTGGCCAGATTACATGCTAATTAACCATGAGATATTGCCTTTGGATAAAACGTTTAGTTTCCGCTAATCTCCCGATCCTGTTTCAGGAATCAAATGCCGTTAAAACTCATTAATCTTCTCTCTAATACCATGGATATAGAGATAAAATTCTGTTACCGATTCATTATTCTAAAATATGATATTATGAGCGGCCTAAAGCAACGGAACCATTCAGTTTGTTAACGTCAACAATATCAATATATGATGCAATGTGAAAACTGGTAGGTAATATACCATAACATCCTGAGAAAATATAGGCCTGCCCTTTAGGATTTAGAACTCAACGATATGGATAAGAGGAAAACTCCTTCTAAAAGCTTGTTCCACTTAGCGTTACCGAAAAAAGCTGAAGGTTCCGGGTTCAAGTCCGGCTGTGGTTAAAAGATTATTTAATCTCTTAAGAGCCTTGGATGAATCCTGTGGGATTTACAGATCTTACTTGAGCTTACCCAGTCTACAAAGTGGATACCTTTAATTGAGGGGTAAACCTGGTGGTTGAGCGTGTTCTCGGACTAATCACCTCCCTCCATTACCGGTTTTTTATTTGTTGTGGTGCAGTTTTTATTTTTTTTAAACTATTATTATAACTAGCCCCAAAATATTGATTCCTAAAAACAATATGAGATAATAAGTTAAATGAAAAGTGTTTAATAGTAGTATTTTCGACGGTAGACTTTAAGAAGAAATCTAAAATCTGCTTGTTCCAACTTCTAGTTAGAATCGTCTCCCTGTACAACCGTTATCCTAGAACCTGTGGTGCATTTTTTTTTTAAATAACATTAAAATACTATAGTAGCGATTGTGAAATTAATGTAGAGTGTCATTTTATTCACTTCTGTGATCATTGATCCCGTACAAAATTATATTATTTCCCAGAAAAATACGACTGTTATTAGCGGCAGGATTCGTCCCTGGGACCTTTGAGTTAACTGAATGCATTACTAACGTGAGCAGAGTTGCGTAGCATGTAAGAATTATAAGGCTCATTAATTATCGTAAAAAGCTTTATTTTGTCTCCCTTTAACATGCTATTGTGTACGTGTTATGATCTACATGGTCCTATTTTTTTTTAATATATACTCTATGATTTTAGTTTTTTTATATAAAACAATATAACCACTAATAACTTGTATAAGTAAATAAGTACTGGTAATAGTTGTAATAGGAAATGCAATGTCAGCAGAGTTCGACATCGGCTTGAGACAGGGTGATCCTCTAACCACTCTCCCTTTTAATTTAACCCTCGAACCAGCCATCCATACAGCAAAAACAAATCCTGGAGGAACTATTTACAACCGCATATCCCAACACCTACCATACGCTGATGACGTCGTCATTACCGCTAGATCCCAAACAGCATTATCAGGAACATTTCAAGAATTTGAAGAGGCAGCCATTCAACTGGGTCTTATGATAAATGAAGATAAAACTGTATTCATGAAAAACTCAACATTAGAAAAGGTGGTGAATAGAAAAGTTCCAGAGAGCTGTAACCCACAGTTTTAGAACTGTAAACCAATTCAAATACCTGGGAAGTGTAGTTACAGTTGATAACAAAATTGAGAGTGAAATACAAGCCAGAATAGCAGAAGGAAACGGGCGTTATTCCTTAATGCAAAGAGTGTTTCAGTTTAAATCGCTTTCTAAAAGAATGCAAATCTATCTATACAAAACCATGGTAAGACCGGTTGCTTCGGGAATGAAAAATATTAAGAAGACTCTGGGGAGGAGTGTCCGAAAATGGGATATGGAGAAGAAGAAAGAATAAGGAGCTGATGGAGCTTTATGGGGAGCCGGACATGGTGGCATTGATAAAAAAAGCGAGACTGAGATGGATGGGACATGTGCAAAGAATGCCGGACCACAGCATAGTAAGGAGAATGCTCAATAAAAAACCGGGTGGTAAACGAAGCAGAGGACGCCTTCGGATCAGAAAGCTAGATGATGTCGAAGAGGATTTGAAACTGCAGGGTGTATAAAACTGGCAGATAGCGCAGGATCGCGTAGATTGGTCGGCTGTGGTGGAGAAGGCACGGGTTCTTGCAGGACCGTAGTGCCAAAATAATAATAATAAAATCAAAATCAATAGATGTAATAAAATAAAAATAAAAGCCCAATCATAGTTCAAAGCAAGGGAAGTAAAATTAATTTTAAAAGCGGGGCAATCGATATAAGGCACTAATACAGTTAAAATAGTTTTAGTTTAAAGCTGTAATCCTCTCATGTTAATCTATACCAGCCCGCCCATCACAAAGGATGTGGATAACTAATTTAAAATACCCGAGGGATGAAAGGTCGCAATGATAGCGTAAGATAGAGAAGGATCTGCGAGCGAATCTCTGGCAACCTATAAAGTTTACTTAAGTAGATCAGGCAAAAGGAATTTGATTAAACAGGGCATGTGTGTATTAAAGTGCACGTCTTCCAAGATTCAGCACTACCCTTTTCAAGGAAATACAATCGGATTCAAGGACAGTGACAAATAGATTTTGATCCACAGATAATGACTGTTGGAGGTCATATGGGCCGACATTGTGAAGTACTTTAAATATACCATGACAATCATACCATCTGTCGGAATAGGGTTTTGGTGCTCCACTAAGCTATTGGATTCCCTTCGTAAAATCATCAATGCTTCCGAACAAAGTTATCCATAATGCCCCATTTGTTTCTGATTTGGCCCCAATCCGATATCAATCTTTTCTTGTAAAACTTTATCCCTACTTACACCCACTAGTTTCAAACCTGGCAACCTATTTCATTCCTGATAATCCTAATTCCTGATAATCCTCTGAAAAGAAAATGACCTCGTGACCTTCTAAGTTGAATTTCTTATTCGAGTAGTGCCATAATTTATCTTACATTATATTTATTTGATGTATTCTATTATACAGTTGTAAATTTCAATTAATCATTTTTTTTATATAACATATCGTCGATATAAATGCAAAATATTGAAAAAAAAAAAACTTTTCAGGAAAGTGAAAAACTGACAATTGTACATTTTCAGGAAAAAATGTCATTATAGGTATTTGTCATTATTCGTTGTTTTGTGCCTTATAGATGACATTATGTGGATTTTATCGAATAATGTATTTTAATTGCCCAAAAACATATTTTTTTGTTTGATTATCTATAATTTATTCCTACTTTCTATATTACGAAGCGGGTGGAGGTCTGAGAAATATGTTTTTTTTTAAATACGGTTGAACTCTGTATTTTAAATAACTATTACATAAATAGTCCAACCTTATTTATGAAATTATTTCTCTGATATATATAAAATTACATACTAAAAAATATATGTACAGTCAACTATTCAAGATATAATAAACATCGCATCTCCGTTAGTTTGCTTTAAAACACCACGTTAGTTATACAAAAACTTCAACATCAAACACGCCAACATGACATATCCAATGCTTCCCCATGCAAGGAATTTGATATTGTTACATTCCGACAGGAACAAACACGCGAATGTGCTACATTTGAGAAGCTCACAGTTTTAAAAACAATTTCAAATAATAAAGCACTTTCATTTAGCATTCACAAATAATAAAGCATTTTTATTGGTTACTTTGATTTAGAGCATCTTCAAGGTAGTTGCATATTCAACCTGTTGACTGGGCCAATCTACTTTTTATAATGTGGATTCAGAAACAAGAATTTGCTCTAATATTCATCAATACTGATGAATTTTTTATAGATTGAAAAATTAGTTTGTTTTGCATTCGATACTGTGCATTTGTATCGACTATATATGTGTCTAAAAACATATTAGCTCAATAATCCAAAATTCCATTAACTGAGTTTCTTGGTTTTCTTTTTCTGAGAATTTTTTTTATTCCTTATCTAAAGATCCGTTACCACAACTAAATATATTAAAATTCTTGTAAGTTTTATTGCTAATAAAAGGGAGTAAATAATCGGCAGGGAGATTCTTGGATAGATTTTAAAACAGAAGCTATAAAATTCTCATGCAAAAAGCATACACTAAACTGGAACTGTAGAAAAGATGAGGCTTCCCGAGGTAATGACGGAATTGATAGTTATATAGCAAAGAAGATAATTAACTTTTATTCCTCCAGATATCGCGCTTATACAGGCTGTGAGCAAATGACGGTGTCACTTGTTAAGAACTCAAGAACAGAAAAGAAATCTCTGAAGAAGAAGTAATTGAGTCGATAAATCGTGACCAGTTGGTAGTGAAAAGCGAGAATGGGAACCAAGATAACAACGCTCCGAATCTGCAACATAAAAAACAGTTCTTCGCCTCCAAGAATAATGGAAATAAATGGAACAAGATGAAATCAGTTCCCAGCCATCCTTTCTTTTAAATTTGAAGGATACACTCAACTGCGAAGAGGAACTTACAGTCGTGGCCATAGAAATTGCATAACTTTAAAATAATGGAGGACTCCTTAAACCAATGTTGTTCTTACTTTTGATAATTTTAAAACGTTTTTCAAAGGTAGTATGTTATTAGGCGAGAAAAATGGTTAAAACCCAAACAAAAATAAATAATATTCATAAAATGATTAATACAATTTTTAATGTTAACGAGGGATTTAAGAAAAAAATTGTATATCAGCATTAAAAATATATTTATTGAAATATTATTATAAACTAGTATTTTGTTGAACCGCCATTAGCCCTGATAACTGAGCCGATCAATTTTTTTATGATTTCGTCACTAATCTCCTCATTTTACACCTTTTCGACTGGCTGATTTGTCTCACCTTTATTCTTAGACTTTTTAATATTTTTCTGCATTAACCGTCCAACTTATGAAGTTTATTTTGCCAAATCCGAAAAACATGCCCATATCATCACACTTGGCAGATGCTTCACTGTTTTTATAGTAGAAGACTCGTCAAATCTTTCATTAGGCCGATGTCTTACGTATGGAGCACCGTCAAAACTGAAGATATTGAATTTACTATCATCATATCATCTGAGGAAAATTGGATTTCCTCCAGTAATTCGATGTCCAATTTTTAAAATTCTGCTCCCAATTTAGGCAAGATTGTTTAATTTTTTTGTTTAGAAATGGCATTTTGGCTAGTTTTCTTGCCCGTAATCCTTTTTCTCTTAATCTTCTGCCAACTGTTTCTCGACTTACATCTGCTAAATTGGTATCTGCTAGATCTGTAGGTATGTCTGTTGCAGTTTTGAAGCGATTTTCTAAGGATAATCTCATCATCTTGCGATCTAAACGCTTATCTGTCTCATCCTTCCAGTCTCTTTCTTTCGTTCGGTAGATCCCTGGGAAAGATTTTTGTTTATTATTCTTACCACAGCGGATTGGTTGCACCTCACCCTCCTTGCTATCTCACGCAAAGAAACTCCAGCTTGAGCAAACGTCACTATTTTCACTTTTTCCTCATTAGAGATTTATTTGAAACTCAGTCTATTGGACATAATAATAAGAAATACATCCTTAATATTGGATACGCTGGGCACAACTAAACTATGAGTAACTGATTCCATCTCACTCTAATACTAGTAAGTAAACAAATACAATCCTACTATTTGTTTACAAATTTAGGACCAAAAAGGTTGAGATAGGTGATGCAATTTATATGACCACAACTGTAGCTATTGCACAGTTAAATAAAGGATTATAAAAGTTTGAGGTTCAATAATGAATGTAAGCTAGAATTTAATGTACTTTAATTCATCAGACTATTTCATATTGGGATTATATAAAGGAAGAATGTGAAATGGTCGGGGAGTGGATTCAGTAAATTTCACACAAAATAAGAAAATAATAACTTATCTTATTTGTGCCAACGCTTTGGCCTAGTATTTATTATTTTTTCTTGTTTTCTGTTTTATTCTCGTCCATCATCAGGACTGAGAATAAAACATAAACATCATAATATTAAAACAATGAGTGTTTATCAATTTAATAAATAAATCTAAGCACCTTAATTTTTATTTGTAACTATCTCAAGCTCTTATCTTTCACCAATAACATGGTATTCATTATGTTTTGGAATACAATCATTTCACATGTAATTTTACTATGATTTTAATTTAATGATTTTCAATAATTTTACTATTATTTATGATTTATTATTCTTATTATCTATGTTATAATTATTATTTGATAATTTTTCTTTTGTTTTTTTATGTTTCTTCGTTGTTATCATTCATATTATTTTTGCTTAAATTAGCCTTTTATATTTTCTATAGTACTGCAATGTTTACATAGTTTTTCTACTTCTGTTTAATTCTTAGTTCTGATGATAGCTTAAAAATTAGGTCGAAAAGTTGGCACAAATAAAGTAAGTTAAACTTATTTTGTGTAAAATGTATTGATTACCCCATCCGACCATTTCACCTTCATTTAGGACATGTCTAGTTAATCATTTCCATATTAATTTGGATCATGTAAGATTCCATCCAACCAGGGGTGCCTTTGCTTCTGCTGTAACTGAAATTATTTACTTTTGATGTGTTTATTGACTCTGTGTGTCCCTTATGAAATTCAAAACCCAAAACCACACTGTTCATTTTTTTTATATTTAACCTTAATTCCCCATAATAAAGGACTTTTTCAAAGCCACCCAGTTTGGATCAGCTACAACAAAAAATTGAATGCTATGTTATTATTGAAACATATTTATTCCTGTATATAAAGAAAATTATCTTCTCTCCCGGTTCCACCATTCTTGCCCCAAATAGTTTTATAATTAGTGCCTGGCATACTTCAAATATAGTTAAATATTTTATGATATTTCATCATTTTATTTATTGCTGTATGCTTTGTTTCTTAATTTTATTATATAATTATATTAGCCACGTTACGCTAAATTTAACTTTAAATTATTACACCTTTCTTATCCTCCAAATTTCGAGTTTCAAATAACCCTTTATCGTAAAAGAAAACGATAACATTTTCCAGTAGAATTCCCTTTTCCGGTTTCCTTGCAGCCCTCTCCCCCAATCTAAATCCCGGCCATTCATTGGATTGTAAAATGTAATATTTAAGTTAAAACGTGAATGTTAAATACATTAAACATAACGACATTAAATATAACGAGACTTTAACTGCCCCTACCACCAAGGGGGGACCAAATTTAGAACTAAGACATGAAGAGGAGTACTGTTTGCTGATTATGAGAGAATCTTAAGGGAAGGTTTGCACGTTCGCCAAACACAGGAGAGCCAACGCGTGTTCAAACGTTTAGCCAGAAATCAAAACAACGTAATAACTGCAAGAAAAACCTAATACCACTTTCAGACCCTTCTGATAATTAATTCTTTCTTGTTTCTATTAGGAATTATGAAATATATCAATGGAATAATGGGAACATATATGTCTAACTACATATTTCCGGTTAATGAAAGTGCTGTTTAAAAATAATTATAGCGAAAACAATATTATAAAATAGGATAACGTATTTTACGTTAAAAGAAAGATGATTTATGTCCTTTATTCTAAGCTCGAAACTGTGACCTAAAGAAATATAAAAATAATGAAGAGCAAGCAATCTGCTAGAGAGGGTCGCTATTAATTTAAATCACTATGTACTTAGCTGTTTCAATTATCTTTGACAGTTTTGACCTCAAGACCTTTGGGGTCGTCTAATCGATATACGTGGCACCGAGATATCTGCAATATTTATCTAATTAATTTTTATAACAATTATTGTTGTATCTTTTATTTAGTCACTGGAAGGATTTCGTTTAGCGATAATTAAAAATGATCAGTAAAAACCAAGAATTTCGGTTCCATGAATATACTATTCGCATGAAAATGACATTTTGGAACAAAATATAAAGTAAATTTATGATAATTACATATAAAAATATTTAATAGATATTTTTACAAAACATTTCCCGGGCAATACTATTGAGACAGTCCGCAAATAATTTACTGATTTTTTTTTGGTTTACGTAGCATTTAAACAATATTTTATTCCCTACTCAATATTAAATGTGGTGTACCTAATAAACAAACTACAACCAATAAGGAATTTATTATTGTTACGGGTTAGTGGGTGTAACATGAATTAAACTATTACTAAATTCAAGATACTAAAATTTATTAACAAATTAAAAAGACTACATTGAAATTATTTAAAACAATTAAATTATTAAACTAATATAAATTTACAATAACAATATTCTACAGATTATAACCTAGGCTTAACTGCTATCTAATTACTAAAACAATATAAGATATAGGTAATACTAAATAACTTAACTATTTACATAAATTTGTACAAATACAATAAAATTACACTATAGTTTATAACTAAAAATTAACACTTACAGACCTCTAATTAAAGTCCACCGACCGTAATACTCTCCAAATATGACAAACTGTTTATTACATTCACTTAGCACTTATCACAGAGTAGTTTACACTGCCACTAACCGTCACTGTCACTGTCACAGAAGTCGACAACTTTACTACTACCTTATTACTGACTGCTACTGATTTTTTTTTTTTTTTTTTTTTTCCAAGCCCCTGGAAATACGATCACCTGAAACAGACTTAAATACTAACGTATATTAATAAATTTATATATGTACATATATACAACTCTTTTCCTGCACCGGGTGCATTTTAAGAGGATTTTAAGTAAGTTAAAGGATTGAGGTTATGGGGTTAACTGGGATCAGATATCCAGTGATGGGGCTCACTGGTTGTTTGAAATATAAAAAAGACTGCTACTGACTTACTACTGGCCTTTTATATAGGCAAGGTTGGTCGGGGTGGGGGACACCTAGAATATTCCACGCAATTCGCGATGTCTCTAGACAGATCGCGAAGTTTCTACGCCCATTCTTTAATCCCTTCCGGCTTATCTTAATCCCTTCAGTCGGTCCCTCTCTCTCTCTGAACATTATAATAAAAAATAATATTATATTATTTAATATTAATAATCTCTCTAGTACCACCAAACCATAAATAAAAACAGTAAAAACCAATTTTAGTGATGAAATATTTTATCAGCATTGCTTAGCAACCGATAGACGAACTACATTTGATTAGCACAACAAAAGCTCAGTTAATTTATAAACATTTTTAAAAGCGAGTAAATCACTAAACCACTGTTCTTAAAGTCATTACAGGAAATATAGCACTGTTTTTAAATTGAAATATAAAAAAAATGAAATCCATGGATTTAAACAAATAAAACTTATTCTATTACTTCAACTACAGTATTGTTATTTGAATACAGAGACAGCGATGACAAAGACATTTTTCTTATAAACTACCCTATTTTAACCTATAAAATAAGCCGAAAATTCAAAAAATTCATTATTATATTTAATGTTAAATTCTCGATATCTCAATTCAATACCAACACTAATGAGTGGGTACCCCTAGTTTGATGGGCTCACTAGAGAAGCACATGATAAATACTCACCTGAACTTCAAATTCTAGAATAATACCAGGGTAACTCAAATAAAAAGTTAAATAAAAGGTTGGTGTTTATAACGCGGTTGGTCCACCGTCAGGCGGATAGAGAGAAGCCCCTGGTTAATATCAATAATAATATAATATATCATTAATATTAAAATAAAAAATATATGTTAATTACAATATATCATTACTAGTAAAGTTGTATCATATATTACTTTAAAATAATACAATATCAGACCTCAATAAAAACAGATGTAAGTAGGCCTAACTTTTTAGATCAACTTAAATGTGCTCAAGACAAGAATAAAAATTTACAGAAAAAATGTATATCTCCTATAAATTTTTTCGAGGACAAGCACTTCTTGAACTTGGAATCGAAAAATTGAGTTATTATATATCATAGAAGAATCGTAGACAATCAAGTTAAAACATATATTATTTAAATTTCAAAGAAGTACAAATCCAATATATTGAGCTCGAGAATATTTCCCATATGCCTCTATCAGACATTTTATCTACGAAATGCATTCAGATATAAAATTTCTTATTGATCAAATGCAATATCCTACCTTGAAGGTCCAGGTTCACATTTCAATATCTCTATTTGTACAGAGATATCTTATTTCTGCAGAAAACTCTTCAATCAAGTACAAAAACAATCAGAAAACAATGAAGTTGTGTTTATTTTCAGTTTCTTCCTAAACTGTCTCAGTATGAAAACCGTAGCATCAATAACAGTTATGGATGTTGTAAGATCGCCTGAGATATAGAATCCACCTGCTCCACATAGAATCCACCGTACAAAAGATATTTAGTAATTAGTCTTAGTCGTGATCTATTTTGAAAAAAGTTTTCAAGAAGCTGTATTTGGAGTATTTTAATAAGTAGGAGAAAGTATTAAGTATCTATTTTGAAAATAGATACCTAATAATTTATGCCGGCTCGACTGGAAAGGCAACCATGGACGGAAAAGGTTCGAGGAGAAAAAGCATACTGATGGGAAATTTATTTTTATTTTTCTTAATGTACATATTTATAGATACTATCTGAAACTCACGTGTACCAGGGCTCAAGTTAAGTTATAGTGATATTTTACGAAGGAAACTTTTGATATTGAAATATTAAAATGAAATATACAACAGTTACAAGACCACTACTGTTACAGGAAAGTTTACGATCCGTGATATAAACAAACCATTGTTTGAATAGTGGGGAATTTATTTGGTAACCAACGTTTCGACCATCATTGCAGATCTTCTTCAGGGCTTTTAATGAGTGAGGTCACAGTGAGGTTAAGAAATTTGTCTTAACTACTTACTATATGGCGATTTTTCTGTCCCGCAATATATATTCGCAATTACAAATAAATTGTTACTCCTTAACAATACTAAAAATACAATTCTCATTGAAGGCATGGGGATAGAGATCTATAACAAATAATTTTGCCTAAGTAGCTTTTCCAGTTTATTCTACGGATAATAAAACCTACACGGGGCTGTGGTCAACCATCCCGCATGACTGAATCACATTCCAGATTTAAAAAAATAAATAATAGAGACATATTTTTAGCAAAAATCCTCCATAATCAGACCTTGATAGGACGAGCGGCATTGAACGATCAACGAACGGGGTGGATTAATAGGAAATTGGATAAATCAGGTTTAATATTAACTATGATAAACTTACATCTCAACTCGAAGAAAATTAATGAGTCCTTGAACTCTAGATAAATTAACTTAAGACGCAGAAGTTAAAGACTGCCTTCAGATTTTCTATCTCATAATTAACTACGTAGTTAAGATCGCTGATAAGATGAGGTCAATTATGTGGACTAATTCAACAGAAAAGAAAAAATTATGTTACAATTTTAGTAAACCATTATTTCAAAATTAATTTTGGTCGAAATAAACTCCAAGAGATAATAGTTTCTTTCTTCCTTTGGGTGTACCAACCATTCTTCAACAAAATATCTTCTCAAAATAAATCACTTTAAAAAAAAAATGTATTCGAGTGTGCAGCCTAAAATGTGTCTTATTATTCATAAAAAGGGTGTAGCTATTAAATATAGAAAAATTAGCACGGGTGCAAATGGGTAAAAGGCATTTTCTTCACTTAAAAGTTTCACAATAAGGAAAAATTCTTCGGCCATTTAAAAAAATAATTAATTTAGTTTGATTTTCAGATGACTATTTTATTCGAAAAAATAACACTTACCAGTACAATTAATATCTATACTCAACAATTGGTTCGATAAAAGTAGTTGAACAATTAATTTTTGAATTGTTGAATAGTTGAAATGATGCCTTGAATTCCACTGATTTATTCTATTGCTATCATTATTTTGGGCCCTTACCCTCAAGCTCTGAAGTGTTTCAGACTTAAAGAAATGTTAGATTACCACGTTTTGAAGTATTGTTTACAATATTCCAATACCGTATTTCAGATTTCTAAGCATGACCTTTGTCCTTGCTTGTACTAATCAAAACACTGCGCTGCTTTGATTTTCCCGCCATTTATCAGAAATTTTGTAGGAATAGTTAGCCAACCCTATTTTATTTTTCCATTCAGAGTCCTCTACAAAGTTTCTAACATTTAATTTGGTCGAAAAAAACTATAAATAAAAAATAATAAAAAAGCGTTTCTACCATTCTTAAAAAAAAACCTTTCTCGAAAATAAGTATTCTAAAATTTAAAAAACAATGTTGTACTTGACTGTGCAGACTATAATGCATCTTATTATTAATGGGAGAGATACAGCTATGAAATATATAATATTTAGCCCGGATACAACAGGATACAATTCATTGCCATAACCTGAAAGTTTAAAAATGAGGAAAAATCCGTCATGAATTATGATACACTTGAACTATCATAAGATTTTTTTAATTGGAAAAAAATAGCACCTATGAGTACATACAGGGTGGCCCAAAAAATACTGAAGGTTTAAAAATAACTGTATTTTTTTTGTTTTTATTTTTTATTAATTTTTTTTTATGTTTTTAAATATTTAATTCATGGAAATTTTTTACATCTAAGTGTGAAATATAACATCTCTCAAATGGTGTCCATTTACTTGCAAACAAAAATTGGCTCTTTTAACCGCATTTTCCATTCCTGACCGTAGAGTTTCTGGTTCCAAGTTCCTTATTTCTGCTTGAATGTTCTGCTTAAGCTCTTGAACTGTTTGGGGTTTATTGATATACACAACTCCTTTCAAATCATTTTCTCTGGCTATTTGACTAAAACGAATAGCATATTGCAGGCGTGGTGGCCCAAAAAAGACTGAAGGACGTCGTCGTTCTGCTCAATTGGGAATCTCCAGAACATCCCTGCAAAGAATTTTGAAGCGGGGTCTTAAAATGTTTCCGTATAAAATTCAAATGGTACAGCAACTGCTTCCCCAAGATCATCAGGCACGCCTGCAATATGCTATTCGTTTTAGTCAAATAGCCAGAGAAAATGATTTGAAAGGAGTTGTGTATATCAATAAACCCCAAACAGTTCAAGAGCTTAAGCAGAACATTCAAGCAGAAATAAGGAACTTGGAACCAGAAACTCTACGGTCAGGAATGGAAAATGCGGTTAAAAGAGCCAATTTTTGTTTGCAAGTAAATGGACACCATTTGAGAGATGTTATATTTCACACTTAGGTGTAAAAAATTTCCATGAATTAAATATTTAAAAACATTAAAAAAAAATAATAAAAAATAAAAACAAAGTCTTTTTTGGGCCACCCTGTATATTATCAATATTCAACAATTGATTCATATAAAATTAGTAACATTATAATTTTGTGCTGTTGAAATGAAGCTATGAATACAACTGATTTATTCTTTTTCTATGGATTCATGACTTTGGACTCTATTACTGACGAGATGAAGTGTGCGAGGCATAAACAAATCTTGGATTTCTAGGTTTTGAACAATTGTTTACAATATTCCAATAAAAGAATAAAAATAAATGTTTAAATAGTGGAGCGGTAAGTGAAAGTGGTGGAATACGAATACCGCAAATTTAGTATTATTTAAAAATATTTAAGAAAGTTAAAATTGATAATGTTTAAACTCACCGTTGGGTGGGTAACGATATTGGAATATGTAATTTCTAGTTATGACGGCATGGAAAATAATAGAGAAATGCAAGTATTTAAGTAATTGTTGTATTAGGAATTGTATTGCTTTATTATTTATCAAAATGAAATCTTTCCAAGGAAGATTTTTTAAGAACTTTACATTTGATTAAAACAAATTTTATTAACGAAAATTTTCGGTACGATTTAAAACGGGATTAAGTGGATCTTAATGTATTAGTTTGAAGAATAACAAGCCAATCATTTATTAAATTAAAAATATTTTCCGTTCCAATCATCGGTTCTCCACTTTTACCCGATTTCAGTTCTACGATTAGCGACTTGTTTGGTGGTTCTGGTTAAGAGAGTTGGCCGCTGTGTGGGTTCTTATGAATGATTAGTTCTCGCATTTTTTTGGCTAATAGGGCCAAGATTGTAAAGAAGATTGTACTTCCTGAATGCCAGGCCCTTTGTGGAAGAGTAGGCCGGAGTAAACAGGGCAAACCTAATCCCTTTGTGTGGATGAAATCCATTGTTGTTTTTTCATCTGTAAAAAGGGTTTCTAATGAAGGTAAACCCCAGTATATAATTTTTTTTTAAAAGTATTTGAATGAGAAAAAAAAATGTTACTTAGCTGAAATACAATGTATGCCCTCTATGGGCAATAATATGATTAATATAATTTTATAAATATATCGATTCATGCCGGTTAAATTTATCTTACCATAACTTTTAAATCTACAAATTTTAATATTTGAAATTTCTCCAATATATTAAAAAAAGTTTCCAGCCTGTTATATATATATAAAAATGTAAGGGGAATAAAACAAAAAATGCGTCATCAAAATTAAATTTGTCAGAAGAAGAACGCCAAGACTCGTTTTCAGAATGAAAGAGCAGATGATAAAAGAGTAAGAAGAATATAAGAAATTTTAACAACGAGGATTTGAACAATCTGCTACTAACAGCTCAACCTCCAAGTTTTACTAAATTAAAAAAATAAACTTTAAGTCGATTTATCTGCAGCCCCAATGAATATGTGGTTAAGTCTAATTTTGTTCAAGGATAAAGTATATGAGGCGTTTGTGATGGGGGGGGGGCGGATAACTCCAAATTAAAAAATTTGCTTTTTCATAAGATTAGTCAAGCAATTTTGTTCTGAACCTGAAGTTTCATGAGCATCAACCATTGTTTGACTAAACTACCAAAAAATATGAAAAATTCAAATGTTTACGTTTTCCACTTTTGATCCAGAATCCCTCATATGACTACCAATTTTGTAAAAGAAAAAAAACATATTATTAGCTCTTCCTAGAAGAAAAAAATACTTTTCATTAATAAAATTTGATAAAACTGTTTTAAACAAATGTAAAGTTATAAGAAAATCTTTCTTGGAAAGATTTCATTTTGAAAAATAATAAAGTAATACAATTGCTAATACAACAATTACTTAAATACTTGCATTTTTCTATGCCGTTATAAACTATAAATTACATTTTATAAAATCGTTAGCCACCCAACGGTGAGTTCAAACATTTTCAATTTTAACTTTAAAATTATTTCAATCAAAAACGAATTCTTAAATAATACTAAATTTGCGGTATTCGTATTCCGCCACTTTCACTTACCGCACCACTATTTAAACATTTATTTTAATTTTCAAATTAATAATTTTCTAATTCTTAAAGGTTCTTATTAAAGAGTTATTAAAGAGTATAACTATGAAAATTGTTAATTGCATAAATGCCTTAAACGTTTCTGTTTTCTTCATTCTATATTGCTTTTCACGGGTTTTTACTTGAAAATTACTTTTTCAAATACTTTAGCTGTGCAACCGACATACAGTGTTTCGATTAGTAGGAGCTAGCTGGACAAAATCATGTTCAAAATTCTAAACATTTTTATTGAAATATTGTAAACAACTGTTCAAAACCTGGAAATCCAATATTTGTTTATGCCTGCCACACTTCATCTCGTCAGTAATATTGTCCAAAGTAATGAATCTATAGAAAAAGACTAAATCAGTTGTATTCATGCCTTCATTTCAAAAGCACAAATTTATAATGTTACTAATTTTATATGAATCAATTGTTGAATACCGATAATATATGTACTCATAGCTGCTACTTTTTTCCAAATAAAAAAATCTTCTGATAATCTAAGTGCATCATAATGCATGACGGATTTTTCCTCATTTTTAAACTTTCAAGATATCGGAATTATTTGTATCCGGGCTAAATTTTATATATTTCATAGCTGCATCCCTCCCATTAAAAATAAGATGCATTATAGCCTCCACACTCGAGTACAACATTGTTTTTTTAATTTTAGAATCCTTATTTTCGAGAAAGGTTTTTTTTTTAAGAATGGTAGAAACACCATTATTTTTTATTTTATAGTTCTTTTCGACCAAATTAAATGTTAGAAACTTTGTCGAGGACTTTGAAAGGAAAATTAAAATAAGATTGGCTAACTATTCCTCCAAAATTTCTGATAAATGGCGGGAAAATCAAAGCAGCGCACGGTGTTTCGATTACTACAAGCAAGGACAAAGGTCGTGTTTAGAAATCTGAAATACGGTATTGGATTTTTGTAAACAATCCTTCAAAACCCGGTAATCTAATATTTCTTTAAGTCCGACTCACTTCACAGCTTGAGGGTTAGGGGCCAAAGTAATGATAGCAATAGATTAAATCAGTGGAATTCCAGGGCATCATTTCAACCTCAAAAATTTATTTTTCAACTACTTTTATCGAACCAATTGTTGAGTATAGATATTAATTGTACTGGTAAGTGTTATTTACCATTAAAATAGTCATCTGACAATCAAACTAAATTAATTAATTTTTTACATGCTAGAAGAATTTTTCCCCATTTTGAAACTTTGAAGTGATGAAATGCTTTTTACCCATTTGTATCCGTGCTAATTTTTCTATATTTAATACCTACACCTTTTCTATGAATAATTAGACACATTTTTATAGTTTATTTCGAGAAGATATTTTGTTGAAGAATGGTTGATGCACCAAAAGGAAGAAATAAACTCTTATCTCTTGGAGTTTCTTTCAACCAAAATTAATTTTGAAAGCAATAATGAGGACTCTGAAAGAAAAAAAAATGATTTTGGCAAGCAATTCTTCCAATTTACTATATATCTTATTTAGCATTTATTTACCACGAAACAACTTTAATTAGTTTTATGATTACAAACCCCTCGACGGATGAATGATGACCATAGTATTATATATATATATATATATATATATATATATATATATATATATATATATGTGTGTGTGTGTGTGTTTGTGTGTGTGTGTGTGTGTGTGTGTTTGTATGGGAGTATATTTTTGCACACACACTTATTTTTTAAATAATTATAGTTTTTTGTTTCTTTGATTTCTTAAATTATTTTGTTGTTTTGTTTTCCAAAAAACTTATATATATGTAAATATTAATAGTTATCTTTCTTTATAATTGTTGTGGTATTTTATATGTTTTCTTTCATTTAATTCATTATTGTGAGTCAACTCCTAATTTATATTCATTAATTTTTTATTTTCATTTGTTAATTAAATTGTAACTGTATTATACTCTTAGGCATTATAGTTTATTTTCCGTATCACTATTATAAAGGGACTTGTTCCGGAATAAATACGGATTTTTATCAGTTTTATTTATATATATTGTCTTAATTATTAATTATGCATTTTTTTTCAATTTTCTAATTATTATCCTAGCAATTCTCATAAGTTCTGTTGATGACTAATTAAAAACCATTTTTTATAATTACAATACTTAATTAGTCGAAGGGAATGCAAAAATGCCAAAAATAATTATATCCAGCGTCAGTTTAAAAATAATCAATTTCATCCTCATTACCTTACGTTTAATAACCAATTTAAAAAACATTAATTTTCCTGACAAATAATGAAACTTCACTAGTATCGATAAAAATAAATTAAAATTATTGACCAGAATGTAATAGGAAAAAATTCCCAGAAGCAAAAGATTAAGTTTCTGAAGTACAGGGAAAAAAAACTGAGCTGTTTGTTGAAAAACTTGGAATAAGTTTGCTTTCTTTATTACAAGGTGTACTCTACATAGTCTTCTCTGATTTTTATTTTGGAGTATGTCCTAATGGTGCCTGAATTGGCAAAACGTTGAGTGATTAGGTTTTTTTCGTTATTTTATAGATTAAATATTTGCTTTTGGGATGTTATATTGCATTCCAATTGGCTACTTCCAAAATCATACTATGAAGCTAATTTCATTACACTCATTTATGTCCAGGGTTTTTATCATTTTAAGAACTTTTGTAACAGTTTCTTTTTTAAGAATATTTACATGTATTGTGTAATTTACTTGAATTAAAAACCTTACTCGGAACATTTATTTGTAAAAAATTCAGTAGTTGGTATTTTTATAACAACTCCGATATTTTACGGACCTTCCAAATGACGGCATAACAAGGGATAAAAAAAAAGAGGGAAAAAGAGTTTAAAAAAAGGGGTGTCCACAGCTACGAATCCGCGATCTTGGGCATAGTAAATTGTTATGATAATCACTTCACACGTCGCCCCTGCGGTGTAGTAGTTATTACAAGAAAAAAAAGTCAAATACTGTTAAAAGAATATTTGTTTTCGTAATAAATAGGAACATTATTAGCATTCGTTTTCAAAACTAATATGCTTTCTATTTTCTAATGGAAATCAACATCTTTATTAAAGTGAACACTCAGTTAATTCCAAGTGGATCCAATTTCCATTCCGTAAATTCCTTAGAAATCCCTAGCTCCAACCTTTATCTGATTTTTTTTCCTTTCGAATAAGCCGCCATGGATTACGTTTCTTCAACTCTCAGCCCCTTTTCTGTCTCCTCAGCTCCCAAATCTCCTTCATTCTTGCCCAATATCTTTATTTCCTTTCTTTTGTCTAAGCGGCCCCAGTCTTCTTTTAGGTCCATGCTGAAAACGCATAGATTTCACCTTCAGAGTTGATTCCTCTGTAATATCTGCTGGATTAATCTCTAGTATTTAAAATATTCCGGAGAATATTTGGAGCAGTAATTCATAATGACTAGTGGAAGCAATGCCCGAACACAGAAATTATGAGCGTGTATAAACAGCCCGACATTATCAGGGTTATCAAATTAAACAGGCTACGATGGACAGGACACATTGCACTTATGGAAGCAAATGAAATCCCTAAAAGCTTCTTGAAGAAAAAAGAAGGGTGGGAAGACCGAGGCTCCGGGCTGCGGACGCAGGGACTATCCTACACATCCGTTATTGAAGAGCAGCAGCAATGAACAGAGATGATTGGTGGTTTATTGTGCGGGAGGCTTTGTCCACATGTGGGAGTGTAGAGCCATCTATGTCTGTATTTATAAATCCCCAGCTTCTCCGTGTATTTTCCACTTCTGCAAGACATGTTTTCTTTAATTTTAGCTTTTTTAAATATTCGAAAGATCTTCAAGATTTTAGGTAAATGTAGAATAACTACCAGAAAAAATAGAACAAATATGGTAATTCTTAAGTGATCGAGACAATCTCATCATTTGATTGCAGAGGCTGGCGGGTCATTTAGCTCAAGGCAATCCATCGTGGATTCCCAATGAGGCTGCAATAGATAACCAGTATCCACAAGGGACGCCCAGAACCAGATGGATAGACAGAATAAATTAAGATAAGAGAGAGGAGGGTGGAGAATATAGGATAGCAATATACTAACACCAACAGCAACATCCTGAAACAGAATGGACAATGCCTAAAAGCAATAAATCTATCGAACAAGGTCGGTTAAGTTCGTCTTAAGTAAATAGATACATCTTCGAAAAAATATATTTGTTTTGAATAAATAAATTAATATAAATCTATGCTATGAAGGAGTGGTAAACCCAAACGATCTTGCGTGCCATTCAGGAAATACGTCATAATTTTGGGTTCTGCATATGATATCAAACATCTCCCCATATTCGATGCACGAGCAATTAAAAAAACAGGCAGAGCACGATCTGAGTTTTTAACCTAGATAGGTATATAGTTCTCCATCTTGGTCATTCACATCTCCTACAATTAGGAATATTTCAGAGTACAGTCATATATTATTTTAAAATAGAAATGGACTAGCCCCATTATTTTCTAATTATGACCAAAAGTGGATAACTACAGTTTCAAAAACATTCTTTCCTTGTTTAATCAAACAAGCAATTTTCTCTTTCACGACAATTTTCCGCCTTATTTCTCATGGATTTTACTCCGGTTCTGAACCTGAAGTTTGCGAGCATAAAACTGCTTAACTAAAAGAGCGAAAAATGTTCCCGATTTTCGAAGCCAAATTCGAGATTAGTTATCCGATTTTAATCCTGAACGCTTCAATTATCGCAATATTTTTTAATTCCAGACCCTAAACGTTTTACCTAAATATAATAATAATGAATTAAATGAAAAGACTTGAATAGATTTAACAGTAGTTTCTTAATGAAGAAAAGAATCCGCCACAATGTTGTCAATTGAAAACCAATATTGTTCCCAGGGATCTTAATCTATTCAAATCTCAATATACGTCTATTTCTTTATATATTTTTTTGTGTTAGCCACATAATTTAGTATTTTACTGGAATATTTTACATGGAAGAAATCCTGGAGGGTGTGACCCAATCTAAGCTTTACCAGAAAACGGTTTCCACGACGCAGCAGCAAGCACACATATCTCCATAACCGATCCAAGGAGAGTGAAAAGTCGGTGAAGATCCATGGGTTATGGCTGTTCGGGGTCAGCCGGCGCATGAGAGGTGTTTCTTTTTCCGATCGTCCGTCTATCTTCCACCCCTTTGGGAGACTATTTTTTTTCCTTCGATTTTTTTCCCTATCTGAGTAGCAATGGTTTATTTCATACCGCTGGCTAGTTCTTTATTATTTATTAGCAGTTAATTTTTTATGAAAGCTTTATTAGTCAGTATGTCCTATCCCATTATTTTTAGCGGTAGTATTTAATAACCTCCAGGCGGCTACTTTTGCCCCTAAAAACCACAACGAACGAATGAAACGCCAAACGTTGGAAGGTTTTAATAATAAGAATGGTAGAAACAGGAAACACGCTTGCCTTTCTTATAGTGCCAAGTACGAAATTATGAGCATCATTTGTCAGTACGAAATTAAAATATGGGAAATAAAATTGCATGAAGGGAAATTTTAGTTCTTTTGAATCTTAGATCTTTTATTTCTCAGATGGTCACTCAAAGTTTAAAATTCCTAATTCTCAATCCTTAAAATTATTTTTATATATTCTAAGCCATCTTATCGAAATAGAGTATCTAAAAATAAAAATAGGATACAGATTTTTTTTTTAACTTCATCAAGATACAAATTATCAAAAATTTAATTATTATAAAAAAGAGTGAGCCCAACACTTGAGTTGCTGAATAACAATACTACATAAAATCCGGCGCCTAGTAAAAAGATAAAGGTGAGTAAAACCGAAATTAAACCAGCGGGAAAAAATAGAAATATTTACGACTTTTTGCCATAACAATTGAAATTTATATCAACAGAAAGTTATCGCATGGAAAATAAAATATTTTAAGGCAAGAGGGTATGAAATAATACTATTTTTATATTTGTCGAATACCTATTTAAACTTCAATCACTTATTCTCTTTTTTAAGATTTGAGGGGCTGCTGATATTATATGTATATGCTGATGAGTACATTTCCATCAAATGTCAGGAAATTTATTATTTCGCTCTAAAGTCATTTCAATTATATTAAGAGTTGTTTTACTAGATAGCTTCTCTAGACGATAAATTAAAAATATCCCGACGTTAATAAAGATTATTAAAAATACCGAAAAGATATTATTCTTCGGATACTTAAAAACAACAAGATTTTTAATGAATAGTAGATAGTTTTTTTCTAAATACTATAATATCAATGTTATTAATAATATACTTACCTAAGATCATTATTAATTTCCACTGTATGCGTAATGAAACGGACATGATATTATTTTCTATCTGCTCCTTATAAAAAAGTGCTCCTTGGTTTATTTCGAATCATACTACACGAACATTGAATATCGATCATTCTCACTGTAAACCCACCAAAAACACAATATTTTACTCATTAACACATCATCAAAATCCTCTTGTTCTTTTTCTTTCCTCCTTTTTGCTACTTGGACTTCTTATGAGAAGATTATAAGAATAAACACTGACCTAGATACCACCTCAGAAACCATTAATAAACATAATGCGCAGGTTCATATACAACATAAAACAATAATGATAAAACGGGATTTTTCGAATCTTTACGGAGTTTGTTAATATTATCACTTTCTCCTAGTTTAATCCATATTGATCGATTTTCAGCTAAGGATTAGATAATAATCGATTATAAGCTCTCAAGGTTATTCCTATTCATTAGAATTAACCAATAACAGGACTCCCATTCATCATCTACAAATACATTAACAAAGTTTCCGTTAGTCGGGAATATATTCCATCACTTGTGGAAGTTGGTTGTTGATAATCTATTTGAATAAATCATAGGAGATCGTAAGTCTTCAGGAGGAACCAATTTCCTCTACCGCTGGACTCCGACTACAAATCTCCGATGAGTCTTAGTAGTGGAAGGAATCGAGATATGTTTCAAAATTTCGGGTAGATTTAGTGGAATAATTTGGCTTTGAGAATCAGATAGAACAAGTGACTTACAGGTAATTCAAGTTATAGATTTGGTACTTATTCCGCAGGTTGCCAATTTAGTGGTACAGCCCAGGTGATGTCACGTAACATCACGATCTTACTTTTATCGGAAGTTTCCCCCATCATTTCTTCCCAATAAATAAATAAAAATACAATAAAACCTGTACCACAACAACCCGTAAACGGGTCTGGGGTTCACTACATAGTAGAGACTGTACTGTTTCATGGACAACGGTTGTGCAGGTAGGTGATTTGTACTAGATTACGATCAACCGCCACATTTCCCCCTTATTTGGGTACCAATTTTACAGAGGCGGGGTGAGCCCCACTAAGGTCCCAGATCCTATATGATCCATCTCTGGCTGTTAACAGACTAAATATAAGTCATCCCGGCAGCATGATATAAACCCGGATCTTCGCCATGGCAGCCCAGTGCTCTACCATTAAGCCACTCCGTTCCCCCAAAAAATACAATAAACTAGGATATTTAACCTAGCCAATATGAACTTATTTTGAATTTAGAATCTGGCATGATTTTATTTGTCATAACATAGAATGAAGGATAAATAAATAACTGATATGAGAGGAAATTATTTCAACTGAAATTATTCACCTTGAATTACATATCACAGGTTAGTCATCTTCAAATAAGTTGTTACTTTGTTTTGTTGAGGTATATTTTGAAGCCAATTTTTTTCTAACCATTTATATACTCAAGATTATGATGTTACGTTAAGTCACTTCACGGGGCTTAAAATACCCCTATCACCAATCTGGCTACCTGTGGAACTAGATTTTCAATTGTTAGTGTTTTATAGACTTTTTTTATAATATGGTGGTTTCTAGAGTATTGATTACACTGTTCTGCAAAAAAAAACTTTTCTCCCCTCCCTTGAACAATTTTGCCTGTTTCTCATGTTTTCAGGTGTGCTGAGTCCGAATCCGAACTCAGAAAAATTCTATCGCCCTCTGATTTTGAGAGAAAAGAGGTGAAACTTGGAAAAAATGAAAAATTGTATTTGAAAATTATTGTCTTTATTAGAACAGATTTTTTTTCTTTTTCAACAATAAAATATCCTGCATGCTATCAGGTATAATACTAGATATGACACAACTCAAAAAATATACACACATCGTCAATGAGTAGTTTTTTTTTTTTGTACTCTTCCTCCTCTGTCTCCCGCTGCAGTGTCCAGGAGTAATCCGCCAGCATCTTCTCATTCCATTTGTCAGAATATCTTTTTTCCATTCTGGATATGTCTTGGTGGAATCGTTCTCCATGTTTGTCCAAAACTGCACCCAAATTTGGGGCGAAAAAGTCTAGGTGACTATGCAGGAAATGTATTTTTAAGGACATTTGCATCCCAATGTTTTATATGAAGTAAGCAGTTCTTGGACTATTTTTCGGTAGTCTCTAGATTTTTTGTTTCCCAAAAACTTAGCACATACCTCTCGAAAAGCAATCCAAGCCTTTTTCTCAGTAGTATTTAACTTTGCTTCAAAAGTGAGATCCTTGAAAAACTGAAAAAACACTTTTAGCCATATTTCTTTAACCACTTGTAATATTCCCATCAAATTTTTTTCGTTCAAATATACTTCATTGCGCTCAAAATCATCGGGCTTTTAAATTTTTTTCACTATGTTTTAATGCCGAAAAAAAATTCGTCAAATCCACAAAAAACTCACCTTTTTGGATAAAAAACTAGAATTTCTCAGGAAACTGTGCGTGATGTTCAGACAAAATCTGACTTCAAATTCGTGTTCACCACATTTGATAACAGTAAGAAAGCATGTTTTGGTTTGAAGGAGGATTTTCGTGCAGAACAGTGTTATTCTTGAGAGTGGGATAGGTTAGTGTATGAGTTGCTGGGATGCGAAATTCCGGGTTCGAATCAGGCTATGACAGATAAATTATTTAACCTGTTAACCTTCATTTATGATATGCAGATACTAAATAATACGGTGGGTTGTTGAAGTAGAAGTTTATAAATATTGTATAATAATTAATATTGCCATATCCGTATTGCCGCAAAGAAGGGGAGGGTGTTTATATAAATAAAATGGGTTGTAGAAGAAGGGGATCATTTTTAATTATATAACTTAAATTAATAATAATTATCTAAAACAATTACTATAGTAATAGGATGTATACAAAAAATTACCACTTTTCAACCAAATGTTTGTATTAATATTTCTTTGATATAAAATACAATTAATAATCAAAGTATAGTCCATTGTTATCTACCGTCATTAGCCACATGCTAGCCAATTGCTCTATCCCACGCTGATACCATCCCTTGGGATGACTTTCAAAAAACTCTTGGACCGCAATTTCAACTTCCACCAAAATTATCAGTTTTTTCTCTTGAAGAAAATGGGCCGTAGTTCGAAACAATTAGTAACCCGATGGTGCAAAGTCTGGACTATATGGTGGATGAGGCAGGAGTTCGAACCCTTGAAGTTCTTTAAACTTTTCTTCACAAATTTCTAACCTCTTACCTGATTTCTGAGGAGTAAATTCGTGAGGGACCAGTCTACAGAACTTTTTCATCTCCCCAATGGAGCATAGATGGTGACTTACAGAGTGCTCATATGGATTATTATGCTTTGGTAACTATTAAATAGCATTAAAACATTTACAGCCCTTTGAAACCTTGAATTTAAAAAAAACCGTCATTTTTATTATACATTCTATAAAATGAATATACAAATATTAATTTAATTAAACTATTTATATTGTTAGCTAATAACATACGGGTACATATAACAAAAAGTAAGAAAAAATAACTATTACAAAAATAGTTAGTTTTAGTAAGAAATCCTTAAAACAGAGTAAAATGATAAAATATTATGAATAAAAACTGAATGTTTATTTTTAGTTTAAATAGCCATGATAAACTGAACCGAATGCTTCCGACCATCCAAGACCCTTCGTGGGTTCTAGTGGGTTTTTCTTTCTTTTTCTGGGAGTTCAAGGTCCATATACTAACAGCTATGGAAAGAAGGAAAAGCTCTCTTATATATTAGCGACCTCTTCTCAACGCCAAAAGAAGTTGAATGTTTATTTCACAGGTCCCTTTCAGTGCCGCCAACCCTCTCTCGATGAATACGATCTATTTACAGTGACATATCTTCAGGGTTACTTACTACTAGGTATTTGTACTAATCCTTTTTACAGTTGTCAACTTGTTTACATTTTAAATTATCAAATTCGAAGGGAAAACTTTAAAAACAATTTTCTTAGTAACAAATCAGTTATAGGTTATTTTTCCTTTGCAGTTCCATACTTCATTTTATTGTTTAAAAATAAGCATGGTCAATCGTGGAATTTACTAGCCAAGATGTATGCCTAATGATATTACATTCTGAATCAGTAAGGTAGAATTGTCAAAGAAAATTTCACACTTTTAAGATTTGTACTCATCTTATAGTTTATCCCAAGTACAATGAACAATACTGACGAGAGACTTCAAACATTTCAAAAGAAATGGGTTTGTATCATTAACTGCTTAACTTTAACTTTTAACATAATTATAAATTTGTATTATAAAATAACCTAAATAAATAACTAGAATTCTATCAAATAAAAATTTGTTTATTTAAGTTATTCATTTTGTCTTTTGTTCCGAAATTTAAAAATCAAAATTTATAATACCATCATCAAACTCTTCTTTGGATATGTGAAACGTTGCCACTAAAGCACTAAAGAAGGATGAACAAGGTATTCGAAAATAAAGGGTTGCGTAGAATATTCGGTCCAAAATAGGATGAAACCTCCGGAGAATTTAGTAGATTATGCAACACGGAATTTCGAATCATTTACCGGGTTAATATTATTAAAGTGATAGCATCGCGAAGATTAAGATGGGCTTATAAAGTTTCTGGGCTTAGTAAAGAACGAATTCCTAAAATGTTAATAAGCGCTGTGCCGACTGGTAAACGCCTAAGGGTAGACCGAGATGTAGATGGGAGGATTGTGTTTATAGTGATCTGGGTTTGGGGAATGGAGATAAGTACGAGGACAGAAGTCTGTAAACAGAGGTTGGTGGTATCAGCATAGAGCCTTCGAGTTTACTAAGCATTATTAATATTAAATTACTCACATAAATTGCTGCCATAAAATAAAATAAAAATATAACAAAACAAAAAAATTTACTGAATACTCTATTGGTTGGTAACTTCTGTAAGTGATTTTAATCATTGTCGTGAGGCATATTCCTATTTACGTTAGAATGTTCTATGACGATTTACACCAATATATTTTTACCAAATAAAACCCTTTATAGTCGCTGAGCATATTTGGGATTCTATTAAAGTGTTGTTTGCAACAAATATTTTTTTCGGATTGATAAAACAACCATCTACATTTCTCTGTAGAAGATAACATATATTTATATGTGTAATATAACAATAAAACTTGAAGACCAATAAAAAATAAACATTGGTGAAATAAGAAAGAGAATTAAAAACTCTCGCTAGGACTTTTAAGTAAGATGAATCGTGTTCTGTATTGAACTCTTAAGTATTCAACACAACCGGGCTATACTTAATGATCTACCGTTAGTCACAAATTTAGAAAAGTAATAGACCTTGTAAACAAGTTAGGCCAGCAGCCTGATGTTTGAAGGTCACAATAAATTGAAGAGTGCTGCATATTTGAAATGTTGTAAGGGCATGTCTGAGTAGTGTAAATCCAAGTATTCGACCGAAAAAAACGGATGTGAAAACTTTTGGTGCCCGAAAAACCTCAAAATGTTCGGAGTTAATTCAGTTTTTGGCCTTTATCTCCAACTCGGTGCGTTTTTGATAAAAAACACACAGAGGCCATTTTAATTTTAATTAAATTTGCTACTTAAGAAATGCAGTACAATTCCTATTTCTTTTTACTTCCCTTTTTCTTTTTTATTCTTAATAACGAGAAAGTAAAGAAAATCTAAAACAATCGTGTGGGGTATCAGCTAATATAAATATGATGATGCCACATCCCTGCCACTGACACCCAGGTCATCGAGGAAGCAACATGTTCTTTTCGGAATCGTTCCACGAGACCCAAACCAAAGGCCTCTCACGGTGAACTCTCCCTCTCACCGAAGGTCTCGCGGAATTTCTCCTTTAGGAAAGGGATGAACTTATCATATATTTCCTTATTTTCCCTTTCCACTACACCCGCCTGGTCAAGTTCGTTATTTTCAAATCTCACCGTCGGATCCAATACCAACGCCATCTTTCCGGTCTTCGGAAATGCGACAATATCCGCTCATCTTGTGGATCCCTTGGTGTCGATACAATAGACCTCGTCAAAGCAGGCGAAGTCTTTTTCTTTAAGGAGCCTCGCTAATTCGTATTTGACCCTATGGTGTTGGCGTGTTATGAGGATGGAGTTGTTGAGGCATTTACCCAGCATATGGGCTGGTGTTTCAACTTCTCTCGCCTGTCCGCTGGCTCCTGGGACTCCACGCAGGGCGCATAGTTGATATTCAGTTTTAGGGCATTGGCCCACTCTGACCTCGAGAGTACCCGTTTCTCGCATATATACCTCTTGGCTTTCGGTGTCTCCTTGAAATGACGGACTCCAACTCCCTGCCATCTGAAATTAGCCCATACTTCGTAAGAATTCTATCGCAGCCACTGTCGTAGAGCTTTTACGCTTTAGAAGCCCTGATCAAATCCCAGTCTTCAACACATGGAGCTACTTCAGTTTCATAATTACATATAGACGGGAACAGGGGATCCGGGACATTAGACAGTCGCTGGGCAATTGACTAATGCTGCAGAGGAGATTCCCATTGACAGCGGATCAGTCCCAGGCCTCGATAACTCCTCGGTGCGTACATCATAGCCGTAGAGGTGTTTGCTCGGAGACCGATAATGCCTTTGATACTTAAAAATCACGATATCACACGGATACTAACGAGATTAAAAACAACGTAATATTGAAATTTACAAGTTTTTTTTTCTTTTCAAAACTCTAATAAATATATATTTTTGAAGTATTTTTCTGATTTTGTTGCCTTGTTCTGCAATCTATTGCATTTTAAGGCTTTCCGTGAGGTAACTTATATTATATTTGATTTTTATTAACAATAGCTATGATGGCATTGGGGCACACCAATTTTTTTAATTTATTTTATTTACAACTTAGCACGCACACACACATATCAACATTTTTGGTGTTATTCTTGTAACACTGTTTTCTGCCACCTTACTGGTGGGGCGCTAGTGGTATTACCTGAAACAGGGGGATATTAAAAATTTACAAGTGTATTAAAAAAATACGAAAAATAAATATCAATTGTATATAATGGGATGGGATTATGACAAGTAAAAAATCTACCCACAGGTACTAATCATATAACAGATTTTAGTTAAAAGGTCACGAGGCCATTATCATTTCAGACAACTCGAAGAACCTATCGTAATTAGGTGGAAATTATAATCTAGGAAAATTAAAATCGGTGTCGCAACTTTGCATTGCAAGCAATGTACATTTTCATTACCATGAAGATATCAAACTAATTTTAAAAAATATAGAAACAAACTTAATAGTCATTGATTCATTGATAGGTTGGTTGTTTTGAAGTTAAAGCGTAAAAAAGTTCATATTTTTCATTGGTCTCAACAAAAAAAAGTATATACGTGAGATAGCCTAAACCTGAGTAATCCATACTAAACTTAAACGTGAACTAAGACCACACTTAAATTACAATGAAATTTAAGTTTTATTTAAAGTTTGTGAAATTACACAAACCCGTTTTCCGTTATTTTAGAACCGAATATAAAAAAATTAATGTTTACGGACTTTTTTTAATACTACGTTTTCTCATTTACAAAAGCATAAAGTCTAAACATTATTGGTAATATAAAGAGACCAGAAATTGTTGTAGCGTTGAATTTGGAAATAAAAAACCTTGACTTCTGATGGCTTTATCAAACGGCGGAAATTGGCTAGGTAAAAAAATCTTCTTGTAAAATTACGAATAAGAACTAATATTCCTCGCTTTCTATGAGTATTCTTATTTAAGGGTTTCTAAGGACCCTAGGGCGAACCTCATTTTTGTTTTTCATTTTTATATTTGGCCCTTTTGACTAAAGGCGTCTTTTAATTTTCAACATTTAAATTGATTTAAAAGGCAATACATTTTCTAATTTTACACAAAAAATATATATACCTATAAAGAAATTTTAAAATTAGGCAAAGGAAAGCCATAAAACAATATCAAAAATTATTATATTTACATAAAATAATTTGTATAGACTCCTAGAGCGCTCTCAGATGAAAACCTAAAGAGTCAAAATAAAATTTATTGAAGCCTGTGACGCAATAACTGTAGTTCCTCTATTTTTTTTAAATTTTAGTAGGATATTCGGAGAGATACATTATATTTCCACAAACGTACACACATGTGTTTTTGTGTTTTTCAAACAGCTATGAAAAAAATGTAAATTTATTTCGAATCGAACTACATATTACAACACAAATTGAAATTATAAATTTACAAAAATGACACTAATCCTCTATGTCTTTCATTATATTCATCTATGCCCTCCCTGGATGGATAGAGATAGTTATAAAAAATCCTAGATAATTCAACTGTACAGGGATCGAGAACAGAAACAAATCATCTATACTTGCCTTATTTGATGAAACGCGGTTGAAAAAATAATATAACCTATAAATAAATTTGAATTACTTATTTGGATATGACTTATGTAAAGAAAATATCATATTATAAAAAAATTAAATAACAAATAAATTATTACAACATTCTTCAGAAACGAATTTCAAAATATTCTGAAGGCTTCTTTCTTTCCATATCAAAACCAACCACCATCTTTAACTTAGTAAATAAAAGTTACCACCATAATTTTCCTGAAAATTAATTAATCTTTTAAAATAAAATCTTGGTTGGAAGTTATAAGCATAAAACAAGCAATGAACTTAATATTAATTTTAGAAGCTATTTCATTTGAAGTTTTGAAGAGCTTCTAGAAAGTATTGGAAGTCGCGAACGAAAACTTCTGATGAAATGGAAGATGTCATTCCAAATATTCAATTCAATAAATAAATTTAATAAATAAATACCTAAATGAATTAACGTTGATAATAATTTTAAATAAAATTATTGGACTGAGAGGGAGGGAAAATATTTATAAAAGTGATGATTTATTGATAATATCTCATAAAAAATATGAAATATCGAGAACGGTGTCAAGAGCTTCGTTAGCTTTATAAAATGGAACATGTGAAGTTATATCCAATAATTAGTATACAGAATAATGATAGTCTCGTATCACGTAATTTAGTACTTGAAACTTGGGAGTTGGATAAAAAATAATCCTCCACAGAGTTAGAATATTGCACTTGTATTTTCAGGCTAAGTTCCGAAATTCAGCCAAAGGCTTGTCATGGGTACAAATAAAATGTTTGACAATATTCAGGAAATAGCGAAATTTTATTAATTATTCTTAAATTAAAATAAATAAAATAAACAAGTTTTAAGAAATGAAAAGAGCTTAAATTTGACTAATTAAAACTGAATACTGAATAATAAACAATAAAGAAACATGTACTGCTATAATCCACGAATGGTCTTGAAAGTAATGGGTCGAGACCGTACTATTTCAAAGCCAAGGTAGTTTTTAGCCGATATCACTCCTAACCGCCAGGTTTTTCCCAATTAATGATACTTAATTTATAGTATCTGGTGAACCCTAAAGCTCCCAATGGGTCTATCAATATCTGTTAACAGATAAAATAATTTGTCTGCCACAGTCTGATTCGAAATTGACCTTACCGCTCAGAATCTCAACGAACAGCTCTGTACCGGTAATAAAAAGATATGGAAATCATAAATAATAAAACGTAAAGTAAAATTGATACTGTCTTTTATAAAATAAAATAAAATGCATAACACCAATACAAATATAAAAACATGAAGAACACCCAATATAAATAAAACCAACTTAGTAAAAAATTAAATTAATTTTAAATAAAATAAAATAAATATAGAAGGGCGAACCAAGTAGATAATTAAATAGTTAGTTATCAAAAACTGTAAATAGTTAGTTATTTAGTTGCATTTTGGAAGATCCTTAAGTATTTGCTTTTATACACAGAGTTTTTTGTTTTGTTTTTTTAATTTATTTATTGATATTTACAACTGTATTACAATAATACATCAAGTAAAAGGGCTATGTGATACATAATGACATGAGTTAATGGCAAGTAGAGAAACTACCCCCTGGTTGTACTCAAATGACTACTTCAACTAAGAAGGTCACGTGGCCATCTTCTTTTCAGACGCCTCGGAGAATTATCGGGAATCGAAGAGGAAGCTAGGTTTGAAACTAGAGGGTTTAAGTGGGAATGAAGTTTGTTATGAAAGGATAGATACCGGGTTCGGGCCAAATCAGCAACAAATGGGACATTAAGGTCGTTATGAATGACTTTATTCTTAACAAAATAAGGAGCGTTAAGGATTTTGGATTGTAGGGATTGGATACGAGAGGAATTCGATGGCTTAGTGGAGCCCCAAAGCTCTACTCCGTAAGTCCAAATAGGTCGTATGATGGTCATGTAGATGAGTCTTTTGTAGTTGATTGGGAGGTTAGAGCGTTTGTCTAGCCAAACGTTGAAGTAGCCAGAATCGTCGGGCGGTTTCTTGTCTTTTCAATCTAGTATGAGGATGCCAGGCTAATCGTTTGTCGAGATGCAACCCTAAGTATCGGATCTGTTCAATCATCGGATTCTTCAAGATCAGAAAAATGTGGAACGGTTCACGATGCGATGGCCATGCTAATCTTCTCTGTATAGTTCCAATTTTAGTTTACGTACCGCCGAAGCGAGTACAATATTCAAAGAGTAAAAATTATATTTATAAAATAAACAAACGATAAAATATGATAAGAAATTGAATAAACTTCAACGCAATAATGAAGGGCAACCAAGAAGATGAGCTCTGGAGGGCATACTGACGATAATAATTGCTTCAGAATTCTGTAGAGCTGGCTTAAAAATTCAAGGCGTTAAATCATTTGGACAGCCTTACCACCCCTCCAAAAAAATCCACCGTTAGGCTGATACCAAAATAAACCTCGGCATGCATGGATTATTAAAAATTACCACTGGATGTGATAAGACAGAGACTCAACAGTCAGTTCTCTTTCTTACACAGCCTCCCACCTCAAGTGCCCAACCCGCAATAGCGAGAAAAAAAGGAACAGTGATAATACTATTAATAACAACATATAGATTGGGAGTAAAGATTTAAATAAAGGTAAACTTGCAATATGGAAGATCCTAAACCATAAATGGAGATTAAAATGAGAAATAGTTGGCTATTTGAGCTCGTTCATACAGACTTTAAAGTCATACACAAAAGTGACCTTTAGAACTTCCACACTGTAGATTTCCCTTTGAGGCCGTTCGTAAATCCAGGCTTTAATGAACACGTGCCAGTTGTATTTCTGCCTTTTACGGAAAGAGGCCTTTTAGTGCTCATTCATGTTATGTACCAGTTTATTGCAAAAGTCCTGGAGCTTAGGATAGCTTTACATCAGGTTGCATATTATAAATGTTATTTAAATACTAATCTTCAAAGTGCTTTATTGTTATAGACTACATTCACCAGTGTTGCTGCCAGTATTTCATTTTCACTGCTTATATTTGCGTACTTATAATTTATAAACCTTTAACCAAATACCATTAATAAATAAACAATAATCTGGCAGTGCAAAATCTGGGTGATACGCATGATGATACAAAATGTTTACTCATTGCAGTTCCGATATTGTTTCATTGGTCGAACAATTGGGCAATGTCGTGTTACAAAATGGCTTCGTTCCTACTTACCATTGCGGGGTAATTTTTATTCAAAATTGTATAAACACTATCAATTAGTACACAGTAAAGGTTTAAGTATACAATCCGAATAAAAGGAACAAGCTTATAACGCAGAAGACCTTCATAGGTTTTTTTAAAATTTCATGTTTTCTTCACTTGTGATCATTTTTTTTTTCCAGAACCTGCCATTTTTAGTATTTTGAAAATTATGCATACATCACCTCGCTGCTAGCTTTGTGGCCCAGTCTTAATCCTGAATCCCAGGTCCCCAGGGTCTTGAGATGACCGGCCACTGTGGCATTAGAAGTCCCTACAACAGTCGATAAGTCAGGAATACTTTCATGAGGATCGTTAATAATAACAAAACATTATTAGAACCGAACAAGCTCAATGTGTAACATTCACCTTCCTATTGTTGAGACGTCTGAACCAAATTGTGATTAATATTTCGAAGCTTAAAAGACTCTTCTTCGATCACAAATTTCTTCTACGGATGCCTCTGCGTTTCGACCTTTTTTCCTGTAAAATTTCAAAAGATCTTGAATCACAGTTTTTCTTCGGTAATCATATGTGTTTTTTATTGATGTATATTACTCCATTAAGATAATTCAAATCGCAAAAAATCAATTAAATTTATATTAAAGTAAACGATGCCATTTAAATGGTTGGAACTCAATCATTATTATAGGATACAGGGTTATTGATAAGGACATTAATCAACCTGAAGAAGTTGAACTCAAGCTGTTTATTTGTTGATTAAATAAAAAAAAACTCAACACTTCCTAATATTAAATAATAGCCTACTCAAATGCAAATTTTATATATTGCTATTAAACATTACAGAAACACACACTATACAGAGATCTAATTACTTAATTTCAATATTATATTCCAATATCTAAAATAATAATCATAAGTAATTAATCCATAATGATCGAAGTAATAACAATGATACAAGTATTTTTTTATTAGATTGATTTGAACTAAACTTATTAAATTTACTGCCAAATATTTAAAGAATAAAAATTTACCTACTCAATATTTATGTACATAATTAATTGTTTTCATTCTTTCTAAGAAAATATAGAAATATATAATCATATAAATACTTTAGCTTCTATTTGCTTTATTAAATTTTTAAACTATAAAGTACTTTCTTTCTCATTTTGTCAAATTAATTAGAGTATAAATGGAAGTAAGAGTGTATAATATGAGTCACATTTTTTTCAGGATGTTGGCTTGCTTCATTTGCATTACCGTAAATAAGGTTATCCATAACTTATCATAAGGTAAAGGCATTTTATTAATAAAAGATGATTGAATTGAAATATAAAAAGCCACAGAAAAACTGTAAAAAAAAATCTCTAAGAGATACCTTTTCTGCCTCCTCCATTGAGAACTCCACCACTGTGGTTGGCTGAAAAATCATAAAGAGACAGAATTTCTAAGGAGGCGCCTATTTGATCTCCGATGCCGATCTTTCAGTGAAAAAAGTTATTTCCTCTACGACAGTACTTTGTATTCTTAATACCAATCTCTTCGTATGAAAAGGCTTCGGGGCGTTTTCACATCTCCCATTTAATACTCCAGTTTACTAATAATTGTGGGGAGTGTAGTACCTGCTATGCTGGAGTTTCCATGGTTCGAATTCGGCTCTGGCAGATATATTATTTAATCTGTTAATATCCTGTGGGATATGCAGATGCATCTGGACTCGACCAGCCTAAAAAAAAAGTGTGCACCCTTAAATGGTTGAAAATCGGGTAGTTGTACGTCTGGGACAGTGCCTCTCACTGTTCTTGAATAAAAACAGTTGATCCATATTCTGATCCCAAAAATTATCATGTGTTGTAGTCATAGAGGTTATTTTTGTTAATTATAACTAACGAAGGGGAAAAATCTTTGCAGGTAATCCGAATTCCTATGGTTGTTTTATTAAGTAAAAAAATAAAATTAAAACGCATAGTTATGTTTATATTAAGTCTGTAAAATAAATTTATATTCATTATTTAATTTAGAAAAGCTCCTATTTTAACTTTTTTTTTTAATCAAAAATAAAAACTATGAGGGCAAATGAGCACTTTGAGGGCTAAATTCCGTTATTCATGTTTGGCGATTTTCTGCTACACTCAATCAAATAATGCCACTTTGTATTTAAGCCGATTAAGGCAATTATCAATCAATCAATTAGGGTAAGTACATCCTTGTAACCGAGAGGTACCCGATAGAAGCGATACTGAAGAGGTATTCATTAGGTCATGGGTATTCATTCCCACTTGAATTTGTTTCTTTAAAGAGATGACATCCAAGCCCACTTACCCACAGGGTCATAAATCTATTTGACTTACGATGGGTGGCTAAAATAAATTTAAGTCCGTCTCAGGGCACGTTACTTGAGCGTTCCATTAGGAAATAGGACCGCTAGACCATAATACACCCATTTTTGAAAGAAAAAAACCTATTGTTTCTGTTCTGGGATTTATTGACATTTATATATCATCCTTCTGCCAAGAACTTTAAACAACACTTTCGGTGTTTTAAGTATCGTTTTTTCTAGATTTGAGAATAGTTATATAAAATAGATAACTTTCTAATCAAAATAATGAATACAATTTCATTTCACAGACTTTATGTAAACACCCTTTTAGCTGATTAACTTCTTAACAATCCGTTCTAAAATCTGTACCACTACAACCCGAGAAGGGGCTCAGTACAGGATAAAGATTGTATTTTTTTTTTTAAACCAACGGTTGTTCAGGGAAGGGGTTTGGTCGGGATCACGCCCAATCTCCATTTTTCCCCTAATAAAGGGTACCCACTTTATAGAAAATACGTGAGCCCGAGGAGGGTCTGTAGATCTCTCAGATGAAATAATTAATCTAATACAGCTAGATTTAATTGCATTTTTTACTAAATTACTTGAAATTCATCTTAAGACAACTTATCAACGCGAATAAAGATTCCGTGAACTATAGATGTAATATTAAGTTCGATTGTTATTGTTTTAAGGCATAAAATAAACATTTAACGCCTGATCCATAAAATATCACGGCTCCGTTTGAAAAATAAAATAAAAATTATAACAGATATTTAATAATTGTTTTAATTGAGTATAAAAGTTTTATTTTCAAAGAAATAGCACGATTTTAACTTCCTTGTGTGTCTATATGTAATACTATTTCATTCTCCAAAATTTTGTTATTCTACGAGGGTTAAATTATAGGTATATCAGGAAAATACAATCATTAATATACTAATTAAATTAACTAAGTATTATTAAGTTACCTTAATGGATAATACAAATTAGAAAATCAGATAAAATATTATGATTAGTTGATTTTTTTTCTCAAACGATTCCCATTAATTTAAGGATAATGTCTACATACTAATAGCTTAATATCCGTGTAATAATAATAAAAGAAGTATTGATTCCTTGGCAATGTCTGGTCTGTATAGAGGATGTCAGGAGTAAATTTATGTAATTAAAGTAGGTATATCAAAGATATAGTTCATTTCAATCGATCGTACTTTTATATCTCAATCTGTTTTTGAGACATGATTTAAAAAAAAAAATTCCCATAAAATGTCACATCTATCTACTGTAGTTAAACATATCTTAACTGTTGTTACCATTTCTTGAATATAAAATAAGTTTTCTGTTAGAAAAATAATTAACAATTGTATGTATGTATATTGTAAGAATTAGCAAACTTGTATATTCTGTTTTTCAATGGCTCCTTATATAAAGAGCGCTCGGCAAATCCTTTAGGGATTCCAAGATAGGTGAGGCGGAAATTGGACAATGTATTCAGGTGTTTTCTCCCATACAAATGATTCCGGAAACTAACTGCGTGTTCTTCTGAATCGTTCCTGTAATAAAATATAAGTAAATAATTCCTTTTAAAACGCTTAACAAAGTTGCTCGTATATTCTCAAACAGCTACTGATGTACTTACTTTATTTAAAAATACATATTTTTGGTTATATTCAGTTACTGGTTAGAAGATAGTGTTGTAAGAATTAAATCATCACATAATTCATAGATTTATATAGGGAAGGCCTATTTTTCAAGCTGGTTAATTTCCTAAATTCAAGCTGGGTCTGTTCCAGAAATTGCTGAGAATTCTGAGAAGCTTATATACTGAGACCAGAGCAACGGTACACAATAATACTGAATTCTTTAAAACCTTGTGAAGAGGTGGAACTTTAGAGGTAATCCAGTGGAACTGGTCAACGAATATAAGTATTTGGGTGTTACTCCAAAGTTAGCACTTTTCGGAAAGAGCCATTCACGCGAAATTTGGCTTGAATTCCACCTGGCGAAATTTCATGACTAGCAAAAATGTCCCTTATCCAACAAAACTAGAACTGTATGAGTCAGTTTCTCCGGCGGTAGTTGGGCAGGCTTGGGGTTTCGAGCCTTATGAAATTTTGGAGAAATTCAGAAGATATTTTTTTTAAAAACTATTATTTCTCCCAAAATATGCACCAAATTATATTTTGGTCCATGAACCTGATATCGCATCAATATACACACGCACCCTTAAAGTTCATTTGGACTATTTTTTGAAAGTCCTGGAAATGCCGGATTCTCGATTGCCCCACATCTTAGTGAAAGAATTGATCAAAAAGAAAGCTTTTAGGTACAGAAAGTGGATAGAATATGAGGAACTTAATGGAATGAATCTCGATACGTCAGACCTATCTGACCTACGCTCTTAGGCGCCGTGTGGAGGAATCGGAGAAGCAAGAGAATTTAGATAAGTGTCTGCAATCTAGGTTTCACATTTATGCAGGGCTGTATGCGGTGGGTGCCCCCCACTACAACTTATCTTAATGATATTCTGGACCTAAGGTCGGTACGTTCAATTTTCCACTGCAGGGTGGAATTACTAAATTTAAGCTCAAATCCGTGGGTGGAAGAAACTGCAGACAATTGTCCAGTTTGTAATTCCGAAGAAATTGAAGACACTCTTCATTTCTTGTGAACCTGTAATGTATATGGAGAGATCAGAAAGAAATAATTTGGGAGCGCGACTTGTGTGTGGCACATTATGTGCAGGAGGCCATGTCGCGAAGATTACGGTCAATTAGCCAATAGATAAGTGGACAGATGTAGATATAATCATAGATTAAAGAGCTAAAATTAAAAAATAGGGAAACATATTTAATTTAAAAAAATGGTTATTATAATTTAAATATAAAATATTCTTATACTAATTTATGAACTATTAAAAGGTTTAATAGATTGTATATATTATATTTAAATTGTTGTTATTTATGTATATACATTAATATTTATTTATTTACACTTTAGAGATAAGAAAAATAAATAAGATTGTCTAACACAGACCTCGAAAGATGTCGAAAGATAGAACCCATTGTCTAGTGTTCTATTTAAATTCTAATGTTTTTTTACTATATATATTAATTTTTATTATTTTTCCCTAATAAATACGTTCAATCAATCAATAGATATATATTTCAGTCTAAATTAAGTGCAAATTTAATAATACTAAATGCGTACGCGTGTATTTTAATCAACGCGTGTATTTAAATCAACATCACTTTTTTTTTACACTAATGTATAGTTTAATAATAGCGCCTTAGGACGTTGTATATTTGTATGTATAACAAACTAGATAATAATCCTTTTTGAATATAAAAAGGATTAATCAAAACAGTAATCTACTTCTTTGTCCGCGGCTGGACCCAATTCCAAGCGTCCCAGGCTAAATAAATTGCAAAGATCTTCTAAGGATTTTCCTCAAAGAGTCTGGTATTAAAATAACTTAGTCTATAAGATATAACTTAGGCTGCTTTATTTTTTTCAATTTTTATTATTTCCTTAGAAGATATTTCTTTTCTATTCGGGACAATTTTTATACAAGACCTTTGATAATTTAACAGCGTAATAAACTAAGATCACAAGCTTCTTTATTTGTATTCCCTCTTCAATTCATCCAATGATTTTGCGATTAAAAAATGTTATCAGGTAGATCCAACACGTCCTAATCAGGGTTTCGTCTTGTTCGAAATGGAATCAAGGATGTATATTTTTGTCTTTCTAGTTACTTATATGGCGTCAGCCTTAAGTAATATCGGTTCGGTTGCAAATAATAGTAAATGAATATAATAGTTACTTATAATAGTTTCTTAATTATGTAACTAGGTATCTTTTGAATAACAAGCACGAACAGAAAAAGAAACGTAATATAAATCTGACGAGAAGGCTACTTAATTCACATCATAAAGTCAATTTAAAAAATATATATGCATTTGTGACTAAGCATCAACCGACTGGGATGGATCCTAATAGAATTGCTAGCGAGACCTATATTGGACCGAAAGTGGAGCGAAAACGACAAAGAGGACGGCCTAGGAAGAAGAGATAAGGAAGGATTTTGAGAAGAATGGACTCTATTGGAGCAGAAGAGCACAGTTGGTGGAAGACAGGCAAAGCTGGAGAAGGCTGTGCAGAATTTTTCCTCACACTGAATAGGCGGTTCAAGACAAGAGAATATGATGATGATACTAAGCAACTGGAAAGAATAAACAAATAACGACAAATAAAAACATAAGCACGAAATGAGAGCTTTATAACGCATCAGAAGAATCTTCGACACAATGTGTAAAAGAAGTATTAATTTCTATGGCTATATCCATCGAAGTTGTACATAATCAAACGAAATGAATATTTTAAATCGTTAGAAATGAAAAAACCGAACTGGTATAAAGAAGTAGAGGTACGTGAGGATATGCTTAGAGAATGGAACTGCCAAGATCATAAATAGAGACAAGAGGATGAGGTTTGAAGCGAGAGGTCGATCAAAATCTCTGATGAGGAAAGCAGTGTGGAGATCAGAGAGGATGAAGATATATTGGGCGGAGAGAAAGTCGTGGAACAAGCTCTAATGATTGATCCGTAGTACCCCGAAGTTGGGTGAAAAAAACAGCAGAACTTAAGCGGGGATGTAATAACTTCTTTTCATAATGAAGTTACAAGAAACAAGATTAAACAACAAACGCCATAGTTTAAGATAATATTAAGTATATTGTGACCAGTTCACATCCACGCAACTCAGTACAGTCTTGTATAAATCCAGAATATATTGGACCGATTACCGAAAATTATGAAGATGACCAAACAGATTTTTTTGTTACCTTGCCCCGAAAGGGAAAAAAGGGGATGGAGTGAAAACCTGACATTTTTACACGGAAGTTGACAGGCTGTACAAACATAATTGAAAAGCAATCAGTTGCCTGAGATGTCTCTTGAGGAAGCCTGATCTTGAAGAAGGGTCTTGAAGGGGGGAAATGGAAAGCAAAGTACCTTAATTAAACCGGGGAAGGGTCAACAGGTTTTAGAAGAGAATTAGAAGGAGGAGGCGTCAACCGGCGCTATTGGGGTCGATAAATTGCAGGGAGGAGAGTGGAGCTGCTCCCGACTGATCAGCCTTTTCGAGGGGGCCTTCTTAATTAGTTCGCCCCGTTCTCCGATTCTTCTTTGGAAGCGATCTCCGAAGTTCACAAAGAACCTTATCAACATAAGTGAGTATGGAGAATGTGGAATGGAATAACTTAAAAAAGGCTAAGACTGAACTAAGACAGATACATAAATACCCACACTGTTATTATACAAGTCAGTTTTGGATTGTCTTTATAATCATTAGTGAATTAAATTTTATTTTATATTCCTGAAGGTGCTAGTACTACTTGTGAGTATGTGACTGGGATAGCACTTTAAGGCAGAACTTAGAATAGAGCCTTGACCTCTTTGCTACAATATTTAAATTACTTATTACAAAATAGTATTAAAATTACTTCTTTAATCAGATAAGAGAGGTACTTGAAACGAATCGTAAATTTCATAGAAAAAGAAGTCGATTCTTCCTCCTCATTAAAAACCTGTACTGATAACGACCCATGAGGAATCTTGGATTTAGTACATTGTAGAAAATGTACTGTTTCAAAGCCAACGGTTATGCCGGTAGGTGATTCAACTGAGATCACACTCGACCGACAAGATTTTCACCAATTAAGGGTATCCACTTCATTTGAGGGAAAACCGGAAGGTCTGCTAAACCCACAGAGTCCTTCTACGGCTGTTAACAGATTAATGAATTTATCTGCCTCAGCCGGATTTCCAGGGACCTCCAGGACTACATCTCAGCGCTCTACCCACTGAGGAAACGGATTTATATTAAAAAAAATATAACTACTTATATTGATAAAAATAAATCGAAACTATTAGATACGAAACTTCCAGTTGAATGACATGACTACTACTTTCAAAGACTTCTATACCTATCAAAAATCGTATTTTTTCCAATTTAAAATTATAGAGAGGAAACTTGAAGTTTATCCCTTGACGATTGTCGTAAATTTGAGAACGCCCAAAAGAACTTAATCAAAGAAAGTGGACTAAGAAATCTAAATGAACGGTGATTTCGATGGGAGCGTATTTCAATATCTAAGTTCCTCCTCAATATTGAAATGTATCAAAAATTATTGCAGTAACAGGAACATACCCCACTGTGAACATATTTGTAAAATCGTAATAAAACGCCTATAATAGCTTGCAAAGAGGGGAAGATTTAGTCAATATTTGGTGTGATATGCTCGTACAAGATGATATGAGCTGCCAATAACCTGAAGCTTGCAGCATTACGTTCGGAAAATTTAAAATACTGTCTGGAATAACGTATGAACTTTGTAAATTGAAAAACTCATTAACATTTATGTTATTTATTTACATATTAATCTCGAAATACAAATATTTAAAATCCCCTTAATACTTGTCCTTTACTAAATCATCAATAGCTATTATACAAAAAAGTTTGTTGTGGTGTAATATTTTACTTTAAGGGAGCGTAGTGGCTCAGTGGTAGAGGGCAGGTTCTGGGTCCAAGTCTCGTGGCTGGCAAGATTTAATCTGTTAGCGACCGGAGATAGGATATCCAAAAAAAAGGGGAAGATCTGGCGATTGAGCGAGATCGAGGACAAATCACCTTCCTGCACAACCGTACTGATCTATCTATACCATCTACTGAACCGCAGACCCTACACGATTTGTTGTGCCACAGGTAGTATTTAACTTTAACTTTGTAATGCGGGATTGTTATGTGTTCAATTTTTATCTGTAAACTACCCTCTGCTTTTCATTAGCAATTGTTACAGTTAGTAGTAAAATTAATCACTTCAATTTCATCATCGAAAAAGAAATTAGATAATAACTCAGATCTTAAATAATCAGTGTTGTTTTTATAATTAACATTTGTTGTAGAACATGCATAATAATTCTTAACTTTTTTATTACTACGCATTATAAAAATAAATGATTAAATTAAGTATAGTTTGTAAATTTGAAGATATTTCTAGAAGCAAATTTTCCTTAATTTGAATATTGGAGGCTACAGGTCCTGCGTGTAGGCCCAGCTCTGAACCAATGACAATCGAAGTTTTACAGTGATTGGTCATTTACCGATTTTATTACAGTTATAGTGAAGTATCAAAGAAATCACTGCAGTTTTCATCTAACATATAGAAATAAAATAATAATCAATTCTTTAAATAATTAATATTTCCTGTACACACACTACAACTTGTAAAACGATTTTTGATGTTTTCATTACCACGTATATCAAAAGCAGAATTTGTAAATTAAAATACAGTCAAAGTAGCTATATTGTTTTATCTCGGCTTTGAAAATTTGACCCTGACCCATTACAATAGAATAGTTTTTAAAGATCACCGTGTAATATTTTGTTTTACATCGAGTTTAATTGATAAGGGACGTACATAATTTGTAAATCTGGAGTTGGTCAGAGGGTAGTAATTATATATTAAACTATCACACAATTTTTAACATTTTTGTTAATAAGAAATGAAATATGCGATAACCATTTTAAACTAATAATTCAAGCTAGAGAGGGGGATTATAATGTGAATTGCTACAATTTATTCCGGCTTAGTATTAATCGATCTATATAATTACACGGGATAACGAAATTTAAGTCTATGATATATATTACTAGCTATTAATACGATCGTAGCATTACCATTTGATAGGAGGAAATAAAACCAATAATTAGAATAAGAATAAATAGATAAATTGCTAATTTATCTATGCTTGGGTCCATTCTCCTCTATGGAGAATAACTAATTCATTTCCAGCCCATTTTATTCTAGATTCTTTGATGTAATTTCTTTCATACAGCCACGGTTGATGGTAATAAACTTAAGGCATGCATCAAGTTTTCACTGTATTATTTTTAGAAATATGTATATAATTTTAATTACATACATTATGTACTTTTAAATTTTAGACAATAGCGGTGACTTTCTATCATCTGTTAATTATTTTAATCAACTTGGTTGATATATTTTATAAAATATCCATAAAAAAATCGGATTAAAACCTGTCACTATATATTAATTTGTACTTATTTATTATTCATATATAAATAGGAAAGGCAATATATCCCGGGGTTGAGGTCATAAGGTTCATGGATAATAATAAACTGATCCATTGAACTCCTGAACCATTCTCGTGCAAGTCCACACCCTACAACTTGGGACTACAATGAATAGATTGATGAATACCATTAATCAGTATATGTAATTACAATATACAATAAACAGTAATTAACTTTCTTAATTGGCCTATTTTTCTTTGTTTATTGTTTATTCATTTAACATCCCTTTATGACGCTATGGCGAATCGGACGATGATACAATGATAGTCCTAATGTTTGCCTATGCATATATAATTAAGGAAGTGTTATCTAACTAGTACTTGACACAGGCTCTAGACCTCCATTTTAAGTACCTTCCAAAGGACGGCATAATTAAGGATTTTTTACACCCTTTAAAAAATCCGAAGGCCACCTGGCGGGCTAGAAACCCGCGATCTTGCGCATACTGGGTTGTTATGCTATCAATTAGACCACAGGTGACACTGTATACTTTTCTTCACTATAGACATATGTTTTTCCGCTATAATACATCAATAATAAGAATAAACCTTCAGTAATTAAATATTATTATAATTTCCCGAAAAAAAATTAACTGAGCTAATGAAAATCAAACGTTCAGTCACAATTTATAGATAAGTTAACAAAATTAGGAAAAACTTAGCCAACTTTATTGCTGATTCATAACGACATGTTAACTTTATTAATTAAAAATAGTCATTTGCCGGAAACAAATATAGAATTTTATAAACCTTATAATAATTATAAATTGATACAATTTTATCATATCTTGGTTTCGAGATCTTGAAGAACAGTTGTTCAACTAAAAAATTTAGTCAAGTCAAAATGAAAATGCTGTCAAGTCACTAAAACAGTGTTCACAAATATCTCTTTACCCAAACATGGCATGTCTAAATTATTGTTCAAAATATAAAAATCTTATAGCAATTTAACCAAATAAAATTTAAACAAATAATTAGTGACTAATCATTTAACAATTAATCATTTAATAATTCATTACAATTATCTTAGATGCGATGAATAATAAATATTTAAGTGAAAAATAGCTAAAATAAAAATGTGTCAAACTTCAATTAGCAATAAAAACGGTGCTTTCTCGAAAATAAGTCTATTTTTTAAGAAGCTGTAAATCGTTGAGGTTGAACGAACGGGATAGTATTTTAAGACTGGGCTGTAAAAGAGGTGCCTTCAAGAGATTGTTTTCCAGAACAGAAACCTATACGAGTCGCAGTAAAGTTCACAAAAGCGACCCAGTTTGCCTAACACCCTCCTTGCACCCCGCGGCTGCACCTCAAATACCAAGCATCCCTTAAATATTTTCTTCACTTTTACTGCCTTTTCTCGAAGATCTCGAAAGATGGTATCGGGGAATGATAGAGTTTAGAATGAGGTTTCTACAAACTTCAGTCTATAGCCACATCTGTGAGTAAACAAGTTTAGTTATCGCTAGTAAAAAATTAATCATAAAGTCAAAACCGTGGAGCCAAGTACCAGAGAAGCAAATACTGACATAAAGGTTGTGATACTTTTTTATTTATTTAGTTATTTATGATGTTTAAATTAGTAAAATACATTGAGTTTGGATAACGGTTGTGATACAGAAAAATAAAATAAAATAACTTTGTACCGATTAATTAATCTGTATAATAAAAATGAATCGCCATTTCCTTGCTAGCCGCAAAACTTGAGAACAGCTCGACCAATTCGGATAATTTTTTTTTCATATTTTTTTAAGGCGCAAGGAAGGTTCTTCTGGAGAGAAAAACTGTAAAAATGACCTTTTTACCTATGTTTCTTTTACGGAAACCTTCGGTAGCCGAAAAACCTTGAAATTACCGGATTTATTTCAGTTTTTGGCCTGTATCTCCAAATTGGTACGCTTTTGAAAAAAAAATAAGTAACCATTTTTCAAGTAGATTAAATTTGCTACAATTTGAGCCCAGCTGCAGCTTTGTAGGCCTAATAGATTCCGAGTTCGGCCCCTATCATATAATAAATAACTGGAATCTTATCTATCTTCTATCTATATAATAAAAATGAATCGCCGTTCCTTGCTAACCGCAAAACTTGAGAACGGCTCGACCAATTCGGCTAATTGTTTGTTCATATTTTTTTTTAAGGCGCAAAGAAGGTTCTAATGGAGAGAAAAACCGTAAAAATACCGAGGGAAATAATAAAAACAATTTTTTTTTTATCATACAAACCTCTCTGTTCCCAGCTGTCAAACATTTGACGTCAACAAAGGCGCCTTAGTTGTTAGTAAAAGTTTATTAGGGTCCAGTCCTTATCATATAACAAAACAATATAAGTTTTTGTGTAAAAATAAAACTTTTCTGTTTAATTTTCTGATACAAGCCCAAATATATCATAAAGCAGGTTCCCTGTTGCCGATGACAGATGGCGACTATAAATTCCTGCAAATGGAACACATGGGCAATACACGAGAAGAAATTGATCAGTGTTGTGCTAATAACAGTTTAGTGAGTTCTATTGTAGAACAATAACAAACTTTGTTTCATCAACAAAATCAATTGATTTCATTGTTTAAAACAACGCTGGATCTTATGCCATCTGGTAATCATAAAATTGTAATCAGAGCTGATAATACTCTTGTAGGAAAATATGCGAGATGTTTCAATGCACCAACAATCCATGAAGTTGCCATTCAAATGGTTGGAGAAAATTTGGAAGCCCTTTGTTTTAGAGTGATAGGGCAAAACAACCTCTGCCAGGCCAGCTAGTATAAAATAAAAATTTGGATTTAATTAGCAAATAGTCATCTAGACAATAATTAACTTCAAATAATTAAATTATTAATAAAAATAATGAAACTAAACAAATATTTGATGCCCAAAAATCACGTCAAATCACCTTTACCCTCCGTCGTAAACCAATGACTTCCTGTCCTCCTGTATCGGTTAATAACATCCCACTGATTCTTGTAGAACAGATACTTAGGACTACAACTTGAGAAACGTTTAAATTGGAATCCTCATTTACTAGGCTGAAACTACAAGAAACAGCTCGTCGTTTCAGGCTACATCAACATTTACTAGACAAACGCTAAAAGACATATTTGCCCTACAGAGAAGTCTTTATCTCATGCCATTGCATTCTGTTTACTAGATGTATAATTATTATGAAGTTGTAAATTTCAATTAATAAATAAAATATAAAAAACATATCAAGAAGCATATATTTGGTTAAACATAAAATAAATTTAAATATTTTTCCAAAAAATACATAAAAAATGCTTTGAAAAATAAACCATTATAATATAGGTTTGGATGAGAATAGTGACAATTTTATCCATCGATTCCAAAATCACAGTTTACAGTTACAGCATTAGGTACTTATTCCGCAGGGTGCCACCAGCTTGGTGGTAGGGGTAGTTAAAGTCCTCTTTAGTGACTTAAAGATCTTATCTTTATCGGCGATGTCTCCCGGCATTTTCTTCCCAATAAATAAGTTTAAAAAAATAACCTAGGATATTTATTTTAGTCGATACTGGCTAAATTAAATTTCATTATTTTGGTATTAGTATTATAAATGTTATGTTGGTATTAGTATCACATAGTTTCCTGTTCCTTCAATGAAGGAATAATTACTCCTAAAAATTACAACAGAGCAACGTCTGTCGGGTCTGCTATATCTTTATGTGTAAAATTATTCTGTCCGAGTGTATGTCATTGAACTCCTAAACAGGCAGCGCTGTATAACAGTATTAAGATTTTTTTTTTAATTTCAGTCACACCCGAAAAAAAATATCATCATCACAGGGCGCTATGATCTATGGAGGACCTTGGCCTCCTCGACAATTTTCCTCTACTTAAAACGATCTTCTGCTGCTCTTCTCCATGTTCTTACCCCAAGAAGCCTAAGGTCTGCTTCCACATCGCATTCTATGCGCTTCTTCCTCTTTCTCCATCTGGTGATCAGCTTTGGGAGCCTTTTTTTATCCATTCTGTGAACTTGCCCCAACCATCTTAATCTTGCTTTTTTAGTGCAAGAAATTATATCAGGTTCTCCATATAGGCCCTTAAGTTCTTAATTCTTTTTTATGCGGGAACGATTTCCATACACTCTTCTAAGATTCTTTCTCTCCCAAGTATTCAAATAAAAAATATGCCTGTCATAAAAAAAAGAAAAGATTTGAGTTTTTTTACTATTAATTATAATAGTTTATATTTAACACACAGATATATTCACACGTAATTAATGGCGCGTGATAGCATCAGGTCTTTTAGTTTTACATATGTTTGCAATGCTTTGTCATATTCGGATATTAAACGTTAGAACAGGACAACGTCTGTCGATATAGTCATAAAACAAAACATGCACAATAATGATAAGACCATATCACACAAATACAAACGCAAACAGAACGGAACAGATGGAGCCATATATTTATTATGCTCTCCACATTTCTTTTTGTAAGTGCCAATACGGCTTAAAGGGGGGATAAGATACGACTTCTATCTCCCTCCATAGTTTTTAGCTTAAGTCCAATATATGCTCGGGCAGATGCTGAGAAGGACATCTATTTGATTTATATCTTATTACACCAGGATATTTCAGGAATTTATTACTTTATAATTTATCACTCCAATACATTAAAAAACGTGCCGTAAGATATCCAATAGTAAAACAAGTATTAAATAAATATTTAAAAAGTAATAAAAATGAGCAAATAGTCAAAAGAGTAGAATACAATTATAAAAATTCATTCAACAAAATTATGTCTCTAAAATACTATAAAAACGACAAGTCAACGTTTCTGTAAATCAGGCATCATCTAGACATACACCAAAATAAATATCATATCAATGGAGATGTGTGGAAAAGTTGTATATTTCACACCAACATCCCCAAAAGACTCATTAATCAGAGGCAGCAACCTAACTCCGGGTCGTTCAACAGTTAATCTCTAGTTTGTTTATCTTCAATAATATAAGTTGACCTTTTATATATATATATATATATTTGAGAAAAATACTTGGAGCTAAATGAAAAAATAATGCAGAATACAGGTTAAGACCAAACAGAGAGCTATATTTTGAAATTGAAAGACTAACTTACGTAATGAGGAAAAGAAGGCTGCAATTTTTTGGTCACATCTACAGAATGGATGACAACAGACTAACCAAGCGCATATTCAACTTTCTGAACAGTTACAAATCTAAACCCACATGGTTCATTGAAACTGAGAAAGACATGAAAAATGTTGGTGAACTCCAGAAAGTGGACTCCAGAAAAGAAAGACCAACACTCTCGAAGGATGAAGGAAATTTGGAAGCAAAGGAAACCGAACACAATGAAAAGTAACCAAAGTTGATTCATCGTACCCTCCAAATGGGTTATGAAAAAAAAAATATGAGGAAGAAAATGGTCCGGGTGGAGGTAAAAAAATCTCTCAATTAGGGAGAACTGTTTATTGGAAAGCCAACGTTTCCACCCATTCTGCAGGTCTTCAAATATATAAAATACAGACAAACTAAAATATATATGGTAAATATTAAAAATACATATAGGCATCAAGGTATCTGAGTGATTAATTGGAATAAAAAGAAGGCAATGCAAATAAATCTGATAGAGATAGTGAACTATTGGGTTGTCCGTACAAATGTCCGATGATATGTTCGATTTTTTTAATCTTAATCTTTACAGAGGATTAAAGCGTTGCCTGTTAATTCCTACCAAAATATTTACTATCTATAATAAGGACTTGTTAATCCTCTATTTGCAAACTGTGTTTTTTCCCAAGTAGAGATACAGATTTTAGTATAATTTTAACCGTGACCCTGGAAACACGCGATTTCCAAACGATTTTTTTTTATAAGTACAAACTCGGTCATTCCGCTGTCCAGGCAGCAAGAAATATTAATCATGCGTTTGGTGAAGAAAGCGCTAATGAAAGAACCATCCGTCGTTGGTTTACAAATTTTCCTCAGAAGATACGAAATTAGAAAATCTGCCCCGTGGACGGCCTCAAACATCAATAGAGGACGAAGATCTTAAGAATGCTGTGGAAGAAGACCCTCATAAAATAGTCAGAGAATATGCGTCAGAGCTAGGCATAAGTTGTACGACAGTTGCCAGGCATTTAAAATTGTTCGGAAAGTTGAAACGTCTAGAAACGTGTGTTTCTTTGCTTGCTAGTCAAAGAACCGAACCATTTCTGGGCCGCTTAATAACTTGTGACGAAAAGTGGATCATGTATGACAATCGACGCCGATCTGGTCAATGGTTAGATGCCGATCAGCCTCCTGGGCACATGCCAAAACAGAATCTCCATCCGAAAAAGTTAATGGTTACTGCAATGGTGGTCTATGGCCGGGGTCATTCATTTTTCTTTTCTCCCAAAGGGAAAAACAATTGATTCAACATCATACTGCCAAGAAATTGACCAACTGCATCAAAATTTGATCAAGCAACAGCCGGTACTGGTAAACAGGAAAGGACCTATGCTCCTTCATGATAACCCCCCACCTCACGTTTCAATACAGACAGTGAATAAATTAAAGGAGTTGGGCTATGAAGTCTTACCACACCCCCATAATCCCCTGATCTATCCCCTACAGACTACCAGTTTTTTCGGAGTTTGGACAACTTTTTGCGAGGAAAATTGTTTACCAATGATTTAGACATTAAAAATGCATTTTCTGAATTCCTTTCATCACGTGACTCAACGTTTTTCAAATCTGGGATATTAAACTTGGTGAGCCGTTGACAGAAGTTTATTGAAAATGAATTGGTAAATACTTTGAATAAAAAATGTGTTATATTTGATCTCAAATTTTTATTTTCTCCCTGGTTCTAAAACGGTCATTTCATGTGTGGCAACTATAAATAAGAAATAATGAGAACAATGAAGTTTAAAAATTGTTGATAAAATATTGTAAAAGGTATATAACTGAAATAGATAATAGTAATGTTGATGAAAAATATAGAATAAATGGCATATCAATATTATATGAAGATTAAGTCAGGAAGAGCTTACTGATAAATTTTAGAAGTGTTGGCTGGTTAGTTGTTTACAGTATCTAAGAAACTTCAATTTTTTTTTTTAGATGTTTCCAATTGCATTCTAATGTTCAAAAGATAATTCTATGTTAATTTTTCATGCGGGACAAGAATCGGTATAATTGTAATAATTATTATTATTAGGTGTATACCATCATTAAATAATTAGAACGATTAAGCAATTACGGTTAATAATAATTTTTGAGCTTTAAAGGCCAATTTGAAAAATTAATAAAAAAAAACATGAATGGATAGTTTAATTTTGTAGTCAACTCGATTCGAAATGGAACCGTTATTAGAAAAAATGATTTTAAAAGCCTGCAACAGTGCAAATCGTAGAAGATGTGTTTCTTGGACATTTTTTTTTTTTTTACAAGGAGGAACTAACATAAGTGAGACTATCCTAAACCCAAATCCGACGTAGGACAGGATTTAAATAATAATCAAAATAAAGATAAAAATAAAACATGCGCGATACCAGTTTCGTTTTTGTAAATTAAAACGTAAAGTATTATAGAGTATTATATTCTTGCAGTAGATTGGCTTCAACGTCCTTACATTTAACATCACTGAGGTATCAAAGACCACTAATCATCCCGTTCCAGGCCTTAGTAATTAAACAATATATTATATTTACCTTTTAACCCCAATAACCCAACTTCCAGTTCTCCTGATATCAAAACTATAATTACTTTTCTCATTTTGTTGGGAAAAGTATAGTAGCAATCAGAGATTAAAAAATATATACACTATTCTATAATATTATAAAGCACTTTTAGTATACTATATTATATTTTTATAGTGCTATTTTAAAGGAATATTTCCGCGTTCGATGAGTATGCTGCTTTTACTAACACAAATGCTTCGGAGTACAATAATAAAACATCAGATGAAGGAAACATTTAAACAAAAATTTATACAATAATCATTTTTACATTATAAGTATGTATAAATTAATTTTAAAAATAAATATAATTCAAGAGGTTCATTAAAGAAACATTTTCTGACAATAAGTGTATGAGTGTTCTCTTACTTTAACGTTCAGACCTGATTCGTGCTTTATATACCCTAGGGTAAAAAATGGTTGTTATTGTAAGTTTATATATGATATATTGTCGTGTATGTATTGTATTTGTTTGTTGCTTAAATAATTTTGGAAGGTAAAAAAAAGTGGTTTATAATGCCCTTTAGATATCCTGAGCGAAACGATGTCCCGGGCGATCGCTTAGTTAAGCAAGATAGATGAAACTGAAGGAACTTCAAGGAAGCACTTTGGAACCCTAAGGATCACAGAGAGAGTGCGAGCAACATTAGTAAAATCACTTCAAAATTAAATAGCAATAGACAATTTATTGTTATATAGGCTGATTTAGGTACAATAAAATTGTTCTATAAAAACTTTTCGCCTACAGATTTGTCCTGGGTAAGATATATGTTAAATTATTTAGTTCATTTAAAAAGAAAAATGTTATTTGTATTATCCCAGGGATGAATTGTAAGGTGATTGATGTTGATCTAAACTTTTTCCTAATAAGAATGAATATATATATAATAATTTTACGTATTACAGGCATACCATTTTGGTATAATCAACCGTTATGATGTTTCATTTATCGACTGATAACCATCCTTAAATCCCTCAAGTACTATTTTATACATAATCAGGTTCGTTGTTGTTACCAAAACAGAAAAGAGTTGACGAATACATAACACTCTCCAATGTTAAATATTTTATTTTAATACAGATTAATCAGATTAATATTTCTTAATATATACAACTATTCTCACCAACAATTTTCGCTCTAACTGTTATCAACTGTGCTCGATAAATAAATAACAATTGACAATATCATTGTCATAAATTGCTTTATTTAATGAACTCAATATTAGTAATAAAAATTACTATATTCGTTTGATGGATTGACCTAACTAGAACCCGGGGATTGCAAGAGGATATATATATGAATTTTTGCAATGAGAAATATAAAATCAGTCTTAGAGAGCTAAAAAGTAGTTTATTAATCATAATTTTTAGTTATCTGTATATAATTATAACCACGTTAAGCCCCTAATTACACAGTAACCCTAAGCCACCTAATTTCTATTAGAATCAATTCAAGAAACTAGCACAAAAAGTGGGTAGACAATAAATTGTGAGGAACAAACCAAAATTATTTATAGATTATAGAATTGATATTGGAAAAGAACTTAGTCACTGATGTCTAGTCTATCTGCAGGAGATAGAAAAGCGATTTCAACTTGTGTCATAACTCTCACAGTTTGAGAATAATTCTCTTCCGAACGCTCAAGAATGTTTTTTCAACAGATGATCATTTCGTATTTTTACAAAGGTTTGTAATTGGTCTGATTATGAATTCTGTCACTAAAAGCTTTTATTGTAGAAATAATCGATGATGCAAAAAAAAAGTACCACTACAACCCGTCGAGACCCTTGGCCTCAGTACATAGTAGAGATTGTATTTTTTCTAAGCCAACGGGTGCGGAAGGTGATTTGACCGAGATCATATTCCACTCACTTTAAGGCTTGAGCCACTTTACGGTGACTAGTTGTGCTCAAGGTGGGTCTCTAGATCCCTAAGGGTGCAGCTAGGGCTGTTGATGGGTAAATGAATTAATCTGCCACTACGGGATTTGAATCCAGGACCTTAATACAGCAACTCAACTACGAAATGAGCTACTACCGTTCCTTCTAAATTTGTAAGAGAAAAAAATCATTACGTAACTGATAGTATTAACAATAAATCGTTACAGGTACTTGAAGGTAGATAGTGTTGATATGGTTGCAACTATTTCAGAACTTTAGAGTTGGGATAAATTATTTAACTTTGCGATGGAATATGTGGCAATGTGAACTAAGATATCAATAGAAGTAGTATTCGCCTTCTTAAATAACTATAAATTCGATTTCAGTTGTTTTATTATTACTTTTTCAAATTTTGAACTAAAATGTCTATTTGTATACATATTGGTAAGCGTACATTTTTATCACACTTCGGGAATAAATGGTAAGTGTAAAGCGAAAGAAAATTCCGGGAAGAGTAAGAAATAATGATCAGAATCATGTTCATCATGATCTGCCTTACCCGGATTTGAACACGGGGCATTTGGTACGGAGACTCAGCGCTCGACCACCGAGCCACACCGTTCCCTAAGCTTCAAAATGAATATGAATTCTGTTGAAGCACATTCACTGCAATTAAATAAATCAATAGAATTACAAATATAGTAAAGCGGGATTATTAATTACGCAACGGACCTGCTCTTAACTAATTGCAATCGCTCTTCCACAGCCTATGGTACTTAGCGATAGCAATTATTCGAAACTGTTAGCCATTTTCGGTTGGAAGGAATTTAGAACTATTGCAATATTCAGCCAACATATCATATTCACAATCACAACTACTTATTAAGGATTTTTTAATTATATAAAAAAAAAGAAAAAGAATTTCGTTATTTAAATGGAGTACTCGTATTTTTTAGCTACGCCCGCTGACTACAGGTCCGAGTGAAACACTGAACTAAAGAACTGTATTCGACATAATACATGTTATAATATCCATTTATTTATACTAATGAATGTTTTAGTTATGGATCTTAAATATGTATATTCGATAAAATCGAAAGAGAAAACATCCAACCTCTCTGAAAACTGATTTGGTAACAATGTTATAGATTAATCTGCTACATTAAATAGAACATATTCATTATTTTCCATTCATGTCCAAATTTCGGCCATGATTGGAAATGGAAAAACAATACAAAGTGTTTTACAGATATTATTACTGATCAAATATATGTATGTCGATGTAAACTAATCTATGTAAGCTATTTAGAAATTATTTACACCCTATTGCAATAATATCCAGTTTTTTCTTGTTAATTAAAAAAAAACTTGTACCACCCTTGATACAGCCATGGTAGAGACTGTGCTGTTTCTGTGACAACAATAGTGAAGTAATCTCTCCTTACTTCGCGCTCAACCATCGTGTTATTTCCTTAAATAAGGGTCCCACAGTGCTCATCCGTGGCTGTTAACAGATTAAATAGTTTACCTGCCTCAGCTGTATTTGAACCCGGAGACTTCAGCACTGTACAAATCTCTGCTACACCGCTCCCATTCTTGTTCACTTATAATATTTTTTTTAAGAACTTGATGTTCACTTTCATTGTCATTTATAATATTACTACTGTTTATTACTAAGAATACAGCATTTAATTTGTTTTTATTTGTTTGACGTGTTACTTGGTGAAGGAACTCATCTTTAAGTTGTATTTTCTTACAACAAAACGACTTCTCTTTCATACAGTAAACCCAATTCTTTAAATACTGAGTGTATGATTAAGTATATATTCAGTAATCATGAACTATGAAGTACAGTAATATATTTTACATTTATTTTCGTTTCGTAAATTTTTTTTTAGTCTAATGTTTGTAACTCATGTTTTTAAACAGCTAAGGAATTGCTGTACCCAACGTTTCATAACTACTTCATGTTCGAGTTGGTCTATTAAGAGAATTTATCTGCTTTGAAGCTGTTATGAGAAACCAGCAACACCCATTACATTATCCTTCACAACAAGCCACTCTAATTATTATCTGTCAATAAACGAAGGCAAACAATTGAATAATACAGTGTCGCTAAACGCTTTATCTGTGGCCGGGGATTATAGAAGTATGAGGACACTATAATCTGCCGGTAACTGAGCCTCATTAAAGGATTATTGTTGTCACAGGTAGAGTACGGTAAACTCGTGTCATGTCTGGAAAGTATCTCCCAATTGCTCAGAAACTATTTCCACTGGAAACATTAATTATGAAATTGTCAGATCAACTTTAATACTTCCATATGTCTATTATAACCAAACCTTTCCAGCTGTTAAGCTTTTATGTAGGGAGTAAATTCATTATGATGAACCTGTCAAACGTTAGCTGAAAAAAGTCACTCTAATATATAGATAAAATTTCTATAAGTATAAAAGTAATATATTTATACTACGACAGTGCAGAGCGGGAGGTATAATACAGAGCCCAGATCTAGAAAAGGAACAATATACTCAGATAAAAGTATAAAATTATAGTGAAAAAAATATAAAAAATGGTACAGTGCATACCATACGGTTTGTTAGTTTATTTAACCTCACTTTTAAGCTACTATGACTAATCGGACGATGGTACAGTGGGAACTATAAAGTTTACGGCATATTTCTAGATTTAAAGATTATGGAATATGCACTATAAATTAAACGAGTCCCTGGAATGAAAGAATATAATGGATATAACTGATCGGAGAATAATTAAATTATTAAAACTGTTTAGAATACTATTTAATGTTTGTTTGTTTCGTTTAATGTAAATTTATGCCACTATTGCCAACCGGATGATGCTAAAGTGTGAGCTCTATATTTTCCTATCCAGCTTACTCCATGGTCTACAGCGTCTGTCATTACCGACCTGTGCTAACTATGTATTCTAATACAATAACTATGAAATGAAGATGAATCATAAACAATCACACACAATGTTTATGAGTAAAAAGTAACATATTGATGCCGTACATCATGCAAATAATCTGAAAAGAATTGATAGAATTACTTATGTTGGATGTAACGTAAATGATAACTAGGATAACTCAAATGAAATCAGGTCTTTAAAGGAAGCAAAAAGTTCCTTTAGCCCACTCAGATTGATTTTTTTATGATACACAAAAAAAAAACTCAGAAAGGTGAACCTAAGTTTGAATCTTTAGACTCGAATCAGATGTTACGTGTTCTCAGTGTTATCATCAGGATCAGAGACTTGCTGCACTTAATCATTCAGAGCAAGACTTAAGGAAAGAGAGGTCCAGGTCGCAGTTGTCAACTACGGTTAAAAGCTTTAGGCGATATAAGAGATAATAAAAGATTATATTCTTATTTATAATCAATTAACTTGTTTCTTGCAATATAACAAGAAAAATATGAGAATATTATACAAGGAAAAAGTATTATATTATTCAACAATGGAAGTGATTTGAATAATTCCATGATTGGAAAAAATGGAGATCGATCCGCCGTAAACGAACGGGGGTTACACCTCTTGTTGGTTATCCACAAAAATATATTACATTAACATATCCACATAATGTTCTTATTATTTCGCTGTTACAATGATTGCCTATAAAATATTGAAAAGAAAATTATTTCGAGACCTGATGAGTAACCATAAATTAATTGTTTTATTTAATAATAAAAATATCTATTTAAGTTATAAACTATTAAATCTTCATATTCTTGCCTATCGAGGAAAGAAATGACACACATCAAATTTTCTGTGCTCGATTCTACGGATTTGCAAATAAATAAAAAAGGAATTTTTAAATATCTGTGTATCGCAGAGATAATATAATATTGGATTAATTTAACAAAATATTTCAATAAGAAAAATGATCTTTGGTTAAAGATAGTTATATTGAAGGGAATAAGGCCAGGAAGATATCCGATATCTCCCCCAGAAAGAAAGGGGACATAATGCCTTTCTATTGGAAAGGTCTGAAAGTAAATACCCGGAATAGAATGGAACAATGATGAATAAGACGATAATGCTCTTGTTGTGAGGGGGACAAATGGGAAGAAATAAATAGCGTAAATTACTATAATTTAAATAATATAATGGATGAAATTAATTTACTGAAAATAATTTAATATTCTAAGACCGCATTTTCTGCTAATATATGTTCGTGATGGTCTTGATATTTCAGCAATATGAAGAAACTAAATAAGTAGGACCGGAGAACTCAGCGGTAGAGCGCTGAATTGCCGTGCCGATGGTAGTTAACTACTATTTTATTTCTCTAGCAACTTTTGTTTTTCCCGGGTTAGAATCAAGCTGTGGCAGATAATTTATTAAATCTGTTAACAGGCGGGGATGGATCCCCTGGGATCTGGAGACCCTCCTGAGCCTCACTCAACCTCTATAAAGGGGGATCCCAAACCAGGGACAAAAATAATTTAAATAGGCCATCATGAGGAATGGTGACAAAAGGGAAAACTCTAAACTTCGGAATAAGTGTGTTGTTTCTTGAAGTTCTAAAAGTAGTTATAAACGACGGGTTGTAGCATTGGAGACTGTGGACTTGACCTTGACAAGGCGAGGGGAAGGGTGCGGGGGGGAAGCCTTGGAGGTCTGAATGCCACATTTGGCAACGTCGCAAGGAATGTGCAAGATTTGGCAACATCGCTTTGTTTACATTAGTGTTATAGTAGAGGTGCAAATGACCTTGTGACGTCACGGGGGCATTGACCCTCTGACGTCATCGAGGGGCCGGGGGTTCCTTTATCAGAATTTTTTTTTTTTTTTTAATATTTTATCTATATAGTGTGTAAAACTGTGACGGGGGGGCATTGACCCTCTGACGTCATCGAGGGGCCCCGGGGTTCCTTTATCAGAATTGTTTTTTTATTAATATTTTATCTGTATAGTGTGTAAAACTGACCTTGCGACGTCAGTTCCATCAGAGCATGAGTCATTGATGGCCTAGCGCTGCCCGGGTATGCTTGATCGGCAGTTTATATTTTATCTCACGGACGAAAAGGTTGACATTGAACTATAGCAGACGACAGGACAAAATAAGATAAGTGAGATTGTCTTACGGATGCAATATAAACTTAAATAATCACCTTGTCTGTGAGTTACATTAACCAATTCATTCACAGTTCTCTATATTTCCATGTCCATATATGGGTCGTAATACCTCCTATTCCCAGTATGCCTAGCTCATCAGTTCATACACGATTAATATCTGGACCGTCAGTTAAATAGTCACATTCGCAGTTCTCTATATTCCCATGCCCATATATGGTCATGATACCTCCTATTCACACTTTGCCTAGCTCATCAGTCCATACTCCCTTTATAAACGTTCCCTCTTCGGCCCACTGGCACTCCGTCACTCCGTCTCGTCTGCGTGTTGTGCTGTCCACCGTCTCTAATCACTGCTTAAACGTAAGTTGTTATTGCTACTTGTTTTAACTAATCTTAACATAATTACAACAATCTGATTGTTATAAACATTGCAGATGTCCCTTTTGAATAGATTAAACGGTCTTACATCCTATAAAACCATAGGAGAGTTGCATGAGGGGGTATGCTATTCAATATTGGAGTTGCGGTTTAAAACAACTGAACACGGCCAAGGGGTGGAGGCTATTATAGAGGCTGAAAGAGGAGGAGAGCGCTTTAGGACCTTTCTTCCCAAGAGGTACAGTGAATGTTTCACTGATGCGGAGATCGAACATTATAATGGTGAGTTTTCATATTATCAATTGCTTCATTTCAAACAATGTTAATACCTGATTGTTAGAAAAAAAAGTAAGATTGTTTTCTTTATCGTAGGATCATTGAAGATGACATACAAGGGAAAGCAGAGAAATTCATATATAATAACTTTTAGCGAATAAATATATATTAGCAGCGAACATAATGGTCATAGGAAAATATTAATTTTAAAAAAGGTATGGATGTTTTGTGTTCAAAATGTGGGCTTTTATTGAAAACATTAAACGCACATAAATGCAAATGGCAATTTCATGTGTGCACATATTGTAGACGTGAATTTAATTCGAAAGGTAGCTGTACACGACATATAATTACCTGTAAAAATAAAAAGCACATCAGTCCCCTTCAAGCATTAGTCGGTAATACTAGTCAATCGATAACAATGGAAAATTTCCAAACTCCGGCTGGACCCTCTTTAAAACAATCTGTTTCCAGTTCTCAATCGCATTTACCATTCAAAAAACGGATACATTCGAACATTCCACCTTTCTACAACACTAATATTGTAGAAAAAGGAATTAGTTCTCCAAAAAAATATAAACTTTATAATAAGGAACAACTTGATAGGTTAATCACATATGAACAAGGAATTAAAAAGGCTGCATTTGGTAATTCGGTGATAGACTTTTATTTTGAAAATCATAATAAAACTACTCCAAAAATTTTTTTAGAAATCAATAAAGAAAAACTTATTGAGATTTTAACTTCATATTTGACACAATGGAACATATTTAAAATTAATTTACACTTAGATTGTACATACAAAAAAATAAATCATAACAACGAGGAAAAGTCCAGTATGAATTTTAAGACTAGTCAGAACATCATAGATTCATCAACCGATTTGCACAATTATTTGAAAGAGTCATACGAAAAATTAATTATGGAATTAGATTCCTTTGAAGCCAAAGGTTCTGGTTGGGCCTTTGTTTCTTGCAACTTTCTATGTTTGCATTTTACCAAATATACACCTCTGAGCGGAAAACAATTTATTAATTTGCCAAAAGGTATAAAAAACAAACATGCTGTTATTAATGTAAAAAATATAAACAACGACTGTTTTCGTTTAGCAATACTGAGCAAAACAGTTGGTTCGAACGATCCTACATTGTACGAAAATTTAGAAACCCATTATCAATTCGATTGTATTTCATATCCTACTTCATTTAAAGATATTAAAAAATTCGAGGAAGTAAACAATGTTTTAATTAATGTGTACGGTTTGGATGAAAAAAACAATATATTTCCCTTAAGAATAAGCAAAAAGGAAACATATAACGAGAGATTTGACCTTTTGTTTCTTCAAAATGAAATAAACTCACACTATTGTTATATCACAAATTTAAGCAGGCTTGTTGGTAGTCAAATATCAGGTGACAAATCCGCTAAAGAAATTTGCCACAGGTGTTTAACATCTATTTCCTGGAGATACAAAACAAAAAGTGGAAAAAACGCGGAAGAACGATTAAAGGAACATTTATTATTTTGCGGTGCGCATAAACCAGTTAGGACAGATTTTCCTGCAGATGATAAAATCAAATTTAAAAAATTCGAATCCACCCAAAAAATTAAAATTGTTGCTTACGCAGACTTTGAATCATATCTGGAACCAATTGCAGGTCCTTCCCAAAATCCATCAATTTCTTGGACCAAATCAGTTCAAAACCATAAAATTTTTTGTGCTTCACTTATGGTCAAAACGGATATACCTCAATTTAAATTACAACAGCCATTAATTTTTACCGGTGAAAAATGTATGCTAATGTTCATGGAAGGACTACATGATTTGGCTAAAAAAGCTGATGAAATATATGGTAAAGTTGAGCCTATGTCTGAAATGACGGAGGAAGAAAAGATAATTTATCAGTGTACCCATGTATGTGTTATCTGTCTGAAAACTTTAAATGAGGATGAGAAGGTGCATCATCATGATCATGTGTCATCTAAGTTCATTGGAGCGGCTCATTCTAATTGCAATTTACAAGCAAAAACACCCAATTTCATTCCAGTATTTATGCATAACTTTCAGGGTTATGACTCGCACTTTATTGTTCCGTTTTTAGCAAACCATGAAGGAGATGTTTCCGTAGTTCCAAGTAATACAGAAAAATACATAAGTTTTACCAAAACATTTAAAGATTGCAAAACTAAAATAAGATTTGTAGATAGTTATAAATTTTTAGCTGCGGGGCTTGATACCCTAGTGCAAAACATGAAAAAAGGTTCTTCAAGTCTTTCAATTACATTCCCTCATTTGCATCAGTTAATTCCTGACGAAACGAAAGTTGAATTGTTAACGAGAAAGGGAATTTACCCTTACTCTTACATAGATTCATTACTGCGGTTAGAAGAAACTCAGTTGCCTGTAATAAGTAAATTTTACAACAACTTAACTGCAGAAAATATTTCCGAGTCTGATTATAAGCATGCGCAAAACATTTGGAATACTTTTAATATAAATAACTTAAAAGAATATACCGAAATGTATATACAAACAGACGTAATTTTATTATGTGAAATATTTGAAAAATTTCGTAATCTCTCTATGGATATATATTCACTAGATCCTGCCCATTTTATGTCTCTTCCAGGCCTCAGTTACGAAGCAATGTTAAAAACGACAAATATTGAATTGGACGTTATTAAAGACATGGATATGGTATTATTTATCGAAAAAGGCATTCGAGGAGGTATTACACAAGTTGTCAAACGTTATGCCAAAGCAAATAATTATTATGTAGATGATTACGATCCAAATCAGCCCATTAACTACTTAATTTACGCAGATGTAAATAATTTATACGGCTATGCAATGAACTGTTTCCTTCCATATTGTGACTTTGAATGGCATAATGAAGATTTAGATGTGTTAAAAGTTCCTGACAACTCTGAAGTTGGTTATATACTCGATGTAGACATTGATTACCCTGAAGCCATACACGATATGCACTGTCAACTACCTTTATTACCTGATAAATTAAAATCGCCTGACAGTGATAAAACAACAGAAAAGTTACTTACTACACTCACACCAAAAACCCGTTATATTGTTCATTATGTCAATTTGAAACAAGCACTAAATCTTGGCGTTAAATTAACCAAAATTCATAGGATTTTAAAATTTAAGCAAAAAAATTGGTTGTCACCATACATAAATTTAAATACCCAACATAGAGCTAAGTCAACCAATCCTTTTGAATCGGATTTTTTTAAACTCATGAACAACTCCTGTTTTGGTAAATTTATGGAAAACGTTAGAAAACGAATAGATTTAAAACTTGTTACAAATAAAAAATCATTGAACAAACTAGTTAAAAAGCCAAATTTCAAAGAAAGAATAATTTTCACTGAAAATGTAGTTTCCGTTCAGTTAGAGAAGAATAAAATTGTATTTGATAAACCTCTTTATGTTGGTTTTAGTATATTGGAACTATCAAAAGTTTTAATGTACGAATTACATTATAACATATTTTTAAAAAAATATGGTCCGAAAAATATAAACCTCTGTTATATGGATACTGATTCATTTTTATACCTAGTAAATACAAAAGATATATACGATGATATAAATTATGATTTAAAAGACTATTTTGATACCAGTAATTTTCCAACAAAACATCGCTGTTATTCTGAAGAAAACAAAAAAATAGTAGGAATGCTCAAAGATGAAACTGCTGGCGATCCAATCGTTGAATATGTTGGCCTAAGGCCAAAAATGTATTCATTTATAACCAAAAGTGGTTTATTGATAAAACGATCCAAAGGGGTTAAAAAATGTGCGGTTAAAGAATTCACGTTCCAAAATTACTTAGATACTTTAAGAAATTATGAGTCGATGTACAGCCAATTTCAGATCATTCAATCAAAAAGACATCAAGTGCAAACAGTTTTAATCAATAAAAAGTCTCTTTGTCCATATGATGATAAACGGCATACCTTAGATAACGCAAGAGATACACTTCCTTATGGCCATTATGCATTGTCGCTACATAAGTAAAGCAAATGTTTTGTAATGTAATTAAATTGTTTATTTTATGAACTAATTATATCTGAGATTAGAAAAGAAAAAATAAACAGAATAGTAGCAATCAAAAATGTTTTATTTGAAATATGATAATAAGTAATAAAAACTTAGTGTCTAATTTCATCAATGATATGTATAAATACATGTGTTATAAAGCTACAAATAAATACATTCATTACAAAAGTGCATTATTCTTTTCACACCACTATGCGATATCCTTCCTGTCAATCCAGCTGCTTTCTTTTAGCCCCCACCATTTCACATACAACTTATTTCCTTTCCTTTTCAAAATCTTTTCGATGAGATAAACATCTGGATGTTTTACTTTTTGAAGCTCTTCAGCATAAAAGGAGCCACTGATAGGTTGACTTTTGAGATCTTCAAGTAAATATGTATATGGATCCGTCTTCTGAATCTTGATTACTTTAAATATTTCGCTTGACCAATTTGGCTTGTAGCCTTTTGAAAATGCTGTTTTTTGCTTAGATATCCTCACAAAATCGTCCTCTTCAAACTTCTGCTTTCGCACTTTTGATTTGGAACGAACAGAAGAAGAAGAATACACTTTGTTTAGCAAGTAGTTTTCTGATTTTTTATTATGGGCATCAATTGGTCTCATACCTATTGTTGTATGGAATGATGAGTTATAATCATGTAGAATCTGAGGTAATATATCTAAAAACTTGTAATTTCCACCCAAGCTAAATGCTTTCCACATTTTCGCTTTTAAAGTTCTATTAAACCTTTCTACAATGGAAGCTTTCATATTAGAAAAGGTCGAATAATGATTAATATAGTACTGTTTTATTAGAGATTTAAACTTGGAATTATAAAATTCTTTTCCTTGATCGCTTTGAATATTTCTCGGTGTTTGTTTGCTCGAACGAAACACGCTCTCCATTGCCTTAGTTACATCATCAGCAGATTTCTTCTTTATTGGTACGGCCCATGCATATTTAGTAAAGCAGTCTATAACTGTTAATAAATATTTGTATCCTTTATTTTCTCGAGCATAAGGTATCATTTCTACTAGATCTATTTGCCACAAGTCATTTATCCCTTTCAAAACAGTCTTTCTTCTAGGGTATATCTTGCGAGCTGGCTTATGTAATTCATTTACGATTGTTGTTTTTATTATTGATGAATCCATCTATAATTTTCTTTTTTAAGTACTTTGTTAAGATAGCCGAGTGTGACTGCGTCAGATTCCTCTACGGGCTCACCGATGTTTGTTATTCTTTTCCCGAGACAATCATATATATTGTCAACTAGAGTCAAAGCAACTCTGTCGAAGAATTCTTTTGTAACAACATCATAGTTATTTATAGGTGGAGCGAAATTGACAAGTCTTTTTCTTTTTCCATCTATATAGCTACCCGGCCAATTCTTTAAATCAGTGTAGGTCAGTGCTAGTGTATCACAATATACTTTATTTGCAGCGTCATGAGCAGCGACTGGATTTGCAATATTGACGATCCTTAAATGATGTGCATCAATGTCCTTTTCAGACTTTAATAAGCTGAATGGAAAATAACGTTTTTTGTATTTTGTATGCTTTTTTGCTATGTGAGATCCGAACTTGTTTATTGTCATGTTTGTACTGAATCTAAATATAAAAATGTGGGCATTAATATATTATATTTTCTTCTCGTAGTTCTTCAATTATAGATTCTATTTCATTTTGATGTCCTTCATGCCCGGCATAAGTTGAAGACATTAGCAGCCTAAGGCGATCGACTAGTTCGTTTGGGTCATTCCAACGCTCGTACAGAGGTTTATCGACGCTCATAAGTCCAGTGCCCCGTTTGTAAGAGTGGGAACGGAGTGAAGTTAGCCTGCTCGAAGCTGCTGATGCTGAGGAAGGAGGGCGGGGTTTTAAAGATTGTGTTGGGAATAACTTCGATATTATATTTCTATACTTCTCAGATCTATTTCCGGACACTCCTTGTTCCTCACTATAGCCTTTTTTGTGAGCATTGGTCGAAAGTAAAATATTCTTATAATTATCCAAGTCTGACTCGGTATAATATTTAGGATTTTTCAAGTAGAGTAGCTGCAACAATCCAGGAGTTCCTTCATACACTATGTTGTTTATAGAAATATCATCACTGTTTTCAAAAAGCTGAACATCGGTCGAGTCACCAATAGCCAATCCTCCAGAAGGCATTACTCGAATGCCGTAACGAGAGTCATGTGCCTTATCACCTTTTAACAACTTATCCAAGTATTCTCTTTGCAGGTTTCCAAATGAGGCGAGATGTTCCTTAAATTCGGCTTCTCCTTGTGGAGTTTTAGCGTATTCTTTGACTTGTTCTGATAGTGGATCGCCTGTCACATACTCATCCATTTCTACTTCTGGTGACATGAACTCATGATGGGGATTTGATAAGTGAGATAATGGTGTTAGCGCAGTACTTGGAACGTCAGATGAAATTTGTGTAACTTTTTTGCGATGAAGTGATGTTTTCGGCATTAATGTTGATTTTCTGTAAATACTAGCAGACTCTAACTCGCTTTTATCAGGCGATTCGCCCCAAACATTAGTAGTGACAATTCTTTTTACTTTTCTGGACGTCAATGCGGGTTCCGATTTGGTCTCTTTATTACTTAATTGTACAGATTGTTTAATGTCCTCGAGAGGTTTTAGCACGGGTGTAAAAAACGCTTTTCGACCTTCCTCGATATCCTGGAGACCGCGTTTCAACGATTGAAATTTGTTTTTCAAAATTTCACTAGTTTTTATAATCTCGCGAGTGACTTTTGGGTCCATGATCGCTAATGCTCAATTATTGTCATGACTGTTCTTTATATATCTACAATGAACGTATCAATTCCTTTTCTAAAACGTCCATTATTCAGGTCTCTACTTTTGTCAATGACGAGGTAACTAAATGGTTCTTCCCAACATAAAGAACACATGTCTTTAAAAAGTGGAAAACTTAAATCTGGAGTGCTTACATGTTCCTCGTAAATATGTTTCAAATTTAATTCATCTTGAGGAAATACTATTAAAAAGTTAAAGTTACATCTGATAAGATGTCTCGGGATACAAACATAACTCTGTGTTAAATAGAAACAATCAAGATTCATATGACGACCATAACTAAAGTATCGTTTAATTATGTCCTGGTCTTCCATAGTGACGTCATCAAATATACAGACCGAATTGGATTCAACTTCTTGTGGCAATTCTTTCGCATCTTCAAATTCATATAACCCTATTTCAGGGACAAGATTTACGATACTTTTTAAATACTGGTATTTCCGTTGATGCAATGTTTTTCCGAAAAGATACACATTTTTAAATTTTAAACCATTCGGATTTAATAAAAGACCAATCATAATATTAGTCTTTCCACATCCGCTCGGTCCACAAATTGATGATCTTATAGTGCTCGGTAATAATGAACTGTGCCTCCCCTCTGAATCGCACTTGACAGGTGAAAAGTCTGTGGTAGAGAAACGTTGTACTTGTTTAACTAATTTCATCCTGAATGCGAACAACATCATTATTCCTCCGTATATATATATCTCAGTTCTTCATTTTCCAAGTGCAGTATGACTCGCAGGGTTCGAAAAGGAAGAGGTTTGGTGAACAGGCTTATAAACAAGTTACCAATTGAATTACACATACCAGGATATCAGTATTGCGGACCGGGCACGAAATTAGAAAAACGATTAATTGCGGGCGATAGAGGAATAAACCAGCTTGACAGAGCTTGTAAGGAACACGATATAGCTTATAGCCAAAATACGGATATGGATAGTCGTAAACAAGCGGACAAGATCCTAGCTGATAATGCTTGGAAACGAGTTAAAGCTTCAGATTCAACATGGGGAGAAAAAGCCGCTGCTTGGTTAGTTACAAATGTCATGAAAGCGAAAGGAAAACTTGGTTCGGGTATCAATAATAAGAAAAAAAAGAAAAAGAAGATTAGTTTTATTAACTTGGTTAAATCGTCAAAGGTAGATGATGTATCATCGATTCTGAGCGCATCAAAAGCGGCATACAAGAAGGCTAAAATGCATTTGCGCGGTAAGACGAAACCTTCACTGCCTAGAGTTCTCCCGCTGCCAAAGGAGGGAGGCTTCCTCCAATTTCTTGTACCGTTGATGGCAGGACTTTCCGCTGTGGGATCTTTAGCAGGAGGAGCTTCGAGTGTGGCGAAAGCGATTAACGAGGTGAAACAGGCCAAACTAAAATTAGAAGAGCAAAAGAGGCATAATTTGGCAATGGAAGGTCGAAAAGTTGGCGAAGGACTTTATTTGAAACCACATAGGAACGGTTACGCTCTGTTTATAAACCGAGAAAAAAGACTTGGAAAAATATGACTACCAAATAAACCATTGACCGATATTGAATTAAATTATATGTCTAAACTTTTAAATATTAAAAATTTTCGTGGAGTATTTATGATTGATAGTCTTCCTATATACCCAAAAAAACATGAGGCCGCTATTGTAAATTTGCATACGAGTTCAGAACCCGGTTCTCATTGGGTGTGCTATGTAAAAAAAGATAGTCTAGTGAAATACTTTGATTCCTTTGGAAATTTAAAACCACCTCCACAGTTACTTGAGTACTTTAAGGGTTCAGAAATAATTTACAACAGACGTCGTTATCAAAAGTCGGATACACCGATTTGTGGACATCTCTGCTTAGCGTATTTAGCAGATGTTTCTAGCAAATTTTGATCATTCATAATCATGAGCTACACAGTAACGTTGACGGGGAATTCTAGTGTTCTCCATGCGAACTTTTTACCTCCGCTGGAATTAGGCTCAAGTTATACCGTTGGGTTATTATCTTTTGACTCATATAATACTATACCTAATATCAGGAAAGATGTTAACGATAAGTTTTACTTTGGAAATCTGACGATTCAGATACCTGAAGGATCGTATGATATCGATGCACTAAATTCTTTTCTTCGCGAAGAAATTGCTCACCAGGAACCTAGTGGTGGGTTTATGCTTCGAGGAAATGAGAGTACTTTAAAGGCCGAACTTAGAACAACGAAACCGGTCTACTTCAACTTCCCCGACAAGCCCCATTCTATTGGCCCACTGTTGGGTTTTCATCGTCCTAATCAAGTCATTGACCCATTGCATCGGTACAGCGAATCCGATGGCATTGTGAAAATTCTTTCTGTAAACACTATTTCGATTCATTGTAACATCGCATCAGGGTCTTATCTGAATGGGGATCCGGATCATAGCATACATCACTTCTTTCCGGCTGTAGAACCAGGATATAAAATAATAGAAACCCCGAATCCTGTCATTTACTTTCCAACTAACGCGAGGACTGTTGACAATATTACCGTTCGTTTAGTGGATCAAGACGGTGCGCTTATTGACTTTAGGGGGGAAACTGTTACATTGAGAATACATTTGAAGAACAATGGGGATTGATTTTTGTACCGGTGAGAATCGTGGTACTCATCACGCTTTTTTTTATAAAAGGGGATGTCATGCCATGGTAAGAATTAGTAAACCTAAGTCGACGAGACGGCTAACAACTGCAAACGTCAACTTTTTAAAACAGTGTGGGTTTCGATTAAAAAAAAAAAAAGAACAAAATGCATAACATACTAAACGTTACATCAGATGTAAAATTTGATGATTCTCTTACACAATTCCAATATCATTCACATCAGCCGTATGCGGGGAACACTCTTAACAATTCTGACGAAATCAGAATACCAATCCATCAACAAGATGCTTATACGTTTCCTTCTTTAAGTTTTGTTTATCTGGAAGGACGAATTTCTAAAAAGGATGGGACTGACGGAACAACTTCAAAATTCACTAATAACGCGTTTGCGTTTTTGTTTGATGAGATAAGATATGAATTGAATGGTATTGAAGTCGATAGAGTGAGAAACCCCGGAATAACTACAACGCTTAAAGGTCATACATCGTTTTCACCCAATCAAGTCAAAGGACTAGAAAATGCCGGGTGGATAATCCCAGGTGTTGATAAAACAGTTTCAATAGATAAAAACGGTTTTTTTAGCGTATGTCTGCCATTGGATATTCTCTTAGGGATATGTGAAGACTATCGAAAAATTTTAATTAATCTTAAGCAAGAACTCGTTTTGATCAGATCGAGTACTGACTTGAACTGTGTAAAGGGTAGTGATGATGTACAAATAAAATTAGATAAAGTGGTTTGGAGGATGCCTCATATTCGTGTTTCTGATCAAGAACGTCTAAAGTTGTTAAAAATGGTGGATAAAAACAAGGTCATTTCTATTCCATTCAGATCGTGGGATCTTTACGAATACCCTAATTTACCAGCATCACAGCAAGAAAATTGGACTGTAAAAACATCCACAAATTTAGAAAAGCCTCGCTATGTTATTATAGCATTTCAAACTGATAGAATGAGAAATGCTACCAAAGATATAAGTCAATTCGATAGTTGTAAAATAAAAAATTTGAAACTCTATCTGAATAGCGAACAATATCCTTATGACGATTTGAATCTAGATTTTGCACTAGGAAAAGTAGCTCTCCTATATGAAATGTATAACGAGTTTCAAACGAGTTATTATGGTAATAGACATTCACAACCCCTGTTGTCACGATCCGATTTTGAGACCTTCGCACCTATAGTCGTCATAGATTGTTCTAAACAATCCGAGGCAATAAAAAGTACGACTATCGATATTCGCGTACAGCTAGAGGCGAGTGAGAACTTCCCGCCTAATACTAGGGCATACTGTCTTATCCTTCACGATAAAGTAGTAGAATACGAAGTAGGAACCGGTTTGGTTCGTAAAATGTACTGATGATGCATATATAAAGCTGCTGTAGCGGCTATAATAATATCACTTCTCCGTTGTTCACCGACTAAAACATACGATGCGTTCAGCGGCAATTGATTTTCAGGGGTATCGCACGGCTTCTAACTCATTGATTGTTAAAGAATTATCTGTAGTCTCTATTAGTCACGGCTCATCGTGGCATTGGTGTTTCAATCCACCTCGAGATGCTGAAGATGTTGTTCATTCAAAGACAAACCTTTGGGTTAAGAAACATATTCATGGAATGGGATGGGACTATGGTGATGTATTATATGAGGATATGAGATATTTATTACAACACGCCACTGAGAACTTTGACATATTATGGGGGAAAGGAATGGAAAAGTGCAAGTTTATTGAAGATCTTATTGGTAAACCGGTCTATGATCTACATGAATTCGGTTGTCCTAACTTAAAACAATTAGAAAATTGCAAGATGGTATGTCATTTTCATTTAAACTCGTCTTTTGTCTGTTCACTAAATCAGGCACACCGTTTAGCATCATGGGTCAGAAAAAATGATGAAGCAGTAAACTTTAAAAAAGAAGACGTTCGTAAGCATACATTTGTAAATATTATCTCTCCTCCTCATAATCTGCTCTCATTCGCCGGATTTGTAAGAGGAGTAAAAGATACGGTCAAATGCATATATTGTGGACTGTTATATGACAAACAATCGCTCATCAATCCAATCAAGTACCATAAAGCGAATAGTCCTCAATGTTTATGGTTTAAGGAAGAAGAGTACTTTTGAATCTACTCGGAAACATGCGGTATCAGCATGGAGTCAGTTATACAACGTTTAGGAGAGGAAGGCATTGAAACCACTGAGCACTGAAGAATTGAGTATTTTACCTCGGTCTTTGGTCTATACCTTTTTGACTACGCATTAGACTACATCTGGAACAATTACACCTGAAGAAGAAATGGGTTGCAAGAAGACGAGGAACATGTATCCAGAAACGAAGACTTTGCTACTAAATGAATATATTAACTATTAATTATATTATTATGCTTGTCAATCTTTGTTTTTTTAAATAAACTATACATATTTTACATCTTGTTTTTTTTTTTTCCTCCTTCTTTTTATTTAGGGAAAGGTTCATTAAATAAAATTCACAGACATAAAATATAAAAAGTATTTATTGAATATAGTTCAAATTACAAGTTGCGTGGCTATTATTACATATTGTTGAGTTCATTTAAATTGTTAAAGAGAGTATTAGTATTAATATTGAACTCTAACGGTACACATTCCACAGGTTGTGTGAGTTCATTTTCTGTTTCTTTCTTGTAAATGTCGACCATCTTGGTTAGCAAGTCCAGAGAGTCGTTTATTTTTTCAATACTGGAACAAAGCTTCACCGTTTCATTCCTGCTGAAACATGTCGATGGAGATTTCATCTCAAGGGTTAGCGGACTTTGATTGAACATTGCAAAACAATGGTACACTTGTTCTATCTTCATTACCCTGTTTCTACCCCTCATAGAAAATAAACAGAGCACATTTTTACACCTCACCCGGTCTTCAACGCCCACCACGCTCTTGCCGCGTTTGCACTGCAAAAGAGACAGCAACCTAGGAATCTGGTCTGTGAGGAATCTCCACTCCTCCGTGTCCATATAGATGCTCGTCTTCTTGGCGATGATGGCGATAGTCGGCTCATAATCGCAAAGACCAACTCGAACTAGTTTGCTACTTGTGATGGGGTGATCAGTAACTAGTTCCAATCGTCTCGGAGCGACCATCTCACAAGGATTCAACGTGGACACTGTAAGATTTCCGCAGAGTGGAGGGGGAAAGATGAAGTTTTTCTAGATTCTTTATTAGTTGATTTATTTCATTTCTTTTTATTTCATACAAGGATATATGAGTTTTCAAAACCTGGAGTTGATTAATAAAGATTCCAAGTCTTCTGCACATATCACAGCAACATACATACCTTTTGTTTTCACATTTATTTTTTTTCCCCCTCTTCGCAATCAACTTCATTCTCAACATCTATTTTTATTGACAAACTCCACTATCAATCTCATCCACAACACCTATTTTTATCGGTAAACTCTCCAGTTGATCCAAATATTTGATAAATGGACAATTTTCAGACCATTTCTTGTGTTCTAAAAAAGGATCGTCATATAATTCCCATTGATTCAATATTATTCCGCAAAATGGACACCTTGTATGGTCAGAGACTTTCAAGTAATACAATCCTGCTGCGGCCAACTTCACAACACTCACTGGCGATGTCCACCCGACAAATGTCGACAGGCGGTCTTTCTCATACCTCAGGTTCCTACTTGACTGCCGTACCATTGTAGTGGACTGGTTAACAATGACCTGCAGTTACTCAGACACACAGGCGAGGAACGTATTCAAAAATGTAAAACAACACAGAGTTTATATACAGGTAGAACACGGAATAACTGTGTGCCAGGGGCTGGAGAGGAAAAGCTTATAAAGGAGTATGAACTGCTGAGGTATATAGGAGTGATAAGACCTGCTCGTACGGAACTGACGTCACAAGGTCAGTTTTACACACACACACACACAATGTCAACCTTTTCGTCCGTGAGATAAAATATAAACTGCCGATCAAGCATACCCGGGAGCAGCGCTAGCCCCCCTCAATGACTCATGCTCTGATGGAACTGACGTCACAAGGTCAGTTTTACACACTATACAGATAAAATATTAAAAAAAAAATTTGATAAAGGAACCCCGTATTCGTCCGTGAGATAAAATATAAACTGCCGATCAAGCATACCCGGGCAGCGCTAGGCCATCAATGACTCATGCTCTGATGGAACTGACGTCGCAAGGTCAGTTTTACACACTATACAGATAAAATATTAATAAAAAAAAAAAAATTCTGATAAAGGAACCCCCGGCCCCTCGATGACGTCAGAGGGTCAATGCCCCCGTGACGTCACAAGGTCATTTGCACCTCTACTATAACACTAATGTAAACAAAGCGATGTTGCCAAATCTTGCACATTCCTTGCGACGTTGCCAAATGTGGCATTCAGACCTCCAAGGCTTCCCCCCCGCACCCTTCCCCTCGCCTTGTCAAGGTCAAGTCCACAGTCTCCAATGCTACAACCCGTCGTTTATAACTACTTCTAAATCAATTATAGTCTGAATTATTTCAATTTTAAATTTGTAAATCTAAATTACTAAAATTATTTTATTAGTTATTGATTTTATTAATTTTTAAATATTTTTATTAGAAAAGAAAGATATGTCCAGGACCGGGACTCGAAGGACCCAGGACTAGCGATCTGAGTGACCCGGGTTCGAGTCCCGGTCTTGGACATATCTTTTCTTTTCAAATAAAAATATTTTAAAATTAGTCATCAAGGTAGTGTTCTTGGTCCAATCCTTTATACAGTTTAGATGATTAGGGTTGCATCTCGACAAACGATTAACCTCGAATCCTCATACTAGACTGAAAAGACAAGAAACCGCTCGACGTTAGACTACTTCAACACTTACTAGCCAAACGCTCTAACCTCCCAATTAACTACAAAAGACTCATCTACATGACCATCATACGACCTATTTAGACATACAGAGTAGAGCTTTGGGGCTCCACTAAGCCATCGAATTTCACTCGTATCCAATCCCTACAATCCAAAATCCTTCGTAAAATCCTCAACGCTCCTTATTTTGTAAAGAATAAGAATCTTATTGGAAGAATCTATAACGACCTTAATGTCCCACTTGTTGCTGATTTGGCCCGAAACCGGTATCTATCCTTTCATAAGAAACTTCATTCCCACTCAAACCCTCTAGTTTCAAACCTAGCTTCAATTCCCGATAATCCTCCGATGCGTCTGAAAAGAAGATGGGTAGTTTCTCTAATTACCATTAACTCATGTCGTTATGTATCACATAGCCTATTTACTTGATGTATTAAAGACTAAAAAATTAGTCTGCTTTTTACATATACAGACACTCCTAACAATAATTAAATGCCTTTTCAAGTAGTTTATTTATTAATCAAAACATATCATGGGCAATAGAAGCTCAATATCACTATCAATAATTTAAACTAAATACTAATTAGTATATAGCCAAATTATTTAAACATTATATATATATATATATATATATATATATATATATATATATATATATATATATATATAGATGCATTACATTCGCATTATTATCATCGTTAAGTTCAACAATACATGAACGATCATTGTACTTCAATCATTTTATAAAACAAGATATTTAACTAAATTAATATAATCTTTTAGGGTAAACGAAAAGTTCAACTTATTATTGATGTTTTTAATTATGATTATTATGAATTGCACAACAATTAAAAGACCTTTTAGTTAAATATTATTATTCTTATATCAATCTAATTCTAAGTTTTAAACTGAAGTTGATTAAAACAAATCGTTGAACTCACACATACGCGCAATGTATGTATGAGTATATCGCTCGCGAACCAGTTAGCTCCCCACCAACCACTTCCCCTGCGAAAAGTATCTAAACGGGGCTAAAGAATTTTTCACTTAAAAAATCACCTCCCACAAATATCACCTCCCTGAGCAACCTTGTTCTAGAAACAGTTCAGTCTCTATCATGTAAAGAACAAAAGCTCTTCATGGGTCCTTAGCGCAACAAATTTTTAATCAGTGGGAATAATTTCCCTTAAAAGTGAAACTTACGATTCGCTTCAAGTATTTCCCTTATCTGGTTAATTAAAAAAAGTAATTATAAGGAAATATTATAGGTAATTTAAATAATGTTGCAATGGGTTCGGTGCTCTATTTTAAGTACTGTCTTAAAGAAACGCGAAGTACGTAGAAATATGCAAATCAAATAAAACAAAGAGCACTTTCCAGATTATACAAGAAAATTTCCGAGACAATGAATAAATTTAGGTTTATTTTCTGGGAAAATTAATCAAGGGAAAACCTTATCTGTTACAGAACAAAAATAATGGTACCTTTAGTATTTACTAACAGCTGAAGCATAAATTACAGCATTTTACACCTTGAATTTGTATAATAAAATAAAATATATTTTATCATTAGTATCTATATATATATATATATATATATATATATAGAGAGAGAGAGAGAGAGAGAGAGAGAGAGAGAGAGAGAGAGATACTATATATATATATATATATTATTATATATTTTTTAAATTATATAAAATTGGTGTAGGCATAATGTTTCTAAAATATAGACACAGCTTTGAATAACTCCTTCGCAACAAACATAGGCTTTTACATATGGAAAGACCGTCTATCAGATCTGAAGGATCCTAATGCTAAAATGTAGCCAAAAGTCTACTTCGTTTATTTATTTATTCAAAAGACTGAGGCTTCTTATACCGGAGCTTTGTATATCCCTACATAACAGGGGCATGCAGATACATTTTTTTGGAAAATATGCTAATGTAAATATCTGAATATTATAAACATGAACATTAATACGGCTCGAAGTGTAGATAAATACTTTTAAAATAGGAAATATAATGCTGATAAATTTTGGAAATACATGTGATACTCTTAAATTGTATTTCACAGGATGTCGTTAGCTATGTAATCAAGAACGCTTGATAACATAACGGAAAATACTAAACATAAACTTTATAGATCAGAACATAATAATAAAAACTAAATTTTAGAGATATTGAACATTTTATTCACTTGTTATCTTGGATTATATGATCTTTGGAGCAGTTTAATTATGAAAAAAATCAATACTATTTGATACATTACTGCCAATAATATTTTAAAAAATCTCTATTATTATATAAAATAGTTATTACGATTGTTCCAAGACTTAAGATCACAGTAAGCAAAATAGTTCTACTTTTTTATAATACATAATTTTATTTCTTTTATCACAATTTATTTCATCGTTTTCTTACTTTTTTTTATTCATTTAACCAGTTTTTAGAACAATCCCATCCTACTTCCAAAGGACAGCATAACCACGGCTTTTTTACCCCTTTAAAAGATCCTGAGGATATCAGTCTGGCTAAGCACCTGCGACTTTGGGTATGAAGTTTGTTATTTTAACCTCTACAACACAGGATATCCCGCCCTCCATAAATAAGATGATTATATTTAACCAGATTTATTTAATTATGTCTGATTAACAATTGGTATAATCGCGAATGGCTTAGAAGGATACCACCTCACATTTTCTAAGGCCACATCAAAGAACTTTGAACTCTGAACAGTGACTGGAAGACGGGGTTATAAGTGCAATGTTCTACTTCCAACCTTATTAAGAAGCTTCTAAGTAGTTTGTGAAACTTAATCGCTGTACCTCAGACCTCTTCAGTGCTCTTCACCACCTTCTGGAAAACTACATCAAACTTCTTCCAAGTTCTTTTAACAGTCTAAAAGGGGAACGGACCTGCAAAGGGGCGTTGAACACGTCGGAGACAGGAATGCTTAGTACAGCAGTCCGTAACGATTGCTGAATCAAACAATTTATTATATTTATGCAGTAATTGAGGACTGTGTAAACACATATATACAAACTAAATCTTAAAACAATAAATAAACAGAAAAATGTTCAATCTAAAGGGCCAATTGGAAAATATTATTCATTAAATTGATTACAAGGAACACTATTGAAATTAAAAATAGAGATAAAAATACGAATTAGTGACCCTGAAGGCTCGGCTCTGATAACACCAATCTGCTTACCATCTTCCGGCCACGGACCACTTCCCAAACCCAAATCCGGCAAATCACTCATAACGCAATCCTCCCACCTACATCTCAGGTGTTTTCTAGTAGACATAGCGCTTATTAACTTTTTAGGAATTAGTTCGTTACAAAGCCCAACAACTTTACAAGCACATCTTAATATTCGTGACGCAACTAATTCAATAACATTAATCAAGTGCATGCTTCGCTATCCCGCAATGTGTAGTCTCCAAAATTTTCCTATGGTCTCACCTTTTTTCGGTCAGAATATTCTACGCAACACCTCATTCTTGAATACCTTCAAAAGATATTCATAGCTCAGCAATTATCATTATTAAATCTTCTTCAAGATTCACTTTCGTAAAGAAAAGTTAATAAAAATGCATAGGCCGAAAAAATGGAAACATATAATTTTAAAGGAATACAGATAAATAAATAAATAAAGATGAAAAATCAACGAAAATAAACCAATGGAAATAAACTAACAAAAGTATCGTCAGGTAGAATCAGAAGCATGTGCAATTCAACAAGTACGAGGGCGGAAGTAGTAGTCAAGTTATTATGTCAGTACAAGAACATATTCAAGAAGAAGAACACTCACCCCCAAGAAACTTCTAAGAATGAATTACGTGTTGAGTATATACATGGAACCCAATAACAATGGTTACATACAATGGTGGTTACAATCATTGTAATTTATTAATTATTATTGCTAAATGAAACAACCTTAAAAATAAATGTTTAAGCGGTTGAGTTTTTGTCAAAAAATAATTCAGGCCTAAATTAAATAAATAATATTAATATACAAGAGTTAAAGCTCAAAAGATACATAAAATATATCTTAAAAAAATCATTAAAATATCTGATGTGATGGCGTCAGTTATAACAATTTGATGTATACATTGCGTATGAGTATATCTGTTGCTTTAATATGTTAAGTATAAACTTAAAACTGATTTAATTAATGGCAAGATAACTACTTTCAGTTATTAACATCTACGTAATGGCAATAGTAAATTCTTTATGTATTCTGGGACAGATTTAAGTCAAGTTGTAGATTTTTCTGCAATATATATATAATTTTTTTTTTTCGGTTGGCTCTACAGGCCTTGTAGATCTTTCGCCGCCTTTACTTTCGCAGCCATTTCCACCTCTATCTTGGGCCGCTGATTTCCAATCTGATACATGTAGCTCCGCAGCATCTTTTTTATTGATATTTTGGGAATTTATAATTTATTTATAATAAATAAAATAAAAATTATCTCTACTTCTAATAAACAGACATTTGCATTACATCATAATTACGAAATACATATTTAAAAGATAACTCACTACTTTGAGTTATTAACATCTACGTAATGGTATTAATAAATTCTTTATTTATTCTGGGACAGAATTAAGTCAATTTGTAGATTTTTCTGCAATATATACGTATATATATAATAAATAAAATAAAAATTATCCCTACTTCTAATAAACAGACATTTCCACAACATAATAGTTACCAGAAATTTAAAATATAACTACTTTGAGTTATTAATATCTACGTAATGGTAATAATAAATTCCTTATTTATTCTGGGTCAGGTCCCTTAAGAAAAATATTTTATAAAATGAAATACTACCTCTGAATTGATCACGGCTGATAACAGATAAGTAATTAATTATAAATGATTATAACTCTATTGGTTTTAGAGCCCAAAACCTAGAGATATTGTCATATAAACGTCGAAAATGAAATCACGACTTTTCAGGAAAATGAAAAAACTGTTCCAAGGTTCATTCAGAATGTGTAATGTCAAACATACATATGTCATTATACGTGGTTTTCTTCCTTATAGATGACTGTATATAATTTTTGTATCAATTATCAACTTTAAAAGTAATCGATGTAAATCGATCGAAAACGGAAAATGTGTTTTTTTTACATTCGATTCTTGGCATTTATATGGACGATATGAAGTACAGTGCCCTACTCAATAGGCTATTACCCCCTCCCCCCCCACTCCATGCTTGATTGGCCGTTGTATTTTCTGTTATCTTCATTTATGTAAAGTAGATGTAAATATAGTGAATTTAAAAAAATACAGATTAAAAAACAAATGACGAATAAAATTAATTATTATCCAGTAGGTATTATCATTATTATTTGTAAACTAATTGTTAATAAAAAAATAAATATTAAAATTTTATCTACGTAATCAGGGTCATTGCAGTACAAAAATAACCACGACCTGACCGAGCCCAATGCCTCAGTGACCCCATGACCTAGACCTTTATTGTGAAAGTGTTTAACAATATTCGTACATAGAACACAGAAATGTGTTTTGCTGGTTAATTATATGTGAATGATTTTTTCATTATTTCAGCCAATATAGATATATAGAAAACAGTTGAATATGTTTTCATATATTGAATATATAAAATATACTGTATAATTATAATTTGTTATTAAATATTTCATTTTTATATATATAAATCGTTTTGACTAAATTAACGATGAAAATAAGTAATTTTCCTAGTGAGCAACCGGAAACCTCCGATTTTTTTTTTACCTATCTCTCAACATCCCTCATACATCTTCTTTGAAGGCACGCATACACCTTAAACCGTTATCATCCGAACTTTACTCGGGCGTTATCGGCCGATCTCGGCAGATCAAATCCAACATATGTAAAAGAGAGGTACTCCCTCTAAGAGGTACTTACACCAATATAACCGTCATCGTCTGATGACGTCCGTTCACGGCCTACCAACCGACGAGTCCGAAAATGTTGGGATTTCTTGCCAGTCTGCTGGCGTCTACAGCGCAAATTGAGTGTATTTATAGTTTAATTTCATAATTCGGTCGTGTATTGTTATCTGCCTAAACGACTACGGATATTGAACAATTAATTAGTTGTGTTTATAATAGACTAACCCTGTAGGATAAACATTCAAAAATTTACCATAATCGTGATGTTGCGAAACGTTTATGTGCTGAATTTCCATCGGAAATGGATATAGCGGTTGCAGACATTAAAACATTAAGCCGCACTATCAACTACAGAAGACCGGCAACGTACAATGCCGGCAACAGTGTGAGCGCATGCAAGTCCGAGTTTCTCGTCCGACGTCGGCCGACAAAATCGGTTTTGGTGTACGCCTAGGGATACGATTCAAATCAGTTCTATCTAAAGAAACAAGATCTTGCTTTTCAAACCTTTATATTCGTTCCCACAGAACCAAAATATTCGAACGTTCCTTTCTCGCCCGATACACCACAGTATGGAACTCAATCACACCTAATATCCGCCATGCTTCTTCTCTCATTTAAATCATGGTTTTTCTAACGTCTTCTAAATCCCAATCTGTTGCTCTCTAATCAGACATAATTATTCCCTAACATCCATCAGAAGTAACTAATGATTTATTGCTAATTTTTTTTTAATTATAACTTTATTATTATTTTTTGCTTGATTCTAATTATTATTTTTTTTTTTATGACAACTCACTTTTTGGTTCATATTTATTTTTAAAAACTTATGTAAATACTATATTTTTATTATGAAGCCTCTTGGTCAGATATTGATTTTATTATTATTGTACACATTTGTTATTGTTCAGGAAACTGTATATTTTAAGGAGTTCAATATGTATATTTTAAGCACTCCAATATATGTTTTCGTCCTGTAAATAAATAAAAATGATTAAATATTTTTATTTTGAAGAGAAAAGATTTGTCCAGGCCCGGATTCAAACCCGGGTCGCCCACGTCCCCAGCATGGTGCTCTAACACAAATATAAAAAAAATGCTGTAATAATAATATTTTAAAAAAATTAAATATGATTAAAGATTAACAATAATGTTTTCCACTTAATTTCCCAATTAACAATCTGTTTATCAAACCTACAGCTGAAGGATATTATTGGATTAATACAAACGTATACTGCAACGCCAACCCTTCGCAGAACTGCCTCCACAATAATGGTCTGTCAGGAATAATGAAAAATGTTCTTATTTGTTCCATTCCATATGAGGACAAGGGTCCCTTCCGGGTAGGCACAATACCATAGATTAACAGTCGGATGCCTTGCCCTACAGATAACAGCTACGCGTTTAGCCTTATTGGATTTGGGATAAGCGGGGTAGGAAGGTCATTGGTAAGGCCATATAACATCCTTCGGATATCTCCCTATCGAATCAAAAAGTATGCAATGAAATATCCATGGTATGCAAGGCAATATTACATTCTAAAATAATCTGTATATTTATGAATGTCTCTGTTAGATAAAAAACCTCTACCACTACTCATGAGAGGTCTTGGGTTCAGTGCGCGGTAGAGATTATACTGTTTCTAGGACAACAGTTGTGCAGAGAGATGATTTCTCCGATGCCAAGCTTCAAATTTTCCAATATTTTTGGCACCCCAGGAGGGTCTCCAAATCCCAAAGAATCCACCTCCGGCTGTTAGCAGATTAAATAAAATCTGTCATAGCAGGATTTGAATTTGGGACCTTCGCCATGGCAACTCCATTGGTCGACCTCGCTACCACACGTTATTATTGCTATTATGGTTCGCCAGAATCTTAAAATAAATTTTAACAAATAAAAAATCAAAAATATAACTTATTACATCCAAATAGCATATTTCTCTAAGTCACTGGATCATCCTAAACACTACAGTAATAAATTCATTTCGATATTTATTTTGTTGGCCAATGTCTAATGCTTTTCATTAATCTTTCAGATATTATATTCTTCTTCAAACTTAATAATTAATTTATCATTATTTCATCTAGTACAGGACATGTTTTTATTGATTATAAATTGATTTAATTGGCCCTAACTTTTATAGGGAATTGAATGCATAAATGATAATATTTTTTTTATACATTGATAGCTTGCAAGTAAATACCTTTTAAAAATTCAAGTTAAGCTTTATCCTCAAGTATAGGGTGTTTTTTTAAGCTAGATAGAACTTTAAATTGTAAAAAGTAACACAAAAAATTAAATTGTAATCAAAAATTTTTTTTTATTTGTTTCAGTATACTCTGACATTTCGTATACTTCTTTCGCCGATTGGGCTCTAGAGCAGTTGGCAACTGACCCGTTGTTTTATCGCAAAATTATGTTCAGCGATGAGGCGCATTTTTGGTTGATTTCGAGAAATGGACCTGTCAATTGGCCTCCAAGGTCGTGCGATTTGACACCTCTCGATTATTTCCTGTGGGGCTACGTGAAGTCACTGGTTTGTGCTGATAAACCAGCAACAATTGACGCCTTGGAAGCCAGCATTGTTCGTGTTATTCGTGACATACGGCCAGCAGTGCTCGAAAAAGTGGCCCAAAATTGGACGTCCAGAATGCGCTTCGTCAAGAACAGCCGCGGTGCCCATATGCCCGAAATCATTTTCAAATGTTAATGTCACGTATTGATCTTTCGAATAAAAAAAAAATTTTGATTACAATTTAATTTTTTGTGTTACTTTTTACAATTTAAAGTTCTATCTAGCTTAAAAAAACACCCTATATAAAGTATCCTTGGCCCAATCCTTTATACAGTTTATACAGCTGACATCCCAACTCATCCTGATACTATCCTTACTACGTATGCTGATGATACATGTGTATTATCAGTCAACACCAATCCAATTATTGCATCCCAAAGCCTCCAATCCCATTGGACTGATCTTGAAGAATCATGATAAAACTGGAGAATTAAAATAAATTATCTTAAATCGCATCAAATCACTTATACCTTACGTCGTAAACCAATGACTGCCTGCCCTTCAGTATCCTTTTATAATATCCCACTTGTGCCGGTAGAACAGATCCGATACTTAGGGTTGCATCTTGACAAACGATTAACCTGGAATCCTCAAACGAGACTGAAAAGACAAGAAACCACTCGACGTTTCAGGCTACTTCAACACTTACTAGACAAACGCTCTAAGCTCCCAATTAATTACAAAAGACTCACCTAAATGACCATCAGACGACCTATTTGGACTTACGGAGTATAGCTTTGGGGCTCCACCACGCCATCGATTTCCTCTCGTATCAAATCCCTACAATCCAAAATCCTTCGTAAAATCTTCAACGCTCCTTATTATGTTAAGAATAAAGTCATCCATAACGACCTTAGTGTCCCATTTGTTGCTGAATTGGCCCGAACCCGCTATCTATCCTTTCATAACAAACTTCATTTCTACTCAAACCCTCTAGTTTCAAACCTAGCTTCCTCTTCAATTTCCGATAATCCTCCGAGGCGTTTGAAAAGAAGATGGCCCCGTGACTTCTTAGTTGAACTTGTGATTTGAGTACTACCAGTGGGTAGTTTCTCTACTTGTCATTTTTACATGTCATTATGTATCGCTTAGCCCATTTACTTGATGTATTACTGTAATACAGTCGTAAATATCAATAAATATATTTTTTTTTTAAAAGAAAGAAAAAACTTAAGCTATAAATATGAGACAAAAACCTTTATTACTACAAACCGTGAAAGTAGTAGCTAGGTTCGGTAGACGGTAGAGGAATTCCCATTTTATAAAGGCTGAATGAGCCCCAGGAAGTCATGTCATTGGTTTGAAATGGTATTATTGCTTATATTTTATCTCCATTTTAAGCCAAAGACTAAGAGAACGAATTCACTTTGGGCGAAATTTAAATTAACCAGTTATTCAATAGGGCTGGAAATATATTTTAATAAGTAGGGTAGAGCCCTGAATTGCTTTGCCGCATTCGGGTTCAAATCCGGCTGTTGCAAATACATTATTTAATCTGTTAAGCCGTGGGACTGAGGACTCCTGTGGGACATATCCAACCTCTATAAAATGGGAACCCTTAGTGAAATAGCCGGGTGGATGAGAGTGACCTCAGCCAAATCATCTCCCGACACGACCTTTGGTTTAGACAGTTCCTACCATTGAACCTAAGACCCTTCATGAGTTTTAGTAGTACATGTTTTCATTTGCATATGATAATAGCCACTCTAATACTCAGGTGACAGCTGTTCACAGATGTGAAGTCGAAGATGAGGCGATGAACTGCAGCAACAGCAGCAGCGGGTGCCCCGAGGGCGGGGAGATCTACGAACCCCTCTACGAGCCGCCGACCTACCTTACAGTCTTCCTCTCCATCTGCTACATCTCCATATCCGTAGCCGCTGTGGTCGGCAACGGCCTCGTCATATGGGTCATACTAACATCCAGGCGCATGCGCAATGTCACCAACTATTACATTGCCAACCTAGCTCTGGCGGATATAGCTGTAGGCCTCTTCGCCATTCCTTTCGAGGTGAGTGAAATAATATTTAATTTATGAAATATTTATATACTTTAAAACTATTGTAATTTATTTTCAACCTTTCCTGCCCAGCCAGTCAGGCAGAACTGGCTTTTGCATCAGAATGTTATTCTTTCTACTTAAAGACATAATGCTGCACACATAGCCTCATCCCTACTCAGTTTGGCTACCATAAACTTCTTCAACGTCTTCACCACCTATCCTGATCCCTTGTACAGCTCATTCTTTTCTACAAAAAGTCCTAAATTTTGCCTATCCAGATTTAATTAATTAGAATAGGGATCCTTAGCGAGTACCTGTGACCGAACAGGCTCGGAATCACCGTTTTAAGACCCTCCGAAGGAGGCATATCCAAGGATTTTAACTTCCTTTAAAAAATCACCTGCCGTACTGCAATCCCGCGATATTGGCCATAGTAGTTTGTTTTATCAAGTACCACATCACAAGTGATCCCTCCATTTATGGTTTTAACCTTTGATAAACAAGCACTTTTTTTCATTATATCATCAAATTTTGCATATTTATAAATATAATGCCTCTACAAGGTGTAAATGTAAACAATTACATTGAATTATCAGGTTTGATGGTTGGGATGAAAGAAGAAGAATTTGAGTCGTTTTCTTCGGTCTTTCTTTCATTTTAACCTACAGATAACAAACAGTTTTATAGTGTTTGCTTAGGATCCAGGTCAAACTGAAGCGCCACATGAAATTTATTCCAATCCTAACTCTAGATTAGATCATCGCCTCACAGGTAACGAATGATTGATCCTTGTACGACCTTAGTAATTTTCGCAAAACTTGTAAAAAGTTGTAAGGTCTTCTTAAATACACGAACATTTTTTGCAAGACAACAGGAGCGACATGAAAAATTAATTTAGGTGTCCCTATAATGAAACCGTTCTATACTGTTTCCAAGTTTACGCTTGTGCAGGGATTTTAAAGGATTTGGCTGAGACCACATTCAAACCCTAGGTTTTTTGTATCTACTTTACAGAGTTAGTATGGGACCAAGGAGGGTATGCAGATCCCACAGGATCCATCTATATGTATTAACATATTAAATAATTTGTATGCCAGAACCAGGTTTAAACTAGAGACCTTCAGAACAGCAACTCAGAACTCTACAAACTGAGGTACCACGCTCCCTTGAATATGACAAATCTTATGAGAAATAATTTAATGAATTTACTAGTTAATATGCCACGATTTTAAGGTTTCATATATGTAAATATAAGCTGGGTACTACATTAAAAAAAAGAGTTGTAATGACAAAAACACACACACGTGCGCAAAAAAAAGAAGAAGTTTTCTTGATTAAATAATCATGTATTCGGTCTACAGGTACAGAAATTTACATGATTGGAGAAAACACCATGGAACTCCCGGCCAATGGAGGATCGAACAAAGGCCGCATTAATCAATTGTTCAAATCAATATAAGACTTTGGAAAAAACTTTCACGGTGAGTATTGATATAAATACTAATACCTCCAACCGTGTCAATTCGAATTACTTACGGGACAGGATCTCGAACAAAAGCCTGAACTCTGACTGAGCTCTTTCGTGAAACTTTACTGACCCGTTAAATTATTTACTCTAACCCGCTAGGCCAGGATGGTAAATCACTGTTAGCTCTCAGCTAAGGACGGACAATAGTTGTGCACTTCAATTATTGGACCAGCTCAAGTATTTATTACACCCCAGAGGTCACAGTTGCTTGAAAGAAACATTTTAGTGTATTAGAACTGTATTAGCTCGCCTATAAATACAGTCTTTAAATATTTATTTCTCCAATTTTACATACTGCCTAATATGTAAAATGCATGAATTCCTTGTACTCAATAAATCATTCAAACTCAAACCGTCATCCTGTATCGAACTTTATAATACTTAAAGAAATACATATAAAAATAATACTTATAAAGACTTATAAATAAATAATATTTATAAATAGTTATAAAGAAATAATACTTAAAGAAATATTTTACAAAATTACATCCTGGCCTGAACCACTACAACCCAAAAAGGTTCAAGGGTTCAGTATATGATAGGGATTGTACTGTTTCTTCAACAATGAAGAGAGGTGACGTCTAAGATCACGTTCAACTGTTTTTCTCTAATAGAGGATTCCCACTTTCTAGAGGTTGGGTGAGCCCCAAAATTGTCTGCAGATCCCAAAGGATCCATATTTCGCTGTAAACTGATTAAATAAATTATCTGTCATATGTGTGAACTGGGTGTAAATTAATATTTTGTACATAGATATTAGGTAGTTTCGACCTTTTAGAGTAAAATCTATAAGAGACTAAATTAATTAATTAATTAATTGACCATTGTTTATTATAAATCAATTAGTTAATAAAATAAGGTACTATAGTACTGGAATATTTAAGCATTTATTGTTTTATTGTACCGGGTGAGAGCCAAAAACTCAATATAAATGAAAACAATATTTTAAAAGAAATTTCCATCATGATACATGACATATAGATGGCTTACAACTGGAAGTTGGGAGCATATTTATCGATGATAAGGGCGATATTTGTACATGATAAGAGTGAATTAATTAAATAATTTCGAATTTATTTATTTTATATACAATTATTGATTGGTATTTAGTAAAATAGAATCAGATACAGTTAAGGAGCAAGAAGAAATTGTTACTGATTCCATTTACTGGCCGTCACGGCCCATTTCTAATCACAATATATCCCTAACATAGGGTGCTGGATAGTTCAGTGCGTTGAGCGCAGATTTGCAGCCCTGCAGTTCAATTATTTATTCCCTTGGGGACCTGAAGACCTTCGTGGGACTCACCTAAGAGATACTGAACCCAAGACTCTTCTTGGGTTGTTTTTTTTCTCTTCTTTAATACTTTCCTTGTCATAGGGTAAAATTTACTTATTTATTAATTTTTTTTAAATTTAGGTCAAAAATATGTTCGATGGTGTAAGTATCACTTTCGGTTCATTGCTTGTTGCTGAAAAATTATTATAATATTCAAATAAAGTACCACTTGTAATATTTTACAGACCAAAAAATAATGTTCACAGCTCGGTCTTACAACAATCCCAAATAAATAATTTCAACTGAGTACGTCTATACGTTAGTCAAAATGGAGATAAAATGGATATTTCTGTTTAAATCTGGAAACCAAAACTGTTAGAGATAACCATACTTTCTTTATTGCCTACAAGAAAGAAGATGGTACTGCAGAAATTATTATATCATCGCAAACAAAAATTACTACTGGAAAATAAAAAAATTAAATAATATATATTATAAAATTAAAAAAATAAAACTTTGTATTGTAAAATGAAACAATGACATTCTAAGAAATATATGAAAAGTAAAGTAAATAGAAGTTATTATAGCTTATAAATATGTAGGCTACTGAATGTGCCACACATATATAATAAATAAGAGCCCCTTAATCTAAGTCCTTATTTAAACTCATAATCCACCCACACAAAAATTAGTGGCCAACCCCCGGGATACATAATTATGCACTCTTGCGTAATTCTTTGAATTATTACAACTTTCAAGAAAATAAGGATTATGTAATTGTGTAATATAATATATATAGTTCAACTATTAAAAGATAAATAAGTATGTTTTTTCTCTTTATAATCGTATCAACAATTACAAACAGCAGACTAGCTGACAGTAACAGAATGATATGAAGAAGAACAATACACTAGCGGTACCTCTCCCGTGGCTTGATTTAATTTTCCGTGATAATATAATATAATAGATCCCTCATAATAGATAATGTAATAGATCCCTCATCCATGTTCTTTTTAGTCTCATCCTAGTGTTCTCAGGCATACTCAGTTTCCATTTGTTCTATCATTGAGTTTGGGTGTTCGAGTAGTTTTTCATGAAAGCGCTTGTATTTTCGTATGTGTACGTCGTCGGTATTTTTAAGTCAGTGTGGAGAGCTTTGTTATTGACATACCAAGGTGCTTTTGCGACAAGATAATTGTAGTTAAAAACATAAATAGAACAGTTTATATATATACAATTCCGGAAAGAACTACATAATAATTTGAAAAAGAGTGCAATATTTTCGAAATAGCTCAAAAGTTAAATGTCATCGTGTCTTATTAACCTAAGGCAAGTAGAGATATTTTAGAATTGCACTTAAGACTATAATCCGACTACGTGACGGGCAAGCTTAAATCTCTAAGGCTAGCTTATCTGGCATTAAAAAGTACGTCATTTCAGAATAACGAGACGAGAAAAAAAAACCTTCTGACACCATCATAGTAACCACCGTAAAAGCACTGTAATAATAGAAATAATAGTGAATTCACTCAGAAAGATAATAATTTAAATGAAGTCAAAATATTTAATGATTGAATTTAACAATTTATTTTTAATTCTTCCTCATTTTCGTGTTCCATCATATCAATGATTCTTCCAGAAACAAATAAAATGAAATTTAAATAATAAATTAATAAAACAAGACCAGTAGAGAATAGAGTATTCTAAACAGTTTGCACCAATTCGGCATTATTATTGTTTATCAATTTAATATTTCAACTTTGATCGAGTCTGGCACCCAGGTCTCCTTTACAAAATCCGACAATTCCTTACTCCCACATACTTTTTGATCATTCGCTCCTTTCTAGCTGGCAGAACATTTAAAGTAAATCATAATGGTTCCTACTCTCCTCTCTATTCCCAGTCTGCTGGTGTTCCTCAAGGTAGCATCCTCGGTCCTATCCTCTATACAGTATATACAGCTGACATCCCAACCCATCCTAACACCTTCATCTCTACCTATGCTGATGACACATGTGTGTTATCAGTTAATAACGACCCATATATTGCATCCCAATCCCTTCAATCACATTTATCAAGCCTCGAAGAATGGTGTCGGAATTGGAGAATTAAAATCAATTCCAAAAAGTCCCATCAAATTACCTTTACCCTTCGCCGAAAACCCATGACTTCCTCTCCTACTGTATCCTTTAATAGTACTCCACTTATCCCTGTTGAACAGATCCGCTACCTAGGACTCAACTTAGACAAACGTATAACTTGGAACCCTCACACAAGACTGAAAAGACAAGAAACAGCTCGACGCTTCCGACTACTTCAACACATACTAGATAAACGCTCAAAGCTTCAAATCAATTACAAAAGACTTATTTATGTTACTGTTATAAGACCTATATGGATTTACGGAATTGAACTATGGGGCTCCACCAAACCATCAAATTCCTCTCGTATTCAATCCTTGCAATCCAAAATCCTTCGCAAAATCCTAAACGCTCCTTATTTTGTCACAAATAAAACCATCCATAATGACCTGAACGTTCCATATGTTACCGATTTAGCCCATTCCAGATACCTATCATTCCATAATAAACTCCAGGCCCATCCAAACCCACTAGTTTCCATCCTTGGTTCCAATTCCATCCCGGACAATCCTCCTAGGCGTCTGAAGAGAAGATGGCCTCGAGACCTTCTATAATAGAAATGTAATTAGAGTGCTGCCAATGGGTAGTGCCTCTACACGTCCTTTCATACATTTATTTATTCATACAGCCCTTGTACTAGATGTATATATTACAGTTGTACAATTCAATAAAATAATTTTTTTTAAAAAATATTTCAACAATAAAAATATGAAACACAAAGATGGATATAAATTATAAATTATAATGCTATGGAAACATTCCATAAGGCAAAGCCTTAACTCCCTAAACTTCTGGAAATAAACTAACCACGTTTCGCTGGTTTATTTATTATTTTATTATTCAGGCTTCCTATAAGAAAAATCACATCAAAGAAGACGAGGTGCAGCACATCTCACATCAACAGTACATACTCATCAAATAGGGACAGCAACCTTGCTCCAAGACGTTTCACAAACATTTTTTTGTGAGACTTAAGATTTTGCATTCTGGGAATTTTCCTAATTTCTAATTAATACTCAACTTTCTTTACTTTACCCAAGGATATATAGATTACTACTAAATTCTTCATGAAATATGGAATATTAGAATTCCACGTTGAAAACTATTAAAAAAAAATAATAATAAGGTTTAGCGAACCCGAAGGCTCGATGCCGATACCACCAATGTCTGCCTACAAACTTCCATCCACGAACCACAACCCAAATCAAAATCCTTAACGCAATCTTCCCATCTACGTCCCTCTCTACCCTCAGACGTATTCCAGTCGGCACAGCGCTTATTAACATCTTAGAAATTCCTTCATTGCTAAGCTCAGCCACTTTAAATGCCCACCTTAATCTTCGTGACGCTATGTAAAAAAGTAATTCAGATATAACCATTCATTAATCATTAATAGTTTAATGACCGAATGATGCTGGTTATGCTGTTCCGGGCGAGTTTTCTATACATTATGAAATCTTTTTACTTAACTGGGATGGCCCATAAGTATTATAGATAATTAATTTTATTTCATTTGTTTAATAATTAAACCAACAAGGTCCTAATTAAAGTAATGTTCAATGAACATTCTTACCCTTGTATACATCGCAAATTGCGATAACACGAGGATTGGGGATCAGTGAACAGAATGGATTTGTCTGACCGAGATGCGAGCCAGGATAGCTCAAGTGGCAGAGTACCACGACGGAAACGTGGGAGACCCGGGTTCGAATCCCGGTCCTGGATATATCTTTTCCCTTCAAAATAAAATATTCATAAGTATTATTTATTTTTTAACTATAGAGATGCAAATCAACTGTATATGTCTAATGGAAAAAGGAAATAAAAGATCTTATTCTTAGTTCATTAAAAATAAACAGCTATAAGAACAAAGCTTTATAGTGTCATTTAGGAGGAAGTAGACAACTATCACGTTTCAAGAGTCAGAGCAGTTTGTCTTCTGCAACAAGAGCAGAGGGGCTTTAGGGTTATAACGTAAATTAAGGTAATTGTCATGGCTAACTGCCGTAATCCATATTATAAATCCTGTTTATGCCTACCATTTAATTACCCAGATAACTGTCAACTCGTTATTCAAGATGCTAACTTGATATTCAAATGGATTCCCTCATCCCTTAAAATTAAACCCTAGAATCAAAAGTCGTACTATATAGACCTGGTGAGAATTCGTATACTTTCATGAAATATTAAGATTAGATACAACAAATAATTTTATAGTGCATAAGCTTTTGTGCAAGCTGATATCTACAATGAATGGAGGCAACGCACCAGTCTGCTTTGGTTAAATCCAAGAATCGAAAAGATTGCTAGATAAACCTGGAGAGAATTTAGATACTTTCCTACAATTTAAATACGACTACTAAATACTACATGAATTGTTGATATTAGATACAACAAATAATTTTATAGATAATAGGAATTAAAGGAAGCAGCAGTATACACTGAATAGAGGCAGCGGACCAACGCAGAATACCATGAATTGTATGCCGGAGCTGATGTAATTAAGTTTATGATAATCGATATGCTGGGAATATCACCAAGATGAGGTCCGAAGAAATACCCACGAGCTACTAGGAGACCAGCTCAATTGAGTGAGAAGGATTGGCAGATCAAAACTGCGTTGGACTGATTCAGCGGCGTCTGAAGTGTGGTCCCTCTTAGATATCAGAAATTGGAAAACAGCTGCGCAGAGGAAAGAGGACAGGCATACGAAGCTACAGGCGGTTCTGACTCCTTCAGAACTGTATTGTTAGTGTTTATGTATGTGGAGTACTGTTCACAGAATTATTTGGGGGGTAGTCTGACTCTAACTGATAAATATGTTTTAAAGCTTCGTTATTTCGGATGCAGTGCAAATACTGGATGGAGCAATTCACTTTTGACCACACCTTAAGCAGGATGTTCGGAAAAATGATTTCGGAACAAAGCAGGGGCTGGAGGCACAGATCAAGGAGAGAAAACAAAACAATGGAAAAAATTGGTCAGTAAGAATTTCATAGAAGGGTAGAATGGACGATAGTGACAATTTGAAATGAGACACATTTAATAATTTCGTCCCCACGAAAGAAATTGCAGATTGAAAGAATAGTGGATTTAGAGCTACAATCTCACCCGGTGAAACAGGTAATAATATCAATAAAATTTATCAAAAATTCCAAAACAGACATAAATCATAACTTAGAATGCAATAGGCACCTAAAACCCTGAACTGGAAGGTAAAAGAACAGGTGAAAAAGCCAATAACGACTCATGAGAGATAACTTGCCGGCAAATCAACAGTACATTGGGATTTAATCGGATCGGGAAAGCTAAAAATATATCAGGGCAGCAAGAAAGGGAAATTCACTATCTCTTATTAAGGAACAGGACTAAGAAAACCACTACAAAACTCTCCTGAGTGAAGATAGATACTTAGTTTGCATAACTGGAAGATGACACCCGGTTTCAAATATAAGTAATAGAATTATGGAATGAGAAAAGATTAGTCATTTTCTAAACAACCCAAAATTAATTTTATTTTTTTTTATAAATTTACATATAAACAACCTCATATAAATAAAATTAGGCAAAAGGTTATGTTAAATTAAAAATATCGTTTGCCAATCTTTGGCATGCTCACTTACACCTTAAACATCAGGAACCCAATGAGAATATGCTTTTGTCGATACTTCTCTGTTAAACTCCAAACATCTTTAAGTCATTGTTGATATGAGCAGAAATTTGTGAAAGCGTGAAATTTCCATTTGGATCATAAAAAAATCGTTTATTCGTTTAAATAATTTTTATTATTATTTTTTTATTATAAAATTTAAAACATGAATTTGCTGAGTGCTAAGTGATAAAAATATTTGCCCGTTTGACCATATTTTTAAACTAATTCAAATGAAAAATTTTGAAAAAATAACTTATACCGTTTTCAAAAATAACGGCTTATATATTGTTATTTGTATAAAAATAATAAGAAAGAAAATATTTTGTTATTGCGAAATTAATAAATCAAGCGTCGATAAAAATAAAAAGCTTTGCCCGCCATACCTTAAGGGATTCCGGCCCTATATCCCTATATACTGGACCATTGGATTTAGGAGAATTTAGGGAGTTCACTATCCAGCTCAATAACAGCCGCCGCTACACGCTGAGACAGGCGCCCGATAGAGTGGATTCCGAAGCCGAGCTCCGGAGAACAAAGGGTAATAAAGGAAGAACAAACCGTGAGAATTTCAACCGCCTTCCCATGTCGTGGAATGTTATGATTCATGTTCAACCCAGAATGCAGTAACTTTAACTGACAGGTTTGGAGCGGATATTAAATAAAAAATAAACGAAGAACCTAATATTATAAATTTACTATGATATCTATACTTGCACCGTAAGGGCTGAACGATGTCCAAGATGAGCTGTGTCGCACCGAGAGTCTGTCGTTGTTGTCGTTAAAGACGAGAGTTTTTACATCGTGTTTAATCATTGAGAGGAATAAAATAAAAATTGCTTTTTATATTTCTAGTAGAGGGCGACCAGTGGTCTAGAGGTTAGCATAACAACCTGCTAAGCCCAAGATGCCGGTTTCGTAGCCCGGCAAACGACCCTAGGATTTTTTAAAGGGAGTAACAAATCCTTTATAATGCCTTCGGAATGGACGCTAAACGGCGGTCCCGATACTGTACGAAGTCAGATACTCGTTAAAAATCCCAATTCCTGGATAGGCAAAATTAGGGCTTCCACTGTAGCAACGTCCGATTAGCGATGGCAACATAAAGTGACGTTAAATAAACAAACATATTTTTGGTGGATAATCTCATGTTGGAAAAATAACCAACCAAATGTTTGCATTTGGGCCTTGCTTGGGGATGGTGGGATGTTTCCTCTGGTAAGTATTTTGCTGCATTTTGAGGTTAGGATGTACTTTATTGTTTTAGTTTTTTAGATTTGCTGTTATTCTCTTTCTGTTCTGATGATTGCTTGAATGGCGAAAAATTTACAGGTATTTTCGTTTCCTGTTTTAGTTCAGAGACTCGAGGTTATATCAAGGATTTTTTCCAATAATATTTAAAATTTATTATTTATTTTAATGCATATGTTTTGAATAATTTTATTTTCGAGAATATTAAAAAGGAAATGAATGAAAAATTAAAACAATATTAATATTTCATATATTAATTTTTAAAAAATGATCTAGGACCAATCACCTCCCGGCACAAACGTTCTCCAAGTGACAGTACAGTCTCTACCATGCACTGAACCCCAGACCCTTCACGGGTTGTAGTGATACAGGTCAATAAAAATTTTGGTAATTACTTGAGAGAAGAAATTACATGGCAATCTACAGAACAGCAGACGTGATTGTACAAATATTACCTCAATAATAAAGAAAATGGACCTTATGAAGAGGAGTTCAGAAATTGATTGGATCTGAGCGGTGGAGGTTGAAGAACACGATAGCCCATTCACCCCTCGCTGGCTAAGTCACTTAACCCACTAATGCCTTCAGGCCACGATATATTTCTTCAGATGAGAGGAATTGGGCCTGATATATCTGAAGAAATAACCCTTTCGGATAAGATAGGATAACGGTAAAAACAGGAATCTCGCTGATAAGTGACCATTAAAAAAAAAAAACTCCAATGCTGAAGTAGAGAAAAAATGGATACGAATCACTGGTTTTTCGTAAAATACAATATATTAACCTTTTTAGTCTTTGTCACATTTTGAAAGTACATTAAATTATTCTAGTTAGGCAAAAATTACAGCAATTATATTGAACTACAATTTACTAACAAAAATTTTAAAATTGTTTGTGTATAATAATAATAAAGTATCTTTAGAATAATAATAAAAAGATAGAATATAAACTATAATGTCTTAGTGCAGCATACAATTTCTAGCCATTAATTTCACAATTTAATTATTAAATAATGAAAATAGATTGCGAGTTAGCTCCTATAACAATTATTCTTTTAAAAACAGATTAAAGGAAAGAAAAAATTTGTAAATAAGACAATATGTCATCATAAACTTAATTTTTTTAATGTTGAATAATATTAGTTGACCATATATGTATGAGGAAGAAAATAGTCCGGGTGGAGGTAAAAAAATTCTCTTGTATAGGGAGAACTGTTTATTTGGAAGCCGACTGGGAGTCTGGTGTCAAGTGTGATCCTACTATAATAGCCCTGAAGAAGCTGCAATGTGGGTCGAAACGTTGGCTCATTGAAAATTCTTAGATAATTTCTTGTTACTTCTATACTTCAAGATATTAAAAGGCAATATATATACATATATATATACATATATATATATATATATATATATATATTGTTTAAAAATAAAAAATCGGCATTTTAAATAATGTCTGCCGGTCTTCCACCAACTGTGCTCTTCTGGCCCCCTCTTTGAGGAAAGGACTTTGAGAAGAGTTTCCTCTTCTCAAAGTCCTTTCCTCCCACTTTTTCCTTCGTCGTTGTCTTCCTCGTTTTCTCTCTACTTTGGCTCGCGTAGGTTTCGCTAGCGATTCTGTTAGGATCCATCCGCAGGAGGTATCCAAGCGACCTCAGTCAGTGGTGTTGCTGAATCGTTCTCTTCTTGTTTTGCCCTCAATCTTCCTGAGAAACCTCATTTCCACTTATTTATTCTGGATTGGTGCTTCTTTGTCAGCGTCGATGATTCGTGAGGATAGGTTCAAATAAAATTTTCATAAAAATTCATTATTGATTCTGAAACTTAATTGACCACTTCGTGTTACGTTACAACTCAATTTTCCTTTCCTCTGATGGATAAGAAATATGTTTGATAAGAAAAATAATTTAAAAATGCATAAAAACGATATAATAGTTTTTCCAAGGCCACTTACACTAAGGCGGGTATGACCTAAGCTCGTTGACAGTATAACACTGTCCCCATGTTTTGAATAGACCATTACGACTCGGCCCTAAGAATTATGCATGCTTGTTTATCAGAGATCCGGCGAGCCGCAGATGTGTTTTAATGGACGCACACAATGCATACTGATGCCATGCAAATGCCCCAACTACTCGTGGAGGGTATATCAAAGGGGCCCGTGGTGTGAGGGATAGATTATGCAGTTTGCGTAGGCGAGCCCCTGGACTTCGGCTTCTCATTCCTTTTCGTTCCGATGTATTGTGAATAAAATAGAATACAAGAATAATTTCCTGGTAATTTTGAACAGTGAGATAAAAATTACATTTTTTCAAAGAAATATAATCTATTTATCATTCAATGAAATTTAAAGAAAAATTGAAATAACGAAAATATGTCCCTTTTATTACGGTCTATAAGTCTCTGTAATGACTTATAAAAAAATATATTTCTTCCATCTAGAGTATATATCTTCAAAAAAACAACAACAAAGAATGGTAAACAGCTGATGTAAAAAACTAAAAAAACACTCTTTAATAGGAAACAAAACTGAAAATAATTTTCAATAATTTTGAAGCCAACGTTTTGACTCACAATACCTGCGTTGTTAGGGGCTAAATATACGAGATACAAACAAATTAGCCCTGAGGAAGACCTGCAATGTGATCGAAACGTTGGCTTTAAAAAAAATAGTTCTCCTTATTTAAGAGATATTTTATGAGCTCTACACGGACCATTTTCTTCCTCATATATGTCAACTAATAATTCAAGATAATTTTCAATTACTTTAAAATTAGAATAGTTACGAACCAAACTATTCCTTTTATCGTAATAAAGCACGGGGTGCTTTTTGTTATATTTTCATAATAATCTATTGTACCTTTACCGATATCAGTCCATAAAATATTTACAATTAACATAACGCCCACTCCTTTTTACGATAAAATGAATTTTTTTGTTCATAACTATATTCTTATTTAAAACTTAATGAAGATTATTTTCTACTTTTTAGTTTATTTTTTTGATTTTCTTTATAAGATTTTACTTATATACTGGACTCAATCTTCTCGATTTATATAATAGGATAGAGAAGAAAAAAATATATTCCAGTCAATATTTGTTTTTTAAACCTTACAAATAATTAAAAAACGTTTCGACATTTATTTGTCATTCTCAATTTTAGTAATATTCATTCCTCATACAACTTCATTAAAATCATAAGTCCAAATCTGTTTAACAATAAAAATACACAAAAATACAATCATAAATAAATTGTCAAAAATAGCCAATAACAATAAGCATAGATACCTTAAGGTCAAAACATTCTTTCAAAGTCGAAAAATTAAAAACCTTATATAAAATCTTGGATATTGTCTTTCTTCCATGGTCATGAATACAATATTACATTAAAAATCAAAATTTGATCTCTGCAATACTAGATCAAACTAAAGTCATCTATGAATATAAATATATTAATAAATGTCCTCCAAAACAAACTAAACAATAACAGACAAATATGGTATTTATTTCAATTTTACCATTTAAACAATTAAATTATTAATTAAAAACTTGAAATTTATTTTGAATATTAATTGAATAACAATCTAAAACCAAAAGCAAAAACTAACACAGCATTATCTACACGTTGTAAAAAATAATCACACACTTTCAATTTCAATAAACCCAAAATTTTACATGAAGAAAATAATACCATCAAACGAAAATATTTAGAAGCTTTATTCATAAACGATAAATCAGAAAATACAGTAAATGATAGAAAAGAAGCTGGAGATATAAGCAAATTGTATTCGTCCACAATTTTAAAATTAAAAAAGAAATAGAACATATGATGATTTGAGCTTCATAAACAAATCAGATCGAGCAAAATAACCTGACCCATAACCTACTAATAGATCAGATGATTAAGAAAATTCCAATTAATATTCAAAATAAATTTCATGTTTTAATTAATAATTTAATTTTTTAAATGGTAAAATTTAAATAAATACCATATTTGTCTGTTACACTGTTCTGCAAAAAAAAACTTTTCTCCCCTCCCTTGAACAATTTTGCCTGTTTCTCATGTTTTCAGGTGTGCTGAGTCCGAATCCGAACTCAGAAAAATTCTATCACCCTCTGATTTTGATAGAAAAGATGTGAAACTTGGAAAAAATGAAAAATTGTATTTGAAAATTATTGTCTTTATTAGAACAGATTTTTTTTCTTTTTCAACAATAAAATATAATTAATTGAATCCTGCATGCTATCAGGTATAATACTAGATATGACACAACTCAAAAAATATACACACATCGTCAATGAGTAGTTTTTTTTCTTTTGTACTCTTCCTCCTCTGTCTCCCGCTGCAGTGTCCAGGAGTAATCCGCCAGCATCTTCTCATTCCATTTGTCAGAATATCTTTATTCCATTCTGGATATGTCTTGGTGGAATCGTTCTCCATGTTCGTCCAAAACTGCACCCAAATTTGGGGCGAAAAAGTCTAGGTGACTATGCAGGAAATGTGTTTTTAAGGACATTTGCATCCCAATGTTTTATATGAAGTAAGCAGTTCTTGGACTATTTTTCGGTAGTCTCTAGATTTTTATTTCCCAAACACTTAGCACATACCTCTCGAAAAGCAATCCAAGCCTTTTTCTCAGTAGTATTTAACTTTGCTTCAAAAGTGAGATCCTTGAAAAACTGAAAAAACACTTTTAGCCATATTTCTTTAACCACTTGTAATATTCCCATCAAATTTTTTTCGTTCAAATATACTTCATTGCGCTCAAAATCATCGGGCTTTTGAATTTTTTTCACTATGTTTTAATGCCGAAAAAAAATTCGTCAAATCCACAAAAAACTCACCTTTTTGGATAAAAAACTAGAATTTCTCAGGAAACTGTGCGTGATAGACAAAATCTGACTTCAAATTCGTGTTCACCACATCTGATAACAGTAAGAAAGCATGTTTTGGTTTGAAGGAGGATTTTCGTGCAGAACAGTGTTATTGTTTAGTTTGTTTTGGAGTACATTTATTAATATTTATATTCATAAATGACTTTAATATTATCTAGTATTGCAGAGATCAAAGTTTGATTTTCAATGTAATATTGTATTCATGACCATGGAAGAAAGACAATTCCCAAGATTTTTAATTTTTCAACTTTGAAAATTTTTTGAACTTAAGGTATCTATGCTTATTGTTATTGGTTATTTTTGACAATGTATTTATGATTGTATTTTAGTGTATTTTTATTGTTTCACAGTAATGACTTGGACTTATGATTTTAATGAAGTTGCATGAGGAATGAATATTGCTGAAATTGAGAATGACAAATAAATGTCGAAACGTTATTATTTATTTTTTTGTTAAAGCGCGTTTTTTTTAGTGATTTAAACCTTTATTGGTTTTCTATGTTATAGTTCAGCGGGTTATAAACTCGTGTTCTTTATTTTTTTAAACTAATATCCAATTTTTACCATTTAGTTCGTCTAGCTATAAAAGCGCGTATTTTTATTTTTCAAACTATTTTTTTGTTTGCAAAATTTACGAAACTCCCTAGCGGATCCTGCCAGAAGTCAAAAGCTTGCCGCAAAGGTTAAGCCATTCATACCTTAAGTACACGCCTTGGTATTTTCTACAAGATACTAGCGTGTCTTCGGATTTGAAAAATCGCTAACCTTGAAGATCCTGGCCAAAATATTGAATCAAACTTATTCAATTGATGTATTCTCATGGGTCTATTACAAGTATGCATAGTTTCAATTTAATTCGACGATTCGAAGTGGCCGAAAATAGAGTTCAAAGATTCCGCTACATACATTCGTACAAACAAGGGAAGGTAATAAAAGCGTGTTCAATTATATCTTCTATAGAACATATCTTCTAAAAAATAAATTATGGAAAATTAAATTTCTGAACCCCAATCTTTCTTTTGTTTTAACAGTTTTAAACCTTAAATAATTATTTTATTTTAATGTTTTTATGTTATTGGGAGTTTTGGAAGGAGAGTTTTCATTATCCTTTTTGTTAATCGCATTATATTTTAGTCTAGTTTTAGTATGTTTTTTTGAGTTATTCGTTCTCTTATATTGTAAAATAATACAGTCATTTTAGGATAAATTCCTGCCCTTATCTACGTTCTTATGACTTCAAGTGGACATGAATCAATAATTTTTTTCACCATACTGTTAAATTTTAATCAAAAATGTTATACTTTTTATCATACCCCCCCCCAAAAAACCTTCAACAAAAAACCAATTTGGAGAATAGCAACCTGACCGATTTTCATTTTCCGTAATAATGATCTGTTAATTCCTTAAAATAGAAGTAATGATGACGTTAACTAAGTTAAAGAATAATTATTGGAGTGCATTGGAATGTTAGTCCTGGAATTCTGTGGTTTGACTAGACTATGGTAAATTCCTACCAGGGTTTCGACTGTTAATATTTATTCCATAAGTAAAATGAAAAATGGAGTCGATGCGGAAACCATGCCAAAGCGTTTGTTGATAAAAACCAAAGGGCCACGTGGCTGTAGTTTTTCTGGGATCGTGTTAGGCAGTTTGTTGAAATAGTTTCTCAATCTTGTCTGCCTCCATGTGTTGTCCCTTCCTTTCCTTTGTAAAAACTAAATCGAAGTGGGAATTCCTTTATTATTATTCTGAACTTTTGTTAGAAGCACCTGAAGTTTTTAGCCTCATAATCATCATTCATCAAAATATTCTCTTATATAGAGAGAACTATTTATTTGGAAGCCGACGTTTCGACCCATATTGCAGATCTTCTTCAGGGCTATTATAGTAGGATCACACTTGACACTAGACTGGACATGACTATATAATTAATCTTTCTTCCTCTGTTTTTAGTTTCCCACAGTATTTGATAGTTCGAAGTATTTTTTTCCTGTTATTCTAGTACTTCTTTATATCGTTCACTATTAGGCCTTATTCATTTAAAAACAGCAATCTAACATTTTGAATAAATCTGTGGTTGTTCTGCCTATTTTCCACAGCTGTTTTTCCTAACTAGTCTTTACTACAGCTACATAAGTTTTTTGGTTTTGTATATTTTTCCACTTTTTGTTTTCTTTAGTTTTTGACACTATAAGGTATTTATTATTAAACTTTTTCTTTTCTTTTTTATTAGTTTTGTTCTTATTGTTAACAAATGATCGGACCAACCTAGAGACGATCCTATGATTCATTGGGCAACATTATATTTTATGCTTAACATAACCTACGATTAGGATTTGTTTGAGTCAATTTAATAGTAAAAGGAAGTAACAAGGAATTGGACGAATTACATTCAATAGATAACTATAAAAATCAATACAAGTACATTGCAATTTTACGGGAGTTAATATTGCAAACTCAAAAGGAGAGATAGTCGTTTCGGCAAGAAATATTAGTATATAAAATTAGTATATTTAAAAAAAAAACCTAGTCATTTTGACTTCTCTATACCCTATTCCAACGCCCAAAACAATAACTAAAAATCAGGGCTTTTTGGAAACTGATTTCCAAAGGAGACTAAAGAATTATTTATTTTCGTTGGCCGATGAAGAACATTTGAGCTAAGAAATGATTTATTTTAGATGAGATCATATATACCAGCCTTAATTATAATAAACATATTCTACTTTTCGGAAGTAATTATGCAATATATCGTGAGAAACCTCAATAGGATTTTTCATAAATTCCCTTTAATTTAATGTGCCGATCTTTAATAATGGTTGCAATTTTTTTTAATGGTATTTATCGATGAGCTAAATTGTAAATATCGATTCATTTCCAATAGTAAACTAAAAAAACTGTTATTGTTTTTATATTTTTAAACATAATTAGGGGAGTCGTCCCCCCCAGATCCGCCTGATGACGGACCAACCCCACTTTACAAAGTATACAACTGTTAATTTAAGTGTATTACTCATTACTCAAATTGGATTAAGTAAAATAAGTCATTTTTTAAAACTAAAGTCTTTTTTCTGTAATACAGGGATATACATTCCAAAATTGTTTATTCATCTGAGAGGAAGTGATAAAAAGAGATAAATTTGAATTCCATCTATCACTGACAAAAATGGACGCAAATACATCTCTTGACACGTGACATTTAATACTTCCTTTGCATATCAACATCACTCGTGAACAGTCAACAGTGGCAGCATCACTTAATGTAATTATCATGTCTGATATCTTCCCAACATTGAATTCAACAACCGTTGTTGGGTTTTTAACAAGTTTTTTTTTTAATAATTACAACTTCTTAATTATCAAAAAAGTGTTTATAATTAACAAGTTGCTTATGCTCCATCTTCAAAGGAACTAACATGACCTGAGCCATGTATGTGTGTGAAGCCTTGTGATCCATGAGCTCATGTAATCATAGCTCGCTCGCCATTACCTCCCTAGTCCACTAATTAACCTATTCCATGGGAGAAGACAGGAAAAGAGGAATATGTAAAATTTAAGGCATATGTCATATAAAAATCATCCAAGGTTTTATGAATCATCCTTAACAATAACAAATATACATATTTACCTACATATAAAATAATTGTTTTATGTCACTTAAAGTATCCCAGCTGATCCATTTCACTAGCCTGGGATTATTAGTCTTCCATTTCATATATACTATTCTGACACAGTATATACATTCGAACGCAAGCGTTGTTTGTTCCCTATTAATTATAAAGAATTCCCAAGTAAATGAATGTTAAAAATCATCAAGAACCCAAGAAAACAAACCTATTCCTTTTAAATTTAATATATAGGAAGATGTAGTCGCTACTAAGCTCAAGTAATAATCTACAAGAATATATATAAGAGGCATTAATGGATTGAAAATCAAAAGATCAATTAATTCACAGGATATCACTTAAAAGGGATGTTTTTTAGGTCTGGCGGGATTGGATATAGCAACCTGCCGGTATGTGACCTTGGGCATAGAAGTTTGTTTTGCTAATCACTACATCACATCTTTAGACCCTATATTTCGATTCATTATATTAAAATCACCGGAACAAAATTATTATCACTACCGAAAAAATGAATATAAAAACCCTGTATAGATGTCCGTTAGTTATTTTGAACTGATCTAAGCAAAATAATTTTGATTTTGGAACCAATGGAAGTTTTTATTCTGGAAGTAGATTTCTGAAAAATTATTTACAGAAAATGTCTGCTGTAATCTATTTATTTATGTTTTTTTAATTATTTTATTGAATTGTACAACTGTAATATATACATCAAGTACAAGGGCTATATGACTAACTAGATACATGAAAGGGCATGTAGAGGCACTACCCACTGGCAGCACTCTAATAACATTTCTATAATATAAGGTCCCGAGGTCATCTTCTCTTCAGACGCCTAGGAGGATTGTCCGGGATGGAATTGGATGCAAGGATGGAAACTAGTGGGTTTGGATGGGGCTGGAGTTTATTATGGAATGATAGGTATCTGGAATGGGCTAAATCGGTAACATATGGAACGTTAAGGTCTTTATGGATGGTTTTATTTGTGACAAAATAAGGAGCGTTTAGGATTTTGGATTGCAAGGATTGAATACGAGAGGAACTTGATGCTTTGGTGGAGCCCCATAGTTCAATTCCGTAAGTCCATATAGGTCTAATGACAGTCACATAAATAAGTCATTTGTAATTGATCTGAAGCTTTGAGCGTTTGTCAGGGAGTATATATAAGGGATAAGTGGAGTACTATTAAAGGATACAATAGGACAGGAAGTCATGGGTTTTCTGCGAAGGGTAAAGGCAATTTGATGGGACTTGTTGGAATTGATTTTAATTCTCCAATTCCGAGCTGTAATTTATTAAATTTAGGAAATCACGTCTATCTGGCACTACAATTCAATAAGGCCAGTAACCCTGCCATCTAATGTGCTTAGTGCGAGCGCAATTAACCATAAATAAAATTTAATCATCCGATGGAACATGAATTGACAAACAAGGCGGCTTGAACTAGTTCTCCGGTGCCTCAATACAAAGAGGAACACCTGTGGTGAAAAGGACAACTTTTCCTTTTTGTGGTAGGCAACTTTCTGTCCCTATCGTCGTGTATTCAATGCCCAGCCGATGGCCTAAGATTTTTTAAAGGAAGTAAAAAATCCTTGGTTATGCTGTACTCCGAAAGGAACGCAATATGGGGGTCTCCAGCCTTTCCGATGTCAGTACAAGATGTCAAAGACCATAATCCTAACTATAACTGAATAGGCAAAATTATGTACTCCCATTGTAGCATCTTCCCAGTAGCCGTAGCTGTATAAAGTTACGTTAAATGGATAAACAAAAAAACAAACTCTTTCGATACTCTGGAGGATAATTGGGTGTCATATAAGTTCGGGGCCTATCCTCAACTTATCATTCCTCTGAATGAAGCACTACGTTAGTCAAACTTGTTAATCAAACTATCTACCCAGCTTCAACTATGTAAATTGGATATCACCAAAACTGATGTTATACATATTAATTTTAGGAGTAATAAATAAATTATTTAGTAATGAAATACTAGTACATTGTTGGATTGTGAACATGGTATGCAGGTAACTTCCTCATGGAGTATAAATAAATTTAATTTCCTTACCGTCTCTTTGAGAAAGCTCAATCCAAAGCACATATTGTGCGGTTAATTATAGGATACAAATTCCGGGACGATATATAAGCAGTAAACTTCAATATACCAGGTAGTTTCAGCTAAAAACTTATAGATTATAACGGAAGCTGCAAGTAGAAAGGCAAGGAATAGCTTGAAGAAGAAGAAGTATTGATAAAACTTAATCACATTGAATAGAGTAGTAAGTCTATAGCTAGAGTGAAGGGTCCGCCTTTTCTTTAAAAAGTGGAACAATGATCTCTTTGTTCCAATTAGAGATTATTGATTCTTCTTCCAAAACTTGCGCTATGAGCTCTTACAGTCCATTTCTCAATCAACTCCGGCGTTCATCAGCCATCAGGATTAATAACTGCCGATTTCAAAATTCTTTGGTTTAGCGGTTATTTCTTCAATATCTGGAGGAATGTTCTCATTGGAAATATTATACCTTGGCAATTCCATGAAAAATCACCTTCAGATTATTAGAAATACCTTTCCATATATTTTTCATAACATCGGGTAAGATTATACTTTCATCTTAATCTCTAACAAGTATGACAAAACAAAAACATTTTCCTGCAACCATTGCTATCCATTACTTAACTAAAACTGGTGTGGGAAGTCCCACTTACCCCCACTAGTGAGGGAAAACCACTTTCCCTCACTAGTGAGGAAAAGTAACAGCCACCTAGATCGAATTTGACAATCAGCACTCTGTTATTTTAAATGTTAAATGGCGTTGTTATAATACAATTCATTTTTTATTCCTAAAATGTTAAAATAATTAATTTTAGAACTATTTTATATTTAATTCAAGATAGATTTTATTTATTTTGAAGTGATTTTATAGAAATATTTAATATAACCTTAATTGTATTAGAACCTTCACACATCAGAAATTTGGAGATCTAGCATTAGCATTACCCACTAGCGCTAGTGTAGTTTCAACAAATCTAAAGTTTCACCTTTAATTTCTTAATTTTTAAATGGTTGCAGGAAAAATGTAATATTTAACACGTGAGAAAAGAGCTTATAAGACCCTCGGATAATTACCCCAACTCGCCTTCGGCTCGTTTGGTAAACTTCACTCGGGTGTAATAAAGTGGCACTTTCCTCACTTGTCAAATAAATAACTATTTCTTCTGGATACTATGTATTTGAGCTGGAGGAACTTTCTGGTGTTCCCTCTTGAATCCTCCAGTTCTTGAAACTCATTATTTTTTGCAGGATTTTTTTTATTGTCACCCCCAGTCTTATAACCCGTTTCCAATTGTGTATTGCACATTTCTTGTACATTTATTGCCTATCCATCTGTATTTCTTCATTCCTATCCTTTTTTAGCTATGGGCAATCTTGATCAAACGAAGATTTTGTCGAGTGAATTTGCCAGTCCAGATACTTTCTCTTAATATACCATTAACATTTTTTTAAATTTTCAATATGTGCTTAACATTTTTTTATTTATGCCTTTACTTATGTTTTAAACAATCAATAAAACCGCCCAACAGGGCCAAACAGCCCAACAGGGCCCAATGTTCTATATTATTTATTAATTTTTTTTAAACAATCCATATTTGCACCATGGTATATTTCGAATCACACCATACACAACGACATGAACATTCCCACTATAAAATCATATATTCATAACAAATACATGACATTCCACTCATCGACACAACATCACCCAAATCCACTCGTTCTTCCGCTTTCCTACTCCCTGTTACCTGGACTGGATAGGAAAAGATTAAAAAGAAATTGGCCAAGAGACCTACTCACCAATTGATATTTATATTTTTACTACATCATCATAAAGAAGTTCAAGTAGAAAATCAAGGTGAAAAACACTAGTATCAAATTTGCTGAATGCGCAATTGCGCAGGTGCAAATAAAAATTAAATTATAAATAAATAAAATAAATAAACAATCCATAAAACTATACTATCCAGTCCATTGTTAGTCCATGTAGAATTTCAAAGAACTCATGTTCAACGTAATAATTAGATCAGCCTGTGAGCATGGATCGACGAACCGCAACCTTGTAAATTTGAAACTACCACTAAGAATATATTGAATTGCTTTTAATTTAGAAAAGTGATAATAATTTATTTTTAGTGATAGCCTTATATAATTTTGAAAACAAGGTCGTTTCTAATAATCCATAAAAGAAAATATTTTAATGCAATCAAGATAACGATACTGCAGTGGTCTGTTGTTGTTGCCAAGTAAGTTATTACAGTATTTTGTAAAAAGAAACTATTTTTCACTTCGAAGACATCAAGTTTTATTTATTAGGCCATTCATGATTACTCGTAAAACTATTGTAATATAGTACCTGAATACAGTATGTAAATACAGATATTATTTAGTAGTTTATACGATAGAATACTAACTGTCTAATGAATTCTTGCTAGTGTTCCTTATGTTTTAGGCGCTTGTGTTTTGTTTTTTATTTTTAAAGTTATTAATGTTATCTTAGAGTGAAAAAATAAGCGTTTTAAATTTAAAAAATCATGCAGTAATTTAAATTGCGGCTTCTTATATTTGTTCGGTGTGCATACTAGCATACCGATTGGTGTACCATCAAGAACAATATTAATCATCATCAAGATGATACATAGGTACTTTCAGACACCTACTAACGTTTGGACTAGAGGTCTCTAACACTATTGATTTGGTTATGTCTTATGTTGCATACATTACAAAATGGCAATATTCCGCCTTATTTCCTACAAAGGAAATAAAATTTGGTCCTTGGTTGATTACACAAAGAATTCCTACGCTAGAGATGGTTTAAAAGTATTGTCATAATTCCGTTGTACTTCATATCCTTCCTTGTAATATTTCTATTTCTACTTTATTTATTAACAACAGGGCAAATGTTTTCAGTTATTGTGATACCACTAACGACACAAACCTCTGCTTTTCTTCAACTATTTTTGTTTTCCGAATCAGTTTGATTTTAATTTATTATCACAAGTTTGAAACTGTGACTAGAGAAACCACTCCTCGAATATTTTCCATCATAAAATTAATCAACGCTTTGTAAGTTGAGATTTATTCAGAAAAAAGTTATCCAAGAAAGCTCACTTAGTTTCTGGGATCAAATTATTTGATAAATGGGACTTGATTAGGCCCCCTTGATTCGAATGATTTCATTTCACTAAACCGATTGAATTATTTTCATGTTGCATAAAAATAATTGTTATATTTTATTAAGAAGATGGACTCGCGACCTTGAATTTGTTGAGCACTAGTGGGTAGTTTCTCTACTTTCCTTTATTCATGTAATTACGTATTATTAATTCAATTTACTAGTGTACTATGATTTTTTTTAAAACCTGCACCACTACAACCCGTGAACGGATTTAGTGTTCAGTACATGATAGAAACTGAGCTGTTTCATGGACAACGGTTATGCTGGGAGATAATGTATTCTAGATCACGCTCAAACACCAGATTTCCCCCCTTATTTATAACATTTTCTAGAGGGTGGGTGAGACCCAGGAGATTCCTAGAGCTTTATGATCCATCTTCGGCTGCAAACAGACTAAATAAAAGTCTTGTCTGCAGAGGGATTTGAACCAGGGTTTTCGATGAGGCAACTCTACCACTCAGCCACTCCGCTCCCCCACTATTTTATTATAATATAGAGTAAATTTGAATAAGTTTTTTTTTTTAATTAAATCTTAACTTTATATTTATTTATTTTGTAATTTCATTAATATGTTAAGGATATTTCGTAAAATTTTTAAATATTTAAAACAAAGGATGTCTCAAGGTGGACAAGCGTGAGAAAAATCATTTAAAAAAGATAACAAATTCTTTACTTATGCCAGGGTCTCTCTAGACTATTGCTATCAAAATGAAATGTTAGTTTTAGTGCTTCAGTACGGTTGGCGTAAAACAGCAAAAGAACAAAAGATGATGAGAAAAAAAATAGAAGTAACTTATATTATTAAATTGAAAAAAGTAATTCAATTTTTAAAAAATAGCAAACATTTATTAATCATATTTGAAAAAATTAGATCCTTTTAGAGGCCCATTGAACAATTTTGTTTTGAATGTGTAAGCAACACCCCTAAAAATAAAAAGATGATGATAATAAGAATTGTAAACCATGATACCCTTTTACAATTCTGTGATAATTTAGAAGCATGGAACCATAGATATCGATATTGCATTGAAACCATCCCAAGGAAGAAAGATCATCGGAATTCTTTACTCGGGTTATAAGAAATAAAATTATTTCATTTGAAACGAGAAAAATACAATATGGAGGAGTGATATATATATAAATGACAGAACATTATGAGGTATTGTACTGGTCGGATATGAAATATATATTTTTTTTTATCAGAACATAAACAATCATTAAATTATCTATACATATTATAAAACAAAGTCCTCAACAGCGTTTGTTCGCGGTAAACTCAATAACTACTGCACGGATTTTCATGCGGTTTTCACCAATAGATAGAGTGATTCTCCAGGAAAATTTAGGTGTATAATTTAGCGAGATTTGTGTAAATCAGTTGGAATATAACGATATTTGTTGGAAATGTTGGAAAAAGTATAGCCTCCTGGGAGGTTTCATCGAAGACGCTGCCAAATAATAAAACAAAACGCTGTGAAATAGAAACCTGTAATTATGAAGTTTGCGGTTTACAAGATGGCGGACAGTAAATTATGCAATTTTCCAACTTTTCTAAAATGAATTTAAGGTTAAACAAAAAAAAAAACTGAAGAATAGACTTAAAAATTAATAATTAAATTATAATTTAAAACTAAATAATAATAATTTAGCTCCTGATGCCTAGAATAAATAATTAACAAGTTAAAGGTTACTTTCCTCGATTAAATTAAAACCTGAGCTGTAACCTGTACCACTACAACCCATGAAGGGTCTTGGGTTCAGTAACTGGTAGAGACTGTACTGTTTAATGGACAACTGTTCTGCAAGGAGGTGGCTTATCCTAGGTCACCCTCAACCGCGAATAAATTAAGATTTATCAAATATTAATCCATTTTTCTTTTTTTTAATGATAAAAAGGGTTCTTGTAATGATAAAATTTCACGAAAATAATATTAATTGAGTATTTTTTTTTCTAAAACAACTTGGACAGGACTTAATATCAATAAAAGTCCAAAAATATACGATTCCATATTTTATTAATTCCGAAATCAAAAAATAAAATACAATTAAAAAAAAGTTCATTTTAATTTTTAACAATTTGTAGAAGGCAAAATACCCTTCTATGCCAAAAGAACATTTTATATTTTAAAAAACAACAAAGTTTTTTAAATAGTGTGCTGCATTTTCTTAAGAATTGTAAGCAGTTTCGAGCAAATTTTCGAGAGACTTTTGACTATTCGTAATTTTTAGGTGATAAAAAATTAATATATAATATAACATAACTTTATTTATGCGTAACTTAGGCATTTTTTTTTTAATTTCGATTTTTATGTTTTAAAAAAATAGGCTCTGGAATTATTGTTTAAATTAAATAATATATATATATATCAACTTATAAGAAAATAATTTTAGACTCACTGTTTATCAAAAATAATGAAACACAGTGCTTCGGTTTTTGTTTTGTATTTTTAATAAAGTATAAATTGGCCTACTTTCATTTCATTACATTTTTAAAATTCCATAACCATTTATTTATAACATAAAAAACGTTAAGTATGGAAAAAAAAGTAGGTGGCATATCTCACTATATAAATGTAAAAATATATATAAACCATATTGCATGATGTTTTTATTTAATTTTTTTTTAAATAAAAAAAATATATAAATTTAAAAAAAAGTACACTAGGAGAAATCCATTACTCTTTTTTTTATATATATAAAATTGGCTAACGTCAGGGTTGGACTGTATCAACCTTATCATAGTTTCAGCCTCCATGAACATCGGCTCGTTCAATCTTCTGCTGCTCATTGTCAATTTCGACTCTTACTTCTGAACAATAAACAATGTTTTGCTTCGAGATTAGAACTAGAGGATGTCAGATTAGTTAGTGAAGATCAGTTCAGAGAAATATATACACATTTCAATAAAGGACCTCACGGATCAACGAATAGATAATTTTATATCCGATATTACAACTATTATTTTCTGTTATAAAGGACTTAGTGGATGTATCAGAAATTTATAATTTGTCTTTGTTTAAAAAAAAAGTTATACAGTACCCACGGTGGGTTCAAATACGGGTATGTTAATTTATTTAATCGGTTAACAGCTAGGGATGGATCCTGGGGGATCAAGAGACGAGATGGATCCTGGGCCTCATCCAGCGTTTATAAAGACCACTACTATAATATTCATACTTGTACCCTTAATAGAGGGAAGACCTGGCAGATGAGCGTGATATAGGACAAATCACTTCTCTGCAAAGCCTTTGTCCCCTAGAAAGAATACAGTCTCTACCATGTACTGAACTTCATGGTTTGTGCTGGTACAGTTTTTTTAAAAAATAACTTTTATTATCACTAACATGTCTTAAATCGTCATTACCGATCATTACAAATAGAAAAATGGAAATATGGATTGGAAAGCTTGGAGTGAACGATCGAATCGGTTCCACGATATCTCGTTCACTCCAAGCTTTCAATCCATCATTCTATTTTTACGGACAACGGTTAAGAATTGTATGTTACTACGTATTTTATACGTTCAAGCATTCACAGTTTTTTTTTTTTTCCAAACTAACAGTCAATGATTTAATTTTCGTTACTAATTTTATTTATTTATTCAAGGGAGGGGAGTGGCTCAGTGGTAGAGCACTGAATATCCATGGCGGAAATCCTGGTGCAAATCCCACTGCAGGTAGTTACTTTTATTTAGTCTGTTTGCGGCATGAGATGGATCATATGGGATCTAGGACCCTCCTGAGGCTCGCCCAGCCTCTATAAAATATAATAAAAATAGGGTTCCTAAAATAAGGGGGAAAACCTGGTGGTTGAGCGTGACCTAGGACAAGTCACCTCCTTGCAGAACCGTTGTCCATGAAACAGTGCAGTCTCTACCATGTACTGAACCCCAGACTCGTTCACGGATCGTAATGGTTATAGGTTTTTTTATTTATTCACCCATTACTGATTTACGGTAACACGGGTTCCAGCAATACGGGAACATGATACACTGGCTTTGCGTGCATGTTAATGTTTCCTGTCATCTCCTTTGAGTATTTACGTTCTAATTAAGATCTTGGAATTGCTGATTTCCTTTTCGTTCCTTCGGGTTTACCAGGAACAGGTTTCAAAGATTGAATTGGGCTAGGATTTGAGTATACATATTAATATAACTCTTGAGATTTAATAGGACATAAGCAGGGTCTTTATACTAACTATATTATTTATTAATACAATCTTTACCACTCACCATTCACGAAATATGAAATCAATCACAGAATTCGATTTTCATTTATTTAGAATATAAATGGAATTGAATAGAAAAAATATATTATTCTGGAACAAGTACCTTATGAATGACAAATACAATAATAATGGAATATATATATCAGATCCATAAGAATTAGGTCCAATAAAGAGTTAAGGGATCTACTTGAAGAGCCCAATATAGTGAAAGAGAGGATGGACACAATGAGAATTCCAAGAAGGATGATGTTCGGGATACCAAATGATGTTTTTAGATTAAGAGGTAGGTCGCGACACAAGTGACTCGACGTTGTGGAGGGTGACCTGAAGGCGATGGGTATAAACTGCTGGAGGCACCTTGCGGCGGACAGAGGCGAATGGCGGAAGAAATAAGCAGAGGTCATGGTTCTCCAAGGACTGTAGAGACTGTAGTCATAAATAAATAAATATCCAAGAGGCTACTTAATAAGAACCATCAAGTATTTACATAAGTACTTGAAAACAAATGATAGGTATCTTCTGGTCAAGAAAAAACTAAAATATCAAGAAATACGCAAAACATAATAATAAATAAATAAACTTACAAAAAATATCATTATAAGAAAAAAATTAACAGTAAGTGATTAGTTACGACTATTTCTGATGGTTATGAGCTAATAATTAAAACTGATCACAGAGCATTATTTGGGAATTAACACGTTGCCGCACACTTTTAATTTGACGATCGTCCTTAGAAACACATTTTGAACTGCATGTACTAAACATTTGGTACGACTCCCAAACGTTATCGCCGTCGTGAACGATGTAACAGCCGTCATTTGCCTCTAGATGTCCAAATGTTTCGAAGCGGTAAAGCATGAGAAAACGCTTAAAAGGGCAGTAAATATCCTTTCTGGCATACTACACTTTTTTTTTCTATGTATTACTCAATAATTAACAAGTGTATGCGTCAGTATACTTCGTACTAGCGCTGTTCTTTTTTTTTTATTAAAATGTCCACGACGGCTATTGCCGTCGTTCGCCTACTTATCGCTAAAGATCGGATCATTTGCGGCAACGTGTTAAGGAGACATAGGAATAGGTAGGCTTGATCGTGGATATGGTTGGGATATTCTTAAATAAAACCGAAGTCATTCTGCCTGGATTTTGCTTTTACGTTTTATCTTTACCAGTCTTTTCATGAAAAATTGTATTCCTACTCAAACAAACTAGTTTCACACCTAGCTACTTCTTCAATTCCTGATAATCTTCCGAGGCGTCTGAAAAGAAGATGGTCTCGTGACCGTTTATGTTGAATTTGTTATTTGTGTACTACAACTGGGTAGTTTTTATACTTTTCTTTCCCCATGCCATTATGTATCATTCCTACCATTCACTTGTTGTATTGTTATAATACAGTTGTAAATTTCAATGAATAAATTAATTTTAATAAAAGTGTTATGGTTAATGGATAATAAAAGGATAATCATGACTAAACCCTAACACTAACATTTAATTATTCGTTGGATTTAAACATTTAATTGTTTGTTTTCAGTTCCAGGCAGCACTTCTGCAGCGATGGGTGCTCCCCAACTTCATGTGCCCATTCTGTCCCTTTGTGAAGACGCTGAGCATTTCCGTATCCATCTTCACACTTTCTGCAATCGCCCTCGACCGCTATAGGGCCATTCTCTATCCTCTCACGTATGTACCATAATTAATATATATTATTATAGTAAAAAAAACAAGTACGAGGCGTACAGTTTTGATTTAAAGTAAAATAATGTATACTAGGTCAAGCAAGATTGGAATGTACTAGAAAGAAGTGTCTTACCTCGGTGGAACTGCTTTTATTTTTCAACATAGTCTCCCTGTAGACTAATTTAAAAAAATAATAATAATAAAATAAATTAAAAAAAAAAAAAACGGACCAGATTTAGTTCGGACATTTCCAATCTGGTGCATTTATGGTCCAATGTCTAGACACCCATACCCATCTTGCGGATAATTTTTTCATCCTCGATTCTTCGGTTGAAATGTGATATACCCGTTCAGATGACATCCCTACAGCTTCAGCAATCTCTCGCACTTTCAGTCGACGATCCTCCATGACCTTTTTATGCACTTTTACGATAAATTCTGGGTTCGTAGCACTTTTTAGCCGTCCACTACGCGGATCATCATCTAAACTCTCCCGGCCAAATTTAAACTCGCTGGTCTACTTGGCAACAGTTGAATATGAAGGAGCACAGTCCCCCAGGGTTTTCTGAAATTCGGCATGACTTTCCTTTGCTTTCATACTTTTCTATACATAGTACTTAATCAATGATCGAATCACAGTTTTTTCATTGGCACAAATCACTAATCAAAAAACAACAACAAAGAGTCGCCCCTACCACTCACGCCACGTGTTCACTCACAAAGGATGTGTGATTATTGGGCGGGAGCCTAGTTCCACTAGGACTGACATCTAGTGGTGATTCCGAAAACTTTTCAAACCACCCTCTTATTTAAGCATGTAGGAAGTAATCTAAGTTATACCAACTAATAGTTCAGCCATTTCAATTCTATATTGTTTAAAAGCCTATTCAATGCTCTACCTAAAAATTGGATGATTAAGTTCCATTGATGCACTCACATAGCAACAGCTCCTAACAAGTAAAAAATACCCCCTGTTATGAGGGCCCCCTGTCCTGGCAAGAGTTCGCAACGTCATCGGTGCAAAGGTCGCATACGAATTCTTGTCCCGAACATTTTGTTTTAGTTTCACACAGTTATTGAAGAGTTATTATTCATGCCACGGTTTATATTCAGAATAAGGGTGTTTAAGTTTCAGCCCTAAAACCTGCTTAAGGGTAAAAGTGGTAATATCTGTCTTAAATAATACCTTGTTATTTGTTCACGTCACGTCATATTTTAAGAACTTATAAAAAGAAAAATTGTGTAAAGAAAATTTTAGCGAACCACCGGAATAGGACTGGATTCAATGCACTAAATGCCAAGAAAGGTGGCATGAACTTACTAATTGGGGTGAATTTCATTAGCAATTTTACTAAAAACAACTGATATCAACTTTTACATTACTAAATTAAAGATTTTGTTTGCATTTAATTGAATATATAATCGTAATAATAAAATCTTGTTTAGTATACATTGCTTACATTTATTCAAAGATGAGCGAACTCTTGTCCCACCCACAGGGCCACAGTTTGCATTTGTAATGTTTTTGTTTATATTTTTTCTAAAAATGTTCAACTGGAGGTAACAACGCAATTAAATCGTCATTTGGTTAACAACAACCAGAAAACTATTTTCAATAAGTTTCTGTACAATTCAGCATCATTTAACCGATTTCATAGGGGTTAAACTTCAAGTGCGTACACTATACACTTTAAAATTGATGAAAAACCAATTACTTATATGACCAATGGTTTGAAGTTGTGTTCATTAAATAAGGAATAACTAAAAAGTTAATAAAGACTGAACATAAGTACGAGGGTTGTTCGTCGACTTTAAAATAAAAAGACTAGTCATGGAGGGGAGGGAAAAGGAGTGGCAAGTTACAACCCTCCAGGGCATGTACCAAACTTTGCAATCTAGAGTTCTTCCATGTTACTTATGTGTTTCCAATGTGGTTTTTCTTGTTGAATTTGCTTTTTTTTTCAATTAAATATTGTGAAATACGCTTTAGTTACTTGATTTATAAATAAATGGAAAACAACAGGATAATATACGAGGCTAACAAATTAAGGGAAATAGTGGAGGATCGTACGGTGTGGTCCGGGCTGCACAGAAGGAAACCTCACACTACATTAGCGGTAGGGAGGAAGGACTGTGACGATGATGAGAATTTATAAATGTATTTGCGTAGCTGTTGGTCTAAGTAATCAACAGTCAAAGATTGGTTATCATTGAATTTATTACATATAGTTATTATATTAAACTCAGAAATATGGTAAAAAATAAAGCCACCCATTCTTCAGCCTTACAATAGCCCAAGGAACCAAAGAAAGTGGACAATGGCAATTACAAGGGATCAATGAGATAGTAAGAGCATGGCCACCTCAGCCAATACCCGGGGGATCAGAAGGCCACTCAAGTCCTCTCAGTACTCAATGGGATCGCTGTTAGGGTGCTATTAGGAATAATGGTCTGTATGGTAATCGGTGGAGGATTATAAGGGCGATGAGAGGTGCTGGCATCGACCTTATAAGTCAATGTATTTATAAAAAGTATTTAATATAAAATTTAAAAAATATAAAATTAATAAAAAATATAAATAAAAAAATATATATATATTTGATGATGTAATTATTACTTATAAACAATAAATAGCATAGGACTAGCTCCAAATATAGAAGGAACTTGGTGAGGACGAAGCTATTGGAGCTCATCTGTAAAACAAAATTAACAAACAAATAATATTGAAAATAATAAAATTGAATTAGACTGAAGAACCAGTTTAGAGAAAGAAAGAACAGAACAGTGAGGGTTGTTCCTTCAGGGGTTATCCCCCAGTATAATAAATAGGATACATGTATATGGTATTAATTGATCAGAAAAAAAAAATAACTGCTATATTGGCTTCACTCCCCAAGCAATGATCTCAAGGAAAAGTTAGATCCTTTGATCCGAATTATATTTAAATAATAAAAAGGGAAGCCGCCCTGAGATCGTGGTATTTGAGATATAGTAATTCTATATCATTAATGTGTAAGAGACATATCCCTCTCTTCTCAAAAAGTGGACATTGTTGAATGACTAGGAGTTGTTAATTAATTAATAGTAACTATTGAATAACATTATATTTATTGTGTGCTGATCATCAGCAGCTCGGAGACGCTATAGACGGACAAGACTGACTGATGGTTATCAAGTGTTCAGGGCTCTCCGCAACTTAACACAATCTACAATAAGGCAGGCGAAATCCAAATACTTTCATGAAGCCCTTTCATCCTAAATCCAAATGGCAAGTCCTTCGGAAACTCTCACTTAGTAAATCCCCTTCACCTGTAGTCTTTCCGGTTTCAGCTGATGAACTGAACGTACATTTTTTGTCACTCTCTACAAACAACTCACGATCTACTTCTCCCAATTTTTCAAAAGTACCATCATTCAACTACAACAACTTTTATTTCTCCGACATATCACCCACTACCCTTATTTCTTCCCTAATGAAATCCCACTCTAATTCCATAGGTTCTTCTATACATTTACAATTTTTCCTCCTGGAAATAAGTAACAGTCCATCCCATAAACAAATCGTCCAATCCCTCAAAACAAATGACTTCCGACCTATCTCTATACTCTCTAACCTTTCCAAACCTCCCGAAAGAATAATACAATCCCAAATATCAGATTTTCTGGAACAGTCCAAACTCTTTGATCCACTTCAATCAGGGGCTTCCTGCCCTCTCCACTCAATCTGCCTTCCTTAAAAATCACCATTGACATACATACCGCCATGGAGGAAGAACAATAACAGTACTAATTCTACTCGACTTTTCAAAAGCTATCAAATCGCTGAACCATTCCATCCTTTTTTCTAAATTAAAGCCTATTTCCTTTTCCAACAGTTCCATACTCTGGGCCCTAGCTTTCCTCTCGCATAGGACTCAAGCGGTCTCCGTCACAAATCAACTCCTATCCTCTTTCCTTCCTCACAGGAGTGGCACAGGGTTCTAGTATTTCCCCAATCCTTTTCAATTGTTACATTGATGACGTACCCAAATCAATCTGCCACCTATATGCGGACGACTCCCAAATCTATTTGTCCTTTCCTCCCTCTGAGATAATAGCTGCATTTGCTAATATCCAGGGTGACCTAGTTAGGATCAGTGCCTGGGCTAACCTGAATAATTTGATGTTAAATGCTGCGAAAGCTCAGGCCATTCTAATTGGTTCCAACACCCTCCTTAAATCCATCAACTCTCTTCCCCAACTAATCTTAAATGATCACCTAATTACTTTCAGTTCCTCGGATAAAAATCTCAGTATAGTTTTAGACCAAACCCTTTCCAGGAAACCCCTCATTCCCCAAATTTCCCCTCGAAAAATAAGCTCCCTAAAGTTATTCTATCGTTCCCGTCATCTTCTAACCCAACCTATCCGTAAGCTCCTCTGTGTGGCATATGGGGGCCTCTCGAAAAAGCTGGAGGAAAGACTGAGGCGAATTATGAATAGCTCACTTCGGGTTGTCTTCGACGCCCCGAGGAAGTCTCATGTGTCCCACCTCTATCATGAGTTAAAGTGCCTCTTCCCTTCTTTCCGTTGACTCTATTTCCTAGGTTCTTTCTTATACCACAACATCCATCTTATTATATCTATGGTCTCCTACAATTCAAATCCTCTACCCAATCCCAGGGAACAAGATCTCGCCTTTCCGACTTTTATATCCGTTTCGACAGAACCAAAACTTTTGAGCGTTCTTACCACTCCCGTTCTACCTCTCTTTTGAGCTCACTCCCACCCGATATCCCTTATGCATCTTCTTTAGCCACATTCAAATCCAAACTATTACTACAATTCCTAAATTCTCAAACAGATGTTCTCTAATCAATAAAAATGAATAGCTATAATCAACACAATTGATTGATGACTAACTGTACATATTCCCAACTCAAAATGATATTATTAGATGTTCTTATCTACTTATTTATTTTTCCATTAGCCAATTTCTTTTTATTGTAAATTTGTATGCTATTTTTTATTCTTACTTTTTTTTTATCCCCTATCAGAACATATCCTTCAGTTCATATTTAATTTTATGTTGTTATTTAAAAATTGTAGTATTCTAATAATGTAGCCGTTTGGCCAGATATATTTTTATTAATTTCTGTACACTTATGTTATTCTTATAGGACCAGGTCCCAGAATAATTTTTTTTTTTATTCTATTTTATTATATATGTAAAGCACAACAAACTAAGTTATTACTTAATTGATAAAAGCAAAAATTCACACCACAGATGAATTAAAGCGTATATTTAGATTATAAACGTTTGGAAATGAAAATTTTCAAACTTAACTGTCTTTTTTCATAACTACATGGATATTAAATGTTCTTTTTGCCCTACTTTACAAGACTAAAATACTAAACTTTTGGAAAAAAAAAATTGTCACAGTACCACTGGATCTTTTCATATAGTTCTTTCTAATATTTTGAATAGTCCAATAACTATCGACAGGCTTTTCGACAACCATGATAATACAATTCTATTGATTCCACTATTGAATATTCGGTGTTCGAGGAACGGCTGTAGAAATCAATTAAAATACAGCGTTACAACGGGTTTCGAACCAGTCTAAGTTTAGCGTTCATTATGGCTGATTAATTTCAGAGCCCAAATTCACTTTGGTGCAAGATTAGTTGAGGATAGATGGCCAAGCTCCCCATGTCTAATCCTCAACCTTAATCTTCACCAGATTGAAAGCTTTACTTAAACTGTATTAAACAGTAATTAAATATACTAAAATTCTTTGATAAACTATTAACAATTAATAATGTATATTAATTAGAAGAGAGAACTCAAGTTTAAAAGTAGAGAGGAAACTCTAAACAGCTATATTTCAGATTAGAAAATTGCTGTAGAACAAATAATGATTACGAAATTGAACAAATCGTTCGTAATATTAAGGCTGTAGTCAACATCTGAAAAACACATCGGTCCTGCAAAAGACAAAGGACATAAGTCAAAAATTGCCATTTTTTGAGTTAAGCCTTCAATAGCAATTGTATTAGATGACGCTTTTTAGTTCTGGAACGACACTTCCAACATTTTTTAATGAAGTAATATTTTGAATGGATCATTATTGAAATTGAACTTTTATGAGAATAACAACCCAAGCTCAAATCAAAAAAGGTTCCTTGAATCATTCCAAATATAAATGATGATTGTGCTTGGGTATCTGACACCCCAAAAAGCACCCCCAAAGCGACTAAGATTGTTCAAGGCCTGAGCCACTTTATTTCCTAGATAGTCTAAGTATGGGGTGACATTAAATCCTCTACAAAATATTATTCCAAGGTAGGTAGCATATCCAAAGTAGGTAGGCATATTATTTTAATATGCCAATTCTCGTCAGATATATCTGTGAAATGCATAGAATTTTAATTTCTATCAGTTTATGTATATGAGCGTTCCTTTAGCCCCCCCCCCGGGAGATAATATATATATTACATATGTTGCCAGAGGTCTACGGCACACAACAGTCGGGTTTTGTGTGGGGTTGTTATCCCACCTATTCTTTTTCATTTTCCCGTAGAGGATCCCTCCCCATTAAACATAAGAGCGTGAGGAGAAAATGCCCCAGTTAAAATTAAGCATACATAATAACCCAGATAAAAATAACCCTTAAAATGCCCAATGGTTAAAACAAGGGTGATACTGGAATATACAATTATTTCTCTTATTGTATATATTGTACAGGCAGTAAATAATTCAATAAAATCGGATGGCAAAGAAAAAAATAAATAAATTTCAATTTTAAGTAAGTTTCGCCCTATTTCGGAAGAGAAAAAATAATATCAAGCTGGATCAAAATGTTATGAATAATATTGGAGGATAAGAAACATAAATAGATGTTAAATTTATTTGAGTAAAATTTTATTGCTTTAGACAAATTTTAATTCTTCGAAATTATTTCAGCCATTTTATTGTGAATACCGATAAAACTTTTTTTTTTAATCTGTAAACTTGTAAATAAAACTGTATTCACTTTTTTTTCACTCAATTTTTCATCATCAAAGTTATGTTTTTATATTTTTGGAGTTTGTTGGAGTATTTATATTCATGAATCGGTTCTGAATGCAACTGCAGGAATTTATCGTTGACCCGAAGACACAAAAGAGTATTGGATTAGTCGACCAATATCTGGAAAAGGAGGAAAGAAACCATGGCCTCTACATAAGAAATCTTTAGGCCCTTTCGGGGATAAAGACTAATGGTTTTGCTACATCCCGAAATCCCTGGAGGAGATGAGATTCCAAAGGCCCAACGCTTATTTACCAAAAAGGGAATATCCGTAAACCATTCTCACTTTACCCTCAAAGCTATATAAAATATTAACTCACCTAAAATAACTTTAGGTTTAAAATAAAATTAGTATATGTACATCCGAAGTAAACCATCATCAAGTGTCATCTTCATTCAATACACCATCCTTCCAACTCTTCTTTACAGATGTGATAGGTGGCCGCTAACTCTAAAGGAAGAACAACGTCTTAAGGTATTGAAAATAATGCGTAGAGGATTCGAACCAAAAAAGGATGAGTCTAATGGAGAATTCAGGAGATTATATAACTCGGAATTGCGAAGCTTACACCCAGTTAATATTATTCAAGTTAATCGTCACGAAGATTAAGATGGTCTTGTTAAGTTGCAAGGCTTAGTAAGGAATGAATTCCTAAAAAGTTAATAAACGTTGTACTGACTGTTCAACGTCTACGAGGTAGACCGAGGCGTAGGTGGGAGGATTGCGTGAAGAGTGATCTGGCGGATTTGGGTTTGGGTAGTGATCCGTGGAGAGAACTGGGCGAATGTTTGTAAGCAGAAATTGGTGGTATGGGCATCGAACCTTTGGGTTCGCTAACCCTTGTTATTATTATTATTAACTTAATGTTAACCTGCTTACATATTTTAAAAAAGCGAATAAAAAAGGGGTCAGAAACCCATGACTCATTAGATAATTTCAAGTGAACCACTTTAATTTCGAAAATAAATTATAATAAATAAATCTAATTAAAAAAAAAACACACTCATTATTATCAAAGAGGACGTTTATGAATAAAGTTCATTCTACAACATTTTTATTTATTTTATTAATAAAGTACACCTGGAATAAATCATATAAATTGAACTGGAGCCTAGTGGAAACTCCCTGTTAAGACCTACAGTCGATTACTTTAAAAAAATGTAATATACCTATTTTCCAAGATCGCGGGTTCGTAGCCCGGCAGGTGGCCCTAGGATTTTGTTTTAAGGGAGTAAAAGATCCTTTGTTAAGCCGTCCTTCGGAAGGGACGTTAAACGGGGGTCCCGAGCCTGTACGAAGTCAGGTACTCGTTAAAAATCCCTATCCTAATTAAACCTGGATAGGAAAAATTTAGAGCTCCCACTGTAGGATCGTCCGATTTGCCATAGCAGCATAAAGTGACATTAAATAAAAATCTGACTAACTCTGTTTTCCAAAGAACTTCTTCAATATTTATTTCACTTTCCACTGTTAAATAATTTAATAAAACATAGTACAGTTATCAGAATTTCTTTTTTTTTTAATTTATATATATATAAAATATCGATATAATATAATTAGTATATAAAAAGTAAGTAAATAAAAATAACATTAAATGTTCAACATGATGGCTAAATAAAAAAAGTACACGTTGATTAACAATTGAAGAAAATGTACTAACATATATAACCCAGGTATTATAAGGGTTTCTAAAAATTTGTTCACGGCAACGTGATATTTTTTATTCCAGTTGGACCCACTAGCCTCCTGACTATCTTTTCTCCTTAATTCAATAGGTGGTAGAGCTTCAAAGTTGCGAGAAGTGTGAAGTTGGCCCCCGTAACTTAAGTTGTTTTGGTTTTGTTCCGGCAACAGACTGCATCTAAAATCTATAGAGAACTCCGAAATCTTTGGGGGAGAGGCTACAAGAACTCTTTAAAAGAATTAAAACACTTGCTTATGAGGGGCCTACTTCACAGGTGTCTTAAGTCTAGCACAAGGTAGAGACTGAACTGTTATTAAGTCAATGGTTTTCAAGGGGTGATATTAGGCCGAGGTCGTATCCAGGTTGTTAACCGAATGAATAATTAATACTGTAGCTCAGTAACTGTTTTTTTTTTCAAATGTGTTTTATAAATAAAATATAATATTATAGTTCTTACAAATTTTTTTTAAAAAAGTACAATCTTATTATAGAGCATTTTCTGTATTGAAATAACATTTTTAAAACCGAAATTTTCGAATAAGAACTAAATTATTTTATTTTTAAGCCGGTGCATTCCATTCAAATTAAAAACAATGCTATATTTTATGTAACGTCTTAAAGAAGTCAGGAACGGTAGCTTTCTAATTTATCAATTTTCAAAAATATTTATAATTTAACTTACCGACCCAGACAAAATACTTAACAAAAAGTAGCTCCTCGATCGGTTGCTGGGCAACGCCGATACAATATTCAATCACACAAAACTTTCATTTAACAGGGAGAAAAATTAAATTCAAAATAAAGAATTGTAGTGTTCAAAGTAATCAACTATTAAAATGACCGCCAAACTTTATTTTAGATACTAAAGTTTCAAGTTAAAATAGCTTGGTGATAAAAATACGTCTTCACGATTGGAAATGGGACAACTCTTAACTTACCTTACCTTGAAAACCTAAATTATCTCTCCGAAATAAAAGGCAGACGTCGGAATTTAAATAAAACTAGGAAGAAATGAGATAAAATATTGAAGCAACATCAGAAGTTAGATGAAGATTAAAAAAATAAAATAAAACGTAAAAATGATAAATCGGAATGAAAAAGTTATAAAAGAAAATGTTTGTCTCATTAAATCTCCTCACTTGTCTCATTATTCTTGTGAAAAAGGTGTCGATAAAAATGTTGAACTTTTATATTATTATACAACATAATTCTGAAATAATTTTACGCTTATTTTATTCCACTCTATTAATAAACCAATTAAAATGTAAGATATATTAATAAAACATTCGCATAAATCATTAACTTACTGAATGTTTTTTAAATTCTTTCATAAAATATGATTAAAGAAACATGTTTCAAAAAGAGTTTAGGCAAAGTAGAATGTACTAGAACTTAAAATAGAATGTACTGTGGACTTAAGAATGTGAAACTCCTTCCATGTTTGAACCTCTTTATTAAAATCCATTACGCTTGAAAATCCGAAGCTTGAACTATTCAACTACATTAATGTATAGTAAAGTTAGTATAATAAAATAACATTCCTGTAATAAGATTGCATGTAGGCCTCGTTTAAATTTTCGTTCATGGCTACAGTGCAGTATATTCGAAAAGTCCACATTAAAAATGGTTTCTCCTTGACCCAATCCTTTATAAAGTTTATACAGCTGATATCCCATCTCATCCTAATACTATCCTTACCACGTATGCTGATGATACATGTGTATTATCAGTCAACACCGATCCAGTTATTGCATCCCAAAGCCTCCAATCCCATTGGACTGATCTTGAAGAATCATGATAAAACTGGAGAATTAAAATAAATTATCTTAAATCGCATCAAATCACTTATACCTTACGTCGTAAACCAATGACTGCCTGCCCTTCAGTATCCTTTAATAATATCCCACTTGTGCCTGTAGAACAGATCCGATACTTAAGGTTGGATCTCGACAAACCATTAACCTGATATCCTCATACTAGACTGAAAAGACATGAAACCGCTCGACGTTTCAGGCTACTTCAACACTTACTAGACAAACGCTCTAACCTCCTAATTAACTACAAAAGACTCATCTACATGACCATCATACGATCATATGGACTTACGGAGTAGAGCTTTGGGGTTCCACCACGCCATCGAATTCCTCTCGTATCCAATCCCTACAATCCAAAATCCTTCGTAAAATCTTCAACGCTCATTAAGCATCACATAGCCTATTTACCTTATGTATTATTGTAATACAGTTTTAAATATCAATAAATTTAAATAAATAAAAAATGGTTTCATTAAAAAATGAGCAGTATTAAATTGTGAATCTAAGCATACAGTACCAGTCCAGCAGTGTAGCTCAATGTGTAGAGCTCCGAGTCAGTGCAGTGAATCCTGGCCTCAAATCCTGCTATGGAAAATAATTTTAATTGCTAACAGCCATAAATGAACCCAATGGGATCTTCAGACCCTTCTGGTGTTCACCGAGATACTCCAATTAATTACTGTAAATTGGGAGAAAACCCTGGTAATTAAGTTTGATCTTGGTCAAATTACCTCCTTACATAAACACTTTCTAAGAAACAGAACAATCTCTACTATGTGCAGAAACCCAAGACCCTTTTTGTGTTGTTTTTTCTCCTGAAGACCAATATTTTTTTAAGGTTAGTATTAAGTAAAACTACAAGTTGTGGTGTAATTTTTCTCTCACCTCTCCTTATCGTTCAGCTGCGGCTATTTCGAATTTAAATAGAGACTTACACTTCCTGATTCAAAAGATCGGCAACATTAAATTTGATAATTTTGTTTATAGTTGCAAATTTCCGCTGTAGAAATCCATCTTAAAACATTTAAAGAACAATTGTTTGTTCAGCTTTTTTTTACTAGAGCAAAATACTAGGTCTTTAGACTGTATATTGATCTTAGCAGTATTGAGAACTAAGCCATTTCTGACAACCTAAACGTATTGGTAGCATAGAAAATATTTAAAGGAAAAAATAGAAATTAGCAGTGTCACTTGTGGTTTATTACTAAGCACAACAACCTACTCTACCTAAGGTTGCGGTTTGGAAGCCCGGCAGTTGCCCTTAGGAGTTCAATGGATCCTTAAATGTACCAATTAAAGATCTTATTACCCCTTACCTTATTAGATTTTAGTACTCCCTCTGTAGCATCCGGTAACCCAAAGCAGAATGATGTTATGTTAAATAAAATTAACTAATAATAAATAGGTATAAATGGCAGAAATAAATAATTTGAAGTTATAATGAGTGTTTTTTTAGACGTTCACAATTTTGAGTTGGCAACACTGCTTTATTTGACAACCCATTTAACAACTGATAGTGGCTTTTTGTTTAGTTTGGTTTGACATTTCATTATAGACAGACTTATCAAAATAATGGTTCTGTTCGTCCCGTGGGACGCCGAAGAGTGCGCACTGAAGAAGCTGTAGCCGCTGTACAGGAAAGCATTGAAGAAGATCCAAATCAATCAATTCGTCGCCGTTCTCAGCAACCGGGGTTGCGTCCTTTCACTTTATGAAATATTTTACGAAAGGATCTTGGCTTAAAAGCTTTCAAGATTCAACTTGTGCAGGAATTAAAGCCAAACGACCATCAAATGCGCTGTCAATTCGTCGAATGGGCTGAAGCACATATTGATATTGATATTGAATTTCAATTCAAAATTTTGTTCTCCGACGAAGCCCATTTTTGGTTGAATGGGTAGGGAATAAGCAGAATTATCGCATTTGGAGTGAGGATAATCCACAAGCTTTTGTCGAAACACCATTACATCCACAACAAATTACTGTTTGCTGTGCTTTATGGGCTGGCGGAGTCATTGGTCCATATGTCTTCAAAAATGATGATGGTCAGAATGTTATTGTCAATGGGGAACAGTATAGGGACATGATTAGAATTTTTTTCGTACCTCAATTAGCTGGCATTAATCTTGCTGATATGTGGTCCCAACAGGACGGAGCCACATGCCACACAGCGCGCGCTACAATTGATTTACTCAAAGAAACTGAAAGAATAATTTACGTTATGGTCCAATTAAAGTTATTTAAAGTCACTTGTCTACGTCGATAAACCAGAGACATTTGAACACCTGGTAATCAACATTCGAAGAGATATTGGCGAAATACGGCCCCATAAGCTGCGAAAAGTTTGTGAAAATTGGTGTTAAAGATTTCACCTTGTACGTGGCGGCCACATAACCGAAATCATATTTAAGCATTAATGTCATAAAATTTTCTATCCGATAAAACCCGTTTCATTGATATTAAAAATATATTTCTTTGTTTTATTGTGATTTAAACTTGTGTAACTTTAAAAAAACACCCTTTACTTTGTTTAAAACACAAAACAACCTTGTACAAAAAATGTTTTAAACACAATAAACAATCGGAACTTCATTATAACGACATCTAGGTACATAACCCTACTCCAAAAGTCACTTGTCATCCATTGACTCCAACTTTTATAAACCACAACACGAACAGTTTAAAGATACAATTTATTTTTTTCATTTCGATCGTAACAACAAAATAAGAAGCGAAGTTTCGCGTTAATCAAGAAAATTTATTAGAGACGAAATGAGAGAAAGATTAAATAAAGTAAAATTGCAATGAAGAGACCATATTTAAATGTCGGTAGTAACGAATGAAGCAATTAAGTCAGCTACAGTCCCCTACAGCCTTCAGCTACTGGATCTTGGTAATAATCTGTGGTAGTAAAAATACGAGAATTGGGGGATTTATATTAAACAAATAATTTATTACACAACGGAAACAAACCTGATATTAAAATTCCTTCCTGTTAGGGAGGAAAATACAGTTTTAACCAAAATGTGTTGTTATAGTTATGTTAGTAAAATTGCCCATTTATTCCAGTATAAGATTTTATGGTCAATGCTGCTGAGAAACCAACAATATAAGCAAAAATTGGCTATATAATTTTTATAGTGTACTCTTCTAGTTTTTTTCTTCACAAAACACTAAGGAATCGTAAGCAAAAATTAAGTTTATCAAAAAGAAACATTTTATAGTTCATACACGTTAGTTTATTCATTCGAATAATTACACAAACATAATTTTATTTAACCTTAATATAAAAGGTGGTTTGAGGGTTCCACGCAGTAAATTTCGGTAGCCCTATTAAGGTGGAATCAAAACAGGGGGCTCATTGTATAGAGGGCAGAGTAGGTGTGGTGAAGATCCGGGTTGGAATCCGGCTGGGGAAGATAAATTACTTAGCCGTAGACCCCGTGGGATCTTTAAACTCTCCCGGGGCCCATTCAGCTTCTATTAAGTGGTTACACTAAATTGAGCAGAAAACCTAAGGGTTGAGTGTGGTCTCGTCCAAATCACCTCCGTGCCCAACCTTTGCAACTTGGGACATAAACTCTTTAAAGACATGTCTTTAGTAGTATATAATGTAATTAAAAATAACTAATTGACTAATAAGATTGGTCTCCCTGTATCTTAAGCACAGGGAGAATTCATTGTTAAATTAATTTCTAAATGGCCACATCCAACATAAAGTTAAGATTACGCCAGAAGAGCTACCTGACACTAGCCGTGGCCTTTTAAGTCATAAAATATCATATCGGTCATAATTATAAGGCTTAGCGGACCCAAATGCTCGATGCCGATACCACCAATCTCTGCTTACAAAGTTCTGCCCACGGACCACTACCCAAACCCAAATCCGTTAGGTCACTCTGAACGGAATCTTCCCACCTACGCCTCGGTCTACAGCTAAGACGCTTCCCAGTCAGCACATTTTAGGAATTGCAACTTTACAAGTCCATCTTAATCTTCGTGACGGTACCGCTTGAATAATATTAACTAGGTGTAAGCTTCGCAATTCCGCGTTGAGTAATCTCCTAAATTCTCCAGTGGTCCCATCCTTTTTTGGAACGAATATTCTACGCAAAGCCTTATTTTTGAAGACCTTAATACGTTGTCCAACCTTCAGTGTTAGCGGCCACATTAAAATATCGGTCTATATGAGCAAAAAAAAAAAAAAGAAAGAACGTAAACCAGTACTATTCACTACTACCCATGTAGGGTCTTGGGTTCTGTAGGTGCTAGTATTGTACTGTTTCAAACAACGATGCTTTGCCCAAGATCATTCTCAACCGGCCGATTGGATCTATCAATTAAGAGTATCCACTTTATAGCGGCTGAATGAAACCAAGGAGGATAAACAGATCCCACAATGCCTATAGATGAGTATTAATAGATTAAAAAATGTATCTGTTACTGACGCATTTGAACAGTAGCTCTGTGATATCACAGTCCCATATATAAATAAAAAAAGGACGAAAATATACAATTTAAAAAAGTTCTAGTTAATTTTAGAAATTTACGTTTCATTTTATTATATACAATCGATATTTTCCATTTGACCGGGATCGATTCAAGCCCATTAGGATATTACAAAGAAATATAACCTTTACAAACGAACTGTTACTTCCAACTGAGTAATTCTAATTAGCCGATTAAACGGTTGAAATGAGTTCAATTAAAGTTGGGATGGCCGAAGTTGGACTTCACTAAGTCAACGTGTTTCAAAGCAACCATTCAACCGCCACTGTTGCCAACTTCACATCTTTTATTGAGGCATATAGCCTACTTGTCCTGAATTGATCTCTACCAACTTTCAAAAGTAATAAAGCGGAATATATTTTCGTACATTTATATTCGTTATATTAATTGAATATATTTACTTTTTTGAGATCGATGAAATTAATAATTATTTAAATGTATTAGTTATTTTGAAATATTCCCACCATATTACTAATTAACTGCGGAAAGTAGACAAAATAAAACTTCCAAGAAAGAAATTTAAAAATAATAAAGTTCACGAGTTTCTCTAAAAACAGTTCCATAACAGAATAATTTCTTAAAAACCTGAAATTGATTTTTTTTAAAATAATACTTCAAGAAATATTAATACTACAGCTTTGGCGAATAACCAGGCAGGTATGGTGTTAAGCCGAATTTTGTCTAGTAAGAGCTAATTGTATTGAGGAATGCGGAATTGGCATTTAGCCTTGAAATGGAGTTGTAATATAAACAGTAATTACTTTTCAAGCCAATGTCTGGCTTAGCTCCATATTCACTGCGAAAATAACACGATTCATCTTCTCGAATTCATTCATAGGGGCAGTAGAACATGCATCTGGCACTTAGGACGAAACCTGTACATTTTTCTTTCCAATTTTAGATTGTCTTTTAAAACTGTTTGTGATCATTAAGGTTAAATCATTTTTAATAATAAACAATTCCATGAGTGATTATATGCCAGAGAAATAATTGTTTCGTCTTGGTCGAAAGACACTAATTTAACTTCTTCTTCAAACTCCTACGAAGTAGTTGTGATTGATGAAGAGCTTAAAAGAAAAAAAATCCTTGAGTTGGAAGATGTATCGTCCAAAGGTTTCCACTTTCCAGCTTTTCAAGTAAGAAGACAAAATATCGCAGGTAGCACCCGCATTAATATTCAGGAGATGAAAGCGGAGTCTAAGCGATTTGGTATTTATAGGGATTCAGAACTGATGCGATGCATTAGAAGAGGAGAACAATAGAACCTGATTCTTTCGTTTAAAACTTATTTAATCGACATGAGAATAAAATTAAAAATACAACCAATAAAATAAATACTTCAATCGAATATAAATACGATATACAGTATATAAGAAAATGCCAATTTTCTTTATATGATTCACTGCATTGAAATAACAGCCCTAAAATCGATATATTGACAATACGATGTAGACTGTTTTATACCTATTTTAAACCAAAATATTGGAATAAATGTAGTTTGTTTTATATTTTAAATAAAAAATAAAACGTCAAAAATCATTATACTTAATGTAGTGCTTATCAAAAAGAAGTATTATTTACCAAAGAGGTACATTATTATTAAAGTATTGATTACTTAAGAAATTAATTATTACCTCATTTCTACTTCAGTATGAAATTGTCTTGATTTCTTCGATTGTTAAATTCAATCATTGGTACTATTTTAATTTAAATTTATACCAAAATCTACTCTATTGGTAATGACGTTCTCATTTACATACTAAAGCTCACTATAACTTGTATTTTTGGATAAAATAACAACAACAAAAAAATAAGAATATGAAAGAAAAAACTAACAAAAAAAAACTAACTATGATAACTATTAAAAAAATAAAAGTAAATATAAAAATATGTGACTGGAAGTGTGAACATCCAAATTAGCAGAGAAAGAAAATGTAAGTATATACAATCCTGACTCACATACGAGAGCCGAGAACGGGTGTTACGGGAGTGGATTGTGGTTTTGAATTGATGGAGATCGAAAATGTATGATGGTCGGCGGGATTGGATAACTTGGAAAAGAAAGGATGCTAGGAAGTACTTACGACGATAGGAAGGGTAAAGCCACTACAGCTCTTCGTAATATCGGGTGACCGTTACATCTCTCGGGATCCCATAGATGAAGCAAACGAAGCAACCGTTGCAATTTTGCCAAAATTATTAGGTAATAATTCCACAGGTAGTCGCTTCGAGTTGTGTTGCAATAAGTTTTAACTGTTTATTCGTTTCATTTTTTTATATTTTCCTAAAGTATAAGTTATCATGAGTTTTAGTATAGAAAAGATAATGTAATTATGGGACATGTGCATACTTCTGTATTCATTTCGTCTAGAAATGAAAGTTTCAACAAACATATATCATCTATACTTTAATTTAATGATGAAATGATCACCGAAATATACTCATTATCCATAATTACATTCTATCGACAAGAGAATAAACCTCACGATATCTTGTATTTTTGGGAAATATTAAAAATGGAACAAATAAACAGTTGTAACTCAACTCGAAGTGACACTCTGGGAAATAGATACCACACATATTACATCACTAAAAACATTTGTTTAATAATAGAGGGATTATAGTATCATTGTCCTGTCCATTGAGTTTGTTTCATATCATTACAAGTCAAAAATGTCAGGAACAAGTCATACAAGCAAAAATGGCAAAATTTTACATAAATTTGACAATGGGAGAGTTTAGAACAAAAGCACGAACAGCTTCCGTTAAAATATCATCTGAAGGATATGGACTTGAAAGAAGATTCCAATTGCAGTAAGTACCAAGAGGAAGATAAGGTCTGAGAATATCTTAGAAAATGCGAACCCATTGCCTTCTATAGACTCCTATTACTTAGAACAGGCGCTAAAATAACACTAAAAACTATTGTTACTAGAACACGTCGTAAGTACTTGAAAGTTAATGATGCCTTAGGAATCAGCACGCGACTTGATCAGTTTCCACAAAAGGTCCTTAAAAGTTTACCCTTTCTGAGCAGAGTAATTACGATAATCGTAGGTACGAATGGCACTATTTTCTATAGGAGGAGGGGTTATTGTCATGAATAAATAGCATAAGCCTTGTACTTATAATAATAACTAAGAATTCTCTAAAATACATATCGAAATCTCGATTAAATATTCATTACATTGACTTTTCAATGAAAAATTCATCAGGCGTATTAAAAAATCAGAATAACACCTTTAGATATAACCTAATCTAAAGATACCTTTTCTACAGGTATATTACAGAAATATTTAAATCTTTAATTACAAAGAAATATATAAATCGTAATGTACAATAAAACACTATACATCCCAGGGTGAAAAGGATTAGCAAGACTCACCACCTCTTTTAGGCCCAATTGGTTTATTACAAGTTTGAAACAATCATTAGATCAAACCTCGGAGTGTAGCCAGCAGAAAAAGTTATTGAGGAAAACAGTCTAAGATGTTCTAAGAGCGGAAAACAATAGGCCGGCCAAGATTACATAACGAGGCTAAGGTTAATAGAAGAAGGTCCAGGGGAAGACCCCGACATACCTGTAAAAAAGGTGTTAAGAAAAGCTTCACGAAGAGAAACCTTGAATGGAATGGAGTAAGAGGAATGGAGGAGGGTCATAAGGTGTACAGTAGGAAACCTCAAACTGCACGAGTGGTAGAGAGAATGGAATATGATGATAACAAGTTTGAAACAGGAACTATTTGGTGTCATCTCCATATCATAACATTTTTTCAGTAATCTTCGAATAGATTTGCTCCATGCTTAGACTTTTAAATACGTTTCTATAAAATTTTGCAAAAATTAACAAAAAATGCCATCTGCAGAAAATTCAAAAGTTTTACTGATTGTCTCCTACCACGGGCCTATTAATTTGTGAGGACAACGTTTAGTTCAAAATTGTCGAATATAGTAAACACTATTTCTTGATAATATTAATAGTGCTTTTTCTCTTTTTTTTTTCTTTTGTTTTGTTCATCACACAAAAACTGCAAAAACTTGTTTAACGTCATAGTACTTGATTCCATTATTAATTAGAATTACCTATCCCTACAAAAAATTTATATAAAACTTTTTAATTCATATTATTAACTAAACTATTGAATATTAAATATATAATATAAAATTCTTTATTTTCCTTTTTATTTTTATTCTGAGTTTGAATATGCACTTAAAGCAGCTCAGAGTGTCCCTCTCACAAATCCTATCACACGATAACCCTTTCAAGCTTACCTATTCAGAAGGACATCAATGGTCTATTGGCCCTATAGGTCACCCTAAGCTCCTAAGTTCCTTGGATTCAGGAAGGAAATTCCGCTTTTGGGCGTGTTCTAAGCGTCTAACAAAGGTAACATGACACCCGCTTTCCTATAGCCGACAACCTATTAATTATCTATAAGGAATAAACCAAAAAAAGATTTTCCTCATTGAATAACAACAAAATGGGGAAGATTCGATGGCCGAAAAAAAAATATGTTATTAAAATAAATATCATTAGATAAAATAAAAATTTTCCGACAGCCAGGAATGTTTTTTTGAAGCAAAGACATAAATCCAGTACTCATTTTTTTTCATTCATACATATTTTACGATTCTCCTCCCAAGTCAGTTCTCAAACAAAACACCAAATCTTTTGTTCCTCCACTGAACCTCAAGGGATTGGGCCTCTCCTTCCTTGTCATAAAATGGAAAAAATATAACATATCCCAGCCACCGATCAACTTTTTTTTTTCCAGCCCACTATAAATTTCCTTCCTTTTGACAATCTCCGAGTATAAATCAATTGAACTCATATTTTCTTTATCGATATGTTTCAAACAAAAACAATTCGTAGATATAGTTATAGAATAAACAAAACAGGTAGTGCACTAAAGTTAAGAATAATGAGGATAAAATAAGTGATGCATACTAACTTTCTGTACCATTACAACCCATGAAGATCTTGGCTTCAGCGCATGATAGAATCTTTTCTTCTTCCAGGACAACGGTTTGGCAGGGAGGTGATTTGTCCGATATCATGCTCAACCACCACATCCTCCATTAAGGTTACTCACTTTATAGAGGTTGAGTGAGCCTTAGCAGGATCTCCAGATCCCAGAAGGCCTACCTATGGCTGTGAACAGATTAAATAACTTATTTGCAACAGCCGGATGGATGAATGCTGCATATCGCTTATATAAAATAACAGTTGTAAGAGTAAACCTTTCTGTTTGAATGTATCGAAATCAAAAATATTTATATGAGAAATAATCAGAAATTTTATAACAAATTTTGAAGTCTTTACACTTATAAATTTTTTAACTTCATATTTTTAGTTAGAATGCTATTTCTCTAGTTAGAATGCCATTTAATTATTATAAAAATTGTGGTAGTTATTATTAAAAATTCTGACATAATTTTAATTTTTCGAAGTTTTTATAACGTTATGAGCTAAAAAAAACAAATAATTTTAAATTTAACTTTTTAATTTTAAAAACATTTAGTTTATAATAATTTTAACTTCTTCTTCTTCTTCCTCGATCCTCCTTTAAATGACTATATCTGTCAACAGGGACAAAAACTTGGTTGTTCTCTTGAGTTCCTCCAAGCCTCCGCACAGCTTCCTCTCCAATGTCACTGGCTCTGGCCAAATTTGTTTGCGGACATTTTCGTGAAGTCGGCAGGACTGGAGGATATGGACACCTGATTGCTCCTCTTCTCCGCAATCGCATAGGGGGCTCGTTCCTATTTTGAACTTCCTGTACATATGCGATTTGAGCCGGTTGTGCCCAGTATTAAGTCTAATTATCAGCACTTGTTCTCTTCTGCTTAATTTGTAGTAGTCATCGTGGAGGCCCTGTGTGAGATGTGTTTCTAACCATCGCCCCACGATGCCTTGACCTCGTCAAATTGGAGTACTGGGGCAATCTGAGGCGTCAGGGATCCTGCTTTCGCCAGCCTGTCCGCTCATTCATTGCCGGCGATTCCACAGTGTCCTGGAATCCACTGGAGAGGACTTTTGTTCTAGCAAGGATTGTCATCGAATTTATCGCGGAGACAAGGTTTTTTAGGATTGCAAATGCTTTTGATCTGTCTTGTATTGCTTGGAGAACAGAGCGTGCATCAGTGAAAATGACCACCTTTTTGAGATCATAGGAAGAAGAGGAAATTATCCTGCAGGGCTCAATTATGGCTTCCTGCTCAGCTCGGTAGTTGCTGGAGTTTAGTCCTGTAGCTATAGACTCTTCTACAGTTGCACCACACTGAAATTCTATGTAGATCCTCCCCCCTCCCCCCCCCCACTGCCCCTGTTTTATTCTGCAACCGAACCGTCCGTGAAGGCTCTTGTCCATTCTAGTGGTGGATACTCCTCATTGATAAATATTAGCGTCTCGTATAGGAGTTCGATTGGCAGGAGTTCTTTTTTGCTATTTATGCCTGGTATGCTGTCTGATATTCTTGCCTTTGTAGCAACCTCCCAGGGTGGGGGAAGAGTTTCACAGTCAAACGGCACTTGCTGTATATCTCGCATACTGAACTCTTTTTGTAGTGATTTGATGTGGTGCACAGGACTTTTTCTCTTGATTGGGGCTGAGTATCCGTGTGTAAGCCTTTCTTTCAGTGGGTGCTCCGGAATGTATTCGGCTTTTGATGCCAGGCTCAAGAACTTGAGGTGTCTTCTGTCAGTGAGCGACTGTAGTTTTGTCAGGGCTTCGAGTTTATTGAGAGGTGTTGACCTCATTGCCCCTGTAATCAATCTTAGGCCATGGTTTTGGACCGCAGTAACCTTTTGGAAGTTGGTGGTACTTAATTTTAACTTTAAATGCTTTGAACATTAATTGACAGAAATAAATCATTTAATATCATCAACGTGATCTTTACTAAAAATTATAATACAAATTTTAATAAAAAAATCTTATAAATATAATAAAATCATAATTAGATGAGTTTTTACAAAATTTTTATGTTATGACATACTTTAAGAGCCTGGAAGAATTTTACTTACTAAAAAATATACGTATCAAAAGAATCATAGTAGATAAAGACTCTTTCATATTTGATTGAAATTACGGTCTGTTAAGGAAACATTTAAACATAAAAAATTTTGTAAAAACTCATCTAATTATGATTTTATTATATTTATAAGATTTTTTTATTACCAAAAAGTTTTCAATTAGGATTTATCACTAGGTGCAGATGAAAAGCATAATGTTCGATTATGGCGACGATTTAGCTATGAAGATTATATTCAGGGCATCAACTGGTTAGGAAAGTGAAAAAAGGAATGCTTTCGAAATACTTTGAAAGCTACGAGAGCAGTATAATTGGTAATAAGATTAACAGCAAAACTTTTAGAGCTCATAAAATACTTCATCAAACAGGGTTTAAAAAGTCTATAAATTGATCTACTAAAAAGTCCAAGTTTAGAATGAACTTGTAAACCATAAAAGACATTAAAAAAAATCACCAAACAGAATTTAAAAAGTCTATTAATGCACCTATTAAAATGTCAATAAGTATACAATGAACTTGTTGAACTCAAACGTTATGGGTTGACTTACCCACACTTCGGAATTTAGGGAGTTACTATTGAGGTTACAGCCCTGGGCTACAAATTTTATGGGGCGACACATTTTCAATAAAACGAAGTTCCCAACAGAACTGTAATAAACAGAAGGTGCAGGACTTAAACTTCTCTGACCAATATAAACTTATAACTACCCACAACAGTTGGATTTATATTAATGTTCCCCTACAGAATTTTATCAGAGTAGGTACAGTAGATTTATATAGTCCCAAGGTTACAATAGCCTAAATTCTTCACTGCGTATACCTGGATATCTAATAAAAGAGGTGAAGAGCAGAATGAAATTACTCATACAAAGACAGGAAAAGAATATAAAAACTTTTAGAATAAGAAAAACGATAAAAATATTATTCGTTACGAAAGAGAGAGAATGATGCTGTTAAATTTATACAAAGGTTCTACCATAACAAATTCAAAGATATAACCAAGAAAAATCACGTAGAACGTATTTTATCTTTTATTAATAACTTCATATATATCTGTGTATATGAATAACTGTTTGGCAACTTCTTTATATGATCTGTTTTTTTGAAACTCCATATTTTCATACTCGCTACATTTAAAGGTTTACATTTGAATTACTTTAAAAATATGGGCAAACGAGTAAATGTTTTTATCTCATCCCCTTTAGCAGAGAGTGGTATTTTAAGCCATTAACACCTTTTAAATTGTATTATGATACAATAACCATTAAAATAAGCTAAAACAATAAAAAAAAAATTTTATTTAATGGACTTATACCACTTTCGAAAATAAGAGCTCATATTATGTTCAATTAAGGTAACCCCGTTAAGATATTACCATTAATTTGTAGTTGCCGGTTCTGCTAAAAATGGTTAGTGGACTGTATTGAGAAAAATAAACAATAATTTTATTTTATTTTACATTTAACTAATTAATTGTTAACAGAAAAGGAAAACAAATGTGTTACAGGGTTTGAATGGGCGTCTTTGTTGATTTGGCGTTTTCTTCGGTCGGGACTCTTCTCCTGCTCCCCATTCTTCAATCTGGGTCAGCTTTTAACTTACTCACTCATAGTTCGTGAATAATACACTACATCCATTAATTTGCACACGATGTTTGTCTTATTATGGATAGCCAAAAACTATTTTAACAACATATGGAAAAACAATTGATTGTTTCGAGGTGGGTTCCCGTTTTATCTTGAATTTTCTTCTGCCCTCTACTTTATAGAAACATTTCACGGCACGACGTGAACATATTATATAAATGAGTTATAATATCGTAGCCTATGTTTTTATTTGTTGTTATTTATTCTCTGTAGTTTCTTTGTACTTTGTCATGCATTGTATTTCTTTGGCACTTTTGTAAATATCCAATGTTTAAATATTTGTATTTGAAAAGAAAAGATATGTCCAGGACCGAGACACGAACCCTGGTCGACCAGATCGCTAGTCTGGAACTCTACCAATTGAGCTATCCTGGCTCAATCAGGCTCACTCCCCGGTCACGGTCATATCCTTTCTTTTTCAACTGATCCCATGTCCCCGCGTTCTCGCAATTTGCGATCTGTACGAGGGGAAGAATGTTCTTTGAACATTTATTTAATTTGGATCTTGTTGACTTACGTCATTATATATTATTATAAGCTAATTTATTTTATTAGTCATTGATTTTATTAATTTTTAAATATTTATATTTGAAAAGAAAAAAATATTTCCCGGAAAAGAAAAAATATATCCCTGTCCTGAACATATATTTTCTTTTCAAATAAAAATAAATAAAATCAATAACTAATAAAACAAAATAAATATTTAATGGTTCATGTTACGCTGTTTTCTAGCCAAATCTATACAATTTTTCTTTTTTCTTTTCATGTTTTTTATCCTAAAGGACCAAGTCCAAGATTATATTTACTTTTCAATTCTATTCTGTAAAATCCAATGAATAATTATATAAGACTAACTGTTTAGTTTTAATTCCAATTTATAATTCAATAAGAAATTTCACTTCGAAATGTGTGTTTTATCTATTGAAACAAGATATTATAAAACAATATCTCATGCGTTTGTACGGAATAATAATTGAAATTACCCTGCCTAATTTGTAAATATTAAATAAAAACACTGAAGAAAATATATTATGTAATAGCTTTTGTTTTTATTTAATGTTATTTATTTACTTATTCTTTTTATTTACATAGTATTTTGTCTTAACGTACTTTTTTGGGGGGCACTTTTGTAAATACCTTATGATTTTTACTAGGTACCTTTCTGGCCATATGTATATTATGTTTCATTTTCTGTTCATGTTTTTTATTCTAGAGGACCTAGTCCAAGAATAGAGTTACTATCTTTACTATTCTGTAAAATCCAATGAATAATTTTATACGACTGGAAGCTTAGTTTTAATTATAAAATTGTTATTCGACAACAACATTCATTCCGAAATGTTTGTTTTATCTAATAAAATTGGGAGCGGAGTGGCAAAGTGGTTGAGCCCTGAGCTGCAATTCTCAAGGTCCTGGGTTCAAACTCCCCTGCTGGCAAGAATTTTATTTAATCTGTTTGCAGCTGGAGATGAATCCCCTGGGTAAAGTGGGTACCCTAAAAATAGGGAAAACCTTTATCATGGGGTAGAGCATGATCTAGGACAAATCACAACCATGCACAACCGTTGTCAAAGAAACAGTTCAGTCTCTACCATGTACTGAATCGCAGACCCTTCATGGGTTGCTGTGGTACTGAACTAATAAAGTTAAATGTTATAAAACAATTTCTTATTTAAGAAATAAAATATATCATACGTTTGTACAGAATAACACTTGAAATTACCTTGTCCGAGTTGTAAATATCAAATAAAAATACAGAGGAAAATCATGTATGTCCTATGAGGAAATAAATAATGCGCATTGTGTAATCAACGCGTTAATGCTAACATAGCGTGGCTTGTTATCGGATTAAAACGATAAATGGTCGTAGAAGCTCATTATCAAGCAAGCCGTGATCATTGAAGGAAATGGTGTACTTATTATCTATCTCGTGTAGAATATACGATCATTTAACTATTTTATTTAATCCAATAATTTATTTGCATAAAGAAATATCTTCTAAATTGTTTTTAATGGATCTTTCGAAAAATATAACTTCCTTGTGATAAAACCCATTTCTCCAAGTTTAAAAGATCAGTTTATTTATTGACAAATTCTATACGGTTGTATTCTACGAACTTATTTACAAAATGAAATCATAACATATATGAAAACCAAAAATGAATACAAAAAAGTAATAACTCTTGTTATTATTACATTTTTTAAAAAAGTATTTAGAAATTTTTCTATATATGCTTTATATTTTAAATACTTAGTCAATTTGATATCAACTGTTCAAAATCAATGCTAATGGGGTGTATAAAACAAAATGACCGTTGTATCAAATTCCAAAGAGTTAAAAAGTCTGTAAATATTTTAATGCTATTTATTATTTACCAACACTTAATAATCCCTTTAGAGTATTCTCTAAGCTTGTTTACTGTGCTTCAAAAAAAGCCTCAGTTAAGTTATTTATTTCAAAGAAGAAACATCACAGTGTCCTACGAAATCCTCGTAACTTTAAGACATTGCTGGAAAAAAAATTCACAGCCGCTGAAGGGGCTAAATATGAAGGAGAAGGTGTCCTTGACCAGCGCACTGCGCGGCAGTGATTTGGCAAAAATTTAGCAGTGGAGATACGACGTTGGAAAGGAAGAAGGGCTCCGGGCGACCATTAATGGATATTGATGAGGTACTGAAGGAAGCTGTTGAGTCAAATCCGTCCACAAGTACTCGCGAACTTGCCAGGGAGTGTGGTGTGTCGGAAGATACCGTTAGTCGCCATCTTCTCTCCATGGGGAAGGGGAAAAGGTTATTTTTTTTTTATACATCCCATTATTAGTGAATTTAATGAACAATAATGGAAATTAATTCCCGTAAATAGTAAATTTTTAATATTAAGTTTTAGTGAAATGGATTAGTTTGTGCTCTAACACTGGCTAATTTGTTCCTTTTAATATAATTTAAATAATTAGTTTTGATCTTTGTCTTTCATATATTTGGCTGTCATAAAGTATGTGTTTAAATTTATGTTCACCTTTGACTGTGTGTAAGTTTAGGTGAATAAGTATTATATTATTTTAAATATGTAAGTTTTAAACAGTAATAAGTTTAAAATCATTTCCATGAATTTTTTCTTCTGAAATATCAGAGGAAAATGTTTTAGTTTCATCAAAAACATTTCTTTATTCACTTCTATATACCTTTATTTCTCTCATACAATTAATACAACCGAATTCAGCAACTAAAAATATTAGCATAATTATCTAACATACAATAGATTCCACTTACATCCGTTAACTGTTGTTCTTAACAAAAATCTTTCTCGAAAAAAATGTCCAGCATCTTCCGTCCTATATTTTTCACCATAAATCGACTTGATTAAATTTGGTTCCTATTTACTAGTCTTCAAGTCCTATCTCCTCACCATTTCCCAACGTTGACTACTCTAATACGGAGTCTTTGGGACCAACGTCTTTTGAGGGTAAAACTAGAAAATTTGATAAATTGCCGTATAAGATCATCATGCTAAATGTGTTCATTTAAAGTTATGCGCAAATATAATATTCTTTCCATCATAACATTTTCCGTCCTTTCCCTCTATGGTGCAGTGCTTACACGGATAGATATAGGGTTTTAAGAGGAAGATTTTAGGAAATTCGCACAAGAGACGTTCCGCCACGATAGAATCTCCTTCCGCTCAGTTTGCTAGGCATCCCTAAACTCTCTAAAACACAATCTTTAATTATCATAGTATTATAATAAAGATATGTCCATAAAGATATGTCCAGGACCGGGACTCGAACCCGGGTCGACCAGATCATTTATTTAATTAGGATCTTGTCGACTTACGTCATTATATATTATTATAATATATTTAAAAATTAATAAAATCAATAACTAATAAAATAAAAAAATTATAATAATATATAATGACGTAAGTCAACAAGGTCCTAATTAAATAAATGTTCAAAGAACATTCTTAACCTAGTATACATCGCAAATTGCGAGAACGCGGGGGGCATGGGATCAGTGAAAAGAAAGGATATGACCATGGCCGGGGAGCGAGCCTGATAGAGCCAGGATAGCACAATTGGTAGAGTTCCAGACTAGCGATCTGGTTGACCAGGGTTCGAGTCTCGGTCCTGGACATATCTTTTCTTTTCAAATAAAAATATTTAAAAATTATTAAAATCAATAACTAATAAAATAAAATAAATTATAATATAATACTGTTAGAGATGAGAAATATTATATAATGATTTATTTTATTTTATTTGTTTATTAATTGTTATAATTTTAAATATTTTATTTTTGAAGAGAAAAGATATGGCCAGGGCCGGGACTCGAACCCGGGTCTCCCACATTTCCGTTGTGGTGCTCTACCAACTGAGCTATCCTGGTTCGTACCTCGGTACCTCAGTTCCTCTTCAAAAATAAAATATTTAAAATTAATATAAAAAAAAATAAATTATAATAATATATAATGACGTAAGTCAAAAAGATCCTAATTAAAGTAATGTTCAATGAACATTCATCCCCTTGTTTACATCCCAAATTGCGAGAACACGGGGATACGAGATCAGTGAAGAGAATGGATATGTCTGACCGAGGTACGAACCAGGATAGCTCAGTTGGTAGTGCACCACAACTGAAATTTGGGAGACTCGGGTTCGAATCCCGGCCCTGGGCATATTTTTTCCCTTCAAAAATAAAATATTATATAATACTGTTCACTTCTTTACCTTAAATTGAACTTATAATGTTTTATCTTTTGACGGTAAACCTAAATGTTTTGTTTTCAATGTCATACTTATTGTTTATTTTCATCTGGCCATACAATAGTGCAGTCAAAATTGTATTTCAACAGGAGGGGCGTGGAAGGTTTTCATTTGAACAAGGGGGGGGGGGGCGTGGTGCAAAAAAGGTTAGGAACCACGGATCTAAATATATCAAATAACTATACATGTATAAATGTTATATGATTGTTAAATGCTTTATGATGTATTATTTAAATGTTTTCGCAGCGCGAGAGCCTCCCGAGTCCACTTCAGGGTGGTGATATCTGTGATCTGGATAGCCGGCGGTGTCATGGCCGCCCCCTTCGCCTACGGCCTCCGGGTTACCAAGGCACCTGTGCCCTACCTACCTCTCAACAGCTGTGAGTTATTGTAATAATTGTCATTAATAGTATTACACATTATAATTATGTCATTATAATTTTATTACAAAAAGAATAACACATTTTTTTAGTCAATCCTTCCATACTTTATGTACTTCACTCTGTAATTTTTTTTTTCGCAGGAGGAATTTCGACCAAAAATTTTAGTCATGAGGATGATCCTTGGGACTAAACATATCTATCCGCCATTGGCGAGCGATTTATGTCTTTATTACTAGAATGAATGTTTGTAAAATCATAATTTTTAAATTTTAGAATCATTATGACAAAGATTTTTTTTAATCAATACACGTGCGTTGTTTATTTGTTGTAAAGTAAGCAATATTTACCATTATATAGCTTTGTCATCCGATAATTAAAAAAATATAGAAATAATAACAACCAAGAATATATGTATTGGAAATAGGTATCTCGTCGCTGATACAAAGATTTGTATTAAAAATCACAGAAGCAATCCGGAAAAGAAGTTATTTCAAAGGACGCTTTTGTGAAAAGGATCCCAGATTAACTGGAAGACATAGTCCAAAAATGAAGGAGATCCGGGAGCTGAGGAGACAGAAATGAAGCCGAGAGTTGATTCAGCGTACTCATTAGTAGCTCATTGTAAAAAATAAAATTAAAAAAAATAAAGATGAATATAGCCTACTAAAGATGTGTGTATATAATCTTATATATATATACACTAGCTGACCCGGCCACGCGTTGCTCTGGCTGTTGTAATAGTTTTTAAACATTTTACGTTAAAATTTGAATTTTAAAGAAACAATGAATGAATGAAAAAAAATGAATTAAAAAGATTTTTGATTTTACATTTTATTCATCTTATATCTAAGTATAGTATATAATAAAAAAATAATATACAAAATTCTTAACTGATAAAATATAAACATTAGATTAATGAATGAGGTATGTCAATATTATTAGCCATTTTTAATTATGGCTAATAATTTTTTTTTTAATTATAACTATTTGTTTCAATCTAATTAGGTGCTAATCGATGCATTTTTTTAATCTGTCCTTTCCTAATATTATAGATTAGATGGTTTACTAACACGTGAGCATGCAACATATAATTTTCTATGGGAGAAACATGGATGTTCTAGGTCCAAACCGCAAACGGACATTGGCTGGCCTTCAGACTTGTTGATGGCGATAGCAAAAGCCAAGCGCATATCAAAATGAAGTCTTTTGAACGGTATTATGGGTTCTGATGGAATATATTAGACAGAGATTAGATTCCGGTTAGTTATTATATGATTGGAACTTAACTCAGGATCTGTTAGACCTACAGAGCTGCATTTGTCTAAAATTGTGACACATATCACATAGATCACATATCACTTAGGAGTTTGAAAAATAGTTTACGTTCGATTCTCAGACTTACTGAATATACTCACAAAATTTCATAAGAATCGGTCGAGTCATTTCGGAGGAGTTTTGTTAGAAACACTGTGACCCGACAATTTTATATATTAGATAGGGCTGAGGTTCCGATTAATCATTATATGATTGGAACTTAACTCAGGATCTGTTGGACGTACAGAGCCACGTTTGGGCTCAAATTGAAGAAAATTCCATCTTCTTTAAGAATGGTTATTTACGTTTTTCCCCTAAAACGCGCCAATTAGGAGATACAGGCCTAAAAGTGTAATAACTCCGAAAATTTCGAATATAATAGATATTTTGAGGAATAACTCTTTCGAAATAAAAAATCATTACCTGATAATTTGTAGAGTTTGTATTTATTTTATTACTGCAGGACAATATATAAAAGCAATCAATATAAAAGCAATCATTTGGATATATATCAATCTATCAATATATAAATTTGCGAACTGATACTAATACTGTGCATACAAGATTAACCCATTTACGTTGATTACAGCAATCAATCGAAAAAGGATTTATATTTTATCAACTAAAAGCGAGGGAATGACATTTTATAATGTAATTTCCAAATATGTTTGAGCCATAAAGCAATATTTCATAATGGAAGAGATAGAGACCTCGTGAACTCATGGAATTTTGCAATGTTAAAGTTTTGACAGTAATATTTATAGATGTACTACAGTTAATGTGTTAACGATTTTAGATTGTTAGCGATACGAAGTAAGAATTAATACATTTTGTAATTTGAGATTTGGCGTTGGCATTTTAGGCAACCCAACTGTTTGAGCAACCTCGAAATAGTTATGGGACCTTTCGATGAGAGCTCCGAAATGGATAAGGAAAATAAATTTCTGATTCAATTATACCAGATCGCATGTCATTTTGATTGTAACCTTTTATTAAACTAATAACATAAATCAATTTTCATAAATTAAATAACTAATACTTTTGATAATGAAAAAAACAAACAATTAATTAAATTAAAAGAACAATTTAAACGTTTTTATAATTAGAAAATGAAGTTACTATTATTAACTAAATTACAAACAACTAATTAATAACAAAAATAAAAAAATTATTATTTAATCTTACGATAATAAATTTAACTCTATTAAATTACAAATAAATGAAATGTTCAAATAAAATCTATTGCATAATAATGAATGTTTATCTAGTTTTGTAGTTGAAATGATGTAAAAAAAAAAAAACTCTTATCTGTCTGTCGAAGTAGATTCCAGTAGTAGATTCTCGGCAGGGCGAGCTGGATGTTGAGGCGACAGAGGATTTTCGTCGGCAGGGCGAGCGAAGATGTTGAGACAATAGAGGTTGAGATGATCGACTGGGTCAATTCGAATTGGTCGAATCGATTACGAAATTTAAACTAATTACACCTGCAGGTGGGCAGCAAATTAGTATCTTCTTCAAATTCAAAATCCAACTTTGGGCTCCTATAGAGCATTCGATGTGCACGTCTAGAGGCTCGTGCCAACACTGTCTCTAGCTTGGTCTAGCCGGAGCGAACAAAAGCCGATCGACTCCGCTTTTGTTTTTCTCTCTTCACTTTTATAACATATGTTTTCAAACTTACTACAAATATTACACTTATATCTAAACAAAATAAAATTACCTTTTAAATTAAATTATTCTAAACAATTAGGAAATTAAACGTTTAAATTATTATATTAAAAATAAAAATGTGAGAAAATAAGTAAAGAAAAATGCTCTTTCTTTTACGAAAAATGATTTAATTTTTAAGATTAAAATTAATAATATTTTATAAGGTTATTACTTCATCTGGCCTTAACGTCAACCAACGTATAAATCTACGTATATGAAAATTGAAAAGATGCGAATTATGGAAGTAATGATTATTAAAGATATGATAAACATCCTTAAATACTTTAAAGATTATTTTAAATGAACAAACACTTTGATTTTGGAGAGTCTTTAGTATTATAATTGATATAGTATAGTATACATTTATTAATAAATTAAAAATTAATATAGTATAGTATTAATTATAGTACTATAGTATCAATTTTATCTTAAATTATTTCGTATTATCTTCATCATATTTACCTGATAGTAAATTACCATTTTATAGATACTTTGTTAAATGCACTTTAAGTGTAATATTTCCTAAATATAATATTGAAAAATCATTGTAATATGATGAAAATTATCAGGTTGTGGATTTATCCTTAATTTGGGTTTCTATCGCTAAGGGCTCTTTCTCATTCATTTTGGAAAATTAAAACCTCGAAAAGCCATTGAAGATATCAAAATATATTAAAATTTTATTAGGAAAGAAAAGAAACCAAAAACAATTGAGACAGTTGTTATCATGTTCGTTTATTTAATTAACATCACCTCATTAGGAAAGAAAAGAAACCAAAAAAAATTGAGACAATTGTTATCATGTTCGTTTATTGCTACCGGCTAATCGGGCGATGCTAAATTGGGAGTCCTAAATTTTGCCAATTCAGGTGTAATTTGGATAGGGATCTTTAACGAGTACCTGACACCGCACAGACTCGGAACCACCATTTTACTTCCCCTCCGAAAGAAAACATAAACAAGTATTTTTTACTCCTTTAAGAAAATCCTTAAGTCACCTGCCGGGCTGCAATTCAAGATCATGCCTAACTCTCTGCAAGAACCCCAACTCTGCCCATGATTGAGTCAAATCTGACTAGAACAAAAGTTGTTGAATAAGAGAAATTTCTGGTTCACCCAGGAGTTTTGAGATCTGCGAAAACTACCATTTTTCAGGTGAAATGAGATACAACTTTTCTGCATTTATTTTGCCTTTACTAAACTTTTCTCAGTTATCATCCGACCGCAGTCAGTCCCATGGGTTGGATTAACATAACTGCCTAAAGGCAAAAGTGGATTTGAGTCTTAGATTTCTCCTTTTATTGTGCGTGGGGGAGGGGGGTGAATTGTTCAAGATCACACTCAACAGCCAGATACTTCCCCAATTAAGGATACCCATTTTATAAAGGCTAGGTGAGCCTAGAGGGTCTGCAGATCTCACAGGGTCCATCCTTGGCTGTTAACAGATTAAATTATTTATTTTCCATTGCTGGATTTTATACCTCGCTAAGCTTCACAGCTTCTCAACTACTGTTTTTCTGCACAAAATAAAGTTTTTTTATTTTGGTTTAGTTAAAAATACAATAAGTATAAATAATACCTAATGAAAACTTATTTTTAGTTTTTTGAGCTTTAAATTCCCCCAATATTTTCTTTGCAATTATGTTACTTAAGATTGATGACAGTATCTAGAGATAAAAGGAACGGAAAAAGCCTTGTTTAACAAGTTAGCAACCGTTTACGAAATTCTTATCACTTTTTCATGTTAAACTTTCTGCAATGAAGGTAATTATTATTGACAAATATAAAGAATTCAGAAATGCTAAAAGAGTCCCTTTATTCTAACACGGTAGTCCATTTAAACACAAAAAAATACGTTCTTTCCAAAGCAGGCTATTAAACCACTAGGAAAAAAAATAAAATAAAAAATTTAATACTTCTTTTATAAAAGAATTTCTTTTGGACAATCGCCAAAAATTTGGAAAATAAATAATTAAAATAAATTACATTCCTCAATCTTCTACTTCAGCTGCGGTGAACCTAAGGAGGATCTGGAGGTTCTCATAAAATATTATGAAGAAATAATTCGGAGAAGCATAAATAAACTATACTGAGTAAATAATAAAATGAGAATAGACTTATGTTTATCTCGTGAATAGTGCTTACTTAATAAATAATAATTATTATTTATCCCGTATCCGCCCTATGCTTACCTACGGCTCCGAAACTTGGATTAGCCGAAAGACGAAAAGTTACAACTTTTCGAAAGAAAAGTACTCCGACGAATCTTCGGTCCTATTAATGTTAGAGGGGGATGGCGACGGATATCAAATAAAGAGATTTAAGACCTGCTCAACGATATAGATATCACAACATTGATAAACTTTAACCGTCTTCGGTGTACAGGTCGTGTCACTAGGATCGAAATAAGTGCCACTCCTAGTATGGTGTTGACAAGACAGTTACAGGGACGTCGAGGGATCGGTAGGCCAAGATTAAGATGGGCAGATTGCGTAGAGAATGACATGAAGAAAGCTGGAGTTAGCAGCTGGATGACATCAGCCAGCGATATAAAAGCATGGCGATTTGTGTTTCGGGTTGTAGTGGCATAATAATAATAATTACAAAACCAATCATTGATAATGTTGTTGATACGAAAAAAATGTTAATAATTAACAAAATGTTGATAATTTACTGAATAATCCTCAAGACACTCAAATTAGATATTTAATTAAATGCCTACTATACAGCCTTAAGTCTTTAAACTAAAACAGGTAATAAAAAATACCTGTCAATATATTAGCCTAATCAGGCAACATCAGGACAGAAAACCCCCCCAATAAAACACATCTTATAAATGCAGAAAAACACAAATCAGAGAAAACATCCCAACACCTCCTAGGCCAAATTGCAACTACTGAATACTAAGGGAGGTTACCAGAACCCAGTTAGAAAACGTTCTACATTTTTTTAAAAGGTTTACTCTTCAATATTTAGATATTTACTTTTGATTTTAGGGATCCCCCGATTTTATCCTACCTAACAACCCATTAAAATTAAGGATTTCAAAATCACACATCGACAAATGGGGTTAAAATCTATCATATAATTATTGGTTTTTAAATTAAACAAGATTAAACGTGTTTTGTATTCCCATAATAAAAATTGTACAATCTTCAGTCCCGATTTCCCATAAAACTCCTTTAAGCCCCAAAACAACCTCCAATTATATATTTTTTTAAGAAATAAACATGGTTTGTTTATTGTTGGTTAGAGGCATAAAATCATAGGGCCATGTACATGCCCTAGGGCCTGTAGATTTTTGATTTTTATACTTAGTTATCTTTAAAAATATATATATATGTATGTATTCATATACACACACATACTAACAAATAATACATCTATAATAAGGAAATAAAACAATCGGAAAAAGCAACAAATGCATCTATAGCAGGGACAATGGATGATCAAATATTGCTTATTAATTTACAGTTAGTAATGAATTTCACCACTTTGTCGATTTCAGATTTGCTGTCTCTGAGTGCTTCTCTAACATCGGGTGGTATTTTGAGCTGATTTAGTATTTTTTTTATAGGAGTAGCATTCCTCAAATATTTGTCTGATACAAAGATTTTTTTTACACCTAGGGCATATCGGAGGTGCATCCCTTGTAATGATATGTGCTTGGGTAAGGCTACACCTACATTGGATCCAATTCGGTGCGACGTGATTCTATCACATAAGATGCTATACATTATAGTAAAATATAAATGTATTAAAAAGAATTAATAAATAATCTAAATTTTATAAATTTAAAGAACCAAATGTTATAACTCTCGATATATTTCAGTCATTTGGTTTGCTAGCGACGTCTCATCGTATCACACCGGATCCAATGTAGGTGTAGCCTTAGCCGGGTGTGTCCTATACTAAGGGGAGCAATAGCCACCTCTTCATGGCGTTTACTGCGATTAGATGTAGCCCAAGGCTTTACTTCCCTTTTTATATATTTAAATTTAGTGGCTGGACTTTCATCCCACATTGCTTGCCATCTTTTATCTATACATTCTTTAAGGGGGCGAGCAAGTTCTTGGGCGGTTAGAATAGCTGTGCCTCTACCTGGGGCGGTCACAGCTGCTTTGTCAGTCATAAACATGGTATCATTAATATAAAAAGAAAAACCTTTAAAAATCCAAATGATCAGTGTCTTGAGATAATATACTAACAAATATAAATAAATATCTGAGCGATACTCCGTAAAATAACGTTTTCTTCTTTTCTTTTCTTCCTTTTTTTTTTTTTGGAAGTACGAAGGAGAGGTAACACAATATTTTTAATACCACTAAATACTAATGCAAAACATTCCGATAGAAAAGTTCTGTTAATGAAATTATGTAAATGCAAAGATTGTTCGGAGTGATTAAAGCATCAGAAGAAAAATTCTGATTTAACTAGATCGTACCAAAAACTCAACGAATTTTTATCTTCATTTCAATATCTTGTTAACGAACCTTTTTTATTATTCTTATAAGTTCGCCATTTCAAATACTCAATGCAATAAATCCCTTGGTAAAAAGCAAAAGTTCCAGCAATTAATATGGAAATTTATAATTAAAAAAAAAAAACTCTCCTCAACCCCTGTAATTACTTTCTGAGTGAGGTATTTTATTTATTTTTTAATTAGAGACATATTATTATTTAAAAGAAATTGTGCCCTGAATAAGTACCAGTATAAATTGTTTTCAAAAAGGCATAATAAAGAGTAATGATTAATAGTCGTACAATTAATGTAGTCTCCTAAAAAATTGTCATATTCCTAAAATCATATATATTTTTCAGTAACTACAAAACTAGAATCCAGCGTGTGACGTGAACTGTTACTGGCACCCATGGACCATGACTTACAGCTGTATTTGTACAATTTTATTAATTATGTACTATTATATTATAGACGAATTCATACTTCGTGAATAAATTTTTGGGATGTCTTCATAAACATGAACATTATTAAGAAGATAGATTATTGGTTATATCATGGAAAACCGTTAAGGCTTTCAGTTCATTAAACATTGTAAACAATAACTCCAAACCAATTCTGTCCAGAATGAGGTAAATCGTTTATGGGAGATATTCTTCTGCGATTGAAGATTTTTTTCTATCAGTACATCTCAATGAGAACACATTTATTTCATGAATTTAATGTCGTTTAATTAGGCATTGTATTTACCTACATCAAATAGTTTGAATCCGATTACATTCAGTTTTAGACAATCTTTTATGCTTTTAGGACTTAAAAAAACAATGTATTAAATGATAAAAAATAACTTTTTTAATAAAAATAACTAACTGCAGTTGATAGTAAGTAAATGCTCATAAAATAGTTTTCATTAAAGTACTAATTAATTGCTTTTATTTTTATCTCCGATTAAAGTGTAGAAGGGCAATTTTAAACACGTGCATTGCCTATTTACTTAAAGACTACATACGTTTACCAATACTTAGTAAATAGAGTAAAAAAGAGCTTGCGTAATTCGACAAGTTGTTACACAAGATTTGCGAATTCTATCCTCAAGTTCTACCGAGTGTGTGAAATGAAAAAATAAAATAATGTTAATCAGAGTTAAAAAAAAAGAATGAAAATGGTACTAGCGTTAAAAAGGCAAAAGAAATAGTTCTTAGAACGGATCGTACTTCCAAGAGATAATTACAGATAGGAAGAATTTAATATTGACGATTTTAACACCGGATTTTTCAACTAAACAATGAAAACCTGAAAATAATAAAAAAAATGTTGATAATAATCTAGCTTGCGAGCTTACCACTTGGAGTTCTAGATGACAGCTCGCTTCCCCCTTCATGTCGTTATATTCCATCTTCTTTCACTTAAATAAAAAAACACCCTCCACGACGCTAATAAAAAAAAAGGAAACAGAGCACTTTCACAAATATTATAACACAAATTATTTTAAGCACTATACCACCGAACTATTGTTACAAGTTATGAGAAAAATACACGGAAAATTAGCAGGGATTTCCAGTATTAAAGGATTCGAAGGCCATGAGTTAAAATAAGTTCAAGTTCTTCGTCAGTTGAAAATGGACTATATTAAACAAAATCTATAAAATCGAGATAGTGAAGAATAAAATAAATAACGTAATGGAAAAAATAACGTTTATCGTTTATAAAATTGTTTTACATATGCTTGAATTAGTAAAATTTAAAAAAAATATTGAATTTAAAAACACGGAAATAGTAAGTATAAAAAGAATGATTCAATATCGAAGTTGACAAAATAAAAAACTAATTGGGAGTTAGAAATATATTTTATAATAAAATATAAATATATTCTAAAATAAAATTTAAAAAATTATAATTTGGTGGAGATGATTCAGCCAATTACAAGGGAAATATATGTTTCATTTAATTTTTTCACAATTTAAAAAATAATTAAATGGTTTTACACACTGGAAACCCCTATTTTATTTATGAACACTTCATTCAGAGAGAGAGATCACTGTGAAGAGGCTCAACGAGGCCAGTATCTGCAAAAAAAATAGCTAAATTAATATCGTAAATTTATTTCTAATCTGTATTTTAATTTATTATTAAATTGTTTTTAAAAGTAAAATTAAAATATTTAATATTTATACTTACATAACATTGAAACTACATTACAAAACAATAATAATTTATAACAATATTTTCAAAATGGAGGTAAGGTAATTTGTGATAAGTGACCACTACATTTTACTTTGTAGGGCAGTTAAATATTATAGAAAACACTGGTTGATTATCATATAGCAAAATATTCGGCATTTCAGCAACCCTAAGTAAATGCCCTGCAATCAAAAATAATTTGATTTTCTCCTATTTGCCAATTATGGTTAAAGAGACGCCATAGATATTATTGTGGTAGGGACAGTGCTTTGGTTGTTTCAATACTAATTGTTGTTAAAATAAAAAACTACAATGTTACCTAGTTACAATCAGTACACTTTTAGTTACAATCATATGCAATTTCTTAAGGGTCCTTTTTTTTAAGAATTCCAAGGTCCAGGAGAAAAATTAGTTGGGAGAAATTTTACACTTTACAAAGATTATCAGCTTATTTGCAAATGATAGTTAAGCATTTAAAAAATTCTTAAAATGGACAGGTCCAAAACTTATTCCTGTGTTAATCCAATAAGAATTCCTTTAGTCTGATGCAAAGTGTTAAATTTTGTAATATTATTTGAAAGAATTTTTAATCTAGTTAGGTGTATTTTTTGTGAGGTAATTTTCTTTCACATTTTTTATTTTATTTTTGTTGACATTCCAGAGGATTTCCTTATTTTCAAGAAAACACCCTTATTCATTATTCTTTATTAATATAATTTTCATTGACATTGTTTTAGTCATTTCCTCACAATGTTTTTTTATTTGGTCAGGTCACTTTCTTATTTAGTCACTGTTATTTAAATAAAATAATAATAAGAGTTACATATTCTGTCTATTATTGTATTATTGCATTGCATATAAGAGAAAATTAAGAGAAGGATGAAGAATGAAAATTAATACATCTTATACTTCTTTAAAGCTCTTTCTGTCGCCATAAATCAGTTTGAACTATCCTGGGACCACAAAAGCGGAAGAATATTTATAATAAATTTAAATGATATAGCAATTAAAATAACTTCAATATTGGATGTGATCCAGGATTTCATAGTATAAGGGGGATTCATTGATTTGATTTTGGGAAAGCGTCACCTTAATTATTATCCAGAAGAACTGAAACCCTTTAAAAAATGAGTGATTCATTTATATTTCATGAGCAAGTATTGGTTTCCAAAAGTAAATTTAAACACAAAAATTCATTTTAGGAGGGGAGGATCCCTAAAGAAGCTCCTCAACCTCTCCCCATGGCTAAGTACCTGATTATGCCTGAATTTATAAGAGACCTCTTATGAATCCAAGAAGACCTATGAGCTAGAATGAAGCAATAGTTTGGTGCTCAATTTTGTGGAAATGAATACAATATTGCCTATATGTATTTTATCTTTGTATTAATTATTATCAATTTAGAAAAACATCACTATTGAATAAGCTTGACCTTAATTTCAATTAAAAAAAGTAAATGAATAAAGAATAATAATATATTTTCATAGTAAAACAGAAAATAGTCCAATGTATGCAAAGATCCACTATATTTTAGGGTCTGAATGTCAAGAATTTATTTCAAAATATTTTTTCTTTATCAAAAAATCATTCAAATTAGAAGTTAAAATAGACAGCAATTGTTAATTGTGGGATTTGCTTTCAAAATCAGGTACATCCATTTTTTCCAAAAACTTTTTTTTTCTATTTTTTATAAATTCCTAATGCTAGAAATAATGCATTAGATGTGTTTGCTTCAAACTGTCTAGATCCTTCAAAAATCGATACCAAAAGATTCCATTTCCTATCAAAAGTGATTACATCCATTAGGTAAAATGAAATAGACCCATCTGGACTTACGGATTTACGGGTTTGGGGCTAGTTTCAAACCTAGCAACCTCTTCAATTCCTGATAATCCTCTGAGGGGTCTGAAAAGAAGATGGCCTCATGACCTTCTAAGTTAAACTTTTTATTTGAGTACTACCACTGGGTAGTTTTTCTACTTGTTTTTACTCATACTGAGATGTACCGTTCATCCTATTTACTTGTTGTATTAGTATAATACAGTTGTAATTTCATTGAATAATTAAAAAAAATGTTAATGATCAAAGAAATTGAATGTGATTATTATAAATCAACATTAAAATAAAAGTCATTGTTTATTTTTGTTTGAAATACGCAACTTGGATGTGTATGTGAGGCCTGGAAGACACTTCAATTCAGTGAAATAAGATTAAAATTTTCAATTTTCTCATTATCAATAAAATATTAATTTAAAAAATCCATATGTCAATGTATTAAATTACTATTCATTCAGTTTGGTGCACTAATCATGTCTTTATGCTTACAGCTGAATTGATCTTCGACTACTGTGACAACATGAATATGCCACCAGAGCTCTACGAGAGTTACCGAACCACGCTAGTACTCTTGCAATACTTCTTACCATTGATCGTCATTAGTTATGCGTATGCAAGAGTAGCTTTAACACTCTGGGGAGCCACGGCTCCTGGCAATGCCCAGACTGATCGTGACTCGAACATCATGAGGAATAAGAAAAAGGTATTAAAGGTACCATGATCATGTACTCTTCACTATCATGACGAGCAGTTTTTGGGCTTAATTTATTCAAAAATATTTTAAATTAAGCAGAAAACTAATTGTTTCTTTATAGAGCTTATATTCTGCAGATCGTCTTTGTATTTTATTTATTTAAAGAAAATGGTAAATGGTCTGATCAAAAGATCGTTCTATGAGATCTCAGTTAACAGATTACAAAATATTGTGTAAGATCATAAACAATAAATTGTGTAAATCATCTATAAAGCCAAATCATTAAAAGAAAATATATGTTCCTAAAGAAAAGAGTTTAACATAATAATATTAATTAACTCTTTCATCCCAATAAGTTCCAAAAAATAATTAAATTGTGACATGTAGTACATCAAAAGGCATTTAATAATCATTTATAACTATTATTAGTTTCAAACCCGAACCAACTATAGTTTGACAATTTAGAAAACAACCTGTGCAGCAGTTGCCTCCGCTCCGGTCATGTATAGAAATTACACGCCATTTCCCCTAATACCTAGCTTGCTTCACTCATCCCCTGTCCACATTGTTACCTAGACTGCTCTTACTGTAATATCTTGGAGCTAAAATTGTAATAGCTTGTTAGTTATAACATGGAGTTATAATTGTTTTTTTGTGTTCGATCTGACTACCCTAGGACTTCATTTTGGATCAGTTATTGTTACAGTGTCTTTAACTCATCTTTCTTTTGACTCTATTCCGAATTTTTAGCGTTATTTGACCCTGCTAGGTCTGGTAATGCCTCTCACGAACACCAGTCAGTGAGGGAACTACCTTCCCTCAGCACACCACCACAGCCCCACCTCCGATTTCACAATATGTCATTTTCTAAATTGTCAGACAATAAGAAGGTAGTTTAAAGAGCATTTCATCATATCAAACTTAATGAACTTAAATGATGGATTAATAAAAAAAAAAGATTGGCTAATATATAACTTTTAAATAATTGTCTAATTTATTAGCACATCGTACATACAAAATAGCTTTGTTCTACATACTATATTCTTTGTTGGCAAAGAATATGATTTCAAAAATGATAATTTAAATCAAATTTTTCAAATTCCCTTAGAATGGAAATGCCGTCCAATGATATTGTCTTTACATATTATATATCAAAAAGATGACTGAAGTGTTAACTATTTTTTTTAGCATAAATTAAAATGAAAAAGTTTGATCCAGACAAAATGTATAATATAATGAATTGTTCCCTTTTAATACACACAACAGAGGAAAAGTATTATTTGTGATGTGAAGGAAAAGATGCACAAGCTTCAACTTGATAAAGATACTTGAAAAGGTGTATTTGTAATTTTCCAAGGAAAAAATATAAATTAAATATACGAGAAACATAGACAATTGTTTTTGTATAAAAACTTTTACAGAAATTGGGATAAATGAAGCCTTAAATTATGAGATCATTGATACGAGGTTTGATCTAATAATGGGCTTAAGTTTGAACTGTTAAAAATGTGAAACACCAATTTTTCTCTTTATTTTGTAGGTAATAAAAATGCTTGTCATAGTGGTAGTTCTGTTTGCTCTGTGCTGGCTTCCACTTCAGACTTACAACGTATTACAAAACATTACTGACATAAATGAGTAAGTACTGCTATACTCAATAACTCAGTTCATATTTAGGTAAGAAATAGCTGTAACTTCATAAATAACATCAATGTTTCAGGTACAAATACATCAATATATTTTGGTTTGGATTCGACTGGTTAGCTATGAGTAACAGCTGTTACAACCCATTTGTCTATGCCATATATAATGTAAGTAAAACTAAAATCACATTTTTAATTTTAATTTATTTCATTTTCATACAATTACAATTCTTCCACATACATTCAAGGTCAATTAATGTTATTCAAAATAAGTGTTTTGAATCTCCCAACTCACCAATGCTATTTCAGAATATACCACTATTTATTAATTAGCTCTTTCACATGGGTTATATGAACACAAAAATAAAATATGATTAATATGCATGAAAATAGTTGTGCAGGGAGGTGATTTGTCCTAGATCATGCTCAACCACCAGGCTTTTCCTCCTATTTAGTGTACTCACTTAATAGTGGCTCTGTGAGCCCCAGGAGGGTCTCCAGATCCCACAGGATCCATACCCAGCTGACAACAAATTAAATAAATTATCTGTCGCAGACGAATTTGACCGTATAGACCTTTTGCACGGAAACTCAGGGCTCTACCACTGAGTTCAGCTCCTCCCAAACATTTTAAACTCTAGGGTTTTGGGATCTAGTCCTCTCTATCCTCTCTAAATTGAATTTATGATACATGATAAGTAAAACTTATGTGATGCACATACCTTAATTTTTTTATACTTTTATTTCTAACTAAATTTTTAGTTAAATTATTTTACTAAAAAAGTTTCACTAAGAATAACAGTGTTTAATATTTGTAATTCACTTTTTTTTTTCATTAAAGGAAAAGTTCAAAAGAGAGTTCCAGCTTCGTTTGAGAGCACCCTGTATAAAAAAAAAGCATAGGGGTGATCCACTCACGAGAGAACTGAGTGGATTTGAAAGCTCACGATTTGATTGGAAAAGAGCATCAACAATGAAAAATGGAATGCCTGCAACTCTCTCAGTATCTCTATTAAAAATGTAAAATATTTTTTTCAAAATGAGAGAGAGACGGAGGTAAAATAATACCAAAGTATATTTAAGTTATTTTGTGTAAATAATGTTCGGAATCACCTCTTTGTATTTATTTTTAAAGCTCAGTACTAAACTCAAGTAGGTATTAATGTTAAAAGTAGAATAATTTTCATTTATTAATTCCTTTTTAAAGTATTATATATGTGAAAAATATTATTTTAAGAAAGTTAGCTGATAAACACATAGATTTAGCATAATATAGGTATGAACTTTTGTTTTTCCAACTTCTTGAAATTAATCTTTTAACAGTTCAAAATTTCAAATAGTGTATTTCAATTTGTGTGATTAAAATAAGATATATATGTGTAAATAAATCTCCTTTATTAGCTATATTGCCACTTAAAAAATAATCGTGTTTCCATAAATTCTATTATTTATCATAGACCATATACCATAATTAGTAATACACCACTTCACAAAAACATATAAGAGTTTAATGTTCCTTGAATTATTCTAAGAATTTAAAAAAGCTACATTTAAAAAAATCTGACATTCTTAATTTATATGTGCATTAGATAATCAAAATCAAAGAAATTAAAATAACTAAAAGGACTTCACTTTTATAATAATGAGGTAACAGTGACTCAGTCACTTCACACTTTGTTGTTAGTAAAGAGATTACAATATAAAGATAGAATGTTTGAATTTATTAGGGGAAGACAAGATCCAAAATTGTCTCATAATTTTGATTGGATTTCCAAACTTTATTATAAAATTCCTTTCCCAAATCTTTTTGAATTGAACTTTCACTTACCTGTTGTAAATGTAAATAGTCGACAACAATCTTTTACTTAGACAATAATAATAATCTAAACTTAGGTAGTCAACAACAATCAATATTCAGGCACAAAATCGCACAAAAAAATCCCATTTTCTTGATTACCAATTAACAGAATGTGATTGGTATTGGTTGTAATTGTTACTAATTCTTTCACATTGTATTACAAATTTTATCGTTTGGAGTAGGTTCTCAAATCTAAAATTTCCCACATTTTTGGATTATCAAATTATTGAAAGGAGGGACACCCTCCTTCTACTTCTTCCATAACAAGGAACTTGGCCAGTTTTGAAAATGATTATTGAGATAATGAACAGAGGTTCATACTTTTCATTGACAAGTAGATGCACAAAACTTCATAGGCATTATACAATCTCTCGCCCTCAATTCTTCATAAATAAAATAAAAAATATCTTTCATAACAAGTACAATTTACAACAATAAATTATTTGAAATATTGAATGATCAGTATGGACAAACAATGCTTACTAAAATACTTCCACAGGAAATGGTTATTATTGTGTCAATCCATTTACAAGTTGTATGTTATAAAATGTTAATTTAATCTAGTCTATACCCTAGTCAGAAACTGAATTTAAATGAATTAAATTTGAGTATTCAGTTATTTTTCTATTCTTAACAGAGGAGATTCTATGTATTGAAAAAAATATAATTCAACAATGTTTATAACCACTGGATGTATATATGATTATGTATGTATATTAATTGTTTATTAATCATTCACATATCACATTATATAATCTTTAAATTTTCATCTATCAACCATAATTATTTTAATAACTGATTATTTAATGATGAATATTGAGTGTTTTTTCTTAAGAAATAAACTTTGACTGATTGTAGATAGCATCTGTAGCAACTAGAATGGAAAATGGAAAAAGTATAGCATTCCCAAGATACTTTTAAGTAACTGATTATATATTGTAAATATGAAATCATTAAAATTGATATCATCAGAAGCTATAGTAATAAGAAAAAATATTTTTAAAGATTTTTGTTTAAAATATTATGTAAAATTCAGTCGAATTTCTAGAAATTATGGATATTTTTGTAAACTGCTAATAGACAAATTTCGTCTTGGTGTTTAGATTTTAGCTATCTTAGCTTTTGTTGCATTTAAAATATGTAAATACATCATGTATGAACATGAAATATATGGTAGATAAATATTGTGTACTTATAATTAATTGTCTGTGTAGATTAAATAATCTGTTCATTATCTTTACTTACAGAAGCAATCATTTTCTCTTGCTAATCATTAAATTTGGTGTATATACAATATATGTTTACTAAGTACTTTTTTCTCTTACTTTTTCATTCTAGAATGTAAAACATTATATATAATAAATAATAAAATTGTGGATATGGTTGAATTTCTTATTCTTAGAGGTTTCTCTATTCCTAATTTCTATTTTTTTAAGAGACATATGTTCATAATAACATGAGTGGATCAAAATCAAAAGCGAATAGCTTCGAAATTTCAAAAATTAACTTTTCACATTTTTCACTAACTTAGTTCAAACAATTTTGTCCAGCATGACACTTTGTCGCCTTATTTCTACTGATGTTAGTCAGGTTCTGAACCTGAAGTTTCGTGAGCATAAAGCATTGTTTTTCTGAACTAGCAAAAAATAAAGTCTAAACTAATAATTAGGTTTACTTATGTATTCATAAACTTAGGTTTACAAATTTTATTATTAAATTTACTCATTACTGAGCCATGTGTATGCCTTTTTTGCCTATAATCAATGCACAGGAACAAGCAATTAAGAGCCAATTAAATTATTTATTAATTAGTGCGTTACCAATAACTGAATCCATGTCTGATTATTTCATTTACTGCCAACAACTTCCACATGAATGAGTAAGATTCAATTTAGTTTTTAACTTCAGTTAGTTTCAAACCAATCCTCTAAAATTGGTGGTAAAATCTGTATTGTAATTTCACTACTCAAACAATTTTGTATAACTTAGTTGTTTTTTGTATCTAAAAGGTTATGCCATAGATTTCATTCCATCCAGTCTCTTTCTCTAATACCCCTCGCTGCCATGCTCTCCTCCACATCCTGCAACCATAATTCTTTGTGTCGTCCTCTTTTTCCTCCTTTCCACAGGGCAATATTTGAAGATTATTTTTGGCCATCGGTCCTCTACCATTCTTTTTAAGTGGCCATACCATTATAATCTTCTAGTTTCTATTGGCTAAAATCACTAAAATACTACTATATTATTCTCAATGAAATCATCAGCCATCAGAGTTAGCTCAGTAATGCCATGGTCATAAGTCAGTTTGAAACACTGAATTGGTATCAGTTCCACGGGTTGTTGCTTTGAGGTGAGTTACAACAAGTTTTAACTGTTTATTCGTTTTATTTTTGATAATTAAAAAATATACAAGTTATCGTGAGCTTTAGTATGGAAGGGAGAATGTAATTATGGCTAATGATTACTAAAGCATACACATTTCCCATAGTTACGTTCTCTTTTCCACACTAAAGCTCATGAAAAATTGAATTTTTGGAAAATATTAAAAGAGAAATGAATGAAAAGTTAAAACTTCTGACTCAACTCGAATCGACCAGCTTGAAACACTGAATAATTACCACAAATAGTTACAACTGAATTTAATCATGTTTTCATACTTCACCATAATATTACTTCAGCTAACTTTGTGGAAAAATGGAAGATAAATAATTACAATGTATTAATATTTATTTACTCCCTCAGTAGTATAGAGTATTATAGAGCAGTTATGGTGCTTCATACTTTTTAACCCCCATATACGAATTATAAGACAAAATTCGTACTTCTCTTCCCAAATCAATGATTCATGAAAAAAATCCTCTTTAATCCCTGCTACATTTGAAAATCCTTACCCATCTCGGTTTAACAACCCTCCTTCTTAACAGCATTTGAACCTAATTTATTTTTCCATTCCCTCAAATTTCATCAAAGAGTAATGCATACATGGGTCCGTATCCCGCATGGGGACTGACTTCCCGAGTAATGTTCTGATTATGTACAATAAATTTTTATTTCTGTTTACATAAATATGTATACATGTAGTGGTTGACAACTTTTATTCTCATTATCTTTTTTTGTTTTCCCCTTTTTTTCTTCAATTCAAAATTTAATTATGTTCAAATATAGCAACCTCGTTGGAAGTGTTGATTTAGGTCAATCTCAGGGACTAAATGCCACAAGATAAAAATTGCTAAAAGTACCAGACATCTTTACTGGAGCCTGGATCCTAAAACCTAAGATTTTTATAGAAATGCTTTGTTTTTTATTTTATTTTGTTTTTTAGTTTTATACAGATATGTTAAAAAGGGAATAAATAAAATTACCAAAAGTTAAACATTATCACTTTTAAAATAAAAAATATTATACAATTCTCTTTATTCATAAAAAAAAATTAAAACATTATTTACAAAGATTCATATGTAATGAAAATAAACATATCTCATATGCTACTATATAAATAAATTGGAGAAAAATCTCAATGGTAATGAAACATTTATAAATTGGTGTCTTAATCTATGATACATGAATTTGAAGTTATATTTACATAATTCAATGTACATACAATTTTTAACAAATATATACATTTTAATTTTTATGTACAATTTTATTAAAATATGGTTTCTCTTTCTTTAACCTAAAATCAATATATTACAAAGGTATCACATTTTTTTCTTAATATCTAATTATAGAAACTTTGATTATATATTTCTTGATAGTATTCTTTGATTGGTGGTATTGCGTATTAATGGTAATGGCACAGTCTTAAAATTTATCTTATCCTCTGCCACCTAAAAATAATTAACATATTAGTAACTTTAAAAAATCGTTAATTTTGGAATTAGTAATAACGTGTGAAAAATTAAATACCTATTGTATGAACAGCAGAGAACACACCCTGAAATAATTGAAGCAATACCTATGAAGGAGGCAATGCCTAGTAGACATAATTGAACCCAAGTGATTTCAGCTTTGGCCAAGCTAGAAGCACAACGCTGAAAACATAAAATCAGCATAAATTAATATAACAGTATGATTAATTTTATGTAATTATTATAATAATATGCTTAAAATAAGCAATGAAACATAAAGTATATGCTGATAGTATGCAATAAAAAGACACCTGCACCACTACAACCCATGAATGGTATTCAGCTCAGTAGAGTGTGAGTAATGTACTGTTTCTAATCTAATGGTTGTAGAGTGGCATAATGTGGGAGCTAAGTTTTCCTCTCCCCAACCCCATCAAGGCAGCAAGCCTTGATAAAGGTTAAGTGAGCTTCAGGAGATTCCAAACCTGCAGAATCGATCCATGGTTACACATAAAATAAATAATTTACCTACAGTAGGAGTCCAAGTTATGATTTTAAGGGTAGTAGCTATCCTACGTATCAATACATCCTACATACTGTGCTATTCCTATCCATTAGTAAGGAATAAGCAATCCATTGTAGAACTTTAAAACAGCTTGTCAGCTAATCTAGAATGCCATGATGTATGGTGACGAGTCACGTTTCTGTCTGAATAGTGATAGTAGACATTGAAGAGTATATAGTTAGCATGGGATTCATTCAAGTTTTCTCCATTGCACTTTGTAGGTGTCCACTTCTAAGCGCTCGGTGCACCACATTGTTCTGGCCTGTTGGGGGCAGGCTGTTGTTGCAGGTCGTCTTAAACAGGTCATATCCTCTCAAACCGCCAGATTCTCACAAACCGTTTGTGTGGATAGGGGTATTGTCAAAACACTTTGAACTTCAATGAGCATCAGGCAGGCAAAGGTGTGGAAAAGGTTCCTTTTAGCAGCGATGATATTACTTCTATCCCCTCTTTGCATTGTAATGTGCCCACTAACTGACCTCCTATTGTCATTCGCAATCTCTTGGAATCAGGCTAAAGCCTGGAAGACATATCTCTGATACATGCCAACTGCCTCTGTGATATTACACATGGGAAATTTATTTTAAATAACAGAGATAGAATTATTAATATTTAACTAAAAGTTTGATGATATTACCTGTACACCCAACACATTATGTTTTTTGTAAACTTTATCTACTGCAGGATTATTTGAAGGTGACATTATACGCTCCATTTCTTTCACGTCAAACATATGTGTCCCCACCAGTTGGAAGCAAGAACTATAACAGATAAGTTAAATGTAATTGGGATTGCTTCATAAAAATGATTTTTTGAAAATACACACACATTCATGTTTAATACATAAAATATGTTAGAACCAAATGCATGAATTACCTTGTGGAACTAAAGTCTAGACTTCCATCTGATTTAGCAAAGAATTGTGTATCATAGACATTCAAAGAAACAGGTACATCAAGTGCTTCTTCCATGTCTTTTTTAAACTTATCTAGGTTGGCCCTTATTTCATTAGGGGGTAGTCCAAATATAAATTTCATTAATCCCCGGTCTCTCACAACGAAAATCTTTATAGAAAAAAGAAGAAGTAAATTTATTTGAAATTACTTACAAAACAATAATGGATAAAATGTATGAATTTCATTTATTACCTTCACTGTTGCATAAGAACTTTCATTTGACATTCTGTTGGAAGCGGCGACTTTAATTGTAAAATGTCCATCGTAATAATCTGACATGCTAGCAGCTGTCCTTAGCTCTCCGGTACTGTTGTCTAAAGTGAAAGCAGAAAATATTGAAAAATTGCTTTTAATCTCTCTGTGTGAGGTGGGAGGAAGGGTGAATTCAACACTTTCAATTGAATAAATGATAGGTCTAGCATCTGCATCATCATCAACTGCAGTTACAGTGTAGAGCAGGGTATCGTGGGGAACATTGACCCTAACACCTGAAAATTAAACAAACAATGTCAATTATATAATAAATACATAAAATATAATTTAGCATATAAAATAAGACTTTGAGTAACTCTATTATTGAAATATTAAATGTATAAGGCAGAAGAAAGATTTCACTCAGGTTTGGACAGAGGTAAGTAAATGGAGAATAAAATATTATTATAAGATATAGCAAGCATTTTTTGTCTTTAGAGAGGTTTTTATGTTCTATTATTGAGTTATAGTAATACCAACCTACTGTTGTGTTGGTATTTATAAATCTTGGTAAATTATCATCCAAGTCAATAACATTGATCTTAATCTGCCTTTCACTAAGGTCCTGTAAACATAGCACAATAACATTAAATTAAAACTAAACATTAATATAAAACATACAAAGTAATAAAGAAAAAAGTGCTGTCATTAAAATCTATTTATTTCAGCTTATTTTTAAAAAAAAAGCTTATTAAATGCCTTTTATGCAATGAGTAGAGATACGCTCAAAGATGAAATTTATAATTCTTGAATAGTAAAAAATAAGTATTTCATCAAGAGGTCAAAATAGAAGACAATTTGTTCAAGCATTAATGGTTTTGAATATAGTTCCTACTTTTTGTCTAAAAAAAAAATAAGTATACAACTCCTTACAATTTAATTGGAAAGTATAACTTTCAAATTTACAAGATCTAAAAATGAATATACAGGACCAAGACTCGATTGAGACCCCCAATCAAATCCGCAATATTTGGAATTTTGTGTGATTCACCTGTGGCACTAGTACAGATAACTGTTTCCATTTATATTCTTGCTATATTTTATATTAGATTCTTTAAAAATTTGAAGTTGAAATTTAAAACCGACGATATACGATTGAAGTTTTACATAGATGTGAATATAAAAGACACTTAACAAAATATATTAAATATTTTCAGAAAAACTTTCATTTTCCATAAAAATCATTTTATCAAAAATACTTCTGTATTTTAAACAGCTATAAAATTAACTTTATTATATAGAGATTTACATTGCGTATTAAATGAAAAGAAAGAAAAAAAACAATCAGAGAAAGGCTACTTTAACATCAAATTTGTAGTAACGTGAATTTTTTAAAGTGACAACACAGAAATAAAATTTGGGATACAATATAATTCTACTCTTAAGTAATGATGTGTGTGCGCACTTATCGTTATAAAACAAAATAAGAATAGTTTAACTTAAATTACCAAACGATTATAATCTTTCCTCAAGCTCAGAGGTATAGCTGATAATTTGAAGCATTTCACAGTTATCAAATGTTCATTGGCAATTTCCCGATCTAACCTTCCACTAGCAAGAAGAAGTGCAGTGTTATTTTCTAAACGTTTCAAAGAAAATAGGCCATCTTCATTTCCAACTAAAAAAATTATAAGAAAAATTAGGTGGTTATCTGAATCATCTCTTTAATCTACAAATAAACTAATTATTAAGAAAAATTATATATTAAAAGAAGATTGGAATTGAAGGGTGAAGTTTTTTGAGCTTAATAATATTTAGATTTTTTTGCAGAGATTCATTCTTTATGACACCTTCAAACTTATTCCGAACTTAAAAAATAAAAAAAAGAGAAGCTTTGAAAATAGATTGAGAATTAAATTACCTTTAATTACATTGAGAATAGTTAATATGACCAGACACCAAAATAGTGTGCACAGGTTTTTTGTGTTAACTCATAATTTTTGCTTAATATTAGAACTTATAAATCCTGGTTTTACTAATTAAACGAAGTGAAATTTAATAAAAACTTTTTAAAATGTAAAACTTAATCAAAAATAAAATAATTCCTTAAAATAAAGTAGAATGAAAGATGATGTGATTTAAAAAAAATGAATTCACAAATTTTCAAGACAGAAAAAATATATGAATAAAAAATATGAAATATAGACATATAAATTACTAAGACTTGCTTCTTAAAATTTTTAAGTTAGTTTCTTGAATTTTAATCAATTATTCATACTATCAATTCATATCTAGATATTGATAAGAAAGATGAAAAAAAAATTATTTAAAACTAATTTATAAATAAATATATATAATAAACTTACAAGTTATAATATAGCCAATATTTGCATTTTCTCCAATATCTGCATCAAACGCTTGAATGATACCAACAGTCGTGTTAAGGCTGACTTCTTCATTAATGTTGAACTCAAGTGGTTCATCATCCTAAAAGTAAAATTATTATTAATGGCGTAAATCTATATTAAAAATTTTAATACTTAAAATTTGTTAAGAGACTAGCATTCATAAACAGATTCTTAGATTTATCATACAAATTAACCATCAATAATACTTCAATGAGAGCAGTGAAAATTATTCAGCCACATTTTAACACAATGCCAAATTTTTAATTTTTAGCTATTCAGATATTCAAATATTTAAATAATATTATATAACTCATGTTACAGGTAAATTATTTATCAAATGGAATGTTTCTCATAAACTCGAACAAATTGATTATTGTAACATTTCTAATCCAATGAAATGCACTCTTAGATAGTTTTTACCAATGTATTCTTTTTATAACATTTGTTTACATTCAGGAAACATTATATAAAAGTACTATTTTGTAGCTTATCCTGTAAATTGTTTTTATTAGCTACAAGCTATTTATAATCTTACTACAAGTTTTATTTATAATCTTAATACAAGCTTTATTAATTATAATTCAAGAAATGCTTACAATTGATCTTTTAAAAACAGGCTTATTATCATCAATATCACTGACAGTAATGTTTAATTGTCTAGTAGTATGTTGCGGAACCATGCCTGAATCTTGTGCAACAAGTATAAGTGAATAATTACTCTTCTTTTCACGATCCAATGTTTCCCGAGTTGTAATAAGACCAGTGACAATGTCTAAAAAATAAAAAGATTACAAAAGAATTATCAGACATGATACATTTCCAATTATTAGCACCGTAATTAGGGACAAGAACTTACCGATATTAAATGCCAAGGAATCAGCCCCATCTTGCAAGAAGCTGTAGCGAACTTGCCCCTCAGGGGAATTAGGATTGTCTGGATCAGAGGCAACCACTCGGAAAACAGGAGCACCTATTGAAGTATTCTAAAAAAAAAAAAAAAGTTAGCTTTAATGCTTAATTTATAATATATATCTAATTTATTAAATTTAAACCAGTATTTATTAGGGATAACATGTATCTATAATTAGATTCCTTGTGTAAATCGATCTGGCTGGTTACATGAAGGAGGAAAGAAAAAGTAGTATGGCCGTTTATATTATGTATCCACTTGTGTCCTAAACATTTGAATTCCCTAATAGTACAACAATAGTTTTACTACAACTTCTAATCAGACGACTGTTTACATTTATATTTAACTTGTTTATATTAAATTTCAATTATTTATAAAGTTATATTTACTTAAAAAAAACTGAACCACTACAAAACCCATGAATGGTCTTGGGTTCAGTATTAGGTAGAGGCTGTACAGTTTATAAGACAAAAGTTGTTTAGGCAGGTGATTTGTTCGAGATCAAACTCAACCACCAGGTTTTTCTCTAAATTAAGGGTATCAACTTTATAGTGACTGGGTGAGCCCACAGGGTCTGTCCATAACTGATACCAGATTAAATAATTTATCTCCCACAGCCGTACTTGAATCCCGGGACCTACATAATAACTCAACACTCTCCACGCTGGGCTACCATCACAGGAGCATTGATTAAGTAAGCAAGTTAGTTTGATAGCACTAAAAATTAAATTTCTATTGGTCCAGAAATAAATTTAGTAACAATAAAAATACATAATATATTCTTTATCCAAATACAACCCTTATGTTTTTTTTTGTCAGTTAATTAAGGTTTTTAACTCCATCACAGGTTTGTTCTTTAATTAATTAAATAACTGAAAGAAATTATTTTTAGTAATTTAATGATCAAGTTCACAGATGTAACTAATGTCAAAATAAAAAAAAGTAAGATTTATAAGATAAAATATAAAGAGCTCTAACTTCAGATATATATGCCGTTTCATTAGCAGTTGGATGGATGAAGTATGGGATACCATCATTGGTAACAACATCTCCAATAAAAGCTTTTAATGGTACATCCGAAAAAAGACTTGGAGAACCTTTGTCCTGAGCTCTAACTGTAAGAATGTAAGGCTCAGTCCTTCCTTTGCCGGTAAGTGCAATGTTTGTCTTCAGTTCTCCTGTTGTTTGATTTATCTTGAATAGACCTGAAACATTAAAATTAAGTTTTATAGCTACAAAAAAAAAAATCATAGCGATTAAAATCATGGAATCATTATAATATTTATATCTAAAATCTATGTATTAGTTTAATACACTATTTAATATCATTAAAAGTTGACAATAGCAGTAATTCTACCAAATGATAAATAATTTAAAAAAACATTCATAATATTTCACTTAATTCGTGTTGTTTAATACACTACCCATGCGTCAAAAAAATGATTCATAAAAGATGTTTTATTTGTTGCTATTCCAAAATTTTAAAAATTATCATGCATTACTAAACCATTATCAATGTGTTTTTAAAAAATAGAAATTAATTGCATTACTGACAACTAGAAAATAAGTTTTAAAAAAAATAAAGTCTCTTGGAGTCAGTACTGTTTCTAAAACAAAGGTTTTGCAGGGAGATGATTTGTCTGAAATCACGCTCAACTGTTAAGTTTTATCCCCCAATTAATAGAGGCTGGATGAGCCCCAAGTTGGCCAGAAGATCCCACAGGTTACAATTTATTGTTAAGAGATTAAATAATTTATCTGCGACAACTGGATTTGACCTTGCCATCTTCAGCCCAGCAACTCATTGTTCTACATACTTAGCTACCTCATTCCTCCCAAAAAAGAAGATTAAAATTAATTAAGATAATCTCTATGTAACACTATAAATCAGGCAAAATAATTTTAAAAGCTTCTTTGCATAACATTTGAACACCTAATTACCTGCAGCTTCAGATTGGTCAGCTATCTCATATTCAATTATGCCACCGTCCCCACTGTCCAAATCTGTTGCACTTACATTAACAACGGATGTTCCTTTAGGAACGTTTTCCAGAACAACAGCTGTATACTCTGCTGCATTGAACATTGGTGGGTTATCATTGACATCTTCTACCTCGATAACAATCTATTAACAAGAAGGAAACAATTTTTTAAAAATGTATGAATAAATAACATTACTCTAACATGTTATGGTAAAATTTTGAAAAAAGTGATAGAAAAGAAGTGTAGATGTCATTCATTATTAATAATCAAACAGGTCATTTACTTACAGCTACTGAAGACTTCCTTTGGTTAGAACCACCTTGTGGTGTATCCGAAGCAGTTACAACTAACCTCAGTACTGGTTCCTTTTCCCGATCAATTGTATCATTTCCAGAAACCTGCCAAAATAAGTAAATGAAAAGTAGTTACTTTATAACAGCTTTTACAATTAAAATGGATAAACTTTTCTTTTTTATAGTTAACAGCACCTTATAGCTTTCCAAGTGAAAAAAATATGAATAAATGAAGCTGTTAACTTACAAATAATAACAAAACAATACCTTAATCTCTCCAGTAGTGGCATTGATACTAAATAAAGCAGCATTTTCTCCCGATAATGAATATGTCACATCTCCAAAACCAAGAGAAGTATTAGACTCATCATTGTCGATCGCTTCTACTTGCATTATAACTGTATTCTTACTTGCTGATTCCATGACCTTTCCATGGTAAATCTTCAAAGATTGAAAAATAAATTAACCAGATACCAATTTAAAATGAAGATATGTAGTAAAACATCATTTATTGTCGGAATTAACATTTTTACTTACACTTTTTTTGAACTCGGGCATGTGGTCATTGATATCTTCAATATTCATTACAATTACAGCCTCACTAACTCGCATATTGTCATTTGAAGTAGCTGCAACTCTGAATGAAATAGTCTGCAAATAATCATGAAACATTAAGAATAAATTATTGGTTTATTATTTATTACTTTAACATTAAGAATACTTCATCATTTATATTTTATTTTGTGATTAGCAGAAATATTTTACAATTAACACATTTATTTACTTGAAAAAATCTCTTGGCAGCCTCCTTGATTATATTTGTTGTTATTATGGGATTATGATGGATTTGAAAATTTGTGCTTTGAAACATTCGTGCTATGTACTAACCTGCTTTTTAATTTTAGTATATGATTCTGTTAAGATTTATAGATTTATGGTCAGCAAATAAGCAAGGCTATGTTTTTTAATTAAAAGTGATACTTTTCACTGGACCTGCAGGTGGCAGATGATGTTGCAAGAGCATTAAATTGCTCAATTAAACTATCTAAACATGTGAAAAAGTGAGTTTTTAAAATTTCGGAGTTATCTGCTTTGGACCCTAAAAACTTCTAGTATTCATGTTCACATTATGTTATTGTAAATAATTTGGGCTCTGTTAATCGAATATAGAATCAAATAATGATAAAAAAATAAAATAATATTCTTACTTTTTCTTTTAAAAATTCATAATCTATCCTTTTGATAACTGTTATTGCTCCAGAGTCACCCAATCCAACTAATGAAGGAAGCGGAGGTATGAGACTGAACTTAGTGATTGGTTCATTAGTAGTTGGATCCACAGCAGTTAAAACAAACAATGTACTTCCAATCGGTCTTTCTTCTTGTATGTTTAATGTTATTACAGGATCAAATGGAGTCCAACCTCCGACAGTGAATTTAGGATTTTGCTCATCGTAAGCTTGAATGTAGATCGTAACTTCCACTGAAATGATTAAAAAATTAAGATTAAATATTATTTTTAAAAATGAAAAAGCATATCCCAGAAAAATATCCTACAAGAACATTGAACTATAATAACATGCAAACAAATTAATAATAATGAATAAATCAGAGTGTCTCATGTTGGAAGGATTTCAGGATGAAGAAAGACAAGAAAAGGTTAGAAGAAGTTGGACAGAGGATCAAAGGAAATGTGGCAGTGAACACATGAAGGAATATTGGAGACAGAAAACACTCCAGCAGAGAAGAAGAAATAAATAAAATTGTAACGTGATGCAAAGTGGTCAATATGAAAATAAAATAAAAAATTACTAAATAAATAAAAATAAACAATCCAAAATCCAATCTTTCGTAATACCAGAATAAAACTTTGAATAGAGGTTTAGAGTTAATTTAATATACTTTCAATGTTATTTTAATACAATTCAATGTTATTTAAATGATGATGGTGCTAAATTTTATTTTATAGATTGTTCGATACATTTCATTAGAATTTTCTCATGGGAGAAAATATGGAACTATATTGATATGGAGTATACTAAAATATGGAACCGTGTAAATTATATTTGGATATTGTTTTTTCAAGTTATCTTTTTAATTAGAACTTTGATCAAATTTGATTTATTTAACAACCTAATGTACAGAAAAACTGGATCAAACGAGAATCTGCAATAATGATAATCTATGTTTTTTTGTCCTATACAACATGGAAGTGGCAAAACACTTATCAGTTAAATATTAAGAGATTATATAATTTGTTTAGAATCTTTCAATATTGATCCAATCACTATAATAATAATAAAAAAGAAAATTTAATGAACATAAATGCATTTTTTCCTTACCTTTAGCAAATTGTAGCTCTGCATCCATTTCAGCATTTTTGTCTTTTACTTCAATAGTCAAGATGATTACAGCAGTCGACTGATGACTCAAATGTGAATTTACCTTGATTTCTCCACTTTTTTTATCAATTCTATAACAATAATTATAGTCTTAAAATTATACACAATTTTTCTAAGAATGTAAATTATAAGTATAATTATAAATTATATCAAATGATTCCAGTTAAGTTAAGACTTACATGAAAGCTTTTTTGAAATCATAAATATGTGTGTCCGTGACAGGTGTACCAGATTTATGAATAGCTCTAGAATCGATTATCGTATACTCTAAGTCAGCATTCTGATCAGGATCAATTGCTTCCACAGTTAACACTTTCTTATCTATAAGTACATTATAATTTAGAAAATTATGTATTGCTTGTTTTCATAGTAAAAATTACATTTATTAAAATTATTAAAAAAAAATGTAGGCTTATTTATAAAGATATTATCTGTACAGAATGTAGATAAGCATTAATATACATATTCACATCAATAATAAATTAATAAGATTAAATCTATAATATCATTAATAATCTAATAAAAAACTTAATTTCTTTTTTTGTAGGTAAAATTTAGTTTTGTCTTAAAATAATTTATGATAACATTAATTTGATTATATATAAAAAAAAAAAAGAATTATTGGACAAAAATTCTGTATTCTTAAAAAAAATAATTTCCATAACTAAACGTGTTTAAGTTAAGTTGCTACAATTAATTATGTACAGAAAAAAATTGACTTGCCGGGATGGTTTCCAAATATTTTTTTTAGTAAATAGACATTTTTAAAAATACATTCCTTAAAACTGTAAGTTATATTTAAATATGCTTTTATTCCAATGAGAGGAGGGGAAAAGGGTTACTTTGAACTAACAAAAGAAATATCAATTATCCAACTATAACATTGATTTCAAGTGTAACTTACTTATTTCAGTACGTTCTGAAATATGTCTCACGTAATTGGCATTTGGTAAGAAACTTGGAGGTTTGTTATTGATGTCTTTTATGTTGACAATGACAGTGGTCTGAGCAGTTTCTTTCACTGGCCCTCCGCTATCGATCGCTAGTACAATAACATTATAACGAGTAGTCATGGTAACATCAGGATCAAGAATGGCTGCTTGAGAAACTGTCATCACTCCTGAACTATAAAACAGTAATATTGCATATCATTTATATTGCAGTAATATTATAGAATAACTGTGACCAGTGACCAGTAGTTTTAAGTACCTCTCATTAATTTGAAAATTATCAGCTCCATTCGCTATTCGATACTGCACAGCTGCATCTGGTCCGTCAGGGTCAGTAGCTCTAACAGTTAGAATTTCTTTCCCAGGAATTGTTGTTTCAGGAATGGTAACATTATATGGAACTCCACGGAAGACAGGACGTTGGTTGCCAGGGACACCAACACGGACCAATACAGGGACATCACTATGAAGTGGAGGGGAGCCTAAAAAATTTTTAAATATATTGATCCAATTAAATGATTGACAATAAATTTTTAGATAATATTTTTTGAGAATGAGGTAGATGGAAACATGTCAAAGCAACATAATAAATAAGTTGTTTTTGGTTTATTATTTCAGAGGTTTTGGCCAAACTTTGTAAATCTTGTACCTAATGTGTGAAACTGTTAGATGTAGTCATAGATATACATGATAGATAGATATAGATGAATCAGATGTAAATAAAATTATTGTGCATATTTAAAATATTATTTTTAATATTCCATAATGAGCACTTACCATCATCAAAAGCTCTAACTACCATCTCATACTGCCCTCGTGAGGTGTGTTCAGAGCTTACAGGTGCGTTTATTCGAACTTCTCCAGTTCTGTAGTCGACACTTAAAATATCAGAATTGCTGGACAATACTTTGTATGTTATTTGGCTTTCTCCATCTTTATCAGCATCTAAAGCCTATTAATGATCATTTATATTAAATTAAGTCACCATATTAGACAACAATTATAACTAATATGATTACAGCGAATGCTGCAACAAAGTACATTTCTTTCCATTACTTTCCTATTTAAAATAAAGATTATGCTCGTTTAATAATAATTCAGGTATGATCTTATTATGATCTTTATTTTACTTAAAGTATAATTAATAGGATAAAATCTCACTCTAATAAAGAATTGTGGTTGAAAAACAGTTGCCCCTTCCCTGACAGTTCTTTGATACTGCGATAGCTCCCACGCTGGAGGGTTATCATTAACATCACTGAGGCTAATCAAAAGCGATACTGTACTGACTCGTCCCCCTCCATCTCGTGCTTCCATACTCAACGAATATGATTTCTGCTTTTCGTAATCCACCTCTGAAAGAAAATTTGAAATTTTTTGCTTAAGAATCAATCAATCAAACAAAACAATATGCACAATACATATCGCTCATTCAAAAGAACAACGTAATTACTCAAAAACCCTAATTTTTCAATACCACTATTTGAAAGTACCATGTGAGTTAAAAAAATAAAAATGTGTAATTGGTAAAGAAAAACATTCCTTTTATAATGATGGTATTGAAATTATTTTATTAAACATTAGAAACATTTTAAAAGCTTGAAACTTTTTTTATTTTAACTTGTGTCATTATAAAACTTCAAGTTCAAATATGATACAAAAAAATACATGCCTTTAAAAAACAAAACAAAAAAAACATGCTCGAAATGGAAAATCCTTTTCCTTAATGGAAAATCCTTGGAAAATCAGTTCCTGAATTACAAACCTTTGACCAAAATAATTGCTACTGAAGGATTAACTCAAAAATGCCAAATATTGGTCTATGTCGTTGTTCTTTTAAAGGAGCGATATGATTTACAAAGCTTTTTTTTTATTATATTAATTTATTTGGGTAAATATTTATAGATAAAAAAATTCATCTGATTATTATGACTTCAGAACAGCAGTGACAAAGATAAGGATAACAAACATACACAATTTTTATTTATAGGTACAATTAATGGACTATGAATATGTAAACAGATGACAACTTAAGAAAATAATATTGTTATCTTTTTAATAATCAGGAAGCCTTGACTCTACAGGAGTTGTAGCACCACGGATGATGATGATGATGATGATGATTTTAATAATACCAGATACTAAAAAAAGGTCACTTTGGAAGTCATTTCAATTAAGTTTCTAATAAACCATGAGGACTTCACAGATAAGAACAATTGATTAGGTATTCAAAATAAGTATCATTGTCTTATTTGTTTGCACAAACTTAGAATTTTTATATAAATAAATAGTACCAGAGAGTATCATCAAAAATGAGAAAATGCAAAACAGCTTTTTTAGAAAGTGGGCCAAGGAAAAGAAAAAAATTGAATTCTGAAAGTGAAAGGCCCAGTGAATGTTTTGTTTAAAACAATAATATTAATGAGAAAATATTTATTTCTTACTTCCTGTGAGATAAAGATTTCCAGAGAATGATTCAGTTCCAAATTTATTTGTACCGAATCCTTTTAAGGAATAAGTTATTTTCCCGAATTCACCACTGTCTAAATCTGTTGCAGATATGTTGGCAACATTTGAACCAGGTGGAGTGTCTTCTGGAATGGTAAAGCTGTAACTACCTTGATTAAAAATTGGAGCATTATCGTTAGCATCAATTATTGTGACCACGACATCACTAGATGACACTTCTAATGCTTCTCCCTGTAAAAAAATTAAGTATACAATTATGTAATAAATTCTTGAAATGTAATAAACAAATAATAAAAACTATAAAATATTCTGACAATAACTTTCATCAGATAGAAACAAATGATTGTAGTAATCGACTTTCCCATGTGACAACCCTGAAGAGGTGGTTTGGTTGTAACTACTTATGAGATGAAAGCCAACAGGTTATTTTAAAATAAAATATTGATAAATAATAATCATGATAAAAAGACAGAATAAATGCACCCAATTTAATATTTTTATCCAACATTAAATGCATCTTCCAATTGAACCACTGAGTGGAAAAAGGTAATAAGTGACTGAAACCTATTTTTTCAGAAACGCAAAAAAAACTGTCTAAATAGATTTCTGTTGGTCTTATTAACATTAAACATGAAAAATATACTTTTTTAGGTTTCCACGGCCACTATTTATACAAAATACTTCAGTGGTTCAGCACGTCTGGTGAAACGTTGGCAAAAAAGTTAGCTACACGGTCTAAACCAGAAGATACCACTGAAGTATTTTGTATGAAAAATATACTTTTATACATGGGCAATCTTAATACATATCTATTACAATATTATTTTATACTTATAGGACATAGGAGCCATTTATTTATTTAAAAGTTATTCCCTTTTTCCATACTCACCACTAGACAACCTATTCATTCTAATTGGCCTAGAGCTATTGAGATATTCCCTTTTTCTGCTTAGTAAATGTGCCTACACATGTAAAATGGCTATCTCAGTTTATATTACAGCAAAGATCGAGTTATTTCCTTTTTCCACTCATTGATTAAATTAAACTCAATACATAAAAAGTATATTAATAACATTAAGATAACTTAAGGTCTGAAATTATTAATATTCAAATACCTCTAGTTGGAATGATTTTGAATAGATGGTCTTAAACATAGCGAAATAACTTTCAACAGTATATAAAGATTTTAAAGTATGTTAATAAGGTTTTTAGACGGGTGTGAGAGTTATAATACTTTCTAAAAGGAACAGAAATCCCAGGGACCTCTAAAATTAAAAAAGTCCTATAATTTACTTATTATTTTATTTATTTTTTCTATGGGTGTAAGGCCATGGACAGTTTTATCCTTCTCTCTCCCACTTTTCGATCCAACCATTACAGGTATCACAGAAGTTTCAGTTAAACCTTAAACATAATGCTGATGTAAGAGCTTCAGTGTTTAAAAATTCTGGTGATAGGGAATGTGATAAAAAAAATTCTTTCTGCCTTTGGTAAAAAAATTTCGAAATTGGTTCTCAACTGATTATTAAACACACTCAATGTCCTATATTATAGTCAACAGCAGCAAACAAATAATTAAAATATTATACTAATCTTTTCATCAACAATCACATACCTTTGTAGTATGAACGTAGCAAACCACAGTAAACTGTATCTGCCTCAAGCCTGCGTCATAGTCCAGCCCAGAGTTACTGTGCACTCGTATGACGACTGGAGTTCTTCCAAAAGCTATTGACGGCTCAACTCTAAACCATTCCATGGCACGCCTGTCAGTTGACTTTAAACCAAGATTGAAATGAGCATTGTCACCTAAATCCTCATCCGACACCACCATGTTAAGACCAGGAAGGGGTGTTCCCAAAGCTTTGGATAAAAACAAAAATACATAGAAGTAAATTATTATTTTGTTTCAATATAACATAATTAAATTATATTCAATTAAAAATTACCTATGTCTTCAGAAACATTGATATGAAATAATGGTCTATTAAAATGCGGAATCTGATCATCAACATCTGTAATGACAATAGTAACTCGTTCATAACTGTAATCCCCAGGAAGCTCATTATTAATCAATTCCGTGGCCTACTTAAGAAAAAAAATATTAATCAAGCTCGAATTCCAATAGTACATAAAGCAACTTATAAACATGTATTGCTTGTTAATATGTATACACTAAGAAAATAATAGAGATATAACTATGAACCTGCCTTGATATTAAAGGTATATACGCCTCCATTTTGAAGAATTTCTGGGTTTTCTCTATCTATTGGAATATTTGAAGTAACTAGTGAATTTTTAACAAGTTTAAAGTAACCAAGAGTATCTCCTTCAATAGAGAGAAGTACGGGATGAGGGTCACCGACATCTCCATCTTTCACTTTTATCTGCAATACTTGAAATCCCTGAAAAGTCCATGAATAATAAGAACCATGAATACCTCCTTATTAGTTTCATTACGTGTGAGATTTAGATAAAAGCAAAGAAAGACCAATTATAAGGAACATACTGGTGAAGTATTCTCTTGCAAAGTGGCTGAGTACGGAGCATTCAAGAAAACTGGAGGCTGATCCTGAACATCACGGACATTAATAGCCACATTGGCGGTTGCAGACAGGGGATTATCAATGCTTTGGTCACTTGCCATAATAGTTAAACTGTAAGATGTCGCACTTTCAAAGTCAAGCATCTCTCTTAACACTATTATTCCCTTGTACTGACCATCTGCAATCTGAAATCAATAGTTTTTAATTAGATATCTATACTTATAATTAAGATTGAATATACTTGGAATTATATACTTGTATTTCACTATAATTGTATTTAATTTACATGTTTTCATATCAAATATCATTGGAATTGTTGATATAGATATACCTATATTCCCAATGTAAAGTCCTAATTAACTTAGTGTACTTATAATTTTTTTTTATTTGATCAAAAGAAAACATATTAAGGGAAAACTCTGTTGGTAAATTTGTACGTTTTTTTATACTGACATTTCAGAAGTTACATAAACTTCAAATAGCAAACTAAGATAGTAAATTAAGATTTATTCTATGAAGCTAAAAAACTGTATAATAAAATAAAATCATAAACATTAATTATATTTAATTTATATAATTACTTATACAATTTGAGGTATAACAGAATCGTAATTTTTATTAAGTATTATAATTTTCTGCAAAACCTGGCAGTGGCAGGGAAATTAACCACTTTTTTCTACTGTGAGTGATACAACTAAGTATAGAATTATCAGTTTCGTTTTGCTTGTTCTTTAGTGAAAATATTTGTTTCAGGAAACAAGTGGAGTTTATGCCGACTAAGCAGCAATTTGAATTAAAGGTTTGTGGTATTTTATTTTCGCTAAATACTTTCATTATTTCATACATAATATCACAATTTCAGTATGCCAATCATTTCCAAGACACTAACCTTTAGTTTAAATTATGAAACATAAGCAATGATACTTAGTTTTTAAATCATAAACCGGAACAATGGTATATTATTTCATCAATTCAGTATCGGTAACGGCAAATTTAGAAGTAAAAAAAGCTACGCTCCGCTTCGTATTTAATTCCATATTCAAATATTTTTAGTCGTATTCAATTTTATTTCACGTCTGAACAATTCACATTTCAAGCAGCTTGTATTTTTTGCTGAATCAATAAGTAAATGGAAAATAATAATTAAATTTTGCGTATCATGGGAGGGAGGGTCAAACTCTTCTGTTTGTAATACAAAATGAGACAAATAATTCTTCATTATTAATTCATATAAGCTCACATTTTAATTTCGTAATCAGTTATAATTTCAAGCATTAAAATCTGAATGTTATTTAGCAGATTGATATCGGATCGTTTCAAATCATCCAGCTCAAAATTAAAATAAATCTATGGTATCAGAATTTGTTGTTACTTTATTTTTTCCATTTGTCATCCTTATCAACCACGTGAAATATCAAATAATGTAGTGATTATCAAGTTAAACCGATCTGCAGGGAGGTAATTCCTCCAAGATCACACTCCCCAATTAAGAGTAACTACTTATTAGAAGCTGGGTGAGTCTTTGGAGGGTCTTCAGATCCCACATGGCCCATCAGTGGCTGTGAACAGATTAAATAGCTTATATGCCACAGGTGGATTTGAACCCAGGACCTTCATCAGAGCAACCTCGCTCCATTGTAGGTTATTTATTCATCTAGTTTATCATTAGATTATATTACATATAAACCATGTAATAAGAGAACAAACATCGTTTCTAACATGTAAAACGACATTTAAGATGATAGTCTTTCAATCACAGCAAAAAAAAAGTCGGCTCACTTAGCGGTTCAGGTTTATATAGACCATGTACATAGTAATTTTAGCATTAAACTGATAGTTTAAATAGATTGAAGTGGGTGAATTAGTTCAGGAAGTCATAATTACAGTCTTTTTACGGACTATTAAACTTACGCAGGTCCTTCAGATTTTTTTTTAGAAGTGTGGATGGCTCAGACACTGAGTAGGTTGTATTATGAAAAAGATAATCACTTTTTAATTGGCCTGTTACCTAAACTAGTTTTAACTCCCTAACATACAGGGACGTCTGGGAGACGTGATGCGTTCCATATGCCATTCTAGGCTTTGACGTCTCCGACGAGACTTCAGAAACGGTCTGCGGTTGACGTCGTACAGAACATTATTAAATAATTCAATTATCTCATTTGTATGCCGATTCTGTATTGCTTAAAATGTTAAAGATGATCTCTCTTCCCTTTTTAACAATACCGTGTGCAAAATCACACAGTAAAATATTAAAAATTACATAGGAGTAGTTATTATAGCAGTTATTTTCTAGGGCGAATGGCATATTATATATTTGAATTTAGTAACAATTAAAAATAATTCATGTAACCTTTTTAAGTTTGAGTTAAATGCAATGCATGAAAGTCTAATAGACTATTATAGTGACAAAAATGTTCATACCATTGATTATTTAACTAATGTCCATTGTTTTTCCATGAGCGTAAAATTTTATTTGTAAATCAAGAGGTTAATATAACTACATAATTTAATTCGATAATTTTGTATTCAATGCTTTTAATACCATTAGTACCCATTATTTAAGTTAAATATGTCTGTTACAATCAATTTTTATAAACAATTAAGTATTTATAATATGAATATAGACAATTAGATTACCTTTTCCGTGTTGATATCGAACTTCTCGCAGCCACCCGAAACGCAAGAAATGACGATCTCTGAGTTCTGGGCTGCATCTGCATCGCTCACGATGATATTGGAGAATACTATTGTCCCAGGTTTTGCCGATTCGGAAACGACGGCAGAATAAGGCCTTCCTGAGAACTCCGGTACGTTGTCGTTGGCGTCCAAGATCGGGATCTCTCGCCTGAGGGAGACCGTGTTAGGCTCACCTTCTCCCAGCGGGTCATCTAGGTAATTAAAATAGGATCGAGGTAATTAAAATAGCAAAGGTCATTCATTAAGGTTCATTACCCCTAGTGACTAACACCTGCTTTACAAAGGAACTCTTTTCATTCACATAGACACAGGTGTTAACAATGCGTTAGAATTACATAATTAATTGTTAGTCAGAACTATTATTCTAAGAGGATTTCGGTATCTGTTTCGCATGTTGTCGCTTCGACTAGATTTCGGTGATCATTTCATCAAGAAATAAAAGTTTGAGCCACATTTCGAAGTATAGATGGTTGTTGAAGCATTCATTTATAAATGAGATGATTAACGAAGTATACACTTTTACCATAATTACATTCACTTTTCCACACCAAAGCTCATGATAACTTGTATTTTTGGAAAATATTAAAAGGGAAACGAATGAAAAGTTAAACCTTGTTGTGAATCAACACGAACCAGAGGAATAATTTCTTTGCAGATTAAGCAGACAGTTCGGTGCAAGTGGGCGATGCACTGGCTATGAGCATTGAAAAATAATTTTAAAAACTTATTTGTTAGTTTTGAAAATATGTATGACATTCAGATCTATGAAAAGTTGGTTTAAGAACGTTTACACATAATTCGGCAAAAAAGTCAAACCCTTTTGAAATGAAATCGCTAATAAATGAGGAACCAAAATATGGTCGTTTCAACATAAACCAATTCATTTATCTCATTACTTCCAGTAAATGTCATTTATATTTTACTGTAAATGTATTTTTCCTTCTTTTTTTACGGTTATTTTTCTTGTCAACTTTTTTTTTGTTTTTTCCATATCTCTTTCATTCATACCCCGTGTTTTTGCTTTCTTATCGGCGTCCAAATTACGCCTGTTTTTCTCTTTGATCATTGTTGAAAGCTCGGAGCATTCTGAAGTTCCTTCCTAAGTGAAGAATGTACTTCAATGCCATCCGAAGAAACATCGAGCTCTTGAATGTCCTTTTCAGTTTGCTTTATCTACGTGTTGGCCATTATCAGAAACGTGAATACCCTTTTGGTGATTCTGCTCGGGTTCATTCTTAGTAGGTTCCCTCAATTTTTCGTTTTCTTATGATTTTTTTTTATAATAGTATGTAATAGTAATAATAGGATGTAAATAGTTGGGGGTGCAGTCAAGAAAACACAGCAAATAAGTGAAACTTATTATATTTTATATGTGCCGACGTATCATTATACTAGATTTTGATTAAATAAATGTTTTTAACAAAACCAAAAATGATTTTGCTGTTATTTTTTAAGTTTATGCTTTCATATTAATATTTTATCAGTAGTAGCTGTCCACGTAATGTCTTTTTTATTTGGACATTTCTATTCTGTTCCATTTTCTTTTATTTACCCAGCCTATTTTTCTTTTTCCTTTATACAATATTTAAAGTCATGAGCATTTTTGTTTATTTAGTATGTATATCCTCTTTTTTAAATGAGGCATTCAGGATCAAAAGCAGAGAAAACCACATTTTAAAAATTGACTTTTTCACGCTAGTTTAGTCTAGCAAAGCATTATGTTTCCGAGTTCAGAGCCGGACTAAAACCATGAGAAATCAGGATATTAAGATTCGTGATACTTTTGAAAATCGTGATAACTTTTGAAAATTCGGAGATGTCCGCTTTTGGTGGTCCTGGACGCCTGAAATAAATGTCTTTGTTACAATATTTCTCACCTGTCATATAACTCCAGCTTTCCTTTTATCACCATATCCTTCAAATATGACTAGATGTTTTGTATGAGGGTAATGTCTTTGGTTGTAGGGAGATTGATTTTATTCATATTGTTTGTTAACCAACAGTTGAGTCAACGAAAGAAACCGGGTTAAATACATCATAACACATTTTAAGACGACGTAAACGCACCTGTGATGCTTATGATGACTTCTATGATGGGACTGACTTCTCGGTCCAGAGGCCTCACGAGGCTGACGATGCCGGAGTCTCGGTCCACGACGAAGTGCTGCCCGGAGATGGAGTAGTGGACAGGTCCTCCTTCGGGGTCCACCCCCTGGATCCTGTACACAGGAGATCCAACAGCTGTGCCTTCCGCTAGGGCGAACTTGGCCATGTCCCCGCCGTTAGCGAAGTAGGGAGCTCTGTTGGTGATTGCCCCTTCGGCAAGCATTAAACTCGCCATCACCACTAGCAGCATTTCTCCGGATCTGCTTCGTCTGTGTGCACAATAAAAACAATATAATATTACAAAGTATCTTTATAGCATCAAGAAATCTTAAATATTTAAAAAATACATAAATAGAGTTAAATCATTAATAAATATAAGCATTCACTGCCGAATTTAACAATAAGTAGTTATCTTGAACAAAAATATTTAAAAAAAAACTGATTCATAAAACTTCTTGAAACTTGGAATATTGTGCGATAAGTACCTAAAGTTTGACGACTACACATACTCGGTGTTACAGTAAGCATAAATGGGAAATCGATGTTGAGGTCAACAACAGGATACGGAAGGCCAATAACTACGACCAAATCTGCACCTCGTGGGTAAGAGAGAAGTTGGAATATAAATTAAGGATGTATAAAGCAGCGAATCTACAACTTTGTTCTTGTAAAAATTGGGTAACTCTAGAGAGACATAAAAATACAATAACCCCAGCTGAAATGAGATATCTCTGAAGAGTGACTGGAAAAACAAGACGAGACTGTAGTGTGTGAGAAAAGAGTTGGAGGTCGACCCCTCCACCTTTAACCAATATTTCTAGTCTTTTTCAGGGATCGTAATGTATACATCTACTGTTTTAACAACTTTATAATATATTTCCTATAAAAGTGAGTTTTTAATTTCTGCGGTTTTTCGTACTTTTGAATATATTTATTTAAAGTTTTAACTATTTTTTAGTATTAAAAAATATTACTTTTCTCGTATATATGCAGTTAATTTTTTGTTAAAAATTGTACACTTCGTCATTTTTTTTTCATCAAAATAGTTTCTGATAATTGTTAAATAATAAACAGATGTTATTGTATATTTAAATATATAATTTAACGCCCTGATAAAGAACTTTACCCAATTTAATTTTATATTATTAAAGTGTCCTAGAATATTATTTTTTCATTTCATTGAACGTTAAGTATATTTAGGTATTTAATACTCGTATTAGTTTTTGCCTGAACAAAAAACAAATGATGAGGAAGAAGTATTCTCCCTATTTTTCCAAAGATAGAAGCGGAAGAAATCATCACTTATGGCAAACATGTTCCGCCAGTGAAAGTCGGTAGAAGATCATTACATCAACATTGTCTGTACTAACAATCATGACTCCTGTACGAAATCGCTGGATACTAAAATAATATTTATTGGAGATAAATTATTAAACTATATATTTTCCTTGCTGAAATGAATTCCTATAAAAAATTCCCACATCGAAAGTGCCGGCACGAATCCAATTAATTAAGTTAATCCGAGTATTGTTAATCCGAGTTAATATTGTTTTTATAGTTATAAAATTACATGAAAATTGAAGATTTTAATAAAATCTTTCATATTAATTTTAAATTTATGTGCATATTCATATATTTAATTTTTATTTTATTAAGTTATTCTTTATTTTTTCTTCTTTTCTGATACATTAATAATATTAATAACAAAAACTATAACTGACCCACAATTTTAGACAAGCTTTAGGTTTACTAATCTATAAGACTGCCTCTCAGCATGAAGGTTCATCCAGCCACCTCAACCAGGCATCCCGAGTATGCCCTCATCTCTCCTATCTCCTATCCTTAGGTATTTTACCTATTGGCCCGCATTACAGAAGTTTCTGTGTTGTCTGTATTCTCCCATTACATGGCCATACCACGGTAGCTGTCTTCTCTCCAGTATTTGTCATAGTGGGCCGACCACGTTAACTCAGCACTCTACCACTGAGCCACTCGATCACCTCCATATTTGCACAGCCAACTTATAATTATTCAAGAAAAATATGTTATGATTTGAAAACTTTTAGAATCATATGGAATGCTTGTATACAAGTGTATCAATTGTTGGAGATGGTGCCAAATTGTAGTGCCAAAAATGGAATGTTTACGAGGATTTATAAAACCAAAAATTGGCATTGTGAATTTCAGCACAGTTTTGTAAAAAATCACTAGTGGGGAACCAAGAGAATCTGAAGTAGAAAGGAGACCATTAACAGAATCATTGCTGTCAATCAAATCTATTACCTGCTGGGCATGAAGTGGAGCAGAAAAATGAAGCAAACAGATTGTATTGATTGATATCATGGATTGACCATTTGGAAGAGAAGGATTGTTAGTTTATTTCGATTATCGTTCTATCTAACCTAGTTTCATGACGTGCTGATTCCTGTTGATTAGGAAATGGTAGGGTTACTCAGATCTTAGGATAAGGCCTAACCTTGACTTTTATCTGGGGTAGGAGCTAAAGGGGAAGGACTTTTTTAATCTTGCTTGCAGCAAAACGTATCAGCTAGGGTGGGTTTTACTTGTATAAGAAACAGACCCGTTTCTAGTTACAGTAAACATATTGATGATTGTTTACGTTCCTTAAAGAATGAATTTTAACAGAGAAGGACATGACAAAATATTGAGCTATGTTTCAAAAACCACTAATTTGGAAAGCACGAGTTTTGCCAGGTGTTAAGAAAGCAATCTATAATGATCGATCGTGTTCAGGATCAAAAGCAGATAATTCCAAACATTTAATTTTACACATTTTTCGCTAGTTTAGCCGAGCAATGTTATCTAACGCGCCTTATTTGCTATGGTGTTAGCCCGGTTCTACATCTGAAGTTTCGGGAGCACAAATAATCGCTTGAATAAACCAGTTAAAATGTGAATTTTTGAAATTTGGAGTTATCTGTTTTATTTATTAGAATGGATCATACACTATCAGAACATTAGAAAAACTGAAATTCACATCAATAAAGGTCAAATGCAGCACATCAATGAGAGACAGCAGTATCACTCCAAAACATTCAAGAAAAACATCGCGTAACTTAAAACTTGCATTCTTATAAATAATATAGACTGAGGTATGGTTGAAAGTGTTGACTTTTTTTAAAGATGAAATTTGATACCTTGCAGAGCATATCATTTACGTTGTTACGAGCATTTTATTTCAATCTACATAAGTAAACTCGCAATGTAAGAATTAATTAAACTTGGGAACTACTAATTTAATCACCTTGTAACATTACGTGGTAATAATTGTAATTCAGAAAATACTCTGACTGACAGAGTTGTTCTAATTAGTTTAAAAAAACTTTGTACACCTAAATATTTAAGTAAACAAATCAACAATTAGGCACAAATACATTTTATCTCATTTTAATAATCTTAAAACGTGGATGGATTTCTAATTTATTTACGTAGCGATGTCTATACGAGAACCAAGAACATTCATGGATTGATATGTACCGATGAGGTATAACCGTGCACTTGTAAAACATAATAAGAACACTTGAAAAAGATATTTCTATGAATCTGGACAGATAGAAAATAAAACATCTTGTTAGAGAATCGGAGTTAGTAGTAATACGAGTTGTTAGAAAGTGCTGGTTTTTTTTTTATATGGAATGTTGCTCGGAAGTAAAAAAGAGATGAATAGTTAAAGCCACATTGATAGCTTGTTAAACTAACAACTTTAAACTTTTGTTAAATTAACATAAGTAAACGCTCAACTTACAAACATGAGAACTACTAATGTAACCCTCTTTTAACAATACATAGGTACAATTGTCATTAAGTCTATGGGGCGGCCTGTGGTCAAGTGGTTAGCGTAACAAACTACTAACCCAAGACCGCGGGTTCGTAGCCCGGCAGGTGGCCCTAGGATTTTTTAAAGTGAGTAAAAAATCCTTAGTACTCCGTCCTTCGGAAGGGACGTTAAACGGCGGTCCCAAGCCTGTACGATGTCAGGTACTCGTTAAAAATCCCTATCCTAATAAAACCTGGATAGGCAAAATTTAGAGCTCCCACTGTAGCATCGTCCGATTAGCCATAGCAGCATAAAGTGACGTTAAATGAACAAACAAACAAACATTAAGTCTATACTTCTGAGCTGTTCCAATTTAAAAAAAACTTTTGTTCTACACCTACATATTTAACGGTATTGAGGGATTTGATATCAAATCCGACTTAGCAATAGGAAACCGTTCATCGACTTGTACAATGACTGGCGTCCTACTTCGTGAGCTTACATAACGGATCTCTCAGTTGGATTTCCGTCTGTCGTGGAAGTTGTGCTACATAGTGTCAGCTTGCCAATGTAATCATGTACATACCATTTTACAATGTTAAGAATGGAAAAAACTAATAAAACATTTATAATTAATATTAATGTTTGTTTAATGATATTAATAAGTATGGAGACCTAGGGCCTACCCAGCCTCTATAAAATGGGTACCTTTAATTGGGAGAAAACCTGGTGGTTGAGCGTGCTCTAGAAGATATCACCTCCCTGCACAACCATTGTCCTTCAACAGTTTAGTACTGAACCATCATTGGTTGTAGTAGAACAGGTTTTTAATTTTATTTGTATTGTTCAGCAACGTTCTTGGACGTTTCACAAGCATTCGATAAAGTTTGGCACGATGGTCTCCTATCCAAACTGAAATTAGTTCATATTATCTAACCATAAAATCTATTCTAGAGGACAAGGTTTCTATTTTATTGCTAATCAGGATAGTAAACATTCCGTGCCAAATTAATGCAGGAGTACCGCAGGGCAGTATTCTAGGTCCAGTTATATACTCTATAAACACCTACGACATCCCACAGACGCCAGAAACACTACTTGCTACATATGCGGACGATACTGTCATACTTTCGACCAGTACTAACCCAAACATAGCTTCTCAGAACCTACAGACACACTTAAATACATTAGAAAATTGGCTCGATAAGTGGCGTATAAAAGTTAACAGAGAAAAATCTAACCAAGTAACATTTACACTTAGACATTCAGACTGCCCCACTCTAACACTTTACAATACACCGTTGCCAAGACAAACACAGACACAATACTTGGGCCTTAAAATGGACAGAAGACTGACTTGGAAATCACACGTAACTAATTTGAAGAAAAAATTTAATCACCGACTCTCACTCCTAAGACGACTACTTCACCACAAAAATAAACTATCACTAACAAACAAAGTTATAATATGCAACATGCTACTTAAACCAATATGGAGCAATCCCTCGCAAGTCAGGGGCTTATCCAAAAAATCCCACTTACAGACCATTCAAATTTTTCAATCGAAATTCCTTCGTTATATTACACATAGTCCTTTTACATTACTAATAGATCATTACACAAAGATCTCAACAGACCACTCTTGCCTGAAACAATAAAGAAAAACTACAAACATTTCCATGACTCACTTGCTGGATATCTTAACTTACTACCTTAACTTACTACCGACAAGGAGACTGAAACGTCTCTGGAGCAGGGATCTACAAGAGTGAGGTAAACCACGATAGGTGTGCCTTCAATGGGAGGCTTCTTCAAACACGTTTCCACGAGAATCCCTTATTTGGGAGGTTTACCAAATAAACATCGAAAATACTATATGTGCCAAATGGCATTTGTATGATTTCTCAAATAAATTATTTGGCTAATAATTAAAATAATTATATAAATTATTATTATTTGTATTGTTAAGTATTCCGCTAAATAATAAATTGTTGGTAAAGGTTCAGTACATTATGAATACTAAAATATCTTAATTACTCAAAGATAGAATTTTTTTCTTTCTTATTTTTAAAACAGCTTTCTGTTTAACATACATATAATCCAATCCATCTGATTAGACAATTTTGTAAAACTTTTTTATTTCAATTTATGGAATTCCTATTGCTCTGTGGGGCACCCTGTAATATTTTGTCATGAGATATAATTATTAAATCCTTTTTGATCTATCCTGTCGAAATTAATAGTATGAACCAAATATAACTTCTAATAGTAAACGTGTATGATAAGATTTCATATAAATATATATGAATACATATATTTTTAAAGTTGGATTGGATTTGGTTCGCCTGGTCCAGCATTCCAGTTCCGTCTGTAAGAACCACTCAACTCTTGTGGTTTTGGTTAAGATTAGTATTTTCCGTTATTCTTGAGGTAGGAGAGTGAATATACAAAATTTATGCTGTTTCAGATATACAACTTCTTTGAACCATTCAACAACCAATTTTTGTATCTATGTTTCCTATGAAAAAAATCGGTTATATTTGTTTAATTGTATCTGTTCTTCAAATCTTCAAGTTCCTGCCCTACACAAATAAAGAGGATTCACTGAATAATTTCCGGAATAAATCGGAAATAACGGCCAAAAATTTATTAACTCACGATATTTACATTGCCTTTTGAACTAGCAATTTCGTTATAGCATAAATGAATATATATGTATATACAGAAACTAAAAATTGTCTAATTACGTATATTAAAAGAGGTATTTGTAAATTACTAACTTTGCGATGGTTTCAATACAACATTGATCTATTTGCATTTAGTGCAATTATCAATCACTATGACAACACTTGTTGAGTTTGACAACAACAATTGATGAAAATTACTGGTCATAGCAATCAAAATTCTATAAAACCATACTTAAATCTCGATCAAGAACACCACAGCAAGATCATAAATATTATGCGTGGTAATAGATCTTCTATAGTCAAGAACAACAAGGAATGTAATGTAAGGTTAAATTTTAATGAATGTACTTTCACTAACTGTACTTTTAATAAATAAATAAATGTTTCGTTGTGTTGAGTTATACAATTTTTTGTCAAAAAATTTTCTGCCGAATATCCCTCGGACATTGACAAATGCCTCATAATTTTATGAAAAATTTCTCAAGCTCGTTGCTTGGTAACAGCATTCAACTAAGGAACGTGCTTTCAATTGTCATAAAATTATCTCGTCTATTATCAACGCCCTAGGGATATTACTACTGATTATTGCACTGAATGCAATTATCAGTGTAATGTTGACATGATTGGGTGAAATTGTTTCATATGACACAAAATGACAAAATTTGATTGGTTGTTAGAACTGTCAAAAAAATTTCAATACAATCACTCCAATACACATCATGAGAATTACAATTGCAAGTCTTTAGATAACTTGAAAATACTGTATTTTTTCTAGTCTAACTTTTGCGCAGGGTCACACTGAATCACCAGGTTTATCTTCATCATGCAATAAAGGTTTAGTGAGCCCCTGGAGGCCTCCAAATTCCACGAGTCTCTGCTATAAATAAGTAATTTATATTTATCATTTAGCTTTAGTTCGTTCGGAACTAGGCTCACCATGCTAAGTAATGACGTTGGAAGATCCATCAGCAAATAGCTTTAATAAAACGAGCGAATCCATTGTAATAAGAAAATTTATCATTAACTGTCTTTATATTTTCCGCACAATCTTGGAAAATGAAGTAAGGGCAGTCATTTCCTATCAGCTCCCACAGATCGGTTTGCTTTAAAGTAACTGATATTTCGTCATTTTTTTTCACACACTCAGCTTCTGACTTTTTATTAGGATAAACGTGTTTCGTCATACCGTTTTTCCTATCTTTATAAAACCGTTGCTCTTCCAGAAGAAAATTTCCTTCCCAGATAATCTTTATAAAATGGTGGGAAAGGAAGTTTCTAATTTATTTAAATGTTTTCGTACATAATAAAACTCTCCTTCCTCTTTTCGTCAGTTATGAACTTTTTATTAACATTTTATGAATGTATTCAGTGAAGATTGCATTTTTTACGATCAATTCCAATGTCCTCACGATTAGTTTAACGATCATAATTATTCATTCAACGAAGTAATTTTGGCATACGTGGTTAAGCGTTAAATTCACAAGTTTCTTCTATCTATTGGATAGGGAATTTATAGATTCCCCCAAAGATAACATAAATTGCAAAAATAAATTAATCGGAGAAACGGAGAAATTCTGAACTTTATTTTTAAACAACGTATTTTTTTTACACCTATAAAAATCTTATTTCGAAAACGGAGTCTGTAGATATTTGAGACTGTTCTTTTTCTAGGACAACAGTTATGCAGGGAAGTGATTTGGCCAAGGTCGTACTCAACCATATTATTCCCATTTCCTATTTCCGCAAATTACGAGTCTCCACTTTATATAGGCTGTGTGAATTCGGAGGAGGGTCTTGGGTACATCTATGACTATCAAGTTGATAAATAATTAATCTGCCATATTTAATTATAAAATGATAATGAAATATAGCGTTTCAATAATAGTTTAAAAGATTTGCCATTGAAGTTTGTTGTATTACATTTACTAACAAATAAAACGTATTATAAAAAAGAACCTGGAAACACGAAAATCTTGTTTTCTGTCCCCCTCTTTCATTTTCCTCGCCAACGTGTTATACATTCAGCATTCCTAACCATGGCAACTGGTCTATATCCGTGAGTATATCTTGGGTTACCAAACGGAGTGGCTGCTGTGGAAAACGTGTTAGTGGAGCCTTGGGAACTAGGCTAGCGAGTGAGCGAGTTTCTTCAGGTTTGGGAATCGGCATCGATACGGCTTGGTTTCAGTTGAGGTGGAATTAACGGAGTTGATGCTTTGATTCGAGGCTGGCTGTTTGTCAAATTGTTCTGGTCTTCCGACTTCCCATTCTTCGGAAAGAGATGACAATATCTTTGGAATCCTACATGAGTGCATACCATATGTCGCTTTTATATATACATATATATATTTCCCCAACAACCTATGAAATGTCTTGGCTTCAGCGCGTCGTAGAGAGAGGCGATTGGTCAAAGATTACGCTCAACCGCCAGGTTTTACCCAAATTAAGGGTACACTCATAGGATTGCCTCCAGATTCAACAGGTCCTATCCCCGGCTGTTAACAGATTAAATACATAAAACAGTTTTATTTGAACCTAGGCCCTTGGGCGCTCTACTACTGAGCTATTGTGCTTAATAATGTGGCATATTGATTAGGTACTTGTAAATTATTGCTTTTTTATATTTATTCATATAACGTCACTTTATGCTGCTAGGGCTAATCGGACGATGCTACAGTGGGAGTCCTACATATCGCCTATCCAGGTATAAATAGGATAGGAATCTTTAACGAGCACATGACACCGCAATGCTTGTGACCCCCATTTTACGTTCCTAAGAAGGAACGGCATAACAAAGGATTTTTTAAGCCCTTTAACAAAATTTAACCATCTACTGGGCTGCGAACCCGGGAGCTTGGGCATAGTAGGTTGTTATGCTAACAATAATACCACAGGTCACATAATTTTCAATTATTTATCATAAATTGAGTTTATGCGCAATCCATATTGTAAATAATGAATTAAATCAACAACTGATAAACATTTTAAACGGATGTTTCGTTATAGTGTGAGAACGCAAAGTTGATTATTCGCTTTTAATTAATTGTTTCGTTCACAGTATTGCTTCTTGTGATGATGAAATGCTGAATTTTGTGCTGCGTTTTTTGTGAGGGACATTATTGCATAAAATCATGAGAGACGAAATCATGAGATGGGTTATGGTGGTGTCAATACTCAGCGACACAATATCCAAATATTAGTGGTGCCAGCAACTGTCGGATTTCTGGTTCAGTTTCTTTTCAGGCCTTTACAGACGTTTTTTAGCATTTAAGTTGCATGGGTAAAGAGTAAAGGCCTAGGAAAACTTATGCCGACCACGTAGGTCAACAAATTAATTAATAGTTCAAATAAAATAGAATTAACATATCTAAATCAATTTCAGTAGTTAGTGCATGTTAACATTCAGTTCTAGTTTTAAAAAAGAAACTATTCCAATTACAATAAAATCTTACAACTTTAAGCTACATCTTTTTTTGTTTCTAAAAAGGAGCAGACTCTGTGAAAAAAAATTGTAAGTGTAATCAAAGAGAATAGGGAATACATATATTTGATTTTGTTAAGTATTTTATAAACCTGGCACAAATTATACTTTTTAAAGACTAAATTTTATAAACAAAATATTTCCAAACAATAACTTCTAACTGATTAATGTTAGTTATTGAATATAATTGTTATCCTTAATCATGACTATTGTTCCATATTTTTTGTCATTGCGTTGTAAAGTGAAAAATAAATAAGGTGGTATTAACTTGAAAATTTGTTTCATGCATTAAACTTAAATAATAATTTTAAATGTATAAATATATTTTAAAATAGATAAATTATAACTTACATGAGTTCCGGGAACATGATTATTTCCATTAACACTTGTATTGTAAAACTTGTTTCGATGATCTAATATCCCATCGTATTATTTTCCAGTAACCTGTAACAGCGAAAAATAAACATATTACATATCCTAACATTAATTAAAAAATGTTTAAACAGTTATCAAAATAATTCTGAAATGTAAAGAGAACTACTTTCTGTACCCAGGAGGTAAAGGACACCGTGTCACGTTTTTGTATTTATTCAGAAAAGCGAAAATAAATTTTTGTATTTTCCATAACTTTGAGCTATAAAATTTGTTTCCAAATTACGTATAGAAACAACATTTAAAAAAATATACACATTGTTATTGGGATTGATAAGTAATTGAAAGTACTGATTATAGTATATAATTATGATAATTAACCTAAAACATCACTTATTTTATGTATTTTATGGATACGATATCCTTTAGCTCCGGTTATGATGTATCATGTTGGTAGCATTAATTTTTCCTAAAAAAAAAAAAAGAAGGTTATGTGAATAGACGGGGAAAAAATCTGGTGCCCATTTAAAAAAATATTTGTAAAGAGAAAGTATAATTTTTTTTCAAATACTAATCATAGTTCTTCCGCTATCGCTGTAGATTTTGTAACTTTCTCTATCTTCGGATCACGCATCTACTTTCATCTACTTTTTCATCTTTAAAAAAAAAAAACCTTAATCCCAGTTAATTGCTTGAAATTAAAAGATAAGTTTCTATCAATTAATATCACTAGAGTATTGACAGGTAATTATTATCTTTCAATTTCCTATATTATGTTGGATACTTTGTATACCGCCTTCTAAAACCTAAACATAAATACTTTTTGTTGAAATGATACAACGAAACGTCACTAGCGATAGTTAATAAACGATGTTGTTAAAAAAAGAACTATTGTTTTTATTTTAAATTATGTATTCATTTAATTTTAAGTTTGTATGATCAAGATATTTGATTGTTTCACATCACCTAATATTTTGCTAATATTGTAATATATTTTGTCTATCCAGGTATAATAAGGATAGAAACTAACGAGTAGCTGGCAATGCACAGGCTGTTGATCGCCATTTTACGTCCCCTGCGAACCTGCGATCAATCGTAGTAGTGAAATCAAGATAAAAATATAAAAATGTTAATTAATAATAAAACATCATATTATATTGTGTAGGAACTGATTGGTAGCATTCCAACGACTATAGTTAGAACTTCCCGTGGCCATCTTATTTTTAGACGTCTCAGAGTTATCGAAATAAGTGTGATTGAATGAGCAAGGAATTGGGAATCAAAGGGGATAATCGAATATCTACTTCGATAAAGTAAGGTGCATTAAGGATTTTTAAAATATTTTTGTAGGATTGTTTGTGTTTAAAGGCATAAAACACTTAGGTCACCAATCCCTATGGTCCATCATCATCATCATTACATGGCGCTATGGTCCATGAAGGACCTTGGCCTCCTCAACAATTCTCCTCCACCTTGACCGATCTCTCGCTGCTCTTCTCCATGTTCTTACCCCCAGGAACTTAAGGTCTGCTTCCACATCGTCCAGCCATCGCATTCTAGGCCTTCCTCTTCCTCTTTCTCCGTCTGGACGTCCCTCCAGAATCAGCTTTGGGAGCCTTTTTTTTGTCCATTCTGTGAACGTGCCCCAACCATCTCAATCTTGCTTTTTTAATACAAGAAACTATGTCAGATTCTCCATATAGGTCTTTAAGTTCTTGATTCCTTTTAATGCGGAAACAATTTCCTTCCTTGGTTGGGCCATACACTCTTCTAAGAATCTTTCTCTCCCATGCATTCAATAATCTCTCATGCTGTTTGGTTAGAGTCCACGCCTCCCCACCATAGGCAACGACAGGACGAAGTATCGTCTTATATACCCTTATTTTGAGACTACGGGGTACAGCTCTATTTTGGAACACGTTTCTGAGGGACCAATAGCATCTGTTACCGTTTTCAATCCTTGCCTTTATTTCATGTTCCAGTCTGTTTTCTTCTGTAATAATGGTGCCAAGATATTTGAATGTCTTAACTTTTTCAAATCTGCACCCTCTTCCTTGGAGATATCCACTGGACGACCGTTTCCTGGATGAGAGCATGTATTTTGTTTTATCCATATTTATAATGAGCCCTGCCTTCCTAGCTGCCTCTTCACATTCCCATAATGCTTCCAAGAGCACGTTTTCATTTCTTCCTGTGATAACCACATCATCAGCATATGCGAGGTGTTGGGTCATGCTCTTATAAATACAACCCTCTCTTCTTGCTTTCGTTGTTATTATTATTTTATGCAGCACCAAATTAAACAACACTGGAGATATAGGGTCTCCTTGTTTAACTCCTTTTTTAATAGGGAAGTCTCTGGACATTTCTCCCTGGACCTTAACCACACCACTACTATTCTGCAGTGTCATTCTTATCAATCTGATAAGTTTTTTAGGGCACCCAAGAAACATCAAGTTTTCGTAGAGCTCATTTCTTTCTATGCCATCATAGGCCTGCTTGTAATCAATGAAGAGGTGGTGAAGTTCTACGTTCCATTCGTTACATTTCTCAAGCATATTCCTGATGGTAAATATGTGGTCAACAGTAGATCTTCCAGGGCGGAACCCACATTGATAGTCGCCCAAAACTCCTTCTGCTGTTATCATTAATCTTCCCAAGAGTAGTATTGATAACACTTTGTAGATTGAACAAAGCAGTGTTATCCCTCTATAATTTTGGCATTCTAATTTATCTCCCTTCTTGTGTATCGGCACAATAATGGCCTTGTACCATTCCTTGGGCATTCGATATAGGTAACATAGGTAGCAAGGATAAAATATGTCAATTTGACGATTCTCATAAATTTATTACTAACTGGGTTTTTTTTGTTAAATCTCAAGTTAATTAATTACCTAAATTATTTGAACAAATATTTGTCCTACAAAATGTATGGTTTGATCAAAGAGCCCCCTCCTTCCAATATGTCTCGATAACGAAGTCAAAAAAGAAGAAGTAAAAAAAAAACAGCTGGTTAGTAATCATTTTTGATGACCCCGTTATCGATACACGTTGGAAGGAGGGGACTCTTTGATCAAACCATATATTTTGTAGGACAAGTATTTTTTCAAATAATTTAGATAGTTATCTTGAGACTTAACAAAAAAAAACCCAGTTAGTAATAAATTTTTGAGAATCATCAAATCGACATACTTTATCCTTGCTGCCTCTATTAGCTACCACAATCGAGAATTTTCGCACAGGAAATTGTTGGGCGTCTCATTGGGCACAACAAAAATTGACCATGGATCCTGGACTATTATAGTTTTTTCCCTTTTTTTTAAATTCTTTTGTTGTGTTTTAGTTCTTTTCATAAAATTGGTATTTGTTTACATATTATTTGTTTTCTTTCTTTATAATTATTGCTATATTCTTTATTTTATTTTTTCTTGCTATTAATTTGTTTTTGAAAGCTAATTCAAAATTATTTTTATTTTCATTCTACTCTAAGATATTATAATTCATATTTTATAATTGGTATTATTATTTTAAAGGGACTTTTGTGCCTGGATAAGTAAAGGGTTTATAATTACTATTATCATTACCAATTGTTATAATAATCGGAATATAATAGACGTTTCAGTGTTCACTAAATGGAGCCCTTAGCATCGGTTGTTTTCGGCAAATTTAATTAATAATCAACCGAACATCATTGAAGATAGTGTAAGGAAGGATTAAAACGTAATTTGCACAATTACGCAAAGCAATCAACTCCATTATATGGTTCGTTCGAAATAAACGGCTTGCTTCTTCAAGAACCCAGTAATTGAACTTATCCAGAGAATACTGTTTATTCTTCTTGCTGGGATGAAGAACTAAGACGCTGAGGAATCTTCTTGACAGAGTGACCTACTTGGGAAGATGTACCTGGCGACCCCAACCGCCTGGCCTTGAAGAGGATTGAACGGGGCACTAATTCCATGACTCAGTCTTGGCCCACATCTTTCTTTTCATCTTTCTAACTTTCTTCTTACTTTGAACTCTTATTTATTTATTTTTTTCTTGTTAGAACAATTCGTTCCTTTCCCAGTAGATGATAGTGATCTACTTTTATCTTTAAGAGATCATCCAGTTTGTTACACTTTTACGGGGAAAAATCGTTTATCTTATTATTTTTTAAATTGTATTTGAAGTGCTGGGTTACTTTCAAACTTCTTTTTTATGAACTAAACAGACTCCATGATAGATTCTAAAGCGAACAATCATAACGAAATCAATAACTTATGTACCAAAAAATTCCGTTTCGTAATGGGTAGCATTTCTTATATTATCCAATAAGGAAGCGGCGTTGCTCAATGAAATCATTATCGTTGATACAAGTATTATAATTTCAAATAAATTGTAATAATTTTTTTTTAAATGTAGACATAAAATGGTAACTTTAACTGTTCTGAAGCTACTAGTATAAGTGTACTGCTGAGAGCTACTAGTCTGCAAAACGGCGTAACCAGACAAGCATACAAAGCACTCGCACTCTTCTCTGACTCTTACTGACGTTATCAGAATAAATGTTCGTATGATTTGTTCTGGGAATAGACGTGGCGAACATCATAATAATTTTATGGTCTTAAAAAACCACTGGTGCTGTACGGTTGTTCTATAGTTCCGTATCGGTGTTACAGGATCAAAGTCGAAGGAATCGTTGGGAAAATACCCTATCAATCAATGCATTATTCGAATCTATTGTATATACTCCTAAAAATGGTCCAACTAATAGAAAAATATAGATCGTAAAAAAAACGAAAAATATCAAATCCATATTTAATTACTAACCGTAGAGATGCTTTAGTAAGTCGCATCGCCCCTAACCGTTTCCTTAAAACTTCATATTTGTTCAAATAACAAACAAAATGGTGGCAAAGAATTTGACTACACGGTCGAAACCAGAAGAAACACCAGCTGAATGGATTAAAAATATTGACCATGCCAGTTTAAGAGAGTATTTAAATATGAAAAGCATTAAACATTAAATATCATGGATTAGTTTCTCTTGACGACAAAGACTGGGAAGTGCACAAGATTGCATATTCTGTAGGGGTCTCTTCTTTCCTGCCTATTATGAATGTAAACTTCCTGAGAAAGAGAAATTTGCAAGACAAAGGATAAAAGGAAAGATCTGTTACAGCTTAAAAAAAAATTCCTCCCTTTAGTTAATGGGTTTATCACATTATTTCATCAACAGTGTTAAATGAAATACAAATATTCAAAATGAATAATGTAATAAATTTTTTTTATAAACTTTATCGGTTGAGTGTGACCTCGGACAAGTCAACTCCTTGCAGAACTGTTGTCCATGAAACAGTACAGTCTCAACCATGTACTGAATCCCCAGACTCGTTCACGGATCGTAGTGGTACAGGTTTTTTTTCTTTTTTATAAATTTTATCACTTTATGAGGTAGCGGAGTAGCTTAGTGGTAGAGGACTGAGATGAGTTAGCTGAATTTAAAGCAGGGCTGTGACAGATGCATTATGAAGACCCCCTTGAGGCTCACCGTGCCTCTATAAAGTGGGTACACTTGTTCGTTGTCTTTGAGATAGAACAGTCTCTCCCATACATTGAACCCAGGGTTGTTGTGGTACAGGGATCGAGAGGCTCTTTGGTTTTCGATAATCTATGAAAATCAATAACAATATTAAACTGAATATGTGTGTTTTACGTAGTGCAATAATTAATTCATAATTGTTTGTGTATGGTTGAAGGTAAAGTTTCGTATCAATAAAGTGGAAGAGCAGAGATTTCTGCTTGAACGCGGAGATAACGAAGCTTGCGAATTAGTGCTGATAATTTTGAATGTTTGATATGTTAGATAGATCGGAACTTTAATATAAATTCAGTATATAGCAAAATATAATTTCATAGTTCTCCGACGAAACATTTCATGAAGCATTGCAAAGTACTAGAGAGATTTGTTGAAATCTACGGAGTGCTATTTGTCATATTCCTAAAATATACAGTACACTGGATGTATCCATGGCAACCACCCCTGGCCAAAAGATTGTTAAACTTACTTTAGATACTTATAACCTATACTTCATGTTCATATTCAAATGTTATAATTTATATCAATTTAGTATACTGTTCAAAGTATGTATCTACAGCGCTTTTTATTACGTAATACTATTACAAGATTTAGACACTCAAAAGGAAATCAAACACGTACATTCTTTCCTAATCCTGATTTACAATGGCATTTGAGATGATTCAGGGAGTGAGCAAGAGGTTGTAAATGCGGGGTGAGCAATCATAGCTCCGGCCGAGTTGCGAAAAACTGGGAAGAAGCAAAATTATTTATTTCATGAGTTGTAGTGTCATTAGAGTAGATTTTTTAAACTAAGGTCATTTACTCACTACTCTAAAATATTTTCTTCTAATTGCTCTCTATAGATCAATAAACATACTACTTAAATTGCAAAAACATCGACTCAGTTAACAATTTCATGGGTCATTCATTAAAATTTAAATTAGTTATCTAACAAACAGATAATAAGAAATACATATCATACAATTATTTTTTCTCACTAAGTACTACTTTTATTATGACCCTCCTGGGGTTCACCCTACCTCTATAAAGTGGGTTCACTCAATGGCGGGGATCTGGTGGTTGACCGTGATCTAGGACAAACCACCTCTGTTATCCAAGAAACACTACAGTCTCTAATACGTACTGAACCCATGACCTTTTTTTGTAGTGGATCGGGTTTCCTTGAGTATTTTTAAAGGTAGAGAGTTAATAAGGCATTTTGTAGTGTAACAGAAGGTATACGAAAGCCTTTCTAAAATGAATAATTGATTGTATTTAATAATGCAATACATGATCATTTTTTTCTGCAACTGAGCGACACCAGTGTGTAGAGTGCTGAGCTGCTCTGCTTCCGGATAAATTAGACTGTATCAGATAAATTATTTAATCTGTCAACTACTATGGATGGACTCTGTGTGATCTACAGACCCTCCTGGGGTTCACCCACCTTCTATAAAATGGGTTCCCTTAATTGGGCGATAAACATGGCGGTTGAGCGTGATCTCGGACAAATCACGTCCCTAAAAAACGTTGTTATTGAAACAGTATAGTTTTACCTTTTACAGAACACATGCCTTAATTTTATAGAAAAAAAAAAGTAATTATGGCAATAAAACAGTGTTAGATTATTTTAAGAGAGAATTCGTCAATCGTATTTTATTATCTATTTATAGAAGAATGTCGCAAATTCTGACGTCCTGAAATGATATGACGTAAGCTAAATTTGAAACATTGATTTCAAGAGGGGTAATGGGTTAGGTGAAGGTCGTTGTGATAACATTCTGCGTGATATGTCAATCATTGTGACATTCGATATCAGAGTTCTGGGTTTCATATTTTTTTTTTTTTTTACTAAAGATCAATCTTCGAAATTACTATTTTTTATGTCTCGATGATCAATGTTTTAACTAAGTTCTTACGATTACATCCTCCTACGTTATTTTATTATCAATTAAGAATTTGTTATGACCTTTAAATATTATATTTATTATATATCCTCCAATTAATCGCCGTTAGATCAAACGTAATTGAGGTAAGATATTGAACAGTAAAGCCCAGGCGTTGATGACCCTAGGGTTTTACGCCTCTAAGCAACAACAAACATCATCAGTAAAGTATCCGTTGAGCTTAGAAAAATCTATTGAGCAAACGCAGCAGTCAAAAATCAATGGGTGTTCAATTAATAAACACTATTAATAAATTAATAATTATTAATCATTTTAATTATTAATTTACTAATACGATTAATACTGATTTACGAATTATTATAGCCAGTGTATAAAGCCAAAGTTTCAAGATCATTACATTTTTTAAAGGAATATTATTAACGAAATATAATACGAATTTATAAAATCCCATGACTACGTGCGAACAAGAATCTAGTGGATATTCAACACAATTTATAAGCCGGATACCTATTAAAGCCAACCTAATATATATCTTGATTGAAATCTGTATAACGTGTGGTGCAGTGGTTTGTATAATAAACTTCTCTGCCCAAGATAACGGATCGGATTCCGGCAGATTGTCTTGGGAATTCTTAAAGGGAGTGTAAAATCCTTGGTTACTCCGTCTTTGGGAGTGTACATTAAATGGCGGCACTGTGAATGCGGTGGCGGGTACTTTTTAAAGATTCCTATCATAATTATACCTGGATAGGCAAAATTTCAGGCTTCAACATCATCCGACTAGCCATAGAAGCATAAAGTGACTTTAAATGATTAAACAGAAACTTATCGATGTACTCAAACCAATATGCAAATTCATTCTCTATTATTTTTTATAACATTCCATTTCCCTCTCATCTCCCCTCTGCCGATTTTTTTCGATAACTTAGCACTTTCTAAAACAATGACACAACCGATAAAAAGCTCCCTGAAATGTGCTGAATGGACTAATCGGGAATTTTCGTGACACACTGGAATGAATTAGTTTCACAATGGGAGGAAATCTTCCTCGCTCACTGTCGTCAGATCTCCTGGAAGAAAGGCGGATTTTTTCATGATTCAGTTTTACTTTCTCCGGGTGTATAAAAAAAAATTAATTACTAATTAATTTCTATTAAAATTATTAATTTAAATAAGGAAAATGCTCACATTAAGGTATGGTACGGCTTAAATATTTTACGGATAAAACGGTTTAAAAAGTTCAAATTTACTCAATTACTCAATGAAAGTTTTAATTTTTAATTATTCACAATTTGTTTGTTCATATCCAAACATTTATGAAAATGATAGGCACATAAATATAATAATTTTTTTCTGGCCTAAGAAATATTATAAAAATATTTTATTTTTTTGTTAAATATATATTGATGTGTCATCTTACTCAAAAGTTTACAATTGCGTATTTGATCATAGGTCTTTTATTTGCACATTATTATTCTCTGTTTCTCTTTAGAAGCTAGAAAATATCTTAGGTATCATTTTCACTTCATTATAATAACACACAATGGGAACGGAGTACCTCAGTGGTGGAGCGCTCAGTTACTTACCTGAAGATCCCGAGTTCAGATCAGGCTGCGGTAGAAAATTATTTAATTTGTTAATAGGTATCTATGACACATTGTGATGTGAAGACCCTCCGGAAACTCACCCAACCTCAATAAAGTAGAAACTCTTAATTAGGGGGAAAATCATAGCTTGAAAATCATCGGCCTGTGATATATACTTTTGAAGGCACGCCCGCAACATCACCAGCGAGCAATTACCAACTACGCAAGGCCGACTGGAAAGGATATAGGTCTAGTGTTGAAGAGAGCCCTTGGTCAACCGGCTACGGACTGCAGAGGAAGTAGATGAAGCGTTGGCAGCCATCACCACCACCATACCGAGTGCAGCTAATCGGAACACCCTTAAGTTCAGTCCACGACCCAACGCCATCAGGAAGCCCCGAAGCATATACTCACCCTCATCGGCCAAAGGAACAACCTGCGGAATATCTTCCAGCGCAAACGTCACTATAGGGTGAAACCGGCCATCAATGCGAAGACCCGGCGGATAGCCTCATGCGTTGATGCGTTGAAGTCTTCCGGTCAAGCCTCATGCGTGACTGGAAGACTTCACACTGGCACGATCAGCTACGTAGGACCCATGGTGACCACCGCCAGTTCTGGCGGTCAAGACCCATTTAGCGAAGAGGAGGACTATGCACCTTATATCTTGGGGCAACCTGCTGACGCCTGAGGAACAGGCTGAACTCTTGGTGAAAAGCTATGAAGAGAAGGAGGCTACACGGCTGATAGACGCTCCACCAATCCTGGAGGGACCACTACCGTGCCCCAATGAGAAACCTCTGTTCTCCACATTTGGCCAGCTCAAGTCGGTACTACGCTGCACGAATGGGAACAAGTCATCAGGCCAGGATGATATTCTTTATGTAATGCTGAAGATGCTACCTAGGGAGGGTAAATCCTTCCTACTAAACATCTTCAACTCCTGCCTCTGGATCTCATACTCCCCTGATCTCTGGAAACGTTCTATCGTGGTGCCGCTTCTCAAACCTAAAGGAAAGGAGACTTACCGGAGCACTATGGACCGATCAGCTTGGTCTCCCACATGAGCAAGATTTTCGAAAGGCCTATACACCATCATTTGCTTACTCACTGCGGGGAGGAAAACGTCATCCCACAGGAACAGACTGGATTTCTACGAGGAGTATCTTGCTAACACCACCTTCCAAACTCCAGTCTGACACCATAGACCAAATGCACCGGAACAGAGCTACAGCATTCATCTCCCTGGATTGCACGCAGCCTCTCACACACTGCTACTCCGACTCTTGGAAAAGTGTAGTTCTCCCTTCTCGCTGTGTCGTCTGGTCCTAAACTATCTTAGTGGAATATCAGTCGTCGTCCGAATCGGGAACAACTACTCGACTTCTAGCATCACCTCCTATGGAGTACCACAAGGATCTGTACTGGGACCATTACTGTTTGCCATCTTCACGACACCAGTGGTCTCAGTGAAGCATCCAGAAGCAGTGGTAGCGGCCTATGCTGATGACATCGGCATTCACGCATCCAGCTTCAATGCAATGAAGATCGAGCAGGCAGCCTCAACAACAATACTAGAAGATATCAAACTGAACGGCATCAAGGTGAATCCGGCTAAGTCGGACGCAATCGTGATGTCGTTCCAGCGCGGAAAGAAACCTCTACCCTCGACCTTCTCTGTGGAGGACGAGGAAAGAAGTGGTGGACGACATCTTGGCGTTACTCTGGAGAGGCATCTCACCATCACAAGTCACGCCATGAAGAGAGTCAAGCTAGCCTGGCAGAAGTCGCATGGGCTATACTACCTGCTCACCTCACCGCAGCTCTCACTACGGCTCAAGCCACAAATATTCAAAGCCATTATTCGACCAACACTGTTCTATTCTGAAAGCTCCCGCATACAGCGGAAAGAACACAATTGCCTTATAATGCCTTAGGGTAAAATAAGACCTCAGTTAAAAGTGTTATATGTTTGATATAAGTTTGTATTTGTTTTGTATTGTAAATAAATTAGGAGGGTAAGAAACAAATATTATGACAATTAGGCAATAAGATGAAATAAAGCCAAAATATTTAGCAATTATGCAAGTATAATAAATATCACTGACCACCAGGTATCGAAACCGCATCATGAGCCCTTTCACTGCTGCTCAGCCAACAGGCCACCTCTTAAGATCGTGGGAATAGACGAGAAAATGTAACAGTCGTGAAAGATCACAGCTATTAGTTCTCGTTGTGACTACAACTACAGTCCTCATTACACGCAGTTCTTCAACAGCTGCTTGCTGCTAAATTACCGGATGTCATCTGAAATAGACCATGGTTTCTGCAAAGGATAATAACGGGCTCATTCGGATATCTGAAGAATCCATTTATTACATTGTTTATCAATAAAATAATAAAGGGAATACCGAATTATTATCCATATAAATCTCTTGATTAACAAAACCTAACGTAACCTATAAAGGAGTACAATACACTAGCGTCAGTCTAGGCATTTTCTTGACTACTCGTTGAGTTGTCTTCTTTATTAAGCAGTTAGTTATTAAACAATATTCCTTCCTTGACAGAACGTGTCCATAAAAAAATAAATTAATTAATAAATTATTATATATATTATACGTTTAAGTTATATTTGCACCTTCGCACTACTACATCCAGCAAATTTGAACTCATTAATTTTTTTTTCTCATCGATTTGCAGGTATATACATTTTTTTTAAACTGATACAGGGTTTTGGAACAGGTCTCTAGGCATTGTCTTTTTAATCTAGGATAGGATTAATAGGAAGTCCAGGTAGCAGAGAAAGAACAAGAGGATTTTGGTGAAATTGAATTGAAGAGTGAAATGTGTATTTCTTGGAAATATTCGATTTCATGGTGGGGATGTTCATGTCGTATGTACAATGTGTATCGAAATAAATCAAGTGGCATTTAAATTTTTCTTGGAATTTTGGATTGTGTTGATTGTATCTTGTGTAAGATACATTGTCCATGTTTTGCTGAACCCTAAAGTTCTGCTATTTAAAAAAAAAATGTTAGTATGAAAAAGCTATGGTAAAACGGTGGTGAATTACGAATTGCATTATCTCAGAAACTCGATACATAGCCAAATAAAGTCAAACTTAACATTATACAATGTCAAAAAACATTTTGTCAGCTTTAATTGTGTATATAATAGTCTATATAATAGTATCTATTTTATATAGTATGTAATTGTCTCACGGCCAAGACGCATGGAATAACTGTACCAAAATCTATGTTTATAAGCATATATTGTTTTCTTCGATATTTAGGGAGCTGGGTAGCTTAGTGTGTAGTCTGCTAAGTGCAATATAGCCAGGCTCCGGGTTCAAATCCGGCTGTGGCGGATAAATTACTTTATCTATTAACAGCCTGCGGGAACTTCAAACCCTTTGGGGCTTACCCAGCCTCTATAAAGCGGGTACCCTATTTTGGGGGGAAAACCTGGTGATTGAGCGTAATCTCGGACAAATTATCTCCATGCAGGACTGCCAGCTTCAAAGCAGCACGGTCCCAACCATGTACTGAACCCAAGACTCTTCATGGGTAGTATTGGTACATATTTTTTTTTATCTTCGAGTTTTGGCCTTCATTATTTATTTGAATGATACAATCTGAGTGTTGCGGTCGGAAATTCTAGCCTGTTACTCTAAGAAAATGTTACTCTATTGTTTACCCATGGCTTGCAGTTATGTCGTTCATCAGTAGAGAATTTCTTGAATAATATGCTTTTAAATGTATCGGGTTTTCATTTTGTTCAGAATGATACATCTGCTCATTAGTCGAAGAGTCTTTTTTTGTTTTAATATCAGAATGCCATAATGTTACTCTTAATATTTATGATCTTTGACAAACGGATTTTTTCTTCTAATCCTTTCTATGTAACTTTATCCAAAACATGAAACTGATCCTTGTTCAACAAAGGATGGTATCAGATGCTAAGAGGTTGAGGACCCCAGGTTTGCTGGCAAGAATAAGACTTTCTCTCGATGTATTCAGCCCCGATGAAGAAAGCCTAGATATCTGCCATATCTGAGCGACAAACCCGGAATGTTGTTTGCGTTTCACCGCTACATGCCTCTCCTACATCGGATCTTATGGAAGTCGTTCGTAAGGGGTATGTGAGCTGAATCCCCAATGAAGTTTAATCATTAGACAGTCGTAACTACTCTAATCTAGGGAATCTAGATTACATGGTAAACAACATGTTAATTAACAAAACAGTGTAGGATGGTTAGATTATATAATTTCTGTTTTTATCATATTGTCATTATAATTAATAGGTCCATAGCCTAGTGTGTGTAAAAATCATTCAAACTTATGATGATATTGCTGCGTATGCCCATTTTTGATTTGTACTGGATATTTTAATAACTAATATTTGTTCGAAGTAATAATCCTAGAGTAACAATTTAACGTTTTATTTTTTTTTTATTTTTAGCAATAGTTTCATAAAGTGATCATTCTTTTATATTTGTATGCTGAATTGTGCTAAATAAGTTTAGTTTTTTAAAGAAAATTAGGGAAACAAGAAGCCAATAAAAGGGTTTTTGCATTACACACTTTTATATTGAATTAAGCCCCTCCAATTTTAATTCCTCCAAAAATAACAAAAGAACAAAGTATTACTTAAGCCCATTGTCCCTAAGTTGTATCGCATTACGAAACCCGACGGAATTTCAACAAAACAATACCTGAATATTGGCTAAAAATGTATATAACGATGTTATTGCTAGAAAAGTTATACGTTGTTAAATATTATGATATATAATATAATACTTAAATAATTGAATAGATAAAATTATTGATTATGGTGGTTAATATTGTAATTACAAGGACAAGTTCCTCTAAACTACTGGAAAAAATATATGATATCTCGCATATTTTACTTCATAAAACTTAATTTATAAATAAAATCCCAAATGGAATAACCACGGGATGATTACAAATTAAAAAAACAAAGTAAATAAGGTTACTGGAAAAGCGTAACTGAGGTCCTGTTTTTGCCTCAACGATCAAACGCATAAGTTTATTTACTTTGGCACAAATGATTCTTGAAATCAAGGAAACAATCAGTGCTTAGGGATTTTTATATTTTCGATTGTATCTAAGATGGCGTTCGTTGTAATGGCCCTTGTCATAAAAAATTTATATGATTAGACTTATACACAAAAACATTGTTTAGCAATAACGTTTTGATCTTTTGGTATTTCGCGGTATAAGATATATTTCATATTTCTTGATGAGGTCTAAAACTACTTCAAACAACATCACTTACCATATCTTAATTATTACTCCGAGCTAATTGACTGGTGGAGATTTAGGTAGCATGAAATTTTCCTGTTAGATGAAAATTACTAGTTATGAACCGATTCTTAAAGAACGCACAACCTGTGAAACAGGGCAGTGTCCTTTTAGTGGGTCAGGAGTTATTTATAGCATCTGATTTTTCGAATATGGACCATAAAATGTAGACGAATGTATTGTTATGTTTTCATACTTTTATTACTAACGCATGAAGGGTCTTGGGTTCAGTACTCAGCGTGGTAGGGACTATACTGTTTCTAGGAAAACGGTTGTGCAGGTGACTTGTCCAAAATCAAGTTCGACCGCCAAGTTGTATGAGTAAGTCCCACAAGGTTAGTCTGATCCCACAGGGTCTTACTACCACCAGGCAGCACCAGAAGGATTTGTAAATCCCTCGGGTGCAATCCGCAGTTGTTAACAGTTTTTAAAAAATAATTTATTCATTGAATTTACAACTGTATTATAACAATAAAACAAGTAAATGGCAGGAATGATATATGTTGGCATGAATAAAGACAAGTTGAGAAACTACCAAATGGTAGTACTCAAATAACAAGTTCAACTTACAAGGTATTGAGACCATCTTATTTTGAGACGCCTCGAAGGATTATCAGGAATTGAAGAGGTTGCTAGGTTTGAAACTAGTGGGTTTGAGTGGGAATAAAGTTTATCATGAAAAGATTGATATTGGTTCGGGACAAATCAGTATGATGGGGCATCAAGGTCATTATGGATTACTTTGTTCTTTACAAAGTAAGGACCATTGAGGATTTTACGAAGAATTTTGGATTGTAAGGATTGAATACGAGAGGAATGGCTTAGTGGAACCCCAAAGCTCTTTTCCGTAAGTCCTAATGAGTTTTATAATAGTCATGTATATGAGTCTTTTGCAATTAATTGGGGACTCAGAGCGTTTTTCAAGTAAATTTTGAAGTACCCTGAAACTGATATGCTAACCGATTAAATAATTCATATACTACAGCCGGATTCGAACCCATAAAGATATGTTCACGAAATACAATATAACATTTTGTTTCCTTACACTTTTTTATTATTAAATTTCTCTCAATTAACCATTAAAAACTCACCAATTTTCTATTAAATAGTTTGTAGTGAGTTCACCCCAATATTTTTTTAGTGAGCATAAAAGCCTCTAGCTGTCAATTTTTTCAGACAACTAGTGAATAGTGAATAGTGAAGAAGTTTTTATAAATCGTTCCCATGATTCTTCTGAAATGCGAATCCTTCCTTTTTCGATCATGACAATCCGTTAGTCATTTCGATACAATATATTATAAACAGTACAACGGAACTATTTCCTATATAGGATTGCGGTTCTGGCATGACGGTCTTAATCTCTTGTCTATATGCCTTCACGTCTCGGTTCTTCCATTCTCTTGGTACCCCTACTCCTTTCCTTGATATAACTTTAGTTAATATGTTCTTCTTATTTTATAGCTTCGCGTTGACCCTTCATCTTACTTGAATATGTTGATTGATAGAACTCAATTAGATTGTTCCTTTCGGACATTCGAAGTTACGTCGTACGGTCGAAAGTGATTGCTATCTCTCCTCCTACTTCTTACATCAGTCGACCATTAACTTGCTTCGTGAGGGATCGCTAATGGTCAGGACTAGAGCTAAATTAGATTGGCCAATCAGGAGATTGAACCAACTGTTGAGTTTGGAGGGCATTATAGAGTCGACCCCATGCCGCTTAATCACTATATTACAGAGACTGTGTGCACCCGGTCGAGTCATAGTCATAGTCCCTTATTGTATGGTTGGTCGGTTATATGGTTGATCATATGGGAGCTTTATTAATTCGAAATTTTATTATATAAATAACGGATAATTAATTTTATGATGAAAGGTTTAGATAGGGAGATGGATCACCTATATACTAAATTCCTTATAATTTATTTATTTTATTTTATGGTGACTATTTAAATATTTTTATTTTGAAGAGAAAAGATATAAATATAAAATTGACGTACATCGACTAGATCCTAATTAAAAACTAATGTTCAATGAACATTCTTCCCCATATTTACATCGCAAAAATTGCGAGAACTGGGGACATAGGATCGGTGAAGAGAATGGATTTGAATGGTCTGGTTACGAGCCTGGTAGCTTAGTTGGTAAAGTACCGCGCTAGAATCGCGGAAGACCCGGGTTCGAATCCCGGCAGGACAAATCTTTTCTCTTCAAAATAAAAATATTTAGATTAACTCAATGACATAGAGCATGTAAGCAACTTTACTTCGTAAATAATGTTTTCTTTGTTATTTGTCGATTACCCAGCATACTGAGAGGATATTAACAGAAATTTAAAGAGAAATTACCGAAAATATATTCCTCAATCTGCAAATGTGGATAAATCGGCGCTTACAAAGTTACAAATCGGACAATACAAAGTTAGTATAGGTTTACAAATCCATTTCATTTATTTTTAAATCTTCATGATATGGAAAAAGTTATTAGTAAAATTAATTGTTTAATAATAATGGTAAAATGTTAAATAACAATAATAAATTTTATGATTTAAAATTTCATGATTCCAATTATAGTTTTATTACTTAAACTTCCTTAACGTAAAAATATTATATTATATTTATTTCATATTATTTTAAAAATATATTATATTTATTTCATTTTTTTATAAAAATGTTATATTATATTGATTTCATATTATTATAAAAATATAAAATATTTATTTCATGTTATTATAAACAAATGTTTAATTTTTTTTATGTTTACTTTATATATTTGTATAATGGTACAATTGTCTTACATTAACTAAACGATTTTTCTCTTTATTTTGGTACGTAGTTATTAGTATAAATAACTTTGTTGCCTAATATACACACCAAAGACAGTAAACGTGGAACCCTGAGAATTCTGTATGCCACAACCACACAACGTGGGAAAGTCACCTTGAAATATCAATTTCCTTTTCAAATTGTGGGTTGACGAAACATACCTGGGTTCATAAAATTAATTAGAAATATAGGTTATATTATTGTTCAATGACATGAGCATACGCCCCAAAAGGGAGATAAAATATTAATTAGGATGAAATAGGAAAAACCTCAAAAAGCCTCAAGTCTGTACTTCGTAAACAGGCATTATCAGGACATACGCCAACAGAAAAATCACATAGACGAAGACAAAGTGCAGTACATCTCACATTACCAGTCCAAACAGACTCAACAAATAGAGACAGCGAGCTGACTAAAATATTTAACGAAAACTCTCATATCGGTTAATATTCTGTTTTAACACATCACACCTTTAGAAATACTTTTTTCCTTTTAGAAATATATGATTGAATTACTAATTTAAAAACAAAGATGTAATACTGATTTCAAAGAGTTTTCCCTTTGATTTTTTTTTTAAATAGTTCATAGGATTTTTTTCATTATAGTATTCGATTAATCTGAATACATATTCTTCATAAGATTCAAAATAGCCACCGAGTTCATTTTTTGACTAGGAATCAATATTAGACATTATAAACTGTTTTAACCAGATAAAATATATATTTTGTTTCGTCCATTAATGTATTTATTAGTGAACCAAATAGTAATTTAAATGAAGGGATATCAAGAGTTAGTCAATACTCACAGTTCAGGACATCACACAGGTGCGTAAACTTGATTGGTTTAGCAGCTGGTGAAGATGTCTGAAGGAACAGTAAAAAGGTAGAGTATTAATTAGAAAATAAAGATGAGTCATATCATTTCCATTTTACCGTTTACTAATTCCAATGCAAAAATAAATTACTTTATAATTAATTCATCACAGTTTTTATTTCGCTGTTCACGAAATTCGGGAGTTCAACGTTTTTTTCTTATCCGCGTTTTAACTAAGGTTTACGAATCACTGTCCTTTATCTCAACATCTGGTTTTTATGTTATACCTGGCTAACTGCTTCGGAAGATACTTCTATTTATGATATATATTAATTATTATATGTATAATTTGTTTACCTCAATATTATTACATTAACAATATTATTTAGCAATATTGGCAGCCTGCTGTTTTAGCACACTACAAAGCAGCTCTACACAGCAAGAAGCAGGAAGTGTTATCGAGTGTTATTGCGTAACTGGTCTTATCCAAGGTTCTTGTAATAAACCACGTTAATCTGCGCATTCAGCGTTCCTATATATTGTTTACTAAAGTATACAAATAAATACAATCAGAATGTTGTGGTTGTTACTAATTATGGTTACTAATGACATTATATTTTATTATTTGGCAGGTGCGGTATAATTCAACATATAACATAGTCCAGTCATTTCTATGGAGAAATTCGTAAAAACGAGTTCTTTTGTCCCATATCGTCTACATCTTTGTCATATTCTTTGCAAATTTGCATTACCTTTGCAGAGCGTTGCAGATAATGATTCTATTTATAAAATTAAACATGTATTTTTTTAAATTCAATGAACACAAAAAGAAAACTATAGAAAAAATAAACAATTACTATGAAAAAGTTATTATATGTTTATATATTTGAATTGATTTTCTCCTCTTAAGTGATATGTCTATTTTATTTATTTATTTACTTGTTTCGTAAATAAGTATTGAAAAAAGTGGCGCTCATATTTTAAAACATATCCACAGATAATCGTTTAGGCATAATAAATTAAAAAAATATCTTGTAATCTAAAATCGTTCAATTATCACAATTATCTAACAGTAGCGTATAATGTAATATGAAAAGTTTACCTCGGTAGTTATTTGTTGTCCTGTCTTTTTAAGTCGGAAATCGTTTATATCTGCAACAATATAAACAAAAATTATTTAATTAATTAAATCTTTAATATAATAAAATAGTAATAATTTAATTCCTTAGTAAATAATGAAACTGTTGATAATTTTAGTAATTTTTTTTAATAATGGTTAAATAAATTTAAATCTAGTGAAAGAAAGAAATACTGATTTTTTAATACCAATAAATCATATTCAGACACATTTTTTTAATATGATATTCAAAAACATATTCAGACATATTTTTTTACAGTTAGTGATTAGAGAGATAGCAATAAATAAATTGTTTGGCTTCGATGCAGTACCAATGCCTATCAATGCATGCTGATTTTTGCATTTTTATACCAATTCCCATCGAAGCCTGAATAATTAATTCAATTTTGCAATAATAATTATTTACCCTTAATACTATGCTCGGTCTGTCTCTCAGATGTTTCGTTACGTTTGGTTAGCTCTAAATAGTAATTTGGTATCTTATGGAACTAAGAAAGTCCATCTCCTAAAATGCTAGTAGTTTTAATTTTTATAAACCTTTACAGTTTCAGTATAGTCTGATGCAGGTAACCAGGACTTATTAAGGAATCCACGATCAACTATAATATCATATAATGGGTCATAATATTGTTTATATTTAAGTTTTTCCAGTTAGAACTGCTCATTGAAATTCAACATTTTGAAATCAGGTTGATTAGGGAAGGGTTGAGATTTAGAGATGGTACTGTTACGAGATTTCCACTATGTGCTGGAATGTTTGGTATCCAACAAAGATACATCCGTGTGATTGAGAGGCATAGGCCCCAGGAGTACGTTTCACCTTACAGTTACCTAACCCTTGGGGTTCCGATTGTGTTAGTACTGCGGGAGGCCATTCCCAACATGATGAGGAAGTCTGGACGGATACGTCCTGGTTGGAGTTGATTGGACAGCCGTAGAGGATCTGTTGTGAGCTTCAAACACAAAGGAGGAAGGAAGTGTTGAGGAGGTAAGGAGCGGAAAAGGAGTTGAGGCAAGCAGCCAGCCATGAAAAGGCAAACTATCGTCACTTTCCTCTTTTACTAATATCAACAGACATTACAAAGCTGAGTGAGCCCTATGTAGTGATACTTTTCCATACTAAAAATATGAATAATACTAGTGGGAACGAGAGACGTTGTCCTGTTCAAACCTTTTATAATTATTAATACAATAATTTTATATTATAAATAAATTTTATCATTAATTGTAACGTTTAATTACAATCTATTTAAAAAAAATAGATGTAATAGAAAAATACATGTTTGGACTTTTTAGTGAAACCATGTATAAAATAATTATTAAAATACCCTCTGTCATCACTCGTACAACTATATCAGATTGACCTACAAATTACGCCTTAGTATATCTGTGTAATATAAGCTTAAATGTGTCAAATATAAACTTAAAGCTATTTTAATTAATAAAAATAAAGAAGAATCTCAAATCAATATATAACCATTCTTGGCCCTCTTGAACACTGAAAAATTTCATCAAAATTTATCAAACCGTTTAGGAATAGTTCAATGACATAAACACGAACAGAAGAACTTTACATATAAAGAAGATCTGTAAATTAATGGAACAAAGTTAATTAAAAGTGATGATACGAAATGAGATAAAAACTTTAATAAATTATCATAAACTAATAATAATAAAAATTAAATAAAAACCTAAAAAAAAAAATGTGAAAAAAGAACTAAAATTGGATAACATATGGGGAGGTAAATCGTGTGTTATCAAGATTTTTACTTCTTTTTTTTTAAATCAAAATAAATCCTAGAATCCAAAATAATTCTCACAAAAATGAAATCAACTCCCCTAGAGTAAACATCAAAATAAAAAATCTGTGTCCCGCTTTCTCTTGGTCAGATCGGCTCCGAAATGGCGTTCCTGTAGAAGACTTCCTTCACTTGGACCAGATGACACGGTTTCTTTGTCTCTTGCATTAGAGATCTACACAGTTATTAGTTGTTTTTTTTCTCTTATGTAATTTCGTTCTGTATGTCCTCGAAGCTGAATGGTTATTTAAATGTACCAACTTTCTCTGGCAACAAAGAAAAAGGTGACGATTCCGCAGGTTTCAACATGAATAGCTCTTTTATATCGTCTACAAACTATAATAAAAGCGTATGTAAAGAATTAATTTATTTAATCCTATTAAAATTTCATATACAAGTTATTAAATTAATTAATATTACTCTGTAAAACCGAATTATTTTCATGTAAGAATCTGGTTAAAGTGTAAAGTTTTAGCACTCATATTTGTTCTAATAATTTTTTATTTTGGTTTTGTTAAAAAAAATTATACTTCAGTGGAATTGTGCTGAATTATTTAAACATGTATTTGATTGTTAAGTAATAGCGTAGGGAAATGTTTCAAGTAATGGTTATTTAATTTTTTATTCTGTTAAGCTTCCAGGAATCGAACCTGTAGGGTCTAGAACCGTTTTAGCTTCTGTAAAACAGGCATTCTTAATTAGGGGAATACATGGCTTAATTGGCTTAATCACCTTGCACAACCGTTGGCTTAAAAACACTAAAGCTTCAACCTTTCATGAGTTGGAATGAGTATGGTTTATGTTTATATATATATATATATATATATATATATATATATTTATTGCACATCTTTTTAGTGATGTGTTGTCGTTGCCAAGGCCGATAAATAATTTATTTCTTAAGGATATTAGCTTTAATGAATCGCGCAGGACACAGCATCCACACAATATAGATTCCACGACAGCAATTTATCAAGAAAAACAAGACAGGAGCCTTGTGGAAGACGTAGTGGTATTGCACTTCTAGGTCAAATTGATATATTTATTGCTGTATCAATTCGTAACTTTGTTTTATGTATTTGTATTGTTGTTATATTAGTTCCGTATTACATGTAATCAATACTTTTTTTTTTTTTAAATCCCCGTCTGAATAGAGCAATACTATAGTTGATCGAACTCACTCAATTTTCACTAATAGACACCAAGATCAGGTTCATCCCATCAACGGTCAATGTTGGTGTGTGGAACTATATTGGTTTAGGGTTCTAATATCGCGCAGCTAAAATAAAAAAAATAGATGTTAAAAAGTAAAATAGATGTCGTTGAATCCAGTCTAAGATCAAAAGGATCTGTCCAGAAAAATGCCTGTGAAATTGAGAAAATTGCCCTGATATACAATAATCTATTGTATAATTCTTACTTCGATACAGTATTACTAATGATTTTTAATGTAATTGTTACTACATTCGATATTTTCAAAGTAATGAGGTTTTTGAAATTTGACATTGATGATATGCTTGTTTACCACAATATTTAAATTGGAATTTAAATGTATTTTTATTAAATTATTAGGGGGTTGGCTCAGTGTTTAGAGCAGTGAGTTAATGTAGTGAAAATCCCGGGTTCAAATACGGTTGTTTAAGATAAGGTTTAATTGAAAGATAAATTAGTCTGTTAACAGTGATAGAAGGTCCTTGACTGAACTACTGACCCTTCTGTAAAGTGGATACCCTTAATTGAGTTAAAAACCTGACAATTGGACAAAATTACCCTGTACAACTATTGTCTTAGAAAAAGTGCAGTCTTCTCCAGATCGATACCCTTCATGGGTTGCTGTGTTGTTGTTTTTTTTGTAACTTTATCAACTTAGTTCTATATTATTTTTAAAACACATTAGCTACAGTTTGTGTAAATTAATACTTATAATACAAATCGCCTACATGTCTAAACCGGTACTCCCACATGATATTTGTCTCCCTCCACTGAAATCCTTGCTATTCCACTAAAGCGTATAGGTACCTCCCTCTCGGATAGTTACTGTCGACATGTCTGGAACGTTTCGGCAGTACCAATTATATAATAATATTATTTCATTGGACGAGTGTTCCGAACCTTTTAGACCTTGGACCTACGAGGTCGTACACAAACGGTACCGTACGTGCCTAATGTACGCCAGTGTACAGCTCGGAGGCCGAAGGATTGACACTGAATAACAATTATATAGCTGTAACAAGAGGCTGTCCGTTAGTGTTGAGGTCTATTAGCGATTCCCATAAAACATTCTCACACTCAATCCTGATTCAACTCATGGACAGGAAGAACGTAGGATGTCATCACAGCTAAATACATTATGTTAAGTTAATTGAATCGTTAAACATAAAGCATTGTTCTTAGAATTTATTCCATGTTTGGCATTGCAGCGTTGAAAATGAAAACTATGACCCAAGAAATCGTTTTCTGCTTGTTTTCACATTATGATAAAAATATATGAATATTAGTTTCTACTTTGTTTTTCGGGTTCCTCAAAAGTTCCATTGTAAATTTTATTAATCAATCCATTCAACCTTATTCTGCCGTTCAACTAGAACTGTTAATGTACAAGTTACCTCTGGACTACGGGTCTTCACATGAATTAGGAATCAAACTACTTATCAACAACACTATAGTAAGACCTATTCGAAGATATGGAAATAAACTTTTGGGTTCTGTAAAATTATTTAGAATCACACTATAAACAACGACATGAACATTCCCACAGTAAAATCATGTATTAACAAAATCTCATTTGTTAAAACATCACCAAAATACTGTTGTTCTACCTTTTTCCTATTCTCTGTCATCTGGACTTATGAGAACTCCTTAGAAACTAGTGATCAGTTTAAAAAAAATTCATAATCCTGCAAATCGAGGGGGGAAATTCACTGAGATCAAATTTGTGGAAATCATTGTGGCAATATAACACAAAAGAGTAATAATTATTCATAATAATATTAGTGGAGTCACATGTATTTTATACCCATCCTTTTTATTTATATTAATTGGCCTAGTTAGTTAATTAATATTTTAATTAACAATGTATCCTTGATCCTATTAATACATAGACTCGTGTAATGGTTTATATAAAAGCGATATCTAAGATAACGAGGAATGTGAATAGGTGGTGGAGACAAGGGCAGCCAGGCCCGCCAGGGTCGGAAGGGCCGGCCCAGGTAACAACAGCATTGCAGATAATACCGAGGTTTTGCGGTCCTTTATTGTCTCTTCTCAACTGTCAGATATTTAATTATTAAATAAACAGATTTTATTTATCCTTCTAATTTACATAATCATTAACTCATTATAAAGCCAACAAATAATATCTGTTCAGGAATATTGAAAGTGGAATTTTCCCGATATTACAGCAATTTGAAAATGAAAAGATTGTAATTTTAATTACTTAAGAGAAAATTTCACCTCCTTTTCTGGTCATGGTTTTTTACAAATTTAAACATTATCATAATCAATGTTGAAAGTCATTGTCCCATCTGATATAATTATAACCGAGCAGGAAGACAGAGTACTGAAAACTTGGGACAGTAAAAGGCCCCCAAAAAAGAAATTGTTTTCTTAGCAAAACGAATAAAGATTTTAAGGACCTATGCCGGGCGCATGAGCAATGCATTGTATTAAGACATCAAAAATAAGATGGTTCGACCATGTACATCGAATAATAATAACAATAATATTAAATATTTATCAAAATAGCCTTTAAGCAGTAAGTATGTAATCACTAAATAGAAATATCAACATGACTGTTTGTTGACTATTGGGACAGGATATATTAATGAATCAATTAAACTGTGAAGTAAAAAACCACGAAACGTTGGTTATAAAACGATAAGTTGATTTGCAATTCGCCATCCACTATAGATTTTCTCCAATCGTTACAATCCGAAATTATTGCTAATCTCTCAATGTAAAGGCTAATGTCTCAACCAATTATTAACTAACTAGTTAACTATTCGCATATTAACACTATGAGCATGGATATCATCGATTAAGGTGCATTCTGTAAATTAAGGGAATTTTTTGAACTGTTGGTTTGCTTCGTTTGTCGTCACTTATACTGCAGTGGCACTTATACGTATGCTGCAATGGCTAACCGAACGATGCACACAGCCATGATTGGTTGCAAGGAACCATTGAAATTCCTACAAAACCATGTTTATCTAATTTGGGTCGTCCTAAAAAATCATTCCAAGATTTGACTTAGGCTTAGTGGATATGCTTGCCGAGAGGTACATCGAACTGTTCTCAAAGTATCCAATGTCGCCTACACTACATAAAATATTAATACATGGCCCAATTAATATTGATCATGCTCTTCTACCAATTGGTAATTTGTCAGAGGAGGCAGCAGAAGCAAGGAACTAACATTTCCTTCAATACCGAAAAGATATTCCAGAAAATTTTGTCACACTCAATGCAATACGGATGTTGTGAATAGGCTTTTATTGACATCTGATCCATATTTGAGCTGCATAAAGCCGAGACCCCCAAAAATGTCAAAGTCTTTCAAGCAAGAAACCATTGAAATGTTGCTGCCATGGGGCCCATGTACCCAATTTGAGGACAACAACAAAGAAGATGAAATGACTCCTGATGAAGAAGGATGGGATGATTTCTCAGATTTATATTATTTATTAACATTATTGTACTGTCATACCCATTATTATGTACCTATTTTAAAGTTGTTTTTTTTTAATGTAATATAAAAAGGTTGTGTTTAATCTTTTCTTAGTTTCTTTTATTCCTTTTTTATAGTTCTAACCTCTATAAAAGTTATGAAATAGCATCTAAACTTAATAAAAATAATTTTGATCGACTTTTGGTGTCAAATACTCCTTTGTGCGATGCTACAATGGGAGTCCTAAATTTTAGCCTGTCTAGGTATAATTGGCAGGACCTCCATTTTGCGTTCTATTCAAAAGACCAAGGAATTTTTACCCCCTTTTAAAAAATTCTAAGCCAGGGTTTCGAAACCGCGATCTTGGGAATAGTTGGTCGTTATACTATATTTTGACAGTTGAAATAAGATGATCCAACTTTAGTCTGGATTTAGGTCTTCTCCTCATTGACCGTATCGTTGATGCCTAAATTGGCGCTACGTTGGTTTTTCTCTGTTCTCGGGATCCTTCGGTTATTTTCCAAGTATACTTTATATTGGATTTGCATCAATTCGTAAATTACTAGCTGGAGATGTCGAGAAACGAAGACGATTTTGCGTCTTAAACCAGAACCTCTTCCTAGATCAACAAACCGCAAAGATGTAAGGAAATGTTGAAAGAGATAACATATAATCCTTGTTAAGGGTGAGATACACATCTTGCTCCTCTACGGCCTGATGCTCCCGAGTGTGAATTACATCACTTAAAAAAACAAAACAAATATTTAAATAGTTTTCAATCCTTAATTACTAGTGATACTATTACGCCAATGGTGATATGCAGGACCTCAACAGTCCTCCTCCAAACAGATCGTCTGCACTTCTGCATCTCTCAACATCCAACTCCTTAATTCCTGAATCACAAATTTGATAGGTTTCGATGTAATACTACAAACATGAACTTGAGTTCGTAAACGAACATATTTGAACAAGTGCAACATTCTTCATTACTCGATTCAACGGATACTTTTAAGTATCGTATAATGAAGTATGAGTCAATTATCTGAAGTTACAACTTTGATTTAATACATTTAACCTTAGTTGAATAACAAACGAATTTACACTTCACTAGCACTTACATACTTAGAGAAACACTTGCATATTGTAATTTACCTAAGCACATTGGATCCTGTTTGTCCGTGTATTTAGTTTCTGTAATGGCCGTAACGATCTGTCCATCAAGTCGCCGACCAACCCCGGCTTTCACCGGATACTGAAACATATCTGTCATGTCAACTAGCTGGGACACATCTGCACACTTTCCCTGTTCTTCTTTTATATGGAAGCTTCAATGTCACTTCTATTTTTTACTGGAGTTATTCTACAAAATATGTCAGCAAAACAATAGTTAACTGAAAATATGAATCTAAAACGACGATATCTCCAACTTTTTTGCCACCTTCTGGACCTAATGCTTTTGAAGGGTAAAGCATAGCCTGACTAAACTAGTAAAAAATGTCAAAATTACAATTTTTGAAATTAGGAGTTATCCGCTTTTAATTGATCGCCTCATGTAAATGATTACATTGGAATTTATAATAAAGTTTTTAATCATTTGACAGGAAGGTTGAAATATCTAATTTTTAATATTTTTTGGATGTATAGGGCATATAATCTGAATCTGCTAAGCAGTAAGCGTAGAATACGTTTAATCCCATTTGTAACTAAAAATAAAACACTAACTTTTTTTCAATATACTTTTTTCTATTAGAAATATCGTACTTTATGTGTTTTATTTTAAACTTATTAAAATTAATTCGGTTGAGAATATGGTTAGGTACCACAAGATGCATAAGCCACAGGCAGTGAGACTGGTCTCATTGCACGCACGCTTCAGCTTCTTCACAGAGCTTCATTTGCTCTCACCTCATGATAAAGAGCGGCAAATCTCTCATTAAGATCTTCAAGTTACTTTCCAGATGTTAGAGGATTAGTTTTGCTACTTAACCCTTAACGGATATTAAATCTTTTTTGTTGAAGTTATGTTGAACAGTACAAATTAGTACCGTAGATTTTCGGTAAATATGCGAAATATTTGCAGCATTATAATAATTTTCGCCAGCTCCCGACTTGCCACTTTCCACGTGCCAAAAAACTGTTGCCTCGTGAGAGGCGGCTTACGACTGATAATGGTAAAACAGTTAGCGCTAATGCGCAAACTAATAAATAAAACAAATACAAATTAATTCAACAATGAGACACACATATTTTATTACAGCTTTTTAGTTGCGATGATCCTATTTTGAATATAATTTCTATTGGTTTAAACCCCGCTCTCTCAATCCCAGTGTATGTTTGTTTAGGAATTTACCTTTGTTTATACTTAACGGCTGTTGGCTTTCTTGTCAGCTGATCTGAACGATTATATCCGATTTGACACAATGTTATCCACAAAAGCTATTTTACTAGAGGACTGGTTCAAGCAAGTTCAAGGTATATCGAACTAAATTTTGGAAAATAATTTTTGTAAAAGAGGTAATATAGTGAGCTGTTACAAACTGAAAAGAAGGTTTAAATGAGACAGTTTAATGTATTACAATGCATTTTAAAATCTAGGTCAGTCTCATACTCCATGCCCTGACAGTGAAAAAATGAGCTTTTAGGAAAAACATTAAATAGCACACTAAAATAAATATAAAATGACACGTGTAAGTTGTAATGGAAAGGGTTTACTTACAAGTTCCAAAGATTTGATCAGTTTATCATCAATCAGTTACTTCGAAATTTATCATAAAATGTTTATATTGCAATAGCTATGATCAACGAGTAAGTAATCTATTTTTAGGAACAGCAGTATATTCTATAGCAGTATATATTATTCCTAGTATATATATATAAATATATATATACTAGGAAAACCGTTGTGCAGGGACGGGTGATTTGTCCTACAACTGCCAGGTACCCAATAAAACGTTGGTATACTTTATAGAGTCCGTAGGGTCGCAGATCCGTGGCAGTTAACCGATTAAATAATTTATCTGCCACATCTGGATTTAAATCCGGAACTTTTAACCCAGCATCTCTACTCTACTCTCTGAGCTACCACGCTCCCTATTTTATATAAAATAAAACCAAATGTATATTTAAAAAAAATAAATATATTTCATTATTATAGATTTTTTTAAAATATCAAGAACATCATTATAGATCACGTGATGTGATGTGAAATTAAATGCCCAAAGTTTACATGATGACACTAAAATTATTACTTCCGAATAACTTGTTAGATACCTTATAATGATAGAGTACCGTTAAGAATAGAACGTTAATAAGCTCTGTTAATAAACCGACTGGTAAACATCCCAGAGGTTGACCGAGCTGTAAGTGGGTGGATTGCATTAGGAGTAATCTAACGGATTTTCGTTTGGATAGCAGTCCGTGGAAGTTTGTTAGCAGAAATTGGTATCTTCAGCTTTCTATTATTGTATCTTTCAGCCTGATTATTATTATTTTTATTTTCAATATTTAATATAATATTAAGAATATTCATCGCAACCCTTACGAAACCATCTAAGACATTAGACCTGCTTCGTGGAGCGTATATTGTGGAATATGTGGGTGCGAATCTTCAGATTAGGTAATACCCATGTCGACACATCCTCTGCTCCACGTTACCTTTCGGTGAATAAATGCGGTTAGGCTTGAACACGGCCTAAACATAACAGGGATAATTGACCTAATAAATTAGTTAACCTAATTCAATATTGCTTAATAGTGTTTCTTATTAGCGTGTACTACATCTAAATACATCATAATTGTAAAAGGTCTGAGCTGTATATGTGAAATACATACATATTAGTATTATTTACATTGTTATTTAAATATTCTTATTACCCGGCAGTTATCAGCATTTTAACATCTTAATAAAAACTGCATTAAGCGACAACTCATCTACTGGAATGAATATAGAAGAAAGATGGGCACGCCTTAAAGATGCTCTTAAAGGTGTAGCAGGGGACATTCTTGGCGCAGCACCGAAAAGACAAAGTAATGACTGGTTTGATGAAGACTGCATAAAACCCATAGAGGAAAGAAACAGTGCCAGACAGAAAATGATCCAACGAAGGACCCGAACTACGGCGGAACATTATAGAACCAAAAGAAGGGAAGCAAAAGCAGTATGTAAACATAAGAAAAGGCAGCAGGAAACAAAGAAGCTAGATAAGCTTCAAGAAGACTTTGCAGCCAAACAGACCAGGAAGTTCTATAAAAGCACAAGAGAATTCCGAAATGGATATATACCAAGGCTGGAATTCGTTAAAGATAGAGAGGGGAACTTGATTGGAGATAGAAGATCTGTTCTGGAAAGATGGAAGCACTTCTTCATAGAATTATTAAATCCGAATAAAGAAGGATCAACTTAGAATAAATCAGCATTATTGGAAAATGGAAGAGACTCGTCAAACGTGGATGAAGAAGAAATGCCACCGGATAGGGAAGAAATAGTGGAAATAATTGGAGCACTCCATAACAACAGAGCACCTGGAATAGACGGTATCCCGAATGAGGTCCTGAAGTGTGGGTGTGAGGCGGTGGTGAACGAAATATATAACCTCGTATTTGAAGTATGGATGGAGATGAGGATGCCACAGGACTGGAATATGGCAGTGTTGTGCCCAATACATAAGAAGGGAGACAGATTAAACTGCCAAAACTATAGAGGTATCGCTGCCCACTGTCTACAAGGTACTTTCAGTTGCAATAAATAGGAGAATTATGGCATGGGCTGAAAGAAATATTGATGAATACCAAAGTGGCTTCCGGCTAACTCGAAGCACAACGGATCATATCTTCTCCATACGGCAGATGCTAGAGAAAGCATATGAGTACAATGTTGACCTCCACCACCTCTTCATAGATTTCTGCCAGGCCTACGATATTCTTGACAGAAATGAACTGCTCAAAGTAATGAAAACTCTAGGGGTCCCAGAAAAGCTAGTCGGATTGAGTGTGATGACCTTGGAAAACACCAGATGTAGGGTAAAGATTCAAAATATGATATCAGAAGATTTTGAGGTGGAGAATGGTCTGCGCCAGGGAGATCCCCTCTCACCTGTATTATTTAACATAGCACTCGAACAAGCTGCGAGATCAATCAGGAATTTGAAGAAACTGGGAAAAAAATGGGTCTGGTGATAAATAAGGAAAAAACCCAATATATGATTTCCACAAAAAATGATGGGCAGGAAGAGCTGAGTCATTTGCAACTGCTCCACCACACATTTAGCAAAGTGGACAGCTTCAAATATCTGGGGGCTTTAGTGACACGAAAGAATGACATCACTGCAGAAATTAAAGCAAGAATTTCAGCAGGGAACAGATGTATCTTTGCACTGCGAAAAGCATTAAGATTTCGAAACTTGTCACGGAGGGCAAAATTATTGATTTATAAAACAATCCTAAGACCGATTGATACATACGCTAGTGAAACTTGGGTCCTGACACAGGAATGCGAAAAGATGCTGCAGATCTGGGAGAGGAAGGTGCTTCGGCAGATATTTGGGCCAGTATGTAATGAAGGCCAATGGAGGTCTAGAAATAATAGAGAACTTCAGGACCTATACAATGCACCAGACCTAGTCACCTTTATTAAATCTATACGTATAAGATGGCTTGGGCACTTAGAAAGAATGGGAGAAGATAGGTACCCAAAGAAGCTATTATATGGCAAAGCAGGAGGCAAAAGAAGAAGAGGAAGGCCCAGGCTGCGATGGCTAGATGATGTAGAGAACGATCTGCAGAGGATGGGGATCAGACAGTGGAGAGGTCGAGCTGCTGACAGGGAGTACTGGAGAGGCGTTGTTTAGGAGGCCAGGGCCCTGCAAGGGTTGTAGAGCCATGGGAAGAAGAAGAAGAATAAAAACTGCAACCACTATATCCCATGAAAGGTCTTGGGTTCAGTATATGTAGAGACTTTAGTGTTTCTAGGTTAACGGTTGTACAGGGAGAGTGATTTATCCTCGTTACACTCTCAAACACCAGGTACCCAATTAAGATTACACACTTTATCCAGGTTGTGTGAGCTCCAAAAGGTTCTATAGGTTCCATAGCGTCCATCTGTGGCAGATAACAGATTAAATAATTTATCATCTACATTAAGATTTATACCCGGAACCTTTAGCAACTTAACACTGAGCTTTCCAGCTTACTTTTTGACATATTTAAGTATTGGTAAACTGGATTGGGAAAGCATATATATACTGGCCTCAACCGAATATTTAATACATCAATTGCTAATATTAAGTTTTACGTATTTACTTATGATACTTATTTTAATGACATTGCTTCCAATCATGGCTAGATAGTTTGATAAAATGTTAATTCGAAGGTGTTGGAGAATCCAATTAATAAAATTGTTTCCCGAGATAAGGAGTGATAAGAATCCCGTTCAATTAGTCAACTACTTTAGGGTCAGTAATCTTATCTCAAGGGTCCCAATAACAAGAGTGTTTGAATGGGACCAGAAGGAGATCATCTAGGGCGCAACCTTTCCTTACTTAATTAATGTTCTACGTATGTTTACCTATAATTCAATGTTTATTAACTATTATACTGGCGAAATAATGACTGTTTCGCTTTCCTATTTTAATTTTAGAGAGTTCAGGAATTTTTTTTTCCACTTATGTCTTAACGGGTTAGTTATGTCTTTTGAGTTTTTGCTATTCTATACTGGCCTTGTGTGGAATTGCCGTATGTCCACTGGTTTATTGATAATTTTCTTTTCTCATTTACTTCACTTCATTTTTTATAAGGTGTCTAGTCTTTAAAAGATTGATTTGTGTGCTTTCTATTTTTTTTTGTATCAGTTATTTTTATTTAACCTTTCAAAGCTCTTGTTCTACAACCTTTTTTTGATTTAGTAGTTTCAGTTGGTTCTTGAATGAGTTTGAATTCTCTGGTTAGTGACTCGGTCCATTTTGAGGTAAGAAGTGCGTTATTTATTTTTTCCTTTGCTATTTTTCTATTTCTGCCCCGAAGATACATGGATAGGCAAAATACTGACAGCTATATTTTCATCCTGCATTTATTTTAGATACATTAAGCTTTTTGTATAGATTTTTGCCCCTTATGTACTACATTAATTTAACATTACTTATTTATTTATTTTATGTGTATGTTAGTGAGTAATATGCTATTGTAGTTACCGATATTCTATATCAGAGGATTATTTGAAATAACGGTTTTGTAAAAATGTAATGTTTTGTGGGAACATTAAGTGTAAGAGGCTTGGTTAAAATAATTTACATATTCCTTTGTATTATTATTAATTAATAAATTAATATTTCTCAGAGTGAATTGGTATTAACTACGAAAATAATATTTTTTTGTTATGAAGCTCTTCCCTGAGAAGGGACGCCTTACTATCCCCGGAACATTCTAGGTCAACCCCATGACCTTACGCCGCACCTAGAATTCTCAGGCCATTATCAGTTAATGTCCGGTAAGGCGTTAATCTTAGAGGATTCTCAAGCCTGTAAAGTCCCCTAGGTCATGGATGAACTTCTCTTTTTATATTTTTTAATTTTATGTTATCCTTGTTTTTAATCCTCCTTATGTTTCCGAGTTAATAAGTTAATAGATTGATATTCTAGCTTAAATTTATAATCTATGTTCTACCTCAATTCTTACTGCAGCCAATGAAAATTCTCGACATAACGCCAGGTTTCGTTAATTCAATTCGTAACTCCTCCTAGATTCTGACTCTTAAGGAAACAATACAAACCCTAAAGAATTCTTCGAGCATACTTACGCAATTCGATACGTGAGGTCATGATGCTCTCTTCACAGTAAAAATATTCGTAACCTCGACAATGTTATTTTCTTTGGATAGGCGTGGCATTCAAATCAGCCTTTACATTCCATCCTGTAATAATTATTTTCCTTTGTCCTTTGGTAATATTTAGTTAATTTTTTTTTTCATGTGTTTATATACTGGGATATATTGAAGAGTGTTTCGAGGTTCTTGGGGTGTTGGGAGTTTATCACCTTGACATTTCCACACTAACTTTCACAGATATTTCAGACAATGAACCGGTCGAAGAACTGTACTTAAACTACAGTATTATATAATTTACACAATCAAATAATTATAATTTATTTATAACTTAAAAATTATCGAAATTAAAATTTAGGAATATTGTCATAGGTATCTAAAGACAATATTTATTAAAATAAATATTGTACGTACAGTGTATTTATTATATATGCTAATATATATTATTATGAGGTTGAGGATAATCTGTCCAATATCTGCATTCTAATAATTTTATATCAATTTTTTTCTTTTCTTTTCTTTTTTCCCTTAGTATAGTCTATATTTTCCTATAGAGAAAGTATTGGTAAAAAAAAGTTGTGAACTAAGAATTTTAATTGAAGTATACTGGAAACGAAAACCACCAAAAAAATCCTAGTTCATGGACAACATATTTTAATTTTAAATATATTTCATGATACCGTTGATAATAATAAAAAAGATCAACTTGATATATTTATTATTTGAAGAAATATATATTTGTATCCTCTACATACAAAATTATGTCTTCTTTGAATAAAATAAAGAGAGAAGATCTGGAAGTTTTATCCAAAATGGGCAATAATGGATTGTATTTCATTCCAAGATTCCAAGATGGCATTCCCTGAATGTCATCAGTTTTTGTTAAGAAAGCAATAGTCAACACGATACCATGATCATAGAATATACAACTGAATGATACTTGTGCCAAACAGAAAAAGTAAAAAAAAATCATTACTTTTACACTAATAATTCAGATAATTATTACTAATATTTGACGAGAACTATTGGTGTCCGATTGATATTTTATTGATAATTTACAGTGGAAGAAATTGGATAACATGACATGATTACAGTATTTAAATAACAAAATAAATAGTGAAGAATAAGATTGTCAGGATGGCGAACAATAAATGGATCTGAAAGCAATCAACATAAGTAAGAAAGTAAAATAATGTTTGTATGAATTAATAATCATTAGGAAATTCATTTCTTTGTTCATGCTCCCTATCAATAGCGTCAACAAATAAAAAACCTATACCACTACAACCCATGAAGGGTCTTATTTTCTGCACTGAGACTGCACTGTACCTAAGACAACGTAAGAAGACGTCCCACAGAATCCTTTGTGATGACAAAGAAATGAGAGAAATGGGTTGGGCAAAAACCTACTTCCAAAAGTGTGACACGGGTATCCGACTCAATCAAATAACGGATCTTCTGCAGCTTCCTCCAAGGATATTTTTTAATGTTTAAAAAAATTAATTTAATTTTTAATGTATTTTTATAGTTTTTCATAATACTTGAACTAAACGTGGTATCAAACGTGGTACAATATAGTTATTTATTGAAAACAATATTACAAAGCCTTCTTTTCTTTCAAATGTAGCTATCTAAACAATAATGTTTACATATATTTTTATTATTAATCTAAATTTTTATTATCATTCACTATTTTTGGTTTGAAATTGATACTGCATGTGCGCAGGAAAAGATAAGTATAAATTTAAAAAGGATAGCTCAGTTAATGCTTAAAATAAAAAAATGCGTACCTCTACAACCTACAGAGAGTCTTGGGTTCATTACGAAGTAGAGACTGTACTATTTTTTTGACAACGGGTGTGCAGGGAGGTAATTTGTCCTAGATCGAGCTCACCCGCCAGATTTCCCCCATATTTCGGGTACCCACTCTATAGAGGCTGGGTGAGCCCCTGGAGGGTTCTAAATCCCATAGGATCCTTAATACTTAAAATATCTACTATTAAAATTCATTTATTGTTCCGTTCTTTTGTGTATTTGTATTTTACTTATATGTGTTTATAAGACTCCTGACCAAAACAAAAAAATAAAAAATAAATGATTAGCAAGCACTTGGAGCACATGAAAGAAATCACAGGAAGAGAAAAGAAATAAAGAACAGTTGAAACAAATGTAGTCCATTGTGGCTCAGTCATAAGAAAAATACGATCAGAAATTTTAAACATTACCTTAACTAGTAACTAACTAGTAAGCCTTTCTCTGCCTTAATCAGATTTTTTTTACATTAAGATTACCTTAAAAAAATTAAAATCCTCAGTCTTTGGCCCCACTAAGTATATGGATGCAGATGGACCGTCCCCTCCTGAACCTACTGTCACAGCATTTATTTAATTATTATTAACTATTAGAAGCATGGACTCAAGCGCTGGTATTCGTGAATATATATTTATTTTCAGGCCTAGGCATTATTGTTCTCTTTTTTAAATTACCGACAGAACTAATAAAATAATATATCTTTTATTTCTGTCTATAATTTAGTAAATATTCGTTTGATTCTGTCTTTGACATGAAACGCCGTTGCCAGTTACACCTGCGTATCGCTTCAGTACCTTAGGAAGCCATAGGACAGATGTTACTCACCTGTAAGCGGATATCCTTATGTTCAGGTGTAGACGCAGAAGCCGACAGGTGCTCGGACGAACGGATGCACACCTCCTCACAATCAAGACACCGGTACACTGACTAAGAAGGCGTTCCAGCAGCGCCACCTCACAGCGAAGTAGCGAACCAAGAACAGGTTCCAGACTCCCTCCTCCGAAATGGTCATTCAGTTCCTCCAGATTTTCATTATGCAATCACCATTCTGTCCTGATGCCGTATATGTCAATAAATCCGCAGTCTGCCTTTCTCTTTTTATTGCTATTTCCGCTACTTACATGGTTTTTCATAAGTAGGTTATTAGTCCGTAATTCTTAAAACGTTTCAAATTACACTTCTTACCTACATATCTTTAAGATCATTCCTTTTGTTTTCCTATTATCATCAAGAAATGATAAAATGAAATAACGGGTATAACAACCTACTATGCCCAAGATCGTGAATTAGCAGTCCGGCAGATGGCCCTAAGATTTTTTAAAAGGAAGTAAAAGATCCATAGTTATGCCAACCTGCGGAATGGGCGTAAAATGGGGGTCCTAAGCCTGAACGATATCGAGTTATGTTATGTGAACTCGCAATGTAGCAATAGCCGAACGACAACTCGGACATCGGATAATTGTACAATACATATTGTTTATAATAAATATGCTCTCATAAGAACTTATTTGAATTAGAAAAAAAAAAGATAAAATAAAAAGTTTGTCAACTAAAATCATGCATTTGTACTAAGACCCCTAGCTTAATTATACCTGGATAGGCCAATTTAATACCTCCACTATAGCATCGTCCGATTAGCCATTGTACCATCAAGTGGCCTTAAATGAATAAACATGCAAGTAACGGATATCATATCAATTCGACTGCTATTGAAATAATTATTATAAAGTATGTTGAAAGTGGTTTATGGCTCATATTAAAACATTGAAAATTAAGAGTAGATTCTAAATTAAAACTCTGACGCTAGGAACTTGTACGATTGGAAAGATACAGCGCCAAAGCATTTCCTGCCACACTGAAAGCAACCTGCCATGGAAGTGCAGTCATTACCAAGTTTGTAAATATAAACTAGATAGTTATACAACTTAAAATAAATATTAAATGGATTAGGCGATTTCCTAAAGTTTAACAGTTTCTCTATAAAATTTTTTTTTTATTACTTCCATTGTTGTCGAGAGAGTTCTCTTAGCATTGCGATCGTAAGGTGAAAGAAAAACGGATGTCACACAGTGTTTCAGTTATTTTTAAAGGAAAATCCTAAAACGTCTTGTTTTTTCTTTCAGTACTAAGTCCTAGTGTAAGTCATTTAGATTATATGTGGAGAGTCACATTGTTCACAAAGTTTCGGCATATCCAAATTAGGTTAACTGTATTTTCGTTCGCAGATCCTTCTAACCTAAAACTTTTTTGGGGTGAAATGTTTAATGAAAATAATAATAATAAAGGATACTTACGATAAAATAATTATGTGAATCCCTTTTAGGGATCGTTTTGAAAAAAAATATGTCAAATTAACTGGCTAATTTGGTGTATTTTAAAAGATCGAATAAACAAAATAAAATAAAATAATAGATAAAGAATCAATGGTCCAGATCTAAATAGATTCAGTCGGGCAGTTACTATCCTTTTTCTGTTACTTTCCTATTATTTTTATTTTCAATTAATATTTAATCATCTAAAGATTGGTTTAATTTAAAGGCCATTAAATTCATTTAATATTAAATAAGCATTTTTTATTAATTGTTTAAGTCAAAATTTTTAGTTAGAAATCATTTAATGTTTTGAGGAATGCTTTGAAGCTGCCGTGAAAAAGAGACTTTAACGATGGTGAAGGTCTGATGCTGCACAGGAGTAATCATACTATATTATAAAAATATTAATATATTACATTGACATAAATAAAAAAGAAATTCGTTTAATTATAACAATATTTATAGAATTAAATTAAATTCGTTTACAATATTATATTAGAAGCGATTAGATTTCTTCTACACAAGATAACCTAAATTTGGGAAGGGAGCAGTTCGAATTAAAACCCTGGTTTATGACTAATTAATTAAATACCAGTTTCAATAATTAAATTCAGTGCTTTAGTTAGAATTTTAAAGCTTTCATACTTTTCTTTCGTCAATCTGTATAATTATATTTATATTTTAACATTCGTAATGCAGATTAATTAATGATTATTATAGTATTGCTGTTTGGTTATGTTTTGAAGATTATCAACATTAACAGTTCTGCTAATTACGAGCGATATTTAAATCAAATTCTAAACTTATAGAAACAACTTATACATTTGAATTTATTTCACTATACCTTATCTCGTCGATATGCAAGCATAATATTTTTTTAAATAATTCTCTATAAGTGTCTATTGACTTTTTGTTGTAAACTCCTCAATTCTTCACTTAACAACAATCTAGCCAGTGAAAGTATATTTACTCCTTACGTCCACCGAGCTCCTCAAAACCGTAGTGATTTTCGTTTTTTTTGTGGTTTTTTACACATTCATTCTCTTTGCCACTGTTTGGGAAAGAGAAGGTACTTTCGTTACTTTGCTGTTGTTAGGTTTATCTATTCTTCACTGCTTTCTACCAATCTGCTTTCATAATTTTTTTTCTTGCAAAAAAAAACTTTACTACATGACTCAGCTGTTTTTATGGTATAACCTCCAGGTTTTCTAAATATTTGTAATAAATAAAAGTCATTTATTTACTTATTCCAGAACCTCAAAAACTAAAAATAAGTTTCATAAAGAATATATATTTAATTTTTTTTGTTCTAGTTCCTTATTTAACCTATGTTAAAAATGGACGGGGTGCAGTGCCAACTTTTTAGCCTATTTTTTATACTATCATCGTGGCAGTAAACAAAAAAAAAAAAGAACAACAGAACGATAATGATTAATTATTGAATTCCTTATTTATGTTTTTCATAGTAAATCAAAATGGTTCCTACTCTCCTCTCTATTCCCAGTCTGCTGGTGTTCCTCAAGGTAGCATCCTCTGCCCTATCCTCTACACAGTATATACAGCTGACATCCCAACCCATTATAACACCTTCATCTCCACCTATGCTGATGACACATGTGTGTTATCAGTTAATAACAACCCATATATTGCATCCCAATCCCTTCAATCACATTTATCAAGCCTCGAAGAATGGTGTCGAAATGGGGGGAATTAAAATCAATTCCGAAAAGTCCTATCAAATTACCTTTACCCTTCGCCTAAAACCCATGACTTCCTGTCCTACTGTATCCTTTAATAGTACTCCACTTATCCCTGTTGAACAGATCCGGTACCTAGGACTCAACTTAGACAAACGTCTTACTTGGAACCCTCACACAAGACTAAAAACACAAGAAACAGCTAGACGCTTCCGACTACTTCAACACATACTAGACAAACGCTCAAAGCTTCAGATCAATTACAAAAGATTTATTTATGTTACTGTTATAAGACCTATATGGACTTACAGAATTGTACTATGGGGCTCCACCAAACCATCAAATTCCTCTCGTATTCAATCCTTGCAATCCAAAATTCTTCGCAAAATCCTAAACGCTCCTTATTTTGTCACTAATAAAACCATCCATAATGACCTGAACGTTCCATATGTTACCGATTTAGCCCATTCCAGAATAAACCTATCATTCCATAATAAACTCCAGGCCCATCCAAACCCACTAGTTTCCATCCTTGGATCCAATTCCATCCCGGACAATCCTCCTAGGCGTCTGAAGAGAAGATGGCCTCGGGACCTTCTATAATAGAAATGTAATTAGATTGCTGCTAATGGGTATTGCCTCTACACGTCCTTTCATGTATTTATTTATTCATACCGCCCTTGTACTAGATGTATATATTACAGTTGTACAATTCAATAAAATAATTTTTATTTAAAATGTTTTTCATTATTTTAAAGGTATAACGCATTATCTGTTATAGCTTTTAATTTAAAAATCTGTTGGAGGTAGAAAAACGTTTATCATAAACGAACTGCAAACAACTTTTAGAATATTTATTTAAACAATGATAAACTGTATACAAACTGCAGCAAATACAAAAGAAAATTATAGTGCAAAATAACAAAATCATCTTAGTTTTACTTGTGTAACTATAAAATCTTAGTTTAATTGAATGCAATTCATCCTTCGAACAATGTCCAATTAAAGTTGTACTAAAGATGGAGTGTAAGTCTTTCAATTGAACTGAAACAGAAAGTTATTCGGAAGAAAGTGAACTCCACTATTGTGGTACCACGTGAACAAAAAAGATTAATTACTATTAAGATCATGCAATTTTTTTCTTCCAGGCTTAGAAAAGTGAAAGGAAATTTCGCATTATTTTGTATTAAGTTGAATTTCTATGTCATAATTTTACCTATTTATTATTTGAACCTTAAGGTAGTATGCTTGGCTCAATCCTTTATCCCAACTCATCCTCATACTATCCTTACCACGTATGCTGATGATACATGTGTATTATCAGTCAACACCGATCTAGTTATTGCATCCCAAAGCCTCCAATCCCATATCACTGATCTTGAAGAATGGTGTCAACACTAGGGTTGCATCTCGACAAACGATTAACCTGGAATCCTCATACTAGACTGAAAAGACAAGAAACCGCTCGACGTTTCAGGCTACTTCAACACTTACTAGACAAACGCTCTAAGCTCTCAATTAACTACAAAAGACTCATTTACATGACCATCATACGACCTATTTGGACTTACGGAGTAGAGCTTTGGGGCTCCACTAAGCCATCGAATTCCTCTCGTATCCAATCCCTACAATCCAAAATCCTTCGTAAAATCCTTAACGCTCCTTATTTTGTTAAGAGAATAAAGTCATCCATATCGACCTTAATGTCCCATTTGTGGCTGATTTGGCCCGAACCCGATATCTATCCTTTCATAACAAACTTCATTCCCACTCAAAACCTCTAGTTTCAAACCTAGCTTCCTCTTCAATTCCCGATAATCCTCCTAAGTGTCTGAAAAGAAGATGGCCACGTGACCTTCTTAGTTGAACTAGTGATTCGAGTAGTACCAGTGGGTAGTTTCTCTACTTGCCATTAACTCATGTCATTATGTATCACATAGCCTATTTACTTGATGTACTATTGTAATACAGTTGTAAATATCAATAAATACATTATTTTTTAATTATTTCAAAAGTTGTGGCGGTCATCAAAAGATTTAAGTAGCTTCTCATTATTATTAATATTGAGTCTAAAAATGTTGTTAATCGAGCTGTATAAAAAAATCCTATTATATTAGATCATTCATTGAAAAAGGTTGTAATTATTTATTTTTAACTTTAAAACAATAAATACTTTACTAGAAAAATTAAGGAGTAGAATTAATAAGAATTCAAATACTCTCCGAACACCAATAAATTTAAGGTGAATGCTACAAATGGACAAAAGACACAGAAATGTCTAAATCTTGTGAGTTATAAGAAATTAAACACCGATACCGATTTTATGTAGTTTTAATCCGTGATTCATCCTAAGGTGAATCCGAACGTGATTCAGAAGGGAAAGATGTTTAATTTTTGTGGCACCATTTTGGATCATAACTAATCATTTAATTTCTATTAAAGCATTCTTTATATAATAATTGTCAAACGTGAAATATTAGTTTTTTTGGTTTGGTTTTTCTGAACCTCCTTTATTTTCATTAAATTACAATTACAACACATTAGAACAATGCAATATGTACATGCAAAAGTCGTCAGCATTCTATTACCCTAAGGTATGTCGAAAAATTACATTACCTGAGTCCACTGAAGGAGGTTTCTGGAAAATTTAATTAATTACTTAATTAAAATAATTAATGCTTAATTTATAATATTTCACCCTCTACGTAAAATATTAGAAATTAAGCACTGGTAGATGTATACCCCTGAACAACTTATGGGAACGGGAAAGTGGCAATAATGCAATTTCCAACATTCGGTATAATTGATAGTTCCAACCTTTACTTTCCTAGCGCAGTGAGCGGGGTAGCTCGGCATGTTGAGGGTTGAACTGCTATGGTGAATGTTCCGGGTTCAAATCCGGTTTTGGCAGAAGATTTTATCAGTCAACAGCCAATTGACAGAATTGGAGATAAACCTATCGGTTGAACGTGATCTCGGATAAATCACTTCCCCCTTATTTGCTGTATAGCCTCTGCCATATACTAAATCCAACATTCTTCATGGGTAGTCGTGGTACAGTATATTGGTTTTACTTACCAGCACACTCAACGGCGCAGTCGTCTGAGCTTTCTCTGTAGAGCACGATCCCTCCAACTTAAAGCTAATCCACTGTTAAGTGTGTGTAGGCAGAGCACTTAACTTGATACCTCTGGAGGCAGATTACTGCTGGAGCTTCCAAACGGCCTGGATATAAATTTCAAGTAATAGCCCGCCATTGTGAGCCGAGACACCATCTGCCGCGCCCTGCCTCCATAAATCGGGAATCAGATTTTGGGTCTGTCTGCTCGTCCTAGTGAGTCTGGTTGGAGGTGCTTTGTTCGCTGGTGGCAGATGAACAAATAGTTTTTTATTGCTGTCGGGGTTGATCGTTCTCTTTGTGATTAGCACCTTATGCTAAGAGTGTCAATGGGTTTGTTCCAAAGTGACCAGTTTGTAAATATAGGCTTATAGTTTATAATAATAATAATAATAATTATAATAAACTTAACATTTACATCATTCTTATAGTATAGGTGTTTACCACTCATTTCCCCCAGTTTCTATTCTATTCTTATCTTACCATTTTAGAATATTTTATAAATATATTGTTTATTTGTTACATAAATATCGTATAAATTATTAATAATTTTAATTGTTTACTCAGTTTTCGAACTTTGTTGATTGGCTGCCCAAACAATGATCTCAGGGATTGTTAAGATCCTTTGATTGGAATATTATGTAAATAATAAAATGCAATGCCACCCTGAGATCGTTGCCACAGAGGTAAATAAATGCAGTATCATTAATGACTGTAAAACATATCCCTCTTTTTTCCAAAGGTTGATATGGTTGACTGACTGGGAGTTGTTTACTAAATAAAGATCCTTTTTCATCTCATTAAATAACATTGCATTTATTATGTGCTGATCATAGTTAAAAATTAAGTTATATATCTACTTACAAAAAGAAAAGGCAGCCCTTTCGTTATATGTAACTGCCTACATCTGGAGTATTTGCAGTTCTGCCTACAACAAACGCTGTCCTGTATCTTAAGGTATCCTTTATCTTCAGGTACAGATCCTAAGGGACACATAAGCTACCTTTTCAGGGACCCTTAACCTATATATTTATGTTAAACCTATAATATCTAACGTTTCAAATAATTTCACATATAACATATTGCTAAATGGTATCCATTTCTTTCAGCAAACTTCTCTTTTGTCTCATCCGCAAAATTTCACTTTTCGATTTCAATCACTATTTCAAAAAGAATAGAAGTGTGGTGCTCGATGAAAAAATACTATTATAATTCAATACTAATTCTAGTAGTCCTAATTGAACAAGAAGAAGTTCTAATCCAGTCTTTCATGAACATTGGCTTTCATCGATTTCAACATAGGTAATAAAGTTTTAGGACACTTGGTTTGCGCATTTCAGTATATTTCCCATATGTACCTGATTTGTCAGATAAATACGAAAGTTTAATAACGAAATTTTTTTGATAGTTTATTAATAATCAACTAAATAACCCAAGTACACTCGTGAATGCCCAAAAACTTATAGTGTCTTTTCCCATTTCGCTTCCAATGCCGTTGAAAACATTTATAAATTATTGCGATTGCCTGGACGCCTAGTTCTCCTTTAATCGACTATTTTCGATTTTTCTATGTTTTCTGTAAATATTTTAACTAGCTATGGCTTTGTTAAGTATTTTTGTTAATATTTTAAAGTTTTTTATTATCTTTTATGACGATTCTTTCACAATTTTGATATTTGACAAAAAAAACAAAAACAGTATTACCATTTCTCTTTTTAGCTACTAAGTAGTGACCCATCATGACTACTCTTAGTAATTACGTTGTTTTTTTATTCTTCTTAAGTATACCAACACACTTTCATACAGCAGCAGCCAATTTCGTGATTAAGACGTAGAAAAGAAAAGGATGGAATGATTGTACACAGCCATTAGTTAGACATCCGAGAAGACCTAATCGTAGTTTGATGATAGGAGGGCCTGGAGTTGCTAATCACCGCAGCGAATGAGGCCCCGTGTGATATTGGTCACTAGGCCAATTGCCAGTGCTGCTGTATCTTCCCAATCCACGGAAGCCTTTCTCTATTCTCCATCCTACTATTTTCCTGTTAAACGCTCTTCAGTGCTTTCCTGTAGGTTCAAATATATATATTTGATAGTCAGCTTATCAAATTCTAAAATACTTATGAATTTCATGAAATCGGTAGGAAATTTATTAAATGGGTTGGATAAGGCTGTTAGAAAGACCTTGATCACAACTCTTAGTACAACTCTTTTGTAAGCAAGCTATTGTGCCTAGTATTTATTTGATTAATCCTTTCATTTCTTTTAATTTGAATTTATGGAGGCACTAACACTTTTAAAACGCACGTGCAATGCTGGAAGAAACCATCGTGATTTGCGAACTTTAATGACAATACTGGAAAAAAGGTCTAAGGGCAAACAAATATAACGAAGAAATTCGTGCCATAGATTGAAAGTCAGTTATCCATCAAAATACTGCCGCAGTTTTGTTCAGGGGTTTCAACAATGGGAAAATGCCCATTGCAGATGAACTCAAATCAGATGCTCTATCACTAGTACACTAAGTCATTTTGCTGCACGGCAATACTCCTGCACATAATTTGACAAAAAGAAAAAAATATCGGAACTAGAAGCGTAAACGCTTTCATCTCGCGAAAGACTTAGCTCCATAAGATTATGGAATGTTTAGATCGACCGCTCATTGTTTAAAAAGGTCGAATCTTCGATAGTTACAAGGGCGTAAAGATTGGATCTAAGGAGTTCGTTCCATTAAAACTGTCATCAAATCACTAGCGGAATAATAATGTTTAATATATTCATTTGAAAAGAAAAGATATGTCCAGGACCGGGACTCGAACCCGGGTCTTCCAGATAACTAGTCTGGGACTCTACCATTTGAGCTATCCTGGGCCCTAATGAAGCACGCTTCTCGGCCATGGTCATATCTTTTCTTTTTTCTGATCCTAAGTCCCCGCGTTCTTGCATTTTGCGAAGTATACGAGAGGAAGAATGTTCTTTGAACATTATTTAATTTGGATCTAGTTGGCTTACGTCATTATAATTATTATAATTAATTTTATTTTAGTTGTTACTAATTTTTAAATATATTCATTTGAAAAGAACTAATGTTTAATATTTGGAGTAATATTCAATAATGTTTAAAATATGTAAAACATAATAAAGCTATACTCATGCACAAGGACTTTTGTGACAGCATAAAATTCTGAATTTTTGCCATTCAATAATATAGGATTAATGAATTTAGATCTTTGCTTTTCACTTACAAAAAATTTCTTTTAATGGATGGAATTAGTTGGGGATGCAGTCATAAATAACACCAAATAAGTGAAACTTGTTTTTTATAAGTGCCGACGTTTCGACCTAAGTTGTAGGTCATCTTCAGGGCAAATGGAAGGAGAGTCGGCTATGTGAACCGTATAACTATCAATTTGCTCTGCATTTGCTCTGAAGATGACCTACAACGAAATATGGGTGTTTAATGGTAGACCGCTGTGTACCTGTGACGGATATCCCTGGTTCAAAACCGGCTGAGGCAAATTTTATTTAATCAGTTAACAGCCAGGGATGGACACTTTATGATCCGGGACCCTCTCGGGGCACACATAGCCTCTATAAAGTGAAAAAGGGGATAAACCTTGCGGTTGAGCGTAATCTAGAACATATCATCTCCTTGTACATCCGTTGTCCAAGAAACAGTACATTCTCTACCCCACACTCTTCCTTCATGAGTTGTAGTGGTAAAGGAAAAAAAACAAATACCCATTTTACACAACAGTTTATTTTATGTAACGTTAATTAAATGTTTCAGTTTAAGGTGAACCACTACTAATTCTTATTTACTCGCATTAACCAAGTTTCACCTTACCTCCTTCCGTTAGTTCGCTGACACCATCGTCTGTAACTGGAACGACCGCCGAATGCGGTTTGGTCTGTCGAGAGCCGCGCAATTGCGGCGTTAACTGTTAGTATAAAAAGTGACCGCACCTTGCTCTTAATGATCTAAATATTACGACAAATGGGTCTCGCTGGGTTTACACTTTCTTGACGTTTCATAACGTTCATTGATCCGATGTATTTTTTTTTTTTTTGCAATGACTTATGAAGACATCGTCATCTTTGTAGTAACTTAAGAATATCGATGTGTCTCATATGACCTGATATAAGAGTTATTTTTAAAAAGAATGCCACTTTCACTGTCCCTCACATATTTCTCTGTTAATAGTGCTTATTTATAAAAAAAACACACTTGCTGAATAAACTATATATCTGAGGCCTAAATATCATATGCTCAGATAGCTCCAAGCGGATTGTTGAGGAAAGCTGATGTCGTAGTTGTGTCCTATTAGTTACTGTCTCACAGCTATTTCCTGTTTTTAAAACAGTGGCCTAGTGCTGAATAACTTTCTTTTAAACTTTATCCGTCATCATTTCTCTTTTGGAATGTATAGAGCTACGTTATATTTGAAAGGGGCTATCCTACTTAATGGTTATGGATATTATTCATAGAAAAAACATTTGTCCGCAGATTTGTCTAACTAGTTACACCACATTAGTTATTGATACCCTGGCAGCACTGATTCAATGAAATACCAGGAAAGTGCTAGGCCCTATCAAGTTAGTGTAACGTTCCCCCTCCATAATTATTAAGTTAATAAATGCCATCCCTTGTGTCCTTAGACTATTCTTTAATAATATATTTTTAATCTCTTTAACATTGTTACCATACAATATTTCATTATCCTTAAAACTAATCAAGTTATCGTTTGCATGGTCATAAGCTTTTGTTGTGTTTTACTTAGGTAATCGACGGTCCTAATCAGAATGATTGAGGGCAACAAGAGATTTCAACAAGCTATTGCCAACCTCCTTTAGGGAGACGACATAAATAGAAGCTTTACAAATAGTCCTAAAATATATCTCTGTGGATATTTAAAAACAGCATTTTAAATCCTTGTCTTAATGTCAATATTAATTTGACATTTATAATGAGAATGATCTTTGCCCTTTCTTCGTAGGTTTAGTTAGTTCAAAGATGCGGTAGTATTGCTTTAGTCTTTGCATCCATATGCTGTCCTTACTTGCACGAACAATAATGTACATACATAAACTATACATTTCCAAAGGTGCACGTGGTTGATTGACTAGGACTTTTAAAAAAGGATAGAATTAGTTGGGGTGCAGTCATAAATAACACCAAATAAGTAAAACTTATTTATTATTAGTGCCGACGTTTCGACCTAAGTTGTAGGCCATCTTCGGGGCTGTGAGAGAAAAACAAAAATAACTATAAAAACTTTTATTTTTTACTAATTGTTAATATTTTTATTATTATTCTCTTCAAAACAAAAATAACTGCCTATAACATATAGAAAAGTAAAGAAAATTAGCGATTTATATATTATTAAGGATATATATGAATAAAAAAAAAGATTGCAGAATAAGTGTACAGAAAGGTGATGATGCAAAGAAATACAAAGAGAAAGAAAAATGAGAAGGTGAACAGTAAGATAGAAAATGAAAAATAAAGAAAAAGATAGATCTTCCAGCCAACTATTTTCCTCTCATGAACATGAAGATCCTTTTACATCGATAAATAACATTATTATTAAATTGGCGCTACAGCCCGCAAGACAGTCCAAGCCTCCTCCAACAACATTCACCATGCTCTTCTATTGCTGGATGTTGTCATCCAGCTATTTACTCCAGAATTTCTTCGCATCATTTGATACCCAATCCTTTCATCTTAATCTTGTCCTACCGTCATTCGACGTCCATATAACTGTTTTGTCTTCACTATTCTTGGAGTGGCGCTTATGTGCAGTCTAGCGACATGAACTGCCCACCTAAGACGATTGAATTTTATTATTTGATGATCATCGTTACATATATCTATCTACTTACAAAATGCTCCTTACCATCATATGTGAGTGTCTACGTCTTGACGCTCTGCCGTGCTGCATACCACTTTGCCTTCACTTCTTTTCCAGGTTGAGACCCTGGGAGATACTTACCCTTCACAAGCTCATTCTAATATTCAAAGAATATTAATAATGTATAATTATATAGTTCAAATCGAGCATGCTGAGGCTCTTAAGCAAGCCCTTTAAGTACAAGTACTAAACACCCTCCTTGACATTAGCATAAACTCCGAAGGTCCCGGATCAAGACACCCCCCACAGTATTGTCCCGTCTCCATTATTATAATCCAGGAGTTAGCCCTGCCAATTCCCTAATAGCCTTGGCCATTGTCATTCATGAAGAGGCCATATTTCATTAGGACATTAGCTAAATGGGACCTGCAAGGAAACGTTCCATCATATCATGAACTGATTGAAGGGTGCTGAGGAAGAACTTTAGCTTATTTCATGACATAATAATTGAAAAGAAAAATACGTCATAGGCAAATAAATCCAATGAATCTTGTAAATTTATTTCATTGATTTGTACCATACCCAGAATAACCATATAATGAATAATCTTTAAAAAGATTTTATATATTTGTACTTATATAGTTTATAGTTCGGCCATTGCTTTCAGAATGTCGAGGTGAACAACAGACATCACAAAATTTTGCTTACACAATTGATAACTTTAGTGTAAGAAAGGACTTAGTACTCTTTTTTTATAATTAAATAACTAAATTCCCTTCCCTTTTCAACCTCTTCCAACAAATCGGTTAAGTACAAGGTAGAGTCTTTATTATTTCAAGGACAACAGTTATGCAGGAAGGTGTTTTTTCGAGATCACGCTCAACTGCCATGTTTTTACTCACAATTAAGGGTACTCTCTTCATAGAGATTGTGGTAAATCAATTGAATTGGTGAAATTTATTTATTTATTTTTGTTTGCAGACTTATCAGTTACCACAAAAATATTTTCCCTCAATGCTCCTGCTTTTTGGCCCCGAATAAGGAACACAGAGTGGGCTAGTATCTAAGGATTAATTAATTAGTTCTGCTCTATTTTGTATACGATCCCTTGAACAATATGTTTTTTCTTTCTTTCTCTGTCTACTATAGACCAGAGTTATTGACGATTACCTGCTATTATTTCTTATTTTTGAAAACTTTTCATTTGTTTGTACTTTTTTTTTAATATCAGGAAGAAAATGGTCCGAGTTTATGTCTAAAAATTCTCTATTATAGTTTAAATCTTTAAAATATTTCTGGACCTAAATAATGGTATATATTCTAGAATCAATTAACTTTTTGAAAACAATCAATTGAAAATATTTCTTTACAAATTACTCTTAAACGTTCTATTGGAGGAATTGTACATTGATTAGTAAACAATAAACCATTAAGGGCCTTGGATTCAGTTTCAAGGATGATGGTTGTGCTGGGAGGTGATTTGTGCGATCACGCTCTACTACCAGGTTTTCCCCCAATTAAGGGTACCCAATTTATAGAGCTTGGGTGAGCCCCAGGGTTGCAGTTCCCACAGGCTCCATCCATGGCTATTAATTAAATAATTTATGAACCCGGAACAGGGCTTATAGATTTGGAACATGGAAATTGAGGACCCTTTTTAGACCTGGAGCTATGCAAGAGTTGGTAGAACAATTGACCAGAATGAAAGTTGACCTCCCTGCAATTCAGAAGGTGCGTTGGACACCAGTCTCGGTGCACTCAAAAGAAAAGAAGCAACTATCTACTATAGTGGAAGTAAGGAAAAACATGAGTTCGGGGCAGCATTTCTTGTTGGTAAGAGATTACAATCAGCCGTAGTTGGTTTTCATCATGATTCAACGCATCAAGTGGCTGGGCCACTTATATAGGATGGACGAAGAAAGAACAGCTAAAAAGCTGTATAAAGGAAATCCGGATGGAGTAAGACCTCGAGGAAGGCCCAAAGCTAGATGGAAGGATGCCGTCAGTGAAGATCTGAGGCTGAGCAAGGTCTCCATCACTCGAGTATGCGATCGGGACGATTGGGGTAGAGCGGTTGAGCAGGCTAAGGACTTCTTTATGAGTCTGTAGCGCCAATAATGTAATGAACCCGGAACCTTTATTATATTTGTATACTGGGTCAAAATATATTTAGACTTTTTATTTATTTCTCATTGATTTTCATTCAAAAATTTGGATATAAACTGCACCTAAAATCATGCACGAACCTATTTTCGGGAAATAAACATTCACTTGTACATAGTTCATAGTATGTCGCTTTATAAGTTTATCGGTCATCCTGAATGCTCTTCTCCAGCACACATACTGCTCATATCGTCATCCTCCATGGCGTGTTAAGAGCACACACTCCGAGAACCCCCTCCAAGCCATCCGTGCATTAATATCTGATTTTAATCCAGCCGACAGCAACTTTATTATCAACTCTTTATTATGCAAGGCGACCCCAACCCTTCCTGAAGGGAGAGGTTCTGGCCCTAAAGGCTCATCGGCGCGTGAGCTCTTGATGTTACTTTTATTAATTGTTGTGCCCTAACGGAATTAATTATACATTTGTTAAGCCTTAATAAGAAAATGAATGATGGTATGAAGGCCAGTATGTCACAACTGTAACGAACGATTTAGTCGAATGTAGAATAATAATGATTTTTTTTTATCCAACTACATTATGTATGGCAACGCATATTATTTACCTATATTAATAAGATTTATTTTTTTCCTCCCATCTATTGTTTATAATTTATAAGAAATAATAACTTTGATATGTGCATCCTTTAATTTTCTGTACACTAATTAGAAAATTGTGTTTATTTTTTTCCTCCCATCTATTGTTTATAATTTATAAGAAATAATAACTTTGATATGTGCATCCTTTAATTTTCTGTACACTAATTAGAAAATTGTGTATTTTATCTTTTTTCTTTTTTAAATTTTTTTCCTGATAAGAACGGAAAATCAAATATACTAAATATTTAGAGGTGCAACATTAACCTCGTATTTTTTTAGTGTTCTTCAAACAAATAAAAATATATAATAGCTTTAGATGCTCTGTCCAACGTATTTTTAAAATTTGAAATGAAAGTCTAAATAGCATTCACTGTGTAGATATATTGGGGGCCAAGTTACTTTGCCACTCCAGTATCGTTCGGATAAACTCTTTTTTCCCCTCTGGTTTTCAATTAGTTCTTATGAGGACATATTTATAACAAAAAAATTGCGACTTCATACTCATAATACATTTATATAAAATTATAATTTTATGGGAAAATTAAAGAATTTTTTGCGAATTGAAATATTTAAGGTTTTCCTATTGACATCACCATATTATTTCAATTACATGAATATGGCAGTATTTACTTTTACTTTTGTTGTGTTGTCAATTTTCACTTATTTCCGTTTTCCTGATCACTCATAGTTTATGTGTTTGTTCTGTTTTACCTTAAAGTTATAATTTGTATTTTTTGTATTGTAAATAAATAAATTAGGAGGGTAAAAAAAAACAACCTTAATGAACAATATATTATTGTCAGAAATTAATAAAAGTCAATGGCCTAAGGAAAAAAAAAACGTTGGTAATTTATAAATAAATTCAACTATTTGCTTACAGCTACCCGGATCGCATAATTCTTGATCAACAACGAATAATATATTCGATATTTGCGTAGTATAGTATACATTTTATGCGTGCTTTTTTGGAGAGAACCATTCGTATTGGCAACAATATAACACTCCATGGTTGATCCTGCCTCTAGTCACAAGCTAGAATCAAATATTAAGCCATGTATGACTTAGACAAGCTTTAGTTCTTGGATCAAGACTCCACTGTATTTTGTGTTCGGATAATATTTCCGAAACGAGTAATGTTTCCGATTTCTTGAGCAATAAATGCATATAAAAAATATATATATATAATATATATAAAATATATATATAATTGACAAGCAAACATTGACTTGTTATTTCAACTTGTAAAAAGCGGTATTTTCCAACTAGAACAACCCCTTGTCTTGCTACAAACTGACCGTAAAGTTGTTTGGACAAGGGCTATTAGCAAATTGATGTATAATACAGCGATTGAACCTAATCGGAGATTGATACAGGCCGTGTAAAACGGAACGAATCCTTCATTGAGCGGGCGCTGTGTGTGTTGGTGCCGGCAGGTGTTTGTTGGTTTAAGGGGGTCGGCTCACAATAGCAGCCGTCCCCCCGTGGGTCGATAGCGAATCGCAGCTGAATCACAGTCCACGTGCCACCACCGCTTCATTAATCTACGCTATCGAGGATCTGAGCCATCGTTCTCTTCATGTTAGGAGGATGAACAGGATGGCATGCCGCTACGATCGGAAGTAATCGGTGGAAGGCACCTCTTCATCAAGTGTACACAATGAGAGAAAATGCCAGGCTTGTATAAAAATAAATAACTAGCTTCTGAAAAACAAAGAGCAAACCTGAATTGAAGAGTTTGAATAGAAAACAAAACTAAAAAGTATAAAATAATTTACAATTACATAAAAAAATTATTAGAATAAATATTTGGAAAACTCAAAAAAACAAAAACTTAAGTCTTTAAAATAATGGAAAGTAACAAATCAGTCAACGTTTAGCGGATTTAGGTATCATCAAAACATAAAAATCACATTAATGAAGATCAAATGTCTTGTTTGTTTTCCGGCAGGTCTTTGAGCCATAGATCAACTAGCTACAGGGCTTCACAACATACATTTTCTCAGCTACTATCGAGTATGGAGGTTGATTTGTTGAATAATAGGACTAATTTCTAAAATGTGGAAGATAGAAATAGTCTGTTGATGCAGTTCTGAAAGTTGAAATCAGAAGACGGGATGTTACTCGTATATTGATGACTTGATTTGGGTGATATTTTAAATTTTGTGGAATTGAATAGTTTTCTTCAACATAGGGTGATAGGAAAAATTATTTCCCTATGATAGGTGACTTTAGAACAACTTGTAAATTGGTCCAGTGGACTTAGTAAAATCCAACAATAATTGCAATTCTGTACAAGCGAACTGTATAGACATAGGATTGCAATGGAGAAATGACTTTCCTGAGATGAACAAATACATCAGCAAAGAATAAATGTATCATTACTAGGACTATCCGAGGCGCAGAAAGCGCAAGATAGGACTAGAGTTCTGTAAAATGAAGAACTGTAAGAAGAGGAATGATGTACATGTTTTGATAAATTGACTTGCACCAATTGAGACGCTCAAAATAAAAAGCGGATAATTTCAAAATTGGACTTTTTCGCTAGTCAAGCAGCTTTGTCTAACACGATCGATTGCCGCCTGATTTCTATTGGTGTTATTCCATTTCTGAACATAAAGTTTTGGGATCATAAAGTATTGCTTGTCTCAACTACCGAAAAAGTGAACAAGTTTCTAACTTTTGATATTTGGAGGTATCCGCTTTTGATCCTGAACGCCTCAATTATACGTGGCCTAGAAAAAATTGTTGTTACAGTGGACATAGGCAACGGTAAGATCCAACAACAATCAATGCAATTGGAGACAAGCATTACATTGTATCGACATAAGATTACAATGGAGATATAATGCTGCCGATAAGAACAAGACCCCTATTAGAGCTTATCAACAATCAGACTTAGACGTACTTTGAGAGGATTACACGCTGAAGGTATTTAAATGACAATTAGTCGGAAGGGGAGCTTAGCCGCTGTATCGGATCTGATCGCTCTAATGTGTCATAAGCGGGAGAGCCATTCCGCTCGGCCGGCTCCTCTATCCCACCACCTGTTCAAGTCTCCCCTCCTTCGGGTCTGGTCTCGATAAATATCGAGTGCCACTTCTCTCCGCCATTAGCTTGGTTATCGACTGTGAATTTCGAAGCGTGTAAGTTGTATCCGTCATTCTTGTTCCTGATTGGTCGATGCGGAAGCGAAAGATCTATGGTTGCTTTGCTGCCCTAAGTAATATAAGTCCGATATAAATGAGCAGTTGTATGCAATTTTTACCAGATGTCCAGCGCTCAGCGCTTACCATCGCTGTGTACTGAATGCTTTTCACTCGTGCCAGCTCTATTGCTTATTTAAGTTCAAGGCGCGGCTATTAAATTATTATAGCATTTCTTTCGCACCAGATTGTATTATAAGAGAACGTTATTTTCAAGCATCTCTCATATGCTTAATATTGGAATCAGTAACTTTCATATGGTTACAATGTAAAAATAAGAAAAATAATCTGGAGTGCCTTTGTAGCTATCGAGGATCTCGTGTGATTATGAACTACCATAAAATTTATTTAAAATATCTGGAAATTTTAGCTATTTTGAACTCATTAATATTTTAACACACTTTTTATTTTATTTTTTATAAATCTGATTGCTTCATAATCTGACCTCAGACCTCTATTTTATGTTCCTTCCAAAGGACGGCACATGTAAGGATTTTTACTCCCTTTTAAAAAATCCTAGGATCACCTGCCAGGTTGCGAACCCGTGAACTAAGACATTGAACGGGGTAATGCTAACCACTACATAGCAGGTAACACCTTATTGAATTTGTTATAATTGACGTTCATGCTTTTGTAGCGCCATCTATAAGTTTCAAATATTTAATCGAACATTTCAATCATCAAAGATGTATCGCTGTTGAAAATCAGGTACTGCGAGTGTATTGGAAGTTTAAACTAAAACGTTTATGAATATTTTTATTTGAAAAGAAAAGATATGACCAGGACCGGGACTCGAACCCGCGCCTCCCACGTAACCGTTGTGGTACTTAACCAACTCAGCCATCCTGGTTCACTTCTCGGTCAGGCATATCCTTTCTTTTCACTGATACTATACTCCGTGTTCACGCAATTTGCGATATGTATACATGGGGAAGAATCTTCATTGAAAATAACATTCTATCAATAACAAATAACAAAAAAATAAAATAAATAATACGTTTCAATCCTATCTCACAAACAGAACTTTCCAAGTAAACCATAATAATGTCTATTCATCCCTCTTTTCCCAATCTGCTGGTGTTCCTCAAGGTAGTATCCTTGGCCCAATCCTTTATACAGTTTATACAGCTGACATCCCAACTCATCCTAATACTATCCTTACCACATATGCTGATGATACATGTGTATTATCAGTCAATACCAATCCAGTTATTGTATCCCAAAGCCTCCAATCCCATATCACTGATCTTGAAGAATGGTGCCAGAACTGGAGAATTAAAATAAATTCTCAAAAATCCCATCAAATCACTTTTACCTTACGTCGTAAACCAATGACTTCCTGCCCTTCAGTATCCTTTAATAATATCCCACTTGTGCCTGTAGAACAGATCCGATACTTAGGGTTGCATCTCGACAAACGATTAACCTGGAATCCTCATACAAGACTGAAAAGACAAGAAACCACTCGACGTTTCAGGCTACTTCAACACTTACTAGACAAACGCTCTAAGCTCCCAGTTAATTACAAAAGACTCATCTACATGACCATCATACGACCTATTTGGACTTACGGAGTAGAGCTTTGGGGCTCCACTAAGCCATCAAATTCTTCTCGTATCCAATCCCTACAATCCAAAATCCTTCGTAAAATCCTCAACGCTCCTTATTTTGTTAAGAATATAGTCATCCATAACGACCTTAATGTCCCATTTGTTGCTGATTTGGCCCGAACCCGGTATCTATCCTTTCATAACAAACTTCATTTCCACTCAAACCCTCTAGTTTCAAACTTAGCTTCCTCTTCAATTCCCGATAATCCGAGGCGTCTGAGAAGAAGATGGCCACGTGACCTTCTTAGTTGAACATGCGATTTGAGTACTACCAGTGGGTAGTTTCTCTACATGTCATTATATCATATCATTATGTATCACTCAGCCAATTTACTTGTTATATTATTGTAATATAGTTGTAAATATCAATAAATAAATAATAAAAAAAAAAAATAAAAAAAAATAATACGTTTATGATTGCCCTCTTCATGCTAATTTTCTGTTAATTTATTATATTAAATTTTAATTTTCTAACCACCACCGATTATAGCTCTGAGAGTGGGGTGTGTAGAGCGGTTGGATCCTGAGCTGCAGGTTCTACATTTCTGTAATAAGAAGCAAAAAAGGCATGGGGCAGAGACAATCCCGTTTTTTTTTTAGGCAGAGAAAAAGAGACAGAGAGTAAAAAAAAAATGTAAATTACTGGCGGCCGAAGATATTCCACATGATCTAATTTCAACCATTAAGTCGTCTAGTCATACAAGGGGAGTTGCGCGGATAAATGGTGGAGAATTAGAGGTGCTTCTTGAATAAAAAGTGTGGGACAGGGAGATTTCTTTCTTTCAGAAGATTTCCTCTGTTCTTTTTTTTTTACGGACGAGGATCATAAAATATGTAAACACCAAACTGCATGGGGACCATCGGAAAATGGAACTTAGGATTATTCACTACCGCTGGAGTAGTAAATAATTGTATTCGTTTTTACACCCAATGTTAAAATGAATGTCGAGTTAGTGAACGTATCAGAAATTTTATTCAAGTCTTTTTAAATCATTCATTTGAGCACTGTAATAAAAATTAATTATCGAGATTTGGGATAACTGCTTGCTTTGTTGTATTATATCTGCTTGAATAAACAATGTGATAAAATCGAGCTCGCATGAGCAAGATTAAATTAATGAAAATGAACTCCTGTATTGAATGGCAGGTGGCCTGGTGATAAGGCTATCGTGTAGCGGCCTGTCTTCGAGTGCTCTTTAAATATTTATAGTCAAAACAACAGCTTCTGTTGGTAGCCTATGCGTGGTATAACGTTTTTAGCTTAATAAAATTAAAAGTGCTATGGTGTGGACATGTTATGAAAATGGAGGGGATGCGTTGGCCCCGTCGAGCACTTAAATACTGCTCTGAGAAGAGAAGAAGGCCTCAGAGACCTCAAAAGCAGTAGATTAAGGATTTGAGAGAAGATATGGCAACTTGAGATCTGAGAGAAGCGGATCGCATGGACAGTAGATATTGGAGGGAATGTGTATTGGGGATCGGGATGTGATAAATATTGCAAGACCCCGATGAAAAATCAAATTAACTTTGTCATTTTAAAATTTAGTTGAAAGTTATTTAAGTCATGAAATTTTTCGAAGAATCGACGTCTTCTAAACATTGGTTTTATATTTTACTATACTAGTTTGTCTCCTTTAAGAAATGGAGCAGAGTGGGACTTTTCCACTGTCTTGTAAAATAGCTACAAAGGTGTTACCTTTGATCAATTCAGCTTGAATTGAAGGTACTCTTGCAGCACAAGTTTGAGTTGTGTGTATATTGGCAATGCCCAATTCGAAGTCTGCACAATGAACAGTTTGCTCTCTTCTTTAGTTTTTTTGTGCTTGTAGTCAATATATTACTCCAGCCTTATTTCCCATAAAATGGGTTCTTTGTCTTCCAAGCCCTTTAAAATACAGTCCTCCATTGTAAGATCTCCATTCGCTTCTTCCTTTATAGCCGAATGCTTAAACTCCATTTTCATTTACAATGATTTCTCGGGGGAACTTAAATCAAGAGTACGTCTGCTCATCTGGTTTTGATTTACACCCTATTATTTGTTATTATTTTTCTAATTAGGCAAATAATATAGGTATGATGACTTCCAAAACTCTTCAGAATTTTCGTAATTATACTATTCTTGACGTTAGTATGTTCTTATTTTCTTAACTTGAAGTTATAAAATAAGGAACCAAAATGGCTATCGCTTCCCAGGTTCTACGTTCTGTTTTGTAGGCATCTGTGTAAGTCACCTCTAAACCTTTATGTCTTTCTAGTAAGATTGGAAAACAGCCTTGACCTTCCTATGGCTACCTCATGGATCCTATTGACCTTCTTATTATATTCTTTACGATTTTTCTAATACTTTCTTTTTTTCTTTTATAAATATCTAGTGAAAATGAAATCACGAAATATAAGCACGAGAAAGACTTCACTGAGGAGAAAACCAAAAATTATGAGATGATGAGATTGGTGACCGAGCGAACCACTAGAATGCGCTACTGATTTCGATAAGGCGTGGAATATGGGTTCATCACCTTTCTGTAATTATTCATTCTTAATAACCTTTATTGTCATTAATTATTTACAATTTAATTATATCTTTATACAATTGTTTTATTACCTTATAACCTATAGTATAGATTGTATGTGTTCGTACTTAATTAATTTGGTATTGTTAATATCTCATAAAACATCGTAAATACATTTTTTTTAAACACAGGCCACACAATCCTCTTAAAGGCGATTTGTGAAAAAAAAAGTTACATTACATGACTAAATAAAATTAAAAAAAATAAAATCAAGTAAATTCAAAAAATAGGCTGTCGTTGGAATGAATAAAATAATTAGGTAGATGAAATAAGCCTAAAAAAAGCTGTGAAAAAGACTGAAGATAGCTCAAGGTAAAAAAAAAAAGAATTAGAATAACAAGAACCTTCACCTGGTAGACATTGGTCTATTTAACAATGATAAAATTCGTCGTCATAGTGACAAATAATTTCCATTTTTCAGAAATAAATTAAATAGTGATTTATGAATGAAAACATTTACATTCAGGAAACGCAAACGTAAGATCTTGTGACCGTAAAATAGAACTAAAAAACGTGAATTTTTTTAGATACGTTTTTGTGTCACTAAGGGGACAAATTACACTCATAAAATCTTTAAACCTAATTCAGTAACTGAACAAATCATTATAACAAAAAAAATAAATAACCCGTAGAACAAAGACGCAAGAAAAATATATTTTCTCGAAATAAAATAATTTCATTTAATCTTATCAGATAGTAGTCTTTGAACTACTCAAACAAATCTTGTATTAAGTAATCCACTCCACCTGAAACACATAATTGTCTTAATACGAAAGAAAAATATAGATTTATAAATTAAAAAGCGTATATTAATCAATCAATTTTGGCTTACAAATTTTCATTACCTAAGATTCCTCAGTGCAAAAAGACCTACCTATGTTTTATTGCCCGACACACCATATTTTATTCTTCGATTTAGGCCTGATGACAACAACAAACGCTCCTAGAATTTCGTATATTCCAGTAATATTCTTTTTTGAAGTTGTTTGCAAATGAGGACCTTAAAAGAATGTCGCTTCCTACAACTATTTCTGAAGACTAAAAGAACCCGAAAGTGAACAAACGTTTCCAGTATGCGGATGCAGTGTAAGAAATTACTATGTGATTTTGCATACCTACTGACCCAATGACTGGAGCCTAGAAAACAGCCGTCCTGGATAAACCCGTTCTCCAGCGGCTGTTTCCTCACTAGGCCAATATTTAATGGAACCGGTCCCAGCCCGTTTTTTCTTCACCTAACTCCTGCGGTGAAGTGCTGGTCCAATTAGTTCGCATCAAACTGTTCATTTCACGTCCACTCTCATTTCCTGGAGTATCTAGCTTCACCGTAAGGCAATCAATAGAAGATTTGGGCGATATTGTAATTGTACAACAATGAGTCGTTTCATATGTAATGTCAGTTTTCAAAGTAAAACAACGTTATATTATAGTTTTATTCAAAATATTTATTCTCATTTTCTATTCATTTTTTTCCACGTGTCATAAAAATTTCAATCCCAGAACTGAAAAATGGTTTTTTGATGAAATAAAGGCAGAAAATGTGTTTTTGACTTAAGAATCATTTTCAAAAATTTTACCAGAGAATTTAATCTGAAAAAGATAAAGGAGAAGTTAATCTGTATCACCTGCTGAGAATATCTTAAATCAACGGAAATTGCTCCCTTCGTAATACTCGTAGTATCCTTCCCCGAATGTTCCTTGCAGCTTGTGCTGCAGAATATCCAATTTTAAAGTCATTAAGAAAATACACGAAAATCGTGTGATTAAATAGTCATATTTGATGGCCTACTAAAATTTAATGTTAGTAAATGATATAAAAAAAGAGAGGATTAATAACTGCTCATTACAATCTGTAAACATAAACATAACATAGTCCGCTAATTCCAATTTGAGTTTTTTTAAATAATAGAAACGGATATTTCATAAGAAACGACCCACTATTGATGAATTTGCAGTACAAAACTAGTACCGTTAAAAATGTAATTCCATTAGTGATTTTAGCATCATCTGCGGAGGACCGGTTTAGGGTGGACAGCCTAGTAAGCTTGTAACCAGACTGACCAAAGTATCGTGTGTATTTTGTATTATATTTGGGAGTTATTACGCAGAAAAGGGAAGTTTTGGAAAGCAAAAAATTTGTCATCGCCACATTATCGCCTGATTTTCCTTGCTTGAGCTTCTTTGAATTATAACTATCTTAATATTTTCCTTCCTCTACTGGCATTTGGAAATCATAAAAATCTTAAAAATCATCGAGAGGGATATGCAATGCACACTAGTGTACTTATTATCGCATAATGTCCGTTTATTTGTTAGTCAATTTTTTTTACACTCAGAATAACTGGTTAGCAAAACAACTTTTTTTTAGGACTAGCCCTTAATTGTATGGAATTACGTCCACATCTTCTATATTTCTAATTTATTAAAACATTTAATAAAATTATGTAATAAAACTATTGCCTATCTGACCTTGCCAAGATCTTGATACGCTATAAAACAAGTGGGTTATTCAACACATTAATGTTTGAGTACACAGAGATAGTTTAACGTGGGTTCGATATCTTAGTTAACAACAATTAATTTTAAAAGATAACGAAAATAACCATTGAACATATCAGATACGGAAAGGAGGAATTTTTTCATTTCCTTTGGATAATTCAGAAATGAGTCATTTTATATGACCTTGCAAAATGTTATTAAAATGATTCACATTATTTCCAATAGGCGTTTATGTCTGCGTATTATAAGTTATTTAGGCAATTCGCTAAATAGTTATCTGGTGAGGCAATTATATTATACAAATCAATTTTGCTTTATTATAATCAGTGCATGTAACTTTCTTATAACTGGAACCCACTTATTCTTAAATATAATGGATATCTACCATTTCCTTATAGCAGTTGCGAGGCTTGCTACTCAGTTTTAGAACTAATAAATATCAAAAAGCGTATAATTTTGCAATATTTTAATAAGCAGATATTGATATAAAAATGAGTAAAATCTAGTTGCTGTATAATATGAGCTATTATGTTTGAAACTGGTATAAGTCCATTTTTTTATATTCCCGATATCTTAAGGTTTCCATTTTAATTACTTTCAAAATATGGACCAAGGGACAAATGCTTTTATCACATAGCACTTAAATAAGAGTGACGTTTTAAACACTACATACCTTTTAAATTTATTATGAAATAATAATCATTAAACCATTTAAAAGAATAAACATTTTTTTAGATTTAAACGGATTTATATCACTTTCAAATATAACATCTCATATTTAATTTAACGATTTATTTTATTTTAATTTATTCTCCCAGCCTATATCTCATCACTTCCAAAAAGAACCCGTTGCCTTTACCATATTTTAAATCCAAGATCCTAAGAGCATTATTAGGAAGAAAAATAAAATATGGTCCGGGTGTAAAATAAAATAAAAAAACATTATTACGTACATTTCGAGACCCATTACGGGTTATATTGGTACAGTTGTTTTTTTTTTAGTATAAGAACATCGTTATTGTTCAGTTAATTATTATTATGACTGACTGTTGTAAGCTAATATTGTAAATAGGAAAAAAGATTTAAGTATTTACTACGGCAGGTGAAGTACGCCAATAAAGTGTGATATTGCCCCTTAATCGATGAATGGAGTATTACAAAAAAATATTTCTTTTTCTAACAAGAGCGGAAAGTTTGTTTGAACGTGGCCAATGCCCGCAGCTGCTTTCGTACGTTCTGTTACAACTCTTTTGACACATCTTTGTAAAAAGTTAAAAAGGGTTGAGGATTTATCGCTTGTGATTTTTCGGACCTGGCTAGACATATGTATGACAACATGGATGTTTACCCGGCGATTTCCAAGATCCGCACCGTGACCAGGAGTACAAAGGGCCCTGCTTTTTATCGACTGCGTCCGTTAGGAAGGGAAGGGTTGCCCCCAGTCCATCAATAGGGCTTGGCACAAAGCCCTACTCGGCCACTCGTAAACAATATCACACTGTATTAACATACCGGCACCACCTGCCTCCATCCCGGCCTTTAAATTTTAAATCCTCCCTGGATTATGCGTTATTACAAACAAACTTCTTGTTAGCCCTTCTGTATCATAGTCATGCAGTCAATGGATGAAGTCCTTTTTACATGAGGATCATTTTTGACTCTATTAAAGTATGAAAATGTACTAGTAAGTACGTTTGATTTAAAAATATATATCTGCAGCCCCAGTGAATAACTGGTAAAGTCGAATTTTCTCCAGAGAGAGTTAACGGTATTGAGAGATGTGGAATCACGTCGTTCTCGTAGTTTTAAACAAAATTTGGAGTTATAATACAAGCACTAACACCATTTCAAGTCAATGCCTGCCTTTACACTTATTCACTAGGAGCAATAACAAAATTTCACATCCCTAAATACAAGAAATTTAACTTAACCACATCTTCACCGGGACTACTGTTATAACCTCTCCAACAAAAAATGGGAATGTTATGGTTTTATTTAGGTTAATTTAATCTCCGGCTATAAATGTTATATCTCTTTCAAAAGCGATCATTTAGGGAAATTATTATTTTTTTAAAATTATATATATCATGGAAGATAAACCTTTTTTCGTTCTTGTCACACGTTAGGTTAGTTTGTCCGTTCTTTTACAGGGTGATTTTCAACCTGATATATTTTCAACCAAATACGATAACTAACGTGACTTCTTCTTTTTTGTATCGATTAAGTAAAAAATGACATTCTACGCTCATTTTTTTAAGTCTAGGAGAAAGAGAGTCAGCCATACAAGTACGCACAAATGATATCCACCATGCAAATGATAATTTGGTTATCTTGAATGATAATAGTTGACCTTATATATAAAATTGGAATAAAATTTCCACCCGGACCATTTTCTTCCATAGATAATTGGATTAGTCTCAAGGATAAGGAAAATTTTTCTGGTAACAGGTAGAGAATATTTACCATATTTTTAAATGATAGTCCAAAGACACAATTGGAATCCTTAGGTCACCTCAAAATAATAATAAACGTTCGACTAACTTGGTGAGGTAACTCACTGCACTCCTAGAAGTAGCAGCAGGTCAGTAACTAATGAGACAAAATTATAACGTCAGCTTGTGCAGCTTTCTAACAGAGAGCAATTTGAGTAAATGATAGCCTCAGATATGCAGTTTATTCAGAAACTTTAGTTGTTTGGAAATAAGTACTACTAAAGGAGAAATAAAGGCGAGGGACTGTGAAAGTGACATTTTTTTTTTTAACCTGACCCACCTATCCATCAATATCACCATAACCTACAAGTAAATACTATGTTGTACATGTACAAAAAAGCTATGTAAACAAAGGATTACAGACCGCTCGGTTATCTGTCAGTCGTCAATCCTTCTTTGGAAGATTATTTACTCCCATTCCTGCTTCTTTTTTTCTTTACAGGGAAGAGTGGTTTCGAAAGCATTGTGATTCCAAACAAACGGGACTTTTTTTCTTTATCTTCCTCCTTTATGCTCTTTCCTTGACAGAGGATTTAGCCTTGAGGTTTTTCTGCAAGTGGAGCCCACCTCGAAGCTACAGCTATAGCGAAACTAACACCTCCTATTGATTTCCAACCTTCCCGTTAGCTCGAACCCTCGGAATGACTCCGTATCTCAGTGGGTGATTGTTCACGTAACCTCTTCAGGCAAACAGTGGATGCGGTTTATTTTTTGTACCTCTCTCCTGGCATCTTTGCTGGTTTCAGTGCCTCTTGCCTTGAAATTTAGTAATGACACTTTTATGACAGTGCTGTTGCATGGAATTTTAAAATTTAAAAAACCTGACCAATGAACTCGTTTTTTATTTTAGGGTCATAAAATATGGTATGGTTGTTAAATATTATTAAATTTATACTATTACTTCATGTTCCTTATCTCATATTCGACTATTCCCTCTGTTTTCTGTTAGATCTAAGTAAAGGGTTCCCCATATTTTGTTATATATTTTTTATTACTCTTATCCCTAGATGTCTATGTATTTTGTTATTCTTTACTCCAAATATTATTATTATTATCAATATACTAAATATATTGTTGTTCTTTACGATATATTATTTTAATTTATAGGTGTTTTGCAGATTTAGGCCAGAAGAAGACCTGCAATGTGATTCGAAACGTTGGCTTTAAAAATAAACAGTTCTTCTTACTAAAGTGATTTTTTCTGACCTCCACCCAGACCGTTTTCTTCCTCAATTAAGAAATTAAGAAAATATTACTGAAAATAGTAACTGTTTTAAATAACTAATATTTTTTCTGTTTCTATTTCTTGAAATTAATTACAGATTGGGCAGGAACCGTAGAGAGTTTTTAAACAGGAACGTTAGTTAAATTAGTTTTTCGCCTGTCTTTCTGCTAAAAACAAATAGTAATTCGCCATTCTCTTAACTTAGTTACTATTATTTCTTAACCTTCATTTCTCCGTTAATAATGTTTATTTCCAAACAAGTAAACTTGCTGAATAAACCGCATATCTGAGGCTCATCACGTGCTCAAATTGCTCTCAGCTGATTGGAGAGAAAAGCTGCACAAGCTCATTTCATAAATCTGTCCCGTTAGTTACTGCCCCTCCGCTACTTCTAGTAGTGGAGTGCTTGGCCTCACCAAGTTATTCTTATGTTCAACTTCCATTATTATTGTGAAGCGATCATATGCTTGTAGATATGTCGTTAGACTATCCTTTAAAAGCATGATTTCTTATTTTATTTTATTCTCTTCCTCATTTTTACAATTACTGATGTATTATAAGAATACACAACATTAAAAAATATTGAATGGTACATAACTGCATGGTTAAAGGCAAGTATAGAAACTATGTGGTTGTACTCAAATAACAAATTCAACTTAGAAGATCACGAGGACTTCTTCTCTTTTCAGACTCCTCTGAAGATTATCGGTAACTGACGAGATAACTACAAATATCACAACAAAGGGATATTGTTCTCATTATAGATGACTTTATTCGTAACAAAGTAAGGAGTATTGAGGCTTTCAAGAAAGATTTTGGATTTTAAGAAATGTATACGAGAGAAATTCATAGGCTTTGTAGAGCCCCAGTAAGTCCAATATTACCATAGTCACGTACATGAGTCTTTTGTAATTGAACGGGAGCTTAAAGCACATTTGTAGTAACTGATAAAGTAGTCTGAAACGGCGAAGGAAACACTATATATTATTATTTTAAGAAGACTATTAACATTAAAAAATAATCTATACATCAAAAATTACCATGAGCGGTAAATGATCTAAAGGTTAAACATTACTCTAATTCAAATATCCCTCCGAATTGCTGGTCGCACTAGCCCACCAGTCTGCTGCTCTCTCGACTATCTTGTCTCGCCATCTCGGATGTGGTAATTCTCCCTGCTGTTCCCTCGGGATCCACTCAATAGCTATTTTGAGCAATCTTCTTAACCACAAATCAAGACCGAAGGAATGGTCCATGTGAACACATGCATGTGCAGTATATTAAAGAAACTTAAATATTCTGTTATCCCAAGTATCTTGTTAAAGAAAAAGAATAGGTTCAAAGGCCATAAAAAGATCAACAACAACATATTCAGCTAAAGTATTTTAATTTGAAGTACTATTGAAAAAATATAGAAGTATTTATTTAGGCCATTTGTGGAGTTAGTAGATCAATTAGACTATTTTATGGCCACATTTAATTATCAATCTTCTTTATCGGTCGTTGGGTTATCTGTAAATTCATTGTTTATAAATGTGATTTAATTGCGTAAGGTATTCTATCCTAATATCGTATAGTGACTTTTATATTTTTGTTTGATATTTAATGACTATTTATGCATTGTCAGTAATTTTTTTACGAAGCGGAGATATTCTGTTCTATCGGAGGTTCTTCACTACATATTATATTTATTTACCCAATCAATTTTCCTTTTGAAGCTGTTATGCTGTCATTAGCTGATAATTACTTGGGGATCTCAGGGAAAATAAAAGATTTATATTTTATTTCATTAATTCATAATAGAAACATGGGATGCCTCTCTGAGGTTTCCACGACTCAGGCACAGGAAATATTAACATTCATTATAATTATGCATATAATAGTAACAATATATAAGTAAGCCCCGGTGAATAAATGGCAGTTGAATTTTCTCCAAAATGAGTTTCTTGTACTTAGAGAAGCAAAATCGTTTTATTTTCGTAATGAATAAGGGGCTAAGTCAGGCATTGACTTGAAATGGAGTTATGGTTTAAATTACAACTCGATTTCAAGCCGAAAACTTCGGGAATAATAACTGCGCAGTTGTTTGGATCCCTCTTTAATGTCTAGATTCTATTCTCTGTTAACCATTATCAACCAAAAATACTATTCTTCATTCTTATCTATACCTTTCCAAAATGTTTACTAACGAGGAGTTGTCATTGGTTAATTATTAAATATTTTTTCTATCAGATTAAAAAATGGTTTAATTATCGTTTCAATGACCATTAATATATATTTGCTTAAGCTAACATCTACTTACAAAATGCCCTTTTTATTAAATATCCTTCAGGACATGCCTCGGCATCCTGCATCTTATTTCACTTCTCTTTGGATAAAAACGTAATTTTCTTTCATTTCTTACTGGTAAAGACTTTGGAAAATCCGATGAGGGTTTACTCTATCTATTATAGCATCCTTCTCAGTGTATTTAAATATTTTTCAACAAAACCTTTAATAAAACTGAGAGGAACTTATTCCTGACTTGAGAAATCCTGATGCTGTCTCATATCCCAGGATTAAATCATGGAATGTTTTAAACAGCCGGGTTTAGGACCTTAAATGATAGTCTCTGTACGATCGATGCACACTTAATAGATTAAATCGATTATTCACCCTAATCCGCCGTGTTTCCTGCTGAAGTCAAGAGCAGCGACAATGCTTGTTGCTGCCGGTGTAAATTAAAGGTAGCAGGTGTTGCAGGGACAGCTTAGTGGGCGTAGTGTTTACCTTCTACGGTCCGCTGGTCGCGCGCGTGCCGCCGACTCCGAATCTGCCCAGATCGCGTCCGATGTGAGTCACAGGTGCCGATAGTATCGGGCCAGGTGTCGCCAGGAGTCACGGCACTCCAATCGGAGGCACCAGATGGCGCTTCAAGCTCCTCTGTTCCACCAGAAGTCCTGTTAATCTTGTGGAATTAAGTCCTCATTCCGCATGACGTTCAACAAATTTCTACATAGTTTTCCTTAGTATTCAATTCCGATAAGTCAATTCTTTGGCCTAAACAATCGATATCGTAGGGACAGCCAATTCTCAGAATGAGGCCGTATCCACGCTTAGAAGTCTTTAATAAGGTCATACAGAGTCTAAAAAACAGTTAATCTCATTTTACCTATAGGTAAAAGTAGCATCAGATCATCTGTTTCTGAAGGACCTGAAAAAAGCATGTTAGTTCAAGAAGCATTATACTTTTTATTCAGTAACTAGCTGTCCCGGCAGACGTTGTTCTGCCCTATTTCCTTTTTTATTTTATTTTTGATTAAGAGATCAAGAAAAGTGTTGTTTTAATCATTTCCCTCGTAATTTTTACGTTTTTTCTCTCCATAAGAATCTTCTTTGGGGCTTAACAAAAATAAGAAAATTAGCTGAATTAGTCGAGCCGTTCTCGAGTTTTGCGCTAAGCAATACATTTGGCGATTCATTTTTATTTAAATAGATAATAAGACGCAAATCTAATAAACTTTTACTAACAACTAATGCGCCTTTGTTTTGATTTGATTGATGTCAAATGTTTGACAGCTGGGAACAGATTGGTTTGTATGGGAAAAGAAAAGTGCTGTTTTTATTATTTCTCTCGTCATTTTTACGTGTTTTCTCTCCACAAGAACCATCTTTGGGCCTTAACAAAAATAGGGGGAGGGGGTGGAAATTAGCCGAATTGGTCGCGCCGTTCTCGAGTTTTGCGCTTAGCAACACATTTGGCGATGCACTTATATATATATATATATATATATATATATATATATATATATATATATATATATATATATATATAGATTACCTCAAAGCCCTGTTATTTGTGTATGAAATAGAAGATTTGAGAAAACATTTAGTAGCAATGTATTATTCGACTGTTAAATAAATAATAAAATTCTCACAATGATTCAGAACGTTTTGATAGAAATATTTCATTAGTTGAGAGAATTTATTTAGCTAGTTTAAGTAAGTCAATGAGGGAGTTTTAGAAAATGAACAAAAGGTCAAAATTGAATGCAGACCTATTATTGGAGCTGGCAAGAAAAAACTTTAACAAAATTCAGAAATAAAATTTAACGGAGAAAAAAAGCTAAATTCCCCTTTCGACCTAAAGAATCATTAAAAAAAAATAGCTCCGGCCAAATAAACATATAAAAACCGGTAATAGTACGAATTAATTACGATGGTTAATTATCCTTCATAAGTATCCAGAAAGTAGTGGATTTAAACTTGTTTCATATAATTTTGAGATCAAACGAGGAACTATAGAGAAAGATAGAACCAATATCAACATCAATTAAAAAGCCAAGGTTGTAGTTCTATAGACTCATCTTCAGAATGCTGGATGATCAAAAAAGTGGAATTTTTCATTCCTTTGAATGGCAAAATGATATGTATGGTTCCAGGAGAGTGATTAGAATTTTAAAGAAATTGGTATTCCGAAAGACTAAATCATGAACAGGATGAATTTCGACGGATGGTAAAAGCTACTAGGGTTTCAAGCTGGAAGAGGAACTAAAAGACGAACGGGACCTCTGTCGGAAGAACGGAAGCAAGCACTGGGCGAGCGCTCAAGAAATACTGCCAGGACATCAAACCTGGTATAATTAAATACGAATAATAAATAATAATAATTAGAAGAAACTAACAATTTAATTATACAATATATCCATGCGGTTTATCCGTCAGACCCATAAGAATAGAATCCTACTCATTAAGGAGTATATAATTTTTAATTTTTCCAGAATTGGCCATTGGGTTGTTATTTACGGGTATATCCGGTGAAGTCCTCTTCCCACAGTTGATATATTAACTAACTCCTTTTGAATAATAATTAAACCAAAGTAAACATTTCCAAGGTTTTAATTCAATTAGCAACGTCTGAAGTAAAATCCTGTCTAAGAGCCTTGTCTGGAGATTATATTACCATATTCCAAACGATTCGATTAGAATACATAAATCTAAATCACAGACTGCGGAAACTGTATGGGCGACTGGTACAATAAACCTGCCACCTTACCCCAGTGGTACAGATCCGAGCAGTTGGCTGGTTGGCAAGGCTCATTGCCCACTATCGAAGAGCTTGCGTCACTGGCACAATGGCAGGTCGCCATATGGCCGATTGCAAGTGGCCTCTCGAACAAGTGTGCTTAATTTAATAAAAATATTATCACCCGCTCTCTTGGGGTTTGGATTTACAAAAATGTTCATGGCGGACGATAAATAGATCGGTCGATATCGGCTTTTAGAGATTATTGGAATGACTATTCATATTCTTGGTTAAATCGGGACCCGTTCTCTTTTAGTGACTGAATTTAATGTAATAGCACATGTAAGTGCACATAGTACACAGGGATACAGAAATTGAACACCGAATGAAAAATGAGAATGCCCTCAGATCTTCATATACTTAATGATTGTAAATGAATCGTATCATAAGATATTTGCAAATCTTCAGTAATTTTGGTAGTTTATGCGATTAACTTCAGTTTATACAACTATTGCTAATCGGACGAAGCTACAATGGGAGTCCTAAATTATAAATATCCAGGTATAATTAAGATAGGAACCTGACACCGCACAGCCTCGAGACCCCAATTTTACGTCATTTACGAGGGGCGGCATAATCAGGGATTTCTTGTAAAATGTGCTGTTTATATACAATGACAATCGTATATAAACAGCAATTTTATATATACAAAAAATTTTATAAAAATATATTAAAATGTTTTAAAATTTGATAGGCATTCCTTCCACGACACAACGTTGATCAGACATTTTATATAGTCGATTAGATTATAAGTATACTCATAATTTTAATGAATGTAATTATCGCTATAGAGTTGACTTTGTTTTTTTTCAATATTTGGCTGGATTACTCATTAAAGAGAATGAATGGAAAACCTGCTATCAACAATAGCACCTTAGAACCTTAGTGATCACACATAAAGAGACTAGAATTGGCATGGATTTATCCTGCATGTACAAAACAAATACAATACATAAAACAATCCAGACGGACCCATCACTCAGAGACTGCACCTAAGCAATAACATGCAAGAAAAACTCTCCGCAGTGTAACTCTTGATGACGCCTGAATTCGTGAACATAGAGTGGTTAGTTTTTTTCAGTACATTAGTGATTTATGAGTTTTTTCCAATTACATTTTATTTGTTATTTTAACTAAAATTCGTGATAGAAAGTTTATTTGATCACGTTATAAGAAAAAGTAGTTGTAATACATTGATTTTTCCATCTCCACTCAGAACGGCAAGTAAACTGTGAAATATTTATATTTATACAGGTAAGATATATAAGACATGAACACTTCATAAATTCATATTTGTAATTGTGTCGTTACCATTTTACTTTAATTCATTGGCTTTGTCCAATTTCAGGGTGCATTTAAGTTTTAAATGTCCCCAGTCGAGGACTTTAAGCTTCCTCCTGCCGGCGTGGGTGGGAGCCATGTCTTCCAGATGGACCAATGAGAGCACAGTGGGCGTGCCCTCACCCCCTTATTGAGGGTTGGCCTCCCTCACAAGAGCCAGTAGCCTCACAGCTCCAGGGGTAGTAAGGTCCAAAGGCAGTCAGCGCTCTGAACAGCTATGGTAAGTCTCGTATAGCAATGGTATTATTCTCTTGTCTAATGCTTTACAGAAAACAATTTCTACAAAGTTATTGTTATTATTACACATAATTATACATATATATATATATATTATATAAAACACCATTTTACTATATTAATAATTTTATTTTTAAATTGAATTAACAACGAAATACATATTTATTTAAGTTTTTGCATTCTAAGCGTAGTTTAGTTTTCCATTATTTATTACTTTACACCAATATTTTAAATACTGATAAAGAAAAATTTACTAAAATGCTATAAACTGCACTTCAAAATAAATGTATTTTTATTTGTTTTCTTGAAACTGTTATAAATTGAAAGTAAAACATTACAATTTTTTTTAAATAACCGTATGAATAAAATAGGTAATCATAATCAGCTATGTATTTACAATAAATTTTATCAAAATAGGTCGTTTCAGAAATTTGTCTTTTAAATATTAATTAAAGATTATTATTCTCGATATAAATTATTGATTAATATATCAAAATATAATTAATATATTTTTATGATTATAATACATTAGGACTTTTCGATTTGTTAAAGATTTTAATAGTGATAAATTTTAAGATAATAATATAATTATAATTATATGAACAAAATATAAATTAACCAGAAAATAACCGAATTTTGGCTTTACAATTAGAAAATTTCTTTCAATTTTATTATCGTAATTACCTTTAATGAAAAAACTGTAATTAATAGGCGAATGGCTACTCGTTTTTTCTTTAATATTTCATTTTCAATTAATTTATTATTGTATGATATTGGCCCCTCTGGCCTAACGTATATTGTTACTTTTTATGTTCATGTTTGTTATTCTAATAGTAAAAATCTTGAGAATGGAATAGAAATAAATTTATGACATTATAGTCTTATATTTTAAAATATTCAGTAGAATATTGTTTTTATAACTTTTTTAGATGTAAAGATAAAAAAGTTAAAGTAACTCAAAAGGGCTTGTAGCTTAGTAAAATAATTATGTCTCACGCTTGAGTAGACTTAGTACCTACGGGTACCAGCGAGTTAACGGAATGCGGGTCAAATTGTGGGTTTGGTCATTCTATTGGGTTCATTACTCGTGTGGTCAGCTATGAAAGTTCATGTCCCTCTGTATAAAGAGAAACATTTCTTTTGTCTAACGAGTTTTAAATAATTTTCTTAGAGAACTCACGAGAAGATCGACATGTCGGTATCAGCCGATTCCGGCCTCGAAATCGACGCCGATGAGGAGAAGTCAAGGAAAGACAAGAAGGGAAAGCGCAGGATAGTCAGGGCAAGGAGTCCTACTCAGGTACTTTTTAGACAAATATGCTCATCTCAATTCTTAGTAACGAGTTATTGTATTTTTTTAAGCAAATATTTGTAAATAAAGAAAATAATAGCATAAATAATAAATCACTGATTGTTAGATATTAATTTCTAATATTAGAATTAAAAAAATAATATCAGTAAAAAATCACTGAGGGCTATATGAGGGTTATTTTTAATATATAAATAATATGAATGATTTTTCTATTGTGAATTATTAGTAAAAATTATGGCAAGTTTTGTAAATTGTGCAAATATGAAAAGTATAACTTTTTCCGAGTTTCAAGTCTAGTTACGATAGCACCTAAATATTATTAATCTATATATAATATATAAGTAAAATATTGTTAATCTATTTGACTTAATAATCATCTAAACATGTTATTTTCAAACTCCAAAAATAATGGTTCCTCCCAAATACTTCTAGCAAGCGTATGTTTTGTTTACAATTATAATAATAACAATAATAATTAAATGGTCGCATTAAAGTAATTAAAGAAAGCATCCAAAAGTTTGATAAGAAGCTTCTCCAAATTTAAATGGTCTAGTATTCTTGTGTAGCTAATACAAATAATAAATAAATATTAGCCTGATATTCAAAATTAAGTTTCAAGTAATTGTGTATTGTCGCCACACATTTTATACTAACTCTTGCTTGCATTCTGTGAATAACTTTACAGTTATTGCGCGTGGGTTCCTTTACCTTCGATTGACCTAAGCATCATTCATTTTTATAATTCATTTCGATTTAAATTATTTTAGTTATTATTACAGTTACATAAATTATACTTTCCTTCTGGATCTTAATCACCTCTCTGTACAGTCGTTGTCCAAGAAACAGTACAGCCTATACCGCGTACTGGACCCAAGACTCGTCATGAGTTGTATCGGAACAGGTTTTTTTTCGTATTAAGTGATTTTGTTTATTACTACAATTGATATAAATATCACATTGCTTTTTCAAGGGGTAAATAGTTTATGGGATATTGTAGATTGTTGTATACTAAGGATACATTAATTGGTACTTTCTTGCCCTCAGGTAATGAGAGTCAAGCGACACCGAAGACTGAAGGCGAACGACCGGGAGAGGAACAGGATGCACATGCTCAACGAGGCCTTAGATCGACTCCGCCTCGCACTTCCGACTTTCCCGGAGGACACTAAGCTCACCAAGATCGAGACCCTCAAGTTCGCCCACAACTACATTTGGGCGCTGGGGCAGGCTCTCAACTCGGGGGATCAGGTCACGTTGTCTCTCGGCAGCGTTACGGTCAGCATAGGACAGCACGGCAATAAGGTAACATTATATGATAATACAGTTTTTTTGCTTGTTGTAGAGACATTTGCAGAAAACTTATACAGAAATAGTTATTGGTATGTATCGTGAGTAATGTAGAGAATGGTTAGAGTTGCAGTCAGATAATTGTACACAAAGAAGCAGAACTTATATATCTACACCCGAGTCGAATTTTGTCCAGAATGTGTTAGTTGTATTTAGGGAAGCGGAATCGTGTCATTCTCGTCGTCCAATGTCTTACTTAGCCCCTTATTCACTACGAAAATGCCACAATTCCTTACAAGTAAAATAAACTCATTTTGGAGAAAATCTGACTTAACCACTTATTCACCGGCCTGTAGATAATATGCACTAACGTTTTGCCTTAACTTTTAAGTCATCATCTGGGCAGATGGACGTAGAGTCAAGGGGAAACTAAAAAAAATACAACTTATTGAGCATTCATTGGCTCCCATAATATTCTCATATGCATCCTTATATGTCTTTTGTGGAACCTGGCAAAAATGTACTTTTGCCTCGTGTACGGGATTAGAATCTATGTTTCATAATGTCCTTACGCGAAAAAAAAAATTACGTTGTACGTATGCCATTAAATATCTATCTGTATACTAACAAGTTATATTGGATATTTTTTTTTTCAAATAGAATTAAAATGCAATAATTTTTAGACTTCTAAAGTTTAGCTTATTATCAGTAATTTATAAATTAAATCTATAGTTTAACATACGGAACGTTTTTTCCACCCGAATTGGTCAAATAATACATGTTCCGCAAACCCCTTGTTCCGACTATGATTTATATATGAAGTAATATTTTTTTAAATAATATTATTCTACTTTCTATTATAAGAATATCGTATATCTTCGTTTTATTTTTTATTCAAAGCATTGCTGATTGTGTTTAGTCACGGTTGACAAATATATCTTCTTATTAAATTAGGCATTTTGAACTAAATTGGTCGTTTATCTAACAAAATTAATATGCGAAATTAATAAATAAATTAAGTGCTACTATAAAAAAATTTTAGATCATTTACAATTTTGTACGATTTTGATTAAACATTTTAACAAAAAACAATGAATTAATATAACATAAAAGGCAATTTTAAGCATTATTATACAATATTAGTTTCATAAATTTCTGCAGACAAATATAATAATAAAAAATAAAAAGACTAGCCAGCGCGTTAATGTTATATGTTATATGAAAATAAGTTGAGATTTTTTTTGTATTCCAACTACCAACTTATTTTCTTGGTTATTTATTTATATCCGTAAGAAAGGAACTACTCGTTTCTTCCTCGTACTTAACCGATCTACCCGCAGATGTAATTAACTTTTTACCGGACCTCCTCCATTTAACCTACACAGCAGTTAGTTCATGTTAGTAGAAGCTTGGACCGTGACTCGGAGACCTATCGTGCGCAAAGAATGATAACTACCGTTAGGTTATTATTAAGTCAAGGATAGAGTTTCATTTGTTTGCGCGGAACATGAGGGCAAGGTTGTGGTTTCCTTTCCAGTCTTTTCCCTGCATTGATTTTCTGGTATTACTTTTAGCTTGATTATAATGAGGTATGTAAGTCTAATGATTCTGAATTATTGGATTATATTTGAAAAATGCTTAAAAATAAATTGGAGGTTGACATGAAATAGACAAAACGAATGTCTTCGTTTCTTTTAACACTATAGGAACCAAAAAACTACACACTACCAATTTATTACCAGAAATTACTTGAAATACTAACAATTTCGGGGTCACCTGTGTTGTAGTGGTTAGCATTTATTTTATGCACAAGATCTCCGGTTAGTTTTAGAATTTTCAGAAAAGGAAATAATAAATCCTTGATAATGTCGTCCTTGGGAAGGGACGTAAAATTGGTATCCCGAACCAGTGCAATGTCAGATACTCGTTTAAAATCCGTATCATACAATAAAATATTATAGTATTTCTTTTGCACTTGATTGTACAATGGTAAAACGTTATTTTCCGGTACCAATCATCTATAAAAACGAGTAAATTTATATAGTTACAAATAAACAATAAGAAAAGAATCTCGAATGCCTTTACAACCATCAAGGGACTCGGACAATAATACCAACAATAAAATTTATTTGAAATATCAGGAGCTAATTTGAACTCTTCAATATTTTGGATTAATTTTTTTTTGTGAACCTTATTGTTTTATAATTTGTCTTTCTTTAATACCATAGCTAAAGTTATAGTGTTTATCTATCTCACATAAAATTATACGTTATATTTTCACCATAATTTCATATAATTACAACATAAAAAAAAAATTAAAAATTCATATGCTCTTCCATAGTCCCCACCAATTGGTTTCCCCAAACATATGTAAGCGTGCGTAGCACTTTAAGGGTTACATAAATAAACTACAATCAACTATTTTTTAACGAAATAAAATATATCAATGGTATTTTTTTTCAGATAACATCAACAACCGGAAGCTGCGCTCTGGCCCAGCAGCGAAGATGCTCTACCAGCGGCCCGGAACTCGGCGAACCATTGGGAGCATCGACTCCCTTCCACGAACCGTCGAGCAGCTTCGAGTCCAATCCTCTCAGCTGGAGGCAGGATGACTGGCTCGTCGAACAGGAGTCTACTGACTCTTGGCAGCCGTACCAGAGCTACTACGACCAGAGGTTCCTCCAGCCCCACAGACCAGAAGCCATGTTCCCGATGCACAGCCAGAGGCCGATGTTCCACTGCGTCTAGTATCGAACGGTCTGACGTCAGCTAATTCAATTTGGTACCGCCCCTGTGCTTTTCTGAGGGTTGTTCCCGTCTGCCGTTATTCTGACTGTAAATTGTCTACGAAAATAATTTCCAATACTGCCCTCATCATTGAAAACCAATCTTAAAATTAATTAAGGCAAATTGGCATTGAGTGAAATAGAAAATCAAATTTAGAAATCCATATAGGTATGTTTCACAATTCACAATCTTTGACATGCCATAAAAGATTTCAGATTCAACCTATACCAGACTGCAGTGAGAACAAAAGGGAACAATGAAAATCTAAAAACTAAAATTCTTTAATCATAAAGTGTCCGAATCATTTATAAAATTATACTTTTAATAAATTTTGGTAATAAAAATTATATTTGTATACAATAGTTAAGTTTCTAAAACTCTTTGTAATGGTTTAGGAATATTTCTAATTCTTTATAATTTTTTTAAATTATAATTGTGTAATAAAACTTTATAGTATGTTTGATAAAGTTATTTAATTAATAAATGTTTAATGATAGAATTTAATCGACATGTTGCCTTCACTCCAAAGTTGACTTTCAAGTAGGGTATTTAATGTGTGATATAATTGTAACTTTAATTTGTATATTTTAATTTTGAAACTTTTTTTATATAGGTATTAAGATATACAATGTTGTGCCTAAAGATTTTATACGAAATATTTTTCTTCTTTTGTAATGGATGAGTTTTTATAAACAAATTCTAGTCAAAGTTCAGGTATTTTGTTACATAGTGTATATATGAATATGTATAGTTATTTTGTAAGATATGTGAATAAACTATTTTCAGAATAACTTCTTGGTTTTATTTAATTTATGTTTACTTTACCTATTATTCGTGAAATCTGCAGAATATAATAATATAATTATCTGATGATTTTACATGATCTGATGATTTTTTTAAATGTTATCCTTCCTAACCATATAGTTCTTGCCTAGTTTATTTTGATGTTGAAACAGGCAGCTGGAAAATGAAGTCATAAAATAAGCCAAAGACGTTGTAATGGTCATGATATTTATTACCTTATTAAAATATTATATAATATCCTTATTCCGTAACTGGGTCCCATTAGAATTATATAGAATAGAATAATAATTTTATTCTGGGACCAGGTCCCTTTAGAATAACAGAGATGAACAAAATTAAATAAATATACATCTGGCCAAAGGCCTACATCAAAATATAACAATAATTACATAATATCCTGAAAGAAATTACTAAACAGGTATGTTTTGGTAGAAAATCAGAAAATGTGATACAAAATAAAAATAAAAAAAACAGACAAATTTACAATAAAAAGAAATAAGCTAATGGAAAAATAAGTGAATAAATAGTAGCATCTAAAGATAAAATAAAAAAATAAAAAATGATATCATTATGAGTGAGGAATATTTACAGTAGTTCATCAATCGATCAAGTTGAATATATCTATACATTTTTTTATTGTTTATAAAGCATCTGATTGGGAATTTAGAAGATCTAGAAAAAGTTTGGATTTAAATGAGGTTAAAGAAGACGCATGACGGATATCGAGAGGAAGAGAATTCCAAAGAGAGATAGAACGGGGTAGAAAGGAACGCTCAAAAGTTTTGGTTCTGTGGGAACGGATATAAAGATCAGAAGGGCGAGATCTTGTGCCCTTGGATTAGATAGAGGATTTGAATTGTAGGAGACTATAGATATAAATTGGATGTTGTGAGTTGATAGTTTGATATAAGAAAGAACCAAGGAAGTAAAGTATACGGATAGAAGGGAAAAGCCACTTTAACTCAGCGTAACGGTGGGACACATGAGACCTCCTTGGGGCGACGAAGACAAATCGAAGCGAACAGTTCATAATTCGCTTCAACCTCTCCTCGAGCCTGATCAGTGATAAGGAGCTTACAGATATGTAATGTTAGAAGATGCCTGGAACGGTGAAATAACTTTAGAGAGCTTATTGCTCGGCGGGAAATTTGGGAAACAGGGGGTTTCCATGAGAGGGATTGGTCGAAAATGATCCTGAGGTTTTTAACAATGGAACTGAAGGCAATAGGGTGATCATTAAAGGTTATTTGGGGAAGTGAGTTGATAGATTTAAGAACGGTGCTGGAACCAACTAGGACAGTATTCGCAGCATTCAACGACAGTTTATTCAAGTTTGCCCAGGCACTGATCCTATCTAGGTCACCTTGAATTTTGTCGAATGCAGCTATTACCTCAGATGAAGGAAAGGACAAATAGATCTATAAACGTATAAAATGTAATAAATAAATAAAATATAAAAGTGCATAAAAACAAAAACATACCTATTCAAAAGACTAAGACTATTATTATAAAAACAATAATATACACAACATGCGGAAATATAATTGGTGTATAAAATGCTACGACAGGAATAAAATTAATAAGGATAATAACAATACTAACTAAAAAAAAAAACAGAAATAATTTATGTTCTAATTAATAACATTAGAGTAAGTTACATATAAAATAAAAACTGGGACATTATTTAATTTTTTAATAGTACTGATTTTGTTAGTTTAGTTTACGAGCTGCCAAGAAAGGTGTGGTTAATTTTTTCAGTACTGTGAAATGGGATACAGAGTCTGAAGAGCTGGGATTCCGAACGGATTGGAGATTCAAATGTTGAGAAGTTGTAACTGTAGGTGGGATTACCGGTTTGGTAGAGGGAGGAACCGAGAAAATGTTGACTCAAGGTGGCGGGAGAAGAACCATTTTGATTCGCAATAAAGGTGGGACACTTGAGACCGCCTCTAGGTGTCGAAGACAAATCATGATTCTGTTCATGATTCGACCCAATATATCTTCATGCTCGGTCCTGAGGAAGTCCACTGTTTACCACCCAGTTGGAGGGAATAAGTGAGGAACCTAGAAACTTAAGTGTGGAAAAAGATAGAACAATTTGCGGGAGCCTCGGAGCAATATCGCGGGCGATAGGACTACCATGATAAAGTTGAATTAATTATGATAGCTAAGTTTTCAAGAAGTTGTGAAAGTAACGAGATTGTTTATATTTAAAGTAAGAAAGGTGGTCAAATAAATAAGTATTTTTAAACATATATATAGGGAACTATTTAGTTCAGTAGTAGAGCACTGAGTTGATATGATCCCCGGTTCAAATCCGACTCTAGCAGACAAATAATTTAATCTGTTAACAAACATATGGACCTGTATATAAGATCTTCTTACAGACTCAGGGGGGACCCTGAATTGGGTGGAAGCCTGGCGGTCTCAAACAAGTCACCTCCTTGCACAGCCGTTGTCTTAGCAACAGTACAGTACATTCTCTACCATTTACTAAACCCAAAACCCTTCATGGGGTGTAGTAGTATACATCTGTATTTATAGCCTAACATAAAAAATTGAAATTCTTTAATTTTTATCTCATAATCAGATATCAATCGATAAACTATGTGTCGAAGAGCCCAAATAAAATTTTTTAAATAAACAGATAATTCATTAAACCGTAATTTTTTTTATTCCGTTTGGATTTATTGGACTATTATTGTTATAGATAACTGTTAGAAAATAGCACTATTATTACAAATTACCTCTCTGCACAACCGTTGTCCTGGAAACAATACAGTCTCTACCATGTACGGAACCCATGACCCTTCAGTATGGTACAGGCATTTATTTGTTTTTCTAAGGTTTTATTTTCGGAATCTTCAATAATTCACTAACCATATTTTCACCTTTGTTTTAATTTTCCCATCTTCCCAAAACAAAGTGGATATTTCATTCACATCGCTGATAGTCGAAAAAAGTGTCCTCAAATAATATGCGATTGATCGATTCCTCAATAATGCGCAAGTGAAGAATGTATTATCGTGGGGTAAATCTTCCGACGCCAAGGATTATGCTTTTTGAAAAGCCAAATCGGCCTTTTCCAGGAGAACTGGCAGGAAAGAACCCCGTCAGAGGGAGTTAGTGCCACTCCTGGATCAAAGGAAGGGAGGGAACTTGGTACTCAGAGGGTACCGGGTACTTAGGGCGGGTATCCCGTCATTGTTTTTTGCCATTAGTACCTCCCCCAGACGCTGCAGTACCATAGAGCCTAATCTTATAATGGAGAGGCTTTGTGGCTCGAACTCCCCCGAGTGGAGCGTGCGCTCTATCAGCTCCGTATTATATCTCCATTTAGCTGATCCGAGAGAACTTAATTCTGCTTAGCCTTTGGCTTGTTGTTGACTGTTGTTCTGTTATCGTCCGCGGTCGGAATAACTGTTTTCGTTCCTCGGAGGAAATCCGTTTTAGGCCGAAGCCGAACCTGTCTTTCAAAATGTTGACTTTTGAGATAAAAACATCCAATAATAGAACAACAATAGAAAAACTTCCTTCAATAAACTAACATAAGCAAAAGACCTTTCCAAAACATTGACATTAATATGCCAGAAAATGGAATCGTTGTAATTAAAAAAACTGATGGATCTTCCGAAGATACACAGGAATAACCGTGAAAGAAAATAATTTGATGTATCAATCGAATGTGGTTGTTATCATAAAATATCACACTGTATTTTAGACATAGCACAATAAAGGAAAAAATAAAGTAATACAATATAAGTTACGGTTTAAGATTGAATATATAAGAAATTAAAAATATGAAGTGCCTTCTTTATATTTCTATTCTTATTATTATTTTAATAATAATTACAAAATTACGAAAACATATTTTTACAGTGGATAAAGAGTATAATAGATAAAAGTATATACAGCGATTTTACTGTTTATTCTATAGCAATGGAGAATGGACTATACTCAACCGCAATTAAAATTATATTTAAAAACCAAATAACTGATATAGTTCTGACTCCTCCTTCTCATCCGCTATGATAATTGAAGAAAAAGCATGATGGAGGATGCAGTCAATGAAGAAACACAAAAGCAAGTACTAAATTGTGTGCCTACATTTCGGCATATGCGTTATACAATCTTCAAGACCAAAATATAGGGAAAAAGTGGCAGAACCAATAATATAATTTATTTTTATTTTTGTTGTATTCCTTTTTTATCGAATTGTATGCATCATTTATCCTCAAGGTCTAGGATTCGCAGCCCGGCAGGTCACATAGGTTTTTTTAAAGTTAAAAAATCCTTGAATATGCCATCCTACGGAGGGAACGTATAATGACAGTTTCTATTACTCGTTAGATAGACCTATCCTGATTTCACCTTGATAAGAAAAATTTAGGACTCTTATAGTAGTATCTTCCGATTAGTCATAGTAGCATAAAATTGCGTTAAATAAATAAATACCGAATACGATAAAACTAGTTGTGCTCCTTAAATCATTATATTGAAATTTGAAACTTAATTTTTTCTCTTCATCAGGCCCTGGATATTCATTTCCTCAAATATTAAGCCGAATTGAAATGAAACTGTCATTCCTTGCGTACTTAAATACATTTTGTCCGTATTAAAAAGAATGCTATTGGTTCCTGGCTTTTATCCCAAGATCACTCCCGATAACGATTCCTTTGTAATATCCCATTACGATACAAAGGGACCAGTCAACAGAGACAACGAGGCATCGTGCGGAATAAAGAAATGCAATGCTGGCGTAAAATGCGATTATGACACGGATAAGAAGCGGCGAGCAATGATATGGGAAGTATAGATTAGTAGTCGACTGATTTGCGAGCCGCCATGGGAACGCCTAGCAGCCTCCATATCCCAAGGGTGGTCGCGCGTAACCGTGAAACTGCGATCCGGCTCGCCCGGTATTAACAAGTGACAAATCGTCGTAACTTTTAGTAACAGCCAGTTATTATTAACTATTATTTAGCATGGCCGCATTAGTCTGATCAATCCATATTCTTTCCTTTAGAATGCAGATTACAAGTAACCAGTTTTGTTATTACTTTTTAGCCCTGTTGAGCGTTCCATAAAAGTTTCATTCATGGGTATGAAAGTTGGATTGCTATAAATTGGAGAGGTATATATCGGAAATATTTCCGAGATCTGTTATTTTTTCAAAGAGAATTGTATGTGGAACCATTTAGAGGAAGATTGCTGTCTCTATATTATTACTCTGTTTATATTGTTTATGTGAGATGTGCTCCACTTTGTCTTCTTCGATGATTTTTCTTTTGTTGTATGTCCTGATGATACCTGGAGTGGCGACACGTTGACTTGGTTTTTCCAGTATTTTGGATACTTAAGGCTTTGCTCTTTGGGATTTTTCCCATTGCATCTTACTGATATTTCATTAAATTATATCAAAGGTACATATTCATACCAGGAATTGGTCACTCGACCTCCAGTAGCTACGAACTATGGTTACCATTATGCAGCCGTAAACGGTCCATAATTCCATAACCGTTCACATTGAGATCAAATTCATCAGTGTTCCATTGACGTTAGTCGGGTTCAAATACAGCAATAAGCTGATCCATTTCCAAGGATTATGGTCGGTCGAAGTCAGCAGGTGCTCAAAAAACTATATTTCAGTCCCTAATGTAGGCCATCCCAGAACCAAACCTCTGGAAGGATATTTGGCACCCTGAAAAACCAAATGCGATATAACTGTACGGAATAAAGTTATTACTGCTGCGCTCGGTCACTGTAGTTGATCCCAGTAGACCGACAGGCCTGAAATACCCCAGGTGGGAGGGGTGCTAAGGAAATGGATGCAATAGCACGCCTCAAGGCGGCTTTTTCTAAACATGAAGACTTATTAGTATATATTATCCGTTTACGACATTTATTTCAGTCATCTCACAGATCATTCAAAGTAACTTTCGTCAGTGACATGTCTGTTTTAAAATATTTTGTATTGAATTAAAAAAAGAAAGGATTATGAGACTCCGTAATATTTTCATTATATTTACTTGATGGTTGATAAAGATGAGTTTAATTGTTGCCACATTTTCTAAATTGAAAACTGAAGAGTGCCTGTTCATGTTCATAATCATTTGGATAATGGTAACATGTTTCCGGGTTTGGAGAGCCCATAGACTCCACTCCATAGCCGATACCAAGGACGGTTTCAATAAAGGAATCCACCCTCCATCGGACTGAGGGATCTTCAAAGGAAAGATACATGTGTAGTGGTGAAGTGGTGCCGGGCCAGTGGCCACGAATGCTGGCTCGCCATTTGGCCCGCCACGGAGCACCAAGCACTCCACAACGCTACAAACATCAAGGCTTATTGAATTAGTGAGATAGTGAGTCAGCAGGTGCTCCTCCACCCCGGCCCATCCTGTTCTTCCGAATATTGTTCCCGTTTCCTGTTTAATAAATAATTGATAATATTTACTTTGTTATTTGTCGTACAATAGAAACTTATGTAGTTATAGCCTTACTGCGTTGTTAATTTTTATTAGTTTTAGCCGCATTTAGCGACTTTTGGTAGGAGGTAAATTTTTGCGAGACTGGCGACACCTAGCGTCCTGTGCATCTCTTTTAATCTCTTTTAATCTCTTTTAATCAACTTTAGTTTAAAGGATAGAATTCCATTGATATAATAAATCATCTAAAAAATCGTGCTTTTACAACAAGTACCGAATCATTGTTGAACTTCACAATGATAATAATAAAAATAAAATCTATGTAAATGCAAATACAAGGTATAAATAATATAACAATATTACATTATTGGCCCGACAGATTCATAAAGAAGTCCTTGGCCTGCTCAACCGCTCTACCCCAATCGTCCCGATCGCCTGCTCGAGTGATGGAGACCTTCAGATCTTCACAGACGGCATCCTTCCATCTAGCTTTGGGCCTTCCTCGAGGTCTTACTCCATCCGGATTTCCTTTATACAGCTTTTTAGCGGTTTTTTCTTCGTCCATCCTATATAAGTGGCCCAGCCACTTGATGCGTTGAATCCTGATGAAGCTCAATATCATTAGGTCTCCATATAACTCACTTAGCTCCTTGTTCCTTCTGATCCTGAGTTGGTCGTTTTCTCGAACTGGGCCGAATATTTGCCGAAGAACTCTCCTTTCGAATCTATTCAGCTATTCCAGGCTGGATTTATTCAGTGTGAGGGTTTCACCAGCGTATGTTGCTACTGGCCTAATGTTGGTTTTATATATCATCAGCTTGGACTATAACAATATACTAAATATTATTTCAATTCAATTATTGATATTTTGTATTGAGCTTGTGCAGCCTCCTGTAATTATAATGATTACAATTATATTTATTTTGTTATCTATTGTTTTTATTATATAACAATTAATAAAATACTTGAAAATGTATATAATTATTGTTCCGAGTGTCAATATGTGAAAAACTATACCCATGTTAATAATTTAAATTTACATAGTTAAGATTTAAATAATTCAAACAATAATCTTTTTTTTTCTTTCTTTTTTTTTTAGTTTATTTATTGATATTTACAACTGTATTAAAATAATACATCAAGCAAATGGGCTAAGCGATACATAATGACATGTGAAAATGACAAGTAGAGAAACTACCCACTGGTAGTACTCAAATCACAAGTTCAACTAAAAAGTCACGGGGCCATCTTCTTTTCAGACGCCTCGGAGGATTATCGGGAATTGAAGAGGAAGCTAGGTTTGAAACCAGAGGGCTTGAGTGGAAATGAAGTTTGTTATGAAAGGATAGATAGCGGGTTCGGGCCAAATCAGCAACAAATGGGACATTAAGGTCGTTATGGATGACATTATTCTTAACAAAATGAGGAGCATTAAGGATTTTACGAAGGATTTTGGATTGTAGGGATTAGATACGAGAAGAATTCGATGGCTTAGTGGAGCCCCAAAGCTCTACTCCGTAGGTACAAATAGGTCGTATGATGGTCATGTAGATGAGTCTTTTGTCATTAATTGGGAGCTTAGAGCGATTGTCTAGTAAGTGTTGAAGTAGCCTGAAACGTCGAGCGGTTTCTTGTCTTTTCAGTCTCGTATGAGGATTCCAGGTTAATCGTTTGTCAAGATGCAACCCTAAGTATCGGATCTGTTCTACAGGCACCAGTGGGATATTATTAAAGTATACTGAAGGGCAGGAAGTCATTGGTTTACGACGTAAGGTAAAAGTGATTTTTGATGTGATTCTTCAAGATCAGTGATATGGGATTGGAGGCTTTGGGATGCAATAATTGGATTGGTGTTGACTGATAATACACATGTATCATCAGCATACGTGGTAAGGATAGTATTAGGATGAGTTGGGATGTCAGCTGTATAATCTGTATAAAGGATTGGACCAAGGATACTACCTTGAGGAACACCAGCAGATTGGGAAAAGAGGGATGAATAGACATTTTTATTATTTACTTGGAAAGTCCTGTTTGTGAGATAGGATTGAAGGATGAGAAAGTAGGTAGGCGGTAGGAATTGACGGAGTTTGTAGAGTAATCCCGGATGGTGACAATTGAAATGGAAACGGTTACAATTGAAATAAAAAGGGTGACAATTGAGTCGTAAAGCGTTACATTTGCTTTGGAAAGGTTTTTAACTCATTTGGAAAGGGTTACATTTGAATTGAAAAGGATTGTTTTTGACTTGGAAAGGATTGCATTTGATTTGTAAAAGGTTACAGTTGACTTGGAAAACGTTCAAATAGACTTGGAAATGCTATATATCTATTAACATTCTTTTATCATGGTTTCTCAACTTTTATACATTGTTGGAAGTTGAATTTTATAAGTCAATGACAAATATTTTTAAAACATTTATGCTATATTTCTGGTATTAATATTATAAAATGTACTTTTGACTCTTCTTGTAACAAATCCTTAAAAATAGTATTAAATCCTTTACAATCACAAAATATTACAATTATTTTAACACTGTGCATCACCTATTCGAAAAATAATAAATAAATAAAATAATCAGACAATCAAGCTTTACCTCCCTGTAATATTACTTTGCTTAGTAAAGTTTTAATCACCTTTCTTTTTACTGAACTCTTTATGGATTGTATTAATACAGGTTTTTTAAAGTAATAAATTGAAAAAAATTAGTATATAATAAAATTATATAATATTAAACTACTAATTATGACTTAATTTTATAACTACCACATTCGTTTATAAATTCATAAAAATGTATTTAACAATGACAACGTTATGTAACATTGGCATGTGATCAGATTTTGAAAGATATTGAAGTGCGCTTAGGTCATTCTTATCAGTTTCGAGAAGATGTCAAATGTGTTGTTTGTGATCGTCAGGTTGAAGTATAGCACATTCCAGCGGAAAATACATGACTAAAAAAAAACAATAAAATATAAAACTTTCTGTGTATGGCCTAAGTTAAACTACCTTACATTACTTTACTGGTTATGCACATTTAGTTGTTAGTTAATTAATTAAAAATTAGTAGAAATATTAATTGAATGAATTTATGAAGTTCTGTCATGGTAATTAAATGAGATAATTTTATAATTTTAGCCTCATTATTTTTTAATTTATCGGATTAAGTGTTTGAAGGTAAAGTAGAACATCGCGAAATTAGCATATAAAGAAATGAATGACGAAAGAATAATAGGTGAAAAGTAAGATATAAGTAAAAGCAAAAGATAATTCATAGAGAATGTAGTTTAGGGAAACCAATAGGTTTTATAAACTTAAGAGTCAGGAATTCAATGAATTAAATCAATTTTTGTGAATAGTTTAAATACAGCAGATGAAAAAAAAAACAATAAAAAAAAACATGATGTTCTCAAGCGATAATACAGTAATCAAAACAGCACTTTAATCTAATCGACCTTGATGACGTTATAAAAAAAAAATTAAACGTAAAAATGTTATTATTTATATGCATGAAACAAGATATGGAATTCATACCGATCGTGATTCTCTATATAAGATTTTTGAAATGAAAAAAGGGTAGAATTGTTGTGTAGCTTACATTTAGTTAGCTGGTTCATTCAGCTAGATATGTTAGGCGAGATAAAGTATGGTACGTTATATACTCATAAATGGAATATTCATATATAACATATGTAGTTTATATATATGTTTGATATGGCACTATTTATAATTTATAATGTTTATATATTTTAAATGGTACTTTATGTCTTATGCGTTGTATATTTTCACCCGTAATAAATTAAAAAATCAGTTTCAAAAATGTAATCATCCGATTCAGTCATCTTTCCTCAAATTCACTGCCTAGTCAATATTCTATTTGTGGTGCTCTTAGAATTATCGATATTTGATGTCGACCTACCCTGCAAATGAAGAATGAAGTCCTCCACAACGAGAACCATTCCTAACTGGGGTGGAGTTTCCTCAGTTCATAGATTTAGGGGCTAAACGGAATTGGAGGATCCACCACTCCTTACATCACACAATCTTTGAACCGGAAGGATAAAAAGGAATCGATAAAGGGATGAACGATGGAAGATGGAAGCTACCGAATGTAGATGTTAGAAGGATAAAGGAAACAAGTACACAACAAAATAGTGGAAATAAGTGCTATGTCATTAATTCCGCGTTTCGTTGTAATGAGAAGAAAACATTGAAATAAATTTATTTTCAGCAATTACCAACCCTTGAAGGGCCGACCTGTGGTCTAGTGGTTAGCATAACAAACTACTAAGCTCAAGTTCGCGGATTCGCAGCACGGCAGGTGGCCCTAGTATATTTTAATGGGAATAAAAAATCCTTGGTTATGCCGTCCATCGGAAGGAACGTTAAACGGGGGTCACGAGCCTGTGAGATGTCAGGTACTCATTAAAAATCCCTATCCTAATAAAACCTGAAATGACAACATTTAGAGCTCCCAACTGTAGCATCATCCGATTAGTCATAGAAGCATAAAGTGGCGATAAATAAATAAACAACAACCCGTGAACATTTTGCCAGCCCACGAGATTAATCACACTGTTACAAAATATATTTATTTTATAATAGCCAAAGTAGTGAAAACCAATGCATTGGAAAAACACATCTTTTTTGCATCCATGTATTCAAAAATTAACAGTTGAAATTATGAGATAAAATATGATAGTCATTATTATGTGTGCGTGTAAGAAAAATAGTAAACACAATAAAAATAAATCATCGTGTTTCATTTTTCACCGCCAAAAAATGTTTATAGGCCTATCTCTAATATGTGGATCAACTATATCTAACATCAAATTTAAAAGTGGCCCACTAGATCATTTGGGTTGGCTATCCTTGCACTTAACTTTTTTGAGAGTTTACCCAAAGATGAGGACTTCTCCGACCAAATTTTACGACAGTATTTTTTCCAGGATTTCCAACCAAAGGAACTCTGAACTTCTGCCATGTCTTCCTGAACTTGGTTGACCCAAGATATTCTTGGTCGGCCTCTTCTTCTCCTTCCTTCAGTGCAGCACCAGAACAGGGTCTTTTATCTCCCAATTTCAGAAGTTCTCAAAACCACTCTAATTGCTTCATTGTGTTTTTTTCGAGAATAGTATCATGAGAACCCCGTTCCTTTGGAACTATTGTATCTGGTATCCTGTTATGCGTAAATATTCCAGCTGCTCTTCTACAGAAGTCCATATCCGCGATAGTTTTTCATTGCTCCCCTGTCACAATTTCGATGTTTCACATTCATATAACATTATATCCATTAAAATAGTACGTAAAATTATTTTATTTTATTATTTTTATTAAACTAAGAACTTAAAACTAATACATAAGAATTTCCCTTAGCTAGGTAAGAAATCTTAAACCCCGTTAAGATGAGCTGAGCTAGTTACAACTGTTTGACAACATTAGGCTATCACTGGGCGGACAACTATCCTAAACGGCTTGTTATCCACCGCCACGTGTCAGAACGACCTACACGTGACTTCGCACGTGCTAGTCACGCCTTTCGTAATATAGCGATCACCCGCCGCAATCCTCTACGCTCGTGGTCCATCCCGCTTAATGAATCTTTAATGTGTCGGAAATAATTCTTACTACTGTTACGTATCTGTGGAACGGGAAGACTTATTCCCATGAAAAATATAATTTCCAGAATTGCATCAATTGTTTTTATCTGATTCAAACAAAATATATTTTAATATCTACATAGATATAATAAATAAAAAATTGTTTTTCACTCATAGTATATTTTTTAACAAAAAAAGGAGCAATTCTTATACTTAGTAAAATGTGAATGTATTTAGGACTTGTAATTTAATAAGAGACTTTAAAAGCTCCACACTTTTTCATTTAATTCTTAAAATACATTGTCATAATTTATTTTCTTTTTTGATTTAACTCTCTTTTTATAAAAATTCTCCTTTTAAGTTTGGCAATTTATAACGTCTAAATAATATAAACAGACTAGTAAATTGTTTTTTATCATTTACCAACCAATCAAGTTTCGACTGTAACATCAGCAGATTATTTTAAATACACGGTTATTCCCGTTCAATAGAAAAACGTTGCACATACTCAAGAGATTCTGAAGCGCATACAAATATATCTACAGTCCCAGTAAATAAGAGGTTAAGTCAAATTTTGTCCGGAAGGAATTAACTGTATTGAAAGAGGCCGAATCGTGTCATTATCGTGTTTTTTTTGGATAGAAATAAAGTAGCAACATAAGTAATATATTTTTTTTTTAACCAATGCCTGTCTTGTCACTTTGTCCACTAAGAAAATATCACGATTCCGCTTCATTAAGTACAAGTAACTCATTTTGTATTTTCGACTTAACCACTTATACACCGGGACTGTAGATATGGATTGAAAACTTCATGAATAAATATCTTCCTTACCTAATGTATACAAACAAAAATTTAATTAAGTTTGGTTCATGATGATAAATTTTAGGAGGAAGGAAAAAAATAAAAACCACTGAGTCCGGTTTGTTTACCCCCTCTTAAGTCCAAAACTTTTTTAAGATGCCAAAGGATCCTGGAAGGCTTACGATATTGTTTGAGTATTATCTACAGCCTTTATGAATATTCGCCACCCCCGCCACTAGGAGAGGATAGATGCAGTTAGACGCCCCTTGGAGAGGAAAAAAGCAACCCCCAGGGACCTGGCCCCCCTAGTACACCCCCCCCTAGAACCACCCCCTACCAGAACCACCCCTAGGAGCCCTGCTGTGATTAAGGAGCGCCCGCGGCCGTGACCGCTCGATATCGTGACTCATCTCGCGCAGTATGTTCCATATAGTGAGTGCGGTACCAGTAGATCTCCGGCATTGATTGTTTATACTATATAATTGTTATACAGTATATAATAGTGATAAGTAGTAAATACTAATCATGAACATAAATAGAAAAAGTAAATTAAAAAGTTAGTACCTCTTCAAATTTTTAATAAAATTAAAAAATGTCTATCACAGCAATTCTTGTCTTCCATTAGACGCATTTTTTTAAACTATCGTAGTTATATATTTTCACTTAAACAATATTACTTGATCTTATATACACGGAGAATAAAATGGCTCGGGAGGAGATCATAGAAAATATTCCTTAGAGATAAGCCATTTAAAATCTAAACGTTTTAAGAAAGTTAGCATTAATAAAAAACATGGACTTACTTGTCTTACTAGTTTGTTATTTTATTAAAAAAAAAAATTCAGTTATTCAAAAATTATATAAACATTTATTTATTAAACGCAAGAAAACAGCTTAAAGGATCTGCATATCAAACTTTTTTTTCTTTATTGCTACTGCATAAGTCGAGTCTTATTAATATAAATGGAGAATAATTATACCACAATAATCATCTCTCCCTTTATTCTTCTTCTTGTGTATTTTTTTTTTTTTAACTACTCCAAATTAAAAACAAAATCAGAAAAGTTTGGAGAAAGAGATTGCAGGTTCAAATCCCTCCATTTAGATTCGATTTCCCTCATGGTTTCCTCCGATCCTGGTTGTTGCACGTCGGCATCCGGATCTGGAAGCTCGAACGCCGGGACTTCAATCTCGTCGAATGGAAGGCGATCAGTTCTCCAGGAAGGATCGATCAGCTCCATCAACCTTCCGTCCATTAGGAAGTGGGTGTCGTTACCTATCAACTGGAAAGAAGCAAAGAAAATTCTATAAAATTGTATACTTTAATAAGAAATAGTCCCACATATATTTAATTATGTATTGAATAGTCGAAAAGTGCGACTGATCCAGAATATTATAGTCAGGATAGTGATGAATCTTAAAACAAAATACAAAAATGAACGCCGACTTTTGACTCGCTTGGTTTTACTTAGTCTCATTCCTATAGGGTGCGGCTAAAGTAACTATATGATTAGGTTTTTAAATAAATATTGAATTGTATGAAAAAAAAAATTGAATGATAAAAATAAAGTTTACTTTATGTTATTAATTATGAAAAATAATGCCCACCAACGAACGAATGGTTGGACCCGTTGCAGCAGTTTCTACACCATAAAATCTTCTGTAGGCCACCACGATCGCCTGATGTGACTGCACCAGATTTTTTCCAATGGTTTCTTGTAATGCCCTTTTCTCTCGCACTTTTACTTTCCTTTTTTTATATCATCTCTTGTCTTAAATTTGTTTGTTGTTTATTATAATTATTTTTTGTTTTTCCGTGATTTTTGAAGTTGGGTGAGTATAATTTGCATTTTCTATTTGTATTCATCAGCTGTTTTTGTCTAAACTATTCCAGCTGGGGTATGGTAACCTTCCTAATGATTCCGTAGTTGCATTTGGGCCTTGGAGTTTGTGGTATGTTTCCTCTAGTTGGCGTCTTGGTGAATTTTGAGGTTAGGATGTGCTTCAATATATTTTCCTTAGTTTTTATATTTGTTTGTAAAATATTGACAGGTATTTTTGTTTAAAGGGATCCTGACATGATGAGTTCATAATAATTTTTTATCTCTTTCTGGAGATCTATTTCATCTATCGAAGTACATAAATCGATTAGTTCGCAATCGATACACCGCCCTTGATGTGTGACTGCTACCTGCTGATGGTGCTAAAGACCTCCCCCTAGCAGAAGACAAAGAGGCCTACTTAAAATGGCCTTAACAATCAAGAGAGTTAGCACTGCATCTGCTCCACCCTACGCCACCTCGATTTCAAAATCGTAAACTCCTTCTGAGTATTATTTAAAATTATTGTATTCCAAACGTGAGCTATGAAATTTAAAAATTTAAATTTTAGATTATAAAAATATTTTAGTCCGTCAGTCCAAAGCTTTAGTGGCATATATAGTATTTTAACACGCATCTATCTATTCGATTAGCAATACCCAAAACAGAAAAAGTTTGTTGGTTATCGTGTTTTTTTAGTTTCGTTTGTTTGCCATTAGTTATTTCCCAAGTTTTTATCACATTTTTTTTACTTTCTTAAAATGTATGAAAATATTCTTTCATTGAGCGTTTTAGTACTCTATCTAATGGAAAATAGTGAGTAATACTTGTGACTTCCCAATCGATATATAAATTCAATTATTGATATAACACATCAACATATACATGTATTAAACATATATTCTTTTTATTAAAATTAAAGCGGGATTCGTCAATAGATTCTGCTTTGCTTTCTCATATTAATAATAAGTTGTATAGACATTATAAAATTAAATTATCAAAAGAAAAATCGTAAGTCGCAACTACGGTCCAAGTAAAGCAAGAGGATACTGGCCGAAATACAATAGTACATACAACTGTATGCAAGACCTGAGGACTAGTTATGGTCTGCCTGTGGCAGACTGAATCCGAATCCACATAGTTTGAATTGTAATTTGAAACTAGTGATAAAGAAAGAACAACAAGAAAAAGGAGATTAAATTTATTTGGGCACAAGAAAAGAATGAATGAAAAAAAGTTGAACTAACAGCTATTCAACAATGTGATGAAACTAAGAAACATCTGAGGATACTCCAGTCAGATGAAAGAGGAAGTAACAAGACTTGGTATTACAGAAAAAGAATACAAGGTCAGAGAAATATTCGGAAAACAAATCAAGGTCTTTATACTGGAAAGGAAGAGAGAAAAAGATGGATAGACGAGCGAAGAAAAGAGATGAACAGAATAATTTATGTGCAGTCTTTAAACAGAAAAAAGAATGTACTTTCGCTAAAAAAGAGTAAACAATTAAATTGTTTTACATTATTCTTATAGAATATTAATAAACATTTCGCCCTTTTAATGTAAAATAAGGAACATTTCAAAATTGTTCAAAGTTAGCTTTTCTTTTTTCCTAAAATTTATCGAAAATACATGAAATCGTTAGAAAATATTAAATAAAAATTTGGATTCTTAAATCATAACTTATCTGTGGGTCATTTATTTTAAAAAAACAACGAAGAAATGATTTCCCGTTGAATTAAAATTAACTTTGTTTGATTTACCTCGTTTTTAATTGGTCTCTTTTTAGTTCGCTACCAGCTATTGTGTAAGTTTAATTTTTGTCAAACATTATTATTTTGAATGTCTTTATGCTCAATAAATAATCAACGGTCACCGTACTGAAATACATTGAATAATATTTTTTATACTTTTAAATTTTATATACAAAATATTAGAGCACAAAACAATTATTATTATAAAAATATTTATCAGTCGGCGTGTTATGGGAATACATTAAAAGAGGTTATCTAATTCATTGAAAATACAAGTACTAAATTGATAAAATAATAATAAAAACCAATTTAATGAAATCATATTCCGCCAAGTATTTCAGCATCAGATCCCTAGATTTTTATTTTATCGCTTAATTTTATTTTTAAAAAAATAAAAATTAAGTATTTCAATCTTGTAAGAATGATAGGAGGCAGACTATTTTTGAATAAAATCCATAGTACCCTGATTAGCTAATTCAAATGTAAATTTTAAAAAACAGAACATTTTTGAAAAAAATATAGTTAAAAATAAAAGGATGTTATTGCATTTTTGGATCTTTTCCCCTGCATATCAGAAACATTTTTAACAGAGTTTTGTAATGAAATTGTCTAACTTAATTAATCATATGTTTTGTATTATTATTTTCACATATTGTGTAAAACCTTCCTCTTAATAGGTACGCATTGTTATGACATCAAATGAATATAATGTTTTTCTGGATTTCAATTGATTCTCAAAATAACTCTTGATATAAGTATAGTTTTTTAATTTTTTATTATTAACGCGTGTATTCCAGTAGTATTGTTTAAGATGGAAAGTATATCTCTTTCTGAACTTGGTAAACTGGTTAATTATTAATAAGCTTGCTAACTTTTGAATTTGCCTGAATCCAGTTTGGAATGGCTATTTTCCCGATATTGGAAGAACTATTTATTAATATCTACCAATAAAACGTGCATGAAATTGTGAATTTGACTAGTTAAAGAGCTTTAAAAAATGATAAATCTTTACAATACAGACAATTAAATTAAAGCTTCCCCGCAAAATATGGCAGACCGAAGCTGGCAAAATCATGCCACATAGTTTCAATTGTTATTTGAAACAAAAGATTTGTTTCACTTCTACGTATATATTTATAAATTCTTATGTTTATAAATTATTTTTAATCGGAAGATGAGGAAAAAACAATGTTAGTTAAATGTTCGGTGAATGAAAGATTCGGATATGAAAAAACTTTGTTGTTTAAATAATTATATATCCACAGTCAGAATGAAACAAAACTATAATACTTACTCTAACCGGAATGAAAGAATGAAGAATGAAATTAGCGTGTAATGTTATCAGACTGGATAACAAAGCAATGAATAATAGCCACTGCAACTATGTGGGTGAGTTCTAATAACGCCTAAACATAAATGGGAGGACTGTACCTTGTAGGTAGGAGTTTTGATTGGAATTCAATAGAATTGTGGGGATGAGGATTCCTAGTGTAAGCGGTGTAGTGATTTTGCTTTGTAGATGATAAGGACCATACTGTTTCTGATTAACATGTGAGGAGAGGTGGTGTGACATAAAACATGCTCAACCTTCAGGTTTTTTCTAAGTGCGGATACCCACTTAAAAAGGTCTGCGTGCGATTCAGGAGAGCCCACAAGCATTCACATAATGTTTTTCTGTTATTCCAGCCTCCGGGGTTAGCCATAAAGTTGAACACAACAGAAAGCGAACGAGATATAGTTAATTGATTAGTGGCGAAGGAGTGGACAGACTGAAGTGGCTGTGACATAACAACATGTCCTATTATGACAGCTGTGGCCGAGGCGAAGGAAACCATTTGGCGTCACCAGATACAGAAGAGGTCCGGTCCCTATGTAAATGGGCTGTTTACCAATGCGGGGGTGAATGTGTAATAGCAGATGTAGAAATATTTAACCAGGCCATTTAATCAAAGTGAACCAAGCGAGAGGTTTAGGATTTCATTTTATGTAGGCTAATTGGCTAATGACGCTAGTTGACCGAGATGGCGATATCACGTGCTTAAGTTGAGGGTTAAGTTTCTAGGCATCTTAAGCAACTTTTTTTATCAAAAGCGAATGCCACTTTGTATTGTTGATTTTACACACTTCCCAACATAAGAGCTCTTATGATTTTGATAAAACTCATTATAAATGGTCGTTTCATCTGAAATGTCCGTTTTTATATTTCATAAATTCAAAGTTGGATCAGTGGACTTCTGTTGCTTACAATTTTTATTTTTCATTTTATTGTGATTATTTAAATATTTTTATTTTGAAGAGTAAAGATTTGTACTGGCCAAATCTTTTCTCTTAAAAATAAAATTACTATTATTATGCTTACGGGTTCTAATGAGCTGTATTCATGCTATCTTTTGATTATTTACTTACGCTAAAATTGATGAAAATCGTTTAGTTTGCCATCAAATAAGACCATAAAAACCAGCGAATTTCATGTATTTTATTTTATTTTTTTACTAGTTTGGACTTATATATTCGGGAGCCCAAGCTGCAAGAAACATTATCACTGCGAGGGTAAGGGTGCTATAAAGAACGGACCTTTCTCAGTCGGTTTGAGAAATTCTCAACTGGTGACACAGGTTAATCAATAAATAATTTATTTCTCCTTTCTGAGGCGAAACCATCACATCCTAGTCGTAGTTCATGGATATTGACACAGGGCAACAAAACCAACCTGCATTGGTTAATCGGAAGGGACCTATATTCTTACACGCCAGAACTAATGTTTCACAACATGCAGTGAAGAAACTAAACAAGCTGGGTTGAGAAGTCCTCCTAGACCTACCTTAGTCACCAGATTTATCTCCAACGGATTTTCACATTTTCAGAAATGTAGGCAGCTTCCTTAAGGGTAAAATTTTTGAAATTGATTCTCAAGTCAAAAACGCATTTTCAGATTTTATTTCATCACAAAACACTGAATTTTTCAATTCTGGGATTCAAAATTTGACATGACGTTGTATTAAAATGTATAGAAAATGTGGGAAAATATTTTGAATAAAAATGTTTTCATATAGTTATTTTACTGAATAACCTTTCCTTCGAAAATTGACATAGCAATGTACGACTAATAACCTTTTTGAAATGTTCTGGCTTGACTTAAATTTCATATTAAATCATCCATTTACTGAGTTTTTTTTTCAAGACCCTTAACTATAATCATCTTTTAAAAGGTGGCTTTTCAGGCTTAACGTATGGAAATCTCTAAAGCATACACCATACGTCACTTCATCAATTTTTATTCATTATTGAACACTAACAAGTTTTCTTTATTAAGCCTTCAGGGGGTCACATGTGCCCGAATGGTTTGCATAATAACTTATTATGCCTAATAACTCAGGCTCGTAGTCCCCGGCCGGTGGCCCTGAGATTATTTAAAGGGAGTAAAATCATTGGTTAACCCGTCCGACGGAAGGGGCATAAATAGGGTTCCCTAGCCTAAGCCATGGAAGGTACTCCCTATGATCCTTATCCTAATTATACCTGGATAGGCAAAATTTAGGGTCCCGCTGCAGCATTGTCCAAGTAGTCTTAAAAGTAGACAGTGGCGGTTAATGAATAAACATACATATCCAACCTTTCACAGAAATATTCGCTCTAGGTATTTTCGTTATTCATATGGAACCTAGACAAAGAACAAAGCTAAATGAAGATCAAAATAAACCAACACTATAAACGAACTCATTGGATCATCCATTTATCATGTGACGCCGGCTGAATCCCGAACCAAATTAATATTTAAAAGTACGAAATCGGCTTCCAACTACTGAGCATACAATTTACTCCGACATGATTAAAGGGGCAGTTTATTTGCAAATGGCATCGCTAACTAGCAATGATTGCACCCAGCCGGGCACTAACTGGACTAAAATATTTGACATGCGCAAACAGAAGCTTGGGGTAGGGAGAGAGTTGGAGGCAGTGCCGGAGGCGGCAATGAATATGTACAATGCTTAGGGAAAGGGATGATCCTGGATTAGCGGGGTGCGGTCTGTTTGGTACCATATAGCGATCCCCTATAAATAATTCATAGTCCTCTCTCGTCCTGGCGGCCAACTGCGATCTTGTTGAGGATTCAATCATTGCAATCAAGGATTGGTTCCGAGAAATCTCTGTCACTTAGGATATATTAAATGCCCGCTTATTCGCCAAGTCACGCAATCTCAATGTGCACAATTCGCCGTTCATCATCGGCTCAAGGCGCGATTCTCCTCACCGCATAGAACTCCTGGAAATGTTTTCTTTCGTAAACTATGTCAATAAATAACGACTAATTAAACAAGATTGTTAAGGATGGATGAAGATTTTTTGGGGTTTTCTGTTGTCTAGTAGCATACCAAACTACTAGACTCAATATCGCTGGCTCGCAAGGCGGTAGGTGTCCTTAGGACTTTTTAAAGGTAGTAAGAAATCCTTGGTAATCCTGTCCTTCGGAAGAGGGGTAAAATGGTGGGTCATGGGCCTGTACGTTGTCAGATACTCGCTAAAGATCCCTATCTAAATTGTGTCTGTAAAAATTAAAAGTTAGGTAAAATTTAGACCTTCCAATGAGGCCCCTTAAGATTAGAAGTAACAGCATAAAGTGACATTAAATGGTTAAATAAATAAACATAAAGTTTTTCTTTTAAATTTTTTCCGATTATCATGGGTTGATCATCACTTTGCAAATTTCTGAGAGCCATTGTCACGGTTCGAAAACCTATTTGAAAGTTACTGATTTTTTTCTTCTAAATATCTGTTAACACACAATCACTAGCAGCAGTCTTTAGGCACTGAAAGTAGAGAATTAAGTAATAAACAAACTAAACAAAGCTATTAACTCATTGTAGCCTACTATGAATAAATGGTAGAGGATGGTGGCCAAGCTAAACAAAGCATAAACTATTTGCATAAGAATGATAACTTTACTTGTCAATCTTTTTTTCGATATGCACCATAGTCCTAGAGATTTAGGCCGGGCGCACATTGAGACGCACTTCAACGCAGGGTAGTGTAGGTTAGGCAGGCCAGATTAGAGCAGTTAAAAAGCTGCGCTACTCATATCACCGCACATTGAAACGCAGTTTCTTGTCATCTTTGTATATAATCGGTCGTCGAACGTACAAATGGACGAACTAAACGAACTTGACCTAAGTTCCGAGTCTGATTCAGACGAACAAATGGATGAACTTTTACTTATATATTCAGTGGCTAGTGTCGTATAATATTTTATGTGGACGAACGGTTTCAATTAATGTTTGTTCCATAGTGATATTATGAATAATATGATGACAATATTATGTGATTTGCAAATAATATTGAAACGAAATATAATAAATTTTAACAAAAACTGCTAGACACTTTCGCAGTAATCTGTGTCACAAACACTGCGTGAAGCAGATTCTGCCATGCCCTGCCTTTCAACTAACGCTCGATCGTTCAAACCTATATATCACAAAACTTTTTGCTATGCTGCCCTGCCTAACCTACACTACCCTGCTTTGGACTGCGTCTCAATGTGCGCCCGGCCTTTTGGGGGAAATTTCAGGAGATTTCGCCCTAATTATTAGGCCCTTTTAGACGCATCAATCTTTAGAAAACCACGTTTTTTAAAAAGTAGAGCTGCCGCAATAGCGTATAGAGTGTCAATATCGCGCAATTGCGCTATTTTAGAAGTAGACATTGGGAATAAAACCATTCATAATAAATAATAAATAACGGAATCGAGCTTATTGAATTTTAAAAGCCGTTTTTTTAAATAGTTAAATCAACGATTTGATTCAATAGTAATAATTATCCACCACGAGGTAATTATTACTATTTAATAATAATGAGGTAATTATTACACAAATGAAAATAGTCCTCAAATGTTTTGAAATTTAAATAAGTCTTAAATAAAAATATATATATTCAGTTTGATATAAATGAATGATTATATCAAAAGTACCCACATTAAATCAGTTTACTAAACTGTTGGAAGTTATTTAGTTAAATGACGAAATTTATTGAGCTGAAGTAAATATTAAATAAATTTAAAAACTAAGGCGAAAAAAAAATCAATTGTACTGCGGAGTATCAAAGGTTACCGGTAAAATGCTACATCTTTATTAAAAAATAATACAAAAATAAGTAGTCTCTAAAGCATGTATAGTTGAAAAGAAACAACAAAAAAACACTTGAAAAATTCCAGTCAACAAAGCAGAATGAATGAAGCAATCAAGAGATCAAAGAGAGCGCTCCTGGCATAGAGAAAAGAAAAAAAAAAGAAGGAAAGAGCAATAGAAAATAGAAAATAGCCCGGCTCACCCTTGGCAGGCCACGAGGCAGGGTAATCGGAGATTTTCATAATTCAGCGTGGCTGCTCATCAAACCGGAAGGATTCTACCTTAGTGTACTCAAAGAGCAGCAACTCTTCCATATGAAGGGATAAGGTTTCATAAATAACAAGTTTATCTTTCTAGTGAGTACTCTTTCCTTGAGTACGATATCTCCTTTCAAAGGCTCCGAAGATGCTTTCGCTAATTGGTAAATTGCCATTTAAAAAAATAATAAAAATCTGTATCACTAAAACCCAGGTCTTGGATTCAATGCACTGTACTGTTTCCAGGGTTTCCAGGACAACGGTTGTGTAGAGGGGTTATGGTTTCCGTTAAGGCGTTTAACTACAAGGTTTTTTACACCACGCGGTTGTGTAGAGAAAGTCATAGATCACGCTCAACCACCAGGTTTTTCCCAATTTTACAGAAGCTAGACGAGCCCCAGTAGTGTCTTTACAACTCACAGGGTCCATTCGTGGCTATTAACCGAATAAATAATTTATTTGTCATAGCTGGATTTGAACCCGGGACCTTCAGCTAAGCAACTCAGCATTCTACATATTGAGCTACCCAGTACCCACTCTATGGCCATGACTTGTTAAAAATATAGTTATAGAAGAAATTAGTAATGATACGGTTAAGAAACACATATAAATTATTTTCAATTCTTCTTAACTAATTTGTATTATTTTAAGATGTAGATCTTATTTTCTAATTTTTATTTAATTTTTCTTTTATTCATGTTTTTACTGCCTTTTCAAATTATTGTAAGACAGCAAAAGTAAAAAATGTATAATTTTTGAGTTATGAGGTAGTATTGTTTTTTTTTCGATATGTTAGTTTTTCTTGTTTAGGTATTCTCTGTATAGTTCAATAACATTAATGAAAAATAAGCCAAATATTATTTTCATTATCAAATCTTTGTTGCATCAATCCTCAGAAAACTAGTGATAATGAGCAGCCGCTACTGAGCATAGAGTGTCCGTGTATTTTATTTTTAACTTTTTATATAAATACAAAGATTTATCTTTTTTCATTTTACGCAAGTCATTCACCGGCAAACAAAGCCATGGTTAGAAGGAGGAGTAAAAAAACTTGGGTTTCGATAAATCATGACGCGGAATAAAAAAAAATGTTTTACTAATAATATCTTTAGATGCGTTTTCAAAAAAAAATTATCTTCGTATTTTGACGTCAAGTTCGATATTTACTAGCAACCTGCGGAAAATGTTGGTAACGCATGTCGATAGTATTGAGTGCATATGCGTAAATATTGTCAACTTTTGTTATCAATTGCTTAAACAAAAAAACAGGAAATATTGAATGATTAACGTTTTGACGAAAAAATTCTTAATCTTTAAATTTCCTGATTAGTATGAATACCCCCCCCCCCTTAGCTTCAAACCGACCTCTTTAATTCCTGATAATACTCCGAGGCGTCTGAAAAGAATATGGCCTCGTGTCCTTCTAAAATGAATTTGTTGTTCAAGCACTAACCGTGGGTAGTTTGCCAACTTTTATTCAGCACGTGCCATTATATGCCATTCATTCTATTAACTTTATGTATTATTGTTAAGCAGTTTTAAATTAAAGTAAATAACCTTTTTAATTTGAAATGATAATAGAAGAATGAAAATGTTTTAATTGACATAAGTAGTTGCAAAATAAAATATACAGACACTCTATGTGTAATAATGGTTGCTCAGTATCCCAAACACATGGTTTTCTGAAGAATGGAGCGACAAAACGGCCTGTTAAAATAAAATATTTCTGTTAAAATATATCTAAAATTTTCATACATAAGCCCCTAGAACTATTGATAAAATGATTATTACACAGAGATCATTTCTACTATATTATATAGATTATTATTTTTAATATCATTAGATAGAGCATATTATTAAGTAAATTAATATCTTTGTATATTTATAGCTTTTTATAAGCATCCGTAAAAATGCCATTCAAAATCTGTTTATAGAAATTTAAAAAAAAATTGAAAATATAAAAGTATTTATTGTTTTCAACGGACAACTCCAGTAATGACATTCTTTAAAATTTTAATAACAATTATGGGGACCCTATAATAAATAATAATAAATGATCGGGCGAGCCAGGAGCATTGTAGAGAGCGCCAGGTGGCTGCGACAATAGTGTTGTGACGCGGAACCCTTCGAGGATCACCCTCTATTCCAATAAACGGCAAATCCTCAGCCACGCTTATTTGTTCAGTAGCCGTTTGTATATCTATTTCAGTTTGTACGCTCGTAGCTTGTTTGTAGGCTCTGATATGTGTGAAGTTGGCTAGATGTCAGGTGATTAGACAGAAGGATATCTCTATTTACGGGATTCCGCCCGAAACTGGGGCATCCTGATGGAGTGCGAGGCTTAATTTCATCATATTAATTATTTATCTGCAATAAGAATCTATATTAAATATATTTTTGGTTTAATAGTCGAAATTTATTATTATAAATTATCAACAGCCCTGGTGAATAAGTAGTTAAGTCGAATTTTGTCCAAAATGAATAAATTGTCCTTAGGGATTTCAATTCCCTTGTTCATAGGTGTCTAAGTCATGTCTTGTTTGTATTATATTTATTGCTTATATTATAACTCCATTTCAAGCCAAAGATTACCATAAAGACAGTACTCCGCTTCCCTCATACTATTTACCCGTTCTGGACTAAATTCGACTTAACCACTGTTGCGGATATGTTCATCAGAAATCAGCTGACTAATGATTTAGTTCAATTAACACCAATTCTAAATTAAATATATTTTTTTATATAATATTTTTTTCCCGCAAAGAATGAAAACCTAGTGGGAAAATAAGAAGAACAATAAGCCCCAAACGTGAACCACCTTTCTAAGTAAAGGTCTTCCACTTTGGGACCTTTACAACTGATAATAATAATAGCAATAAAATATTTTCATTTAATAGCAATAAGTATAATCTGCTATACTTAAGTGTAATAAGTATAAGTGATCTATGAACACACAAACTATAAGCACCAAACGAAATATTTTTAAAAGTGTTACATGATGTCTTGTACCATTAAAAATAATTTGGCCTTTTCGAAAATCCAGTATGCCTGATTTAAGATGACGGATAGAAAAACATTTGAGAACAAAATTAATCATATTGAAAGGATATTCTAAATTGTATGCTTTTCCCAAAGCTGGTATTTGGTTATTTAGGATATTTTATATTAAAAATTTGGTTCTGGAATGTATTCAATGTTGTAACAGTGGTCTATTTTCTTCTATTTTATGTAAATGAATAATCCTATAAATGTTTTAATACCTCCAATTAAATTAAAACCTCTATAGTATATGCCTTCACAATATCTAATAGAAGAAAATATCTAAATGTTTCTTAGATGCTTTTACAACGTTGGGTCATATGCTGAAACATAATATATTTTCTCCCCAGTAATCACTTGTTTAATACAAACATTTTTAAAACTATTAAAACCTTTTAAATAAACTGCATCATGGAGAGAAATAAGTTAAAGCTTGTTCAAGCCACGTTTTAGCGTAAAGGGCATGCAAATACTAACAAAAAGTTGATGAATCCACATGATAAGAAAAAATACAATAAAGATTCTTAATATTCCGGTTCAGTTGAAGTTGTGGATCATTGTCACAATGATTTAGACAATGTGAATACATAGACAATGTATTATTTTTGTACTATTTTATTAATATGCAAGTTAGGTTGAAGAATGGAATATACATCCCTTGGTTGACCTCAAAATATTTTTTTTAAAAAGAAAAGCCGTTATTTTACAACAGTAAGTGGACATGTTCCCAGCTTGACTACAAAATTGGTTGTCTGCTCTGTTCTGAAACCGAATTTTAGTAGTTTTTGCCAGTCAGGGAGTAAACTATCTTGTAATTGGGCTTAGTACAATGAGGCCGTATATTTGAGGTGTTAAAATCAGCCTAATGGAAAATCTTCCTTTAACCTTTACAAATCGCTGCCGTCAAATGTAATCGCTTAATGGGCGCGTAGAAACGAAATTGTTCAAACTGTTAAGCTCCCAGATTTTAACCTTCGTTTCGCTTAAAAGAGCTTGTAAAAGCGTCTAGTAGTAGTATTGAAAGGCCATCCATACCTCAAAGAAAAAGTACCTTTCAAAACGGTTCATAATTTATTTTTAAATTTACAACTGTACTATAACAATACAAAAAGTAAATAAAGTGGGTCATGGATAAGGCAATTAGAGTGGTAGTACTCAAATAACGAATTCAACTTATAAGGTCGAGAGGCAATCTTCTTTTCAGACGCCTCGGAGGATTTATTCGGAATTGAAGAAGTAATGTTGTGTGGTTCGAGTGGGAGTAAAGTTTGTCACGAAAGGCTGGATATCGGGTTAAGGCCAAAATAACATTAAGGTCATTATGGATAACTTTGTCCTTAATAAAGTATGGAGCATTCTACATTTTCCGAAGGAATTTGGATTGTAAGGACTGGAGGAATTCGAGGGCTTAGTGGAGGCCCAAAGCTCTACTCCATAAGTCCAAATAGATATTATAATAGTCATGTGTATGAGTCTGGTTTATAATATGAAATAATAATAATAATAAGACTTAGCTTAGCGAACTCGACGGTTCGATCCAGATACCACCACCACCAATTCCTTACAAAACACTGTTTACGGACTACTAACCAAACTCTTAATACGATACTCCCATCTACTCCTCGAACTATCATTAGCGTTTAACAATAGCTTATTAACTTTTTAGGAATTCATTCTTTACTAAGTCCAACAATATTACAAACCCATATCAATTTCCGCGATTTTATCACTTCAATTATATTGTATTAACTGGGTACAAGAATCCAAGGGCTCTACACACTCGTGAAATGTTTATTACAGAATCGAGACAAGGCACACCAACCCCCCTCAGCTGGTCAATCAGTTAACGCATAACAAACCACGTTACCGACGGCTGAGGTTGGAGACACTAATCCCTGAGCAGACATGACATAAGTCCCCGTGGAACGACAGATTGGGTGAGCCTAATCGGCGGGTCAACCCCGATCTACAGCTGGTCAGGAAACGGAACTCCGCTTCGCATCTTAGTCCGGAACGGCCCTCCGATTTTGAATGCTTCCTTAAGAGTGTGCCTCTCGAAGAATGAAGAAAGAAAGAAGAGAGTAGTGGAAATATAACATTCTGGAATCGGGAGAAACCAAAATATATATTGTCCTTCTTAAGAAAAGACGTATATCTGAAACTGTGCATTACGGTAGCAGTAAAAGTGTTTGGTAATGCAAAGAGGTTTTGTTAAACTTAACCACAAAACATCAAAATTTTCAGATACACCACTCCAGCTTCGTACCGACAATATGTTATTGATCTAGCTTAAGATCTGGTTTAAGCTAGACTGTTCAGAATTTCATTGTAATATCTGTTAAGTAATTACGTTCGATTTCCTTAAATGCATATTTTTCCAGTGGAATCCTAATATTGTAGGGAATTACAAAAACTCGAGGAATTTTCGCTGATTAATACCGACATCAGAATTGTATAAAAGCACCTTGGTGCGTCATTAAGAAAATTTTGTATAAGGACTTAAACATACTAACGAACGTACTACAAACGCTTTAAAGCAAAACTGCACAGACACCCAAGTCCATCGATAAAACAAATGGGCACGACGCTCATGCCTGACAACGCAGAGACTAAAAATAACGTGTATGAGGTATCTGTTACCATAAGAATTTAAATCAAGCCACGGGAGAGGTAGAGTGTTCATATTCATGCCTCTCGTGTCATTTTGTATTATTTTACTGACAGCCAATCTGCTGGTTGTCAATTGTTCGTACTTGACAGGTGTGAATAGAAGTATAAAGAAAAAAAAAATTGTAAAATGAATTTTCTAACAAAATCTTTAGTCATGAAAAAGTTGTTGAGAATATTCTTGATGAAGGCTAAAACGAATCCAACTTACTGTCCAAAATAAATCGCCAATGATAAATTCAGCTACATTTCAAAGTTTCGAAAAGAAGCTAAAATGCCACTAAAAATCTTTTTTATTTAATTAGTTTTACAACTGTATTATAGGAATACAACAAGTAAATGGTAGGAATGATACATAGTGGCATGGATAAAGACAAGAGAACCTAACCATTTGTAGTACAAAAAAAACAATGTTGATTTGTAGAATTATCGTCAATAATTGCGTTGAATGTGTATATTGCATTTTTCATTATAAATTATAAGTTGTTTTTTTTTCAACTCTCGTTCATCGTTAAAAAACGTATTTCTATAACCTCTAAATTTTGAATGAAAACGTATCAATAATAAATTAATAATTATATAACTTAATTATTGGACATTTTATTTAAAACTTCATATATTCCATGGATTTTTAGTTACTATATTAAACTATCGAAGATAATGATGATATTTATTAGAATATAAAAAATTATCATTATAATTAACATGTAGCTACGTAAAGAGATAAAAACTAACCTGAGTTATAGATATATCTCTCCTCATGAGTTTTAAATGCCTTCGCATTGTGATGATTATTCTAACTGTCGTGTACCTAATATAAGAGTTCAATAAGATAAACTGTAATAATTATTAAAATACTTTATCGAGCAATACCTAGAGCTTGTTACTAGAATAGAACGCGTTTAAAGGTTATAAACAATTTATAACTTTAAGATTACGGTTCATGTGTTCATATATATGTGTGTTTATACGGTCAGATGGTTACCAGATGATTACCAGTAATCAGTACCTACAGTTTTCAATCCATATACCTCAGCTCCGGTGATTAAGTGGTAAAAAACAATGTTGATTTGTAGAATTATCGTCATGAATGGCGTTGAATCTGTGTATTGCATTATTTATTATAAATTATAAGCTGTTTTTTTTCAACTCTCGTTCATTGTTAAAAAATGTATTTCTACAACCTCTAAATTTTGAATGAAAACGTATCAATAATAAATTAATAATTACATAACTTAATTATTGGACATTTTATTTAAAACTTCATATATTCCATGGATTTTTAGATATTATATTAAACTATCGAAGATAATGATGATACTTATTAGCAAAAAAAATCATTATATTTTTGCATTTTTGCATTTATGCATGTAGACAAATAAAGAGATAAAAACTAACCTGATTAATATATATCTCTCCTCATGAGTTTTAAATGCCTTCACATTCTGATGATTATTTTAACTGTCGTGTACCTAATATAAGAGTTCAATAAGATAAACTATAATAATTATTAAAATACTTTATCGAGCAATAACTAGAACAGTAATCAGTACCTACACTTTTCAATCCATATACCTCAGCTCCTGTGTTTAAGTGGTAAAGCCGAATTTTGTCCATAATGAGTTTAGGGAAGTGGGATCGTGGTATTTTCGTAGTGAATAAGGAGTTAAGTCAGGCATTGGCTTTAGCTCGAGTTATTGCTTACATTAAAACGCCATTTCAAGCCAAAAACTACGAACTATGACACAATTTCGCTTCCCTCAATATAATTACCTAATTACTCCCCAATATAATTATTCCTTCTGGGCAAAATTCGACTTAACTACTTATTCACCGGTGCCGTGGAGTTGATTGGTCCATATTTTACCTTACAAAATGTCTTAATTTGAAGAATATTGCTCCATGACAGTCATTGTTCCGACGATGAAAAAATCAAATGTAAATATTATAGTTGAAGGTCCTTTATACCCTGCCAATAAAGTAATATAAAAAAGAGAACTTAACAGCTGAAGTAATACCCCTTGTTCAGTAGCCGACGACACGCGACTCTCCAAGTGGCGTGAGATATGTGTTGATCCTACCTCCGGGGAGGTGTTTAAAGAGATAGGCCAATTGCTAAGTGGCATTAATAAGGGGATAATGATAGGGTTGCAACGGACACGTGTCGTCCACGTGTACAGGCGGTCATCTCCTTGTACTGTCCCGATGAGGCCACTCAGTCGGCCACGTGTCGGGTGTCCACGTTGCGTTAAAAAAGCGGCATCTGTGGCTAGGAGGGGATTAGCTGATATAGATATAGATGTTTACCCACGGGGATAATGATTCAGTAATTTTTATTACAGTAATCTTTTTTATTTATTATAACATTAATGAATTAGAGAAACAATAAATTGAAGAATATTTCTGAATTGCTCAGTTTGCTGGTGGGAAAACGAAGGGATACAAATAAAGGGAGACAAAGAGCATAGCGGATATTTGATGGGAGAGTATTCCTGAGGATAGAGCAGGAAAAAAAATGTTGAAATGTATCATTTCTGTGAAAATGATATGGAGGCCAAAATTACTATATCTACTTCGCTAATTATCCAAGAATACTTCAGTAATTAAGACACTTTAGATGAACGGCACAGTTTGAACAAATTTAAATCTTATCATTCAATTTCATCTTGAATGATAATAGTTGACCTTGTATAGTGGACCTTGTATAGTCCCAACGTTTCGACCCATATTGCAGGTCTTCTTCAGGGCTAAATACGCAAAATACACACAATTGTAAATTATCTGTATATTATTGTATTATATATTATATTGTAAATTATTATATAATTTTCAATTGTCTGTGTTTTGCATATTTAGCCCTAAGAAGGCCTATAATATGGGTCGAAACGTTAGCTCTTTAATAAACATTTCTCCCTACTCAAGAGAAATTTATTGACCTCCACCCGGACCACTTTCTTCCACATTGAATCTTAAAGATTTTAATTACAAGTCCAGAGTTTTCATGCGGTTTAAAAATTAACTAAATGATAAAGGTTAAACTCTTATTTTAGTTTAATTAAAATAATATACATATAATGAAAACTTACAATTACGTAACTACGTTTTCCAGTACTGAAGAACTATTTCTCTTAAGACCAGTCAAGTTATCTGATTCTAGATGATTTATAAGAATTATTCACAAGTATTGGGGTTTTTTTTCAATAAAAATTAGCCCTAATTCGTTTTTTTTTTTTTGTGGTGATTCTGGGAAAAGAGATCTCTCTCATGAATCTATCAAAGTTGCAGTAGATGTAGTGGTGTAAGATGTAGTGATTACTAAGTTAAGATGAAAACCAGAATGTGGTTTATAACAATAAAAAGTACAACTTCTATCCCCCTATTCTAAGTATATTATAGCAGATGTATAATCATCTACAGCGCCCTTCATCTTATATTTAACTTTACTTTCTGTATTTGTAAACATAATAATAATACAATTTTTATTATTAATTTAATAACTTCGATTTTTATAAATTTTATTGTAAACAACATTATTCCGAAGAAACCTAATAAAGATGTGTTTGGATTAGTTTAATCATTAAGTAATCTATAAATATAGTCTAAAAATGGTATATTTCTGCTGGGATATGTTTAATATATTTTTAGCATTTTTTTATTTATTTTTTATAACAGCATTCATTCGTCAAATTTAAAGTCCGTGTAGATAGATATTTTTCAACGTAATACTATTTAACAGCCACCCCTGTCTTATTTAGGGTCTGACTTAATACTATAGTGACAGTCCATAAATTTCTATAATGTGTATTTTAGTATTATATTTTATTGCTTGAATAATTCTTTAAAAAAATCATTTAATAGCTAAATTGTCGTGGTTAAAGATCACTACCATAGCTGTGGTAAGCGAGGCGCGATGCCAGGCCAGGTGCTACCGACAGCTGTTCCAGAGGAATCGAAATCACTGCCCGTGCAAGCGGTCTACTACCTTCGTACACAAGTAGCGGTAGGGGCTCAAGAAATTAAAATTCATGAGGATAACAGCAGGGGTTTAGTATCATCGAGTAATTTTTTTACCTGAGGATAAAACACTTTTTTTCGCTTACCCTCATAATTGGCTGGTCTTTATTCTCAGGTGTTGTTAGGGAGGGATCGGTTTTTTTTGCGAGATTATCGAAAACCGTTTGGATTATCACACGCGTAGTACAAGCTGTCAGAAAAAAATGGCCGATCATTGCCTGTACCTAATGTGAAAGCTGTCAGTCACTAGAGAATAATTAACTCTATTTGTTTGATTTGTTCACCTGGGTACCTAAGTGATTAATGGGACCACTCAAAAGGAGTCAAACTATGAACAGAAAAACAAGAGACGTGTTCATCAAAAACTATACATCAAATTAAGACTTTTCCGATGCTATGTGTTTTCCATATTACCGAAATAATACAAAAGAAACTTGAGACCTTCGAGATGTGGCTCTAAAGAAGGATCCTTAGAACAGGTAGGCAGGGTGACCAACGATAGGGTATCAGAGAGAATGAAGAAGGAAGAGTTGATAGTTACGATTAAAAGAGGAAAACTAGAATATATAATAAGAAACTACAGTAATTACAAGCTTTTAAAATCCATTTTTCTTGGAAATGTTTTTGTCTTTGTCCTCGAAAGATAGGACATAGGACCAATATTCGATAGGCATTCAAAGAAGATTAAAAAAATTATAATAAATAATAATACATGTTCTACACGTGACAGTGTATCAAATGTGTAAGTTGTTTATTGCCGACATTAAATGTAATATGCTTACAAGATTGGCAAGAAAATGAGGGGTGAATGTGCAGTGATTGCGTATGGTAAATAATATATATTATAAGTTTTACTAACTCGCCGAGTTCAGGATTAAAAAGGTTTTGAGCTATGAAATTAATAGAAATAAAAGATTCATCTTATTTCTGGAACACAATTTCCGCAGAATCCAACATCAATCCCATCCTATGGGCCAGTTCAAATGTGTTAGTTCAGTAATTAATGGGGAAAGTATACATTAACGATATTTTTAATTTGTTTTCAATTAATATTATATAATTATGTTAGTTATGATTCCTGGTTTTATATTTATATATCTCTTTACCTTCCAAACGTTTCATCATAGTTCAAAGTTCAAAGGTTCCATTATTGAGGAGAAACTTTTCTTGCTACTTATTTTGGGAGGTTATAGGAATTTTTTCATAGCGAAAACACAAGATGTTTTTTTACAGTATAAGATGCTTTCTATCAAGAATTAGCATAATTACAAGGTACAGTACTATCATAACGGACCTGCACTTCCAAACAACAGGAATGACACTTGGCTACGATCACCCCTACCAGGATTCAAAACGATGAGAGTAGCGAATGGGCGGGATGGCACGGTCGTTTAGCCTCGAGTGCCATTAATTATGACGACTGCTATCAGTTTGGATATGCAAATGGTCGGTGTTGACTCGACGGTTCGTCACGGGCTCCCACAATGGCCCATTGTTGTCCCTATGGCCGTTCTTCATAAGGTACCATTGTCCTGCTCCCCGCCATTGTCTAACATCAGCTGGCCCTAAACAATCTCCTCTACTTAAAGCAAAATTAATTGCCTCCTAGCCGTTCCCCAAGCCCAGGTGCTTCCACCCACTAACCCAGTAGGCTCCATTACTTCCTGCATTGATGCAGGTCTCAATGACTTTTTTTATATTCGCCAGCTATGTAGTTATAGCTAGTTGGGTAATGGGAAAGGAAGCAGTTCGAAATTATAGGGCTAATTAATAAGAATGAAACAAAATAGCTTTTAATAAAAGGTTAAAACAGACGAACGAAGAACATAGAGACTTGGAATTACTGATGAGGACTGCCTGGACAGAGAGAGATTTAGGAGCCGACTAAAACACATTAATGTTCTTGTAGAAGAGAGACCGAAGTAGGGGAATGGGAGCTAGGCGAAGAAAAGGCAACTTTCGGAGAGAATGGAGGATTGTAGGAGAAGAAAGATTAGCTCTTTCATTATTCTTGGTTCGCAAAAAAACATTTCTGTAATAAAAAAATGATATTTTTTAAAAGCTTAATTCTATAAAATAAAAGAAGGGTTTTAAAAAAATAAAAAACCTGTACCACAACAAACCGTGAAGGGCCTGGGGTTCAGTACATTGTAGAGACAGTACTGTTTCTCGGATAACGGTTGTGCAGGAAGGTGTTTTGTCCTAGATCACACTCAACCGCCAGATTCCCCCCTTATTATGGGTACCCACTTTATAGAGGTCGGGTGAGCCCCAAGAGAGTCCTAGATCCCAGAGGAGTCGTCTCCGGCTGCTAGCAGATTAAATAAAACCACAGGGATTTGAACCCAGTACCTTCGGCATGGCAACTTAGCGCTACCACTGAGCCACCCCGCCATCAATAGTTATATATTTACCCGAACTAGTTCAATTTGTTTCTTCTCTATTTAAACTTTTATAAATTTCTTTAATAAATTACTTGGCTCCGAGCTTTATTAACATCTAGATATTTTATTTTCTAGATGCTTCTTTCTACCCAAAATTTGTTATGTCTACTTTTACCACCAGCCATTCATCTAATTTATTTCACGACATTTTGTTATAATAAATTATTGGGTAATTTGTAAATTATCGCATGGGACCATTAACCCTTTTCGTCTGCATAAAATCAACTAAATTTTAAAATGTTTTTATTTTGAAGAGAAAAGATTTGCCCCCAGCCGGGATTCGAACCCGGATCTCTGCCTCACCGTGGCAACCATTTGAGCCTCCTAAATTTTAAAAACTGTTAATCTTGTCAAATTTTTGAGTAACAACCATATCAAAGGATAATTTCTATGATATTTTTATTAATTTTTATAAAAGCTGTAGTATGTAAACTGTTTATCTACTGAGATGACTGTTCCTGGTTCGAATCCGGCTGAGACAGATAAATTATTTAATTAGTTAACAGATACTCCTGAGACACCCTCCTCTACTTCTAAAAAGAAGGTTACCTTAGTTAAGGGAAACGGTCCAAACCTCGTTTTGAACAGTGCAAACCCTAACTTGCACTAAACCCAATTACCCTTCATGGCTCGAAGTGGTAGATTTATTATTTTATAACAGCTGAAAGCTACAAGAAGAAATAGTTTTAAAAAAGAACCCACACACAATGATAATCTGTAAATATTAAATCGGATTGCCATTAAAAGCTAAGCACTAGCAAACCCATAATGACTGATATCATCCGACCATAACGAGATCAGTGAATAGAACAGGTGGAGCTCCTGAAGGCATCGGTTGGCTAATAATGTGGCGGGTCCAATTGTCATCCTTACCTCCCGCTGCCAGCATTACCTCTTCTAATGCCCTAATCCTCACGCCTTAGGGTTGGCGTCGCCCCCTGTCTGCGTATCGGAATGGAGAAGAATACTCGAGCACCTGGGAGGATCGCTACTAGATATCAGATGCCAGATCAAAAATAAATTAAGCCAATAATATTCAAGGTATTTGTATCACAGCATTAGTAGATTAATATTCTTCTGAAGTCCTAAAATTCTATCCTCTTTGGATGTTGGCGATTATAACAGCCCAAATTATTTTACTGCCCACAGCACGAAACAAGTCTATCGATGTTAACCCTGCCCTTTATCAGAGGTTTTACAACAAGGAGTTACGCCTGCGACCGCGACCTCTCTTTCGTTTATGATTAACTATGGATCATAAAGGATGCTTTTTCTTTCGCTTGAACATCTTTTAGATTCCTTTAAAATATCATGTTATTTAATTTATAAGTTAGCACAGTGTTGAACGAAGCGCTAGATACTTTTACCATGCCTTTGTATCTCTTATATTCCCAAACAGGAATCATTATCTAATTATATGTATATAATAGGTTGGGAAAAAATTTTTTTTTTTTTTTTTTATTATTTATTTATTGATATTTACAACTATATTACAATAATATAACAAGTAAATTGGCTGAGTGATACATAATGACATGATATAATGACAAGTAGAGAAACTACCCACTGGTAGTACTCAAATCGCATGTTCAACTAAGAAGGTCACGTGGCCATCTTCTTCTCAGACGCCTCGGAGGATTATCGGGAATTGAAGAGGAAGCTAAGTTTGAAACTAGAGGGTTTGAGTGGAGATGAAGTTTGTTATGAAAGGATAGATAACGGGTTCGGGCCAAATCAGCAACAAATGGGACATTAAGGTCGTTATGGATGACTATATTCTTAACAAAATAAGGAGCGTTGAGGATTTTACGAAGGATTTTGGATTGTAGGGATTGGATACGAGAGGAATTTGATGGCTTAGTGGAGCCCCAAAGCTCTACTCCGTAAGTCCAAATAGGTCGTATGATGGTCATGTAGATGAGTCTTTTGTAATTAACTGGGAGCTTAGAGCGTTTGTCTAGTAAGTGTTGAAGTAGCATGAAACGTCGAGCGGTTTCTTGTCTTTTCAGTCTTGTATGAGGATTCCAGGTTAATCGTTTGTCGAGATGCAACCCTAAGTATCGGATCTGTTCTACAGGCACAAGTGGGATATTATTAAAGGATACTGAAGGACAGGAAGTCATTGGTTTACGACGTAAGGTAAAAGTGATTTGATGGGATTTTTGAGAATTTATTTTAATTCTCCAGTTCTGGCACCATTCTTCAAGATCAGTGATATGGGATTGGAGGCTTTGGGATACAATAACTGGATTGGTATTGACTGATAATACACATGTATCATCAGCATATGTGGTAAGGATAGTATTAGGATGAGTTGGGATGTCAGCTGTATAAACTGTATAAAGGATTGGGCCAAGGATACTACCTTGAGGAACACCAGCAGATTGGGAAAAGAGGGATGAATAGACATTATTATGGTTTACTTGGAAAGTTCTGTTTGTGAGATAGGATTGAAGGATGAGAAAGTAGGTAGGCGGTAGAAATTGACGGAGTTTATAGAGCAATCCCGGATACCAGACTCGGTCGAAGGCCTGTTCCACGTCAAGAAAGACGCCCGAACAATATGATCCACGTTCTAATGCAGAGGAGACTACATCCACCACACGATGACATTGCTGAATAGTGGAGTGGGATGCTCGGAATCCAAACTGGTGATCTGGAATTATGTGATTTGCATCAAGGATGGGGTGCAATCGTTTGAGGATGAGTTTTTCAAGGATTTTACCCATACAAGGTAGAAGAGCGATAGGACGGTAAGAGGAAGGGTATTCTGGTTTTTTTTTAGGCTTGGGTATCATTTTTACAATGGATAGTTTCCAGAGGTCAGGAAAATATGTGGAGCGGAGTACAGCATTATATATATAGGTAAGGAATAGAATGGCTTTTCTAGGAAGGTGTTTTAAGATATGAATTGTGATGAGGTCGTGCCCAGGAGCTTTGCGGGAAGGTAATCTGTGTATAATGTTGGATATTTCTGTAGGATGGAATGCTTTGGGTGGAAGGGACATTTGGAGGGGAACATCTAACGCTTCTTTTATATGTTCAATGTGAATTGGGTTAATGATATCAGGATGTGGATGAAAGGTTTTGGAAAGGTACTGACCAAATAACTGTGATTTTTCTCCGTCAGTTCGGGAAAAAATAAATCCATTATTTTTGCGTGAAATTCAAAAATTTATTTAAGATGTTTCGGATTATCCGATTTGGGTCAAATATGCACCGTTTTGTTGTATAATTTGTTGCCATTTTAAAGGTAGCTTCATAATCCCTCTCTCATAGAAGTTTTAGTCCTTATTGGTGAAAAACTCTAGTAATCGATTTTCACAATCTTCTCTTGGTCCCAATTTCTTATGACTCAGAAAGTTTTGCAATGCGAGAAAAAGGTGATAATCGCTTGGTGCCAGGTCTGGACTATATGATGGATGCATTAAAACTTCCCAACCAAGCTCCCGGAGTTTCTGGCGAGTCACTACAGACGCGTGTGGCCTTGCGTTGTCCTGATGGAACACAACACCTCTTCGGTTGGCCAATTCTGGCCGTTTCTGGTCAATCACTAACTTCAAACGGTCCAGTTGTTGACAGTAGAGATCTGAATTTAGTGTTTTGCCTTACGGAAGCAATTCATAATAAATGATTCCTTTCATGTCCCACCAAATACACAGTAGAACCTTCCTGGCCGTTAGTCCTGGTTTGGCCACCGTTTGAGCTGCTTCACCACTCTTTGCCCACGATCGTTTTGGCACAATATTGTCGTATGTGACCCATTTCTCATCCCCAGTCACCATCCGTTTAAGAAATGGGCCGATTTCATTCCGTTTGGCCAAGGCTTTGCAGATGGAAATTCGATCCATCATTTTTTTGGTGTTAATTGGCGTGGCACCCAAACATCAAGCTTCTTGTTGAATCAAGCTTTGCGCAAACAGTTTAAAACTTTTTTATGGTCTATCTTTAGCTCCTGGGCGATACCACGACTACTAACATGCCGGTCAACTTCAATTATTTCTGTGATTTTATCGGCATTTTCGACGACGGGCCTGCCTGTGCGAGGTGCATCAGTAACATCAAAAATGCCTGAACGGAATCGACGAAACCAAAATTGCACGTAATTAGCTGTTACAGTATCGGCACCATAAACGTCATTCACAATTTCAGCGGCCTGGCTTGCATTTTCGCCTTTATCAAAGAACTGTAAATTGTACCGAATTTTCTCTGTGTTGACTTCCATTGTTAACACCCTATAACTCACAACTGAGTGGAACAAACAAAAAACAGCCAACGATTTTTTTTAGTGTGAAATGTCACCTTTACAACGAGCATAAACTTCCAATTGTTCGATTGATACTTTACGAGATATCGATCACTACAGAGAAAATAATGGATTTCTTTTTCCCCAACCTATTATATCATTATTATCTTGATAAAATGAATGGTTAAATCCTTTAAGAGGGTATGAGGCAAGAAACACAAACACAGGCAATACAATAAGTAATTTAGTTAAAACATAGTTTTTTAAAACTTTATCCACTATAATAAAATTGGTTAAAAAATACAGATACGTCAAAGGAATAACAAAGTATTTTTAAAACGTAAATTATATTTACAACAGATTATTGATTGACTAGTTTTTAATATTGACGAATTTCTCTTGAAATCAGAACCACGTTCAATCATATTTATCTGGATTGAAAAAAATCAGTTTTTATTTAATGTCATTCCATATGGATCTGAAAGAATTTAAGAAGTAAAATCATATCTGTCTCTTATCTTTCAGACTCTCTCCTCATATTATTTAAAAATCTAATAACTGTCCGTATTTTTTTGAGCAAGTATAAACCAAAATTTGCAGTTTTTGATTTAACCATGGACGAGAAACGAACTCGGTGTGACAAGAATATCTTTCCTTCTTTTCATCGCCAACTGCTTCGAAGTCAACGACATATTTTAAGCCGGCGACGACTTGCCTTGATGCTTTAGATACAAGCACTAAGGTCATTTGCTGAGGCGAACGTTTGTTTTGTTCAGCAATTACTTCAAGAAGATTTTTTTTTAATTCTTCGTCATTTGGGTCTATTTCAGACGGACATCCAACGCAACGTTTAGTAGCGCTCGAATTGCAAAACATGTGATATAAAGTAAGGATTATGAGATAGCAGTGAAACTGATTCATGCTTTTCTCAAACAGTGAAATTTTTAATGAAAAAACATATTTAACATATGGTTTAAAGGTAAATTTTACACATGTGATTCCATCAACAGTGTTACTCAAAAATAACAATTAGTAACATATCTTTTAAAGTTGAATAAATAAACTTGTAAACCTGCGACACTAACTTAACTTCTATTTAACCCTCATTAATAGAGAACAGTGCAGATCAGTGTGTAAAGCGCTGAGTTGTTGTGGTCGATTTTTTTTTCTTTAAGGGTTTCTTTCAACCAAAAATTTCCTTTAATTCATTTTTCCATTTTTTTCTATCTTGTATATCTTCCTCCCTCAGACCTTGGCCGTGCCTACTTTCGTCATTCCCGTCTATTTATCTTTTTCGTGGTCTTCCTAGTCGTTTCCTCCATTCAACAATTGAAAATCTTTCTTCCTTCATTCTTCTGAGATGACCATACTATTTTGGAATAGTATAGAGAATATTGGTCTTTGTTCTCTAAATTTTGGAGGACGTTTGGTTGACTTCGTATCCGCTATTTAACTTCAGCATTAATCCTTTCTGGCAGCTCTTCTTATCGTCAATGTCTCTGCTCCATATAGCAATTTATAATAATTTACCGGTTAACAGCCACGGATGGACCTTCTGGATTCTGTAGACTGATATTCACCCCAAATCTTTAAAATATGAGGAAAACCTGGCAGTTGAGTGTTATCTTGGACAAAGCACCTTCTTACACACCCGTCATCTTAGAAAGAACCCTTAAAAAAATGCTAGGTGACCCTAGGATTTTTTTAAGGGAGAAAAAATCCTTAGTTACGCCGTCCTTCGGAAGGGACGTTAAACGGGGGTCCCGAGCCTGTACGATGTCAGGTACTCCTTAAAAATCCCTATCCTAATTAAACCTGGGTAGGCAAAATTTAGAGCTCCCACTGTAGCATCGTCCGATTAGCCACAGCAGCATAAAGTGACGTTAAATGAACGAACAAACACCTTAGAAAGAACACAATACATATCATGTACTGAACCCAAGACTTCAAGGGTTGTAGCGGTAAAGTATTTTTTTTCTTTAGTCCATATACTTGAGCGGATAATTTCCCGAATCTGATAAAATATAGCTGAAGATACTAATTTTCGTGCCCCGATTTTTTCTGTAGCAATATTTTTGTCTCCTTTGGCAATCAGGCGGCTGTTCTCTATTGCATTCATCCCGTATAAGAGGCGAGACCATAACAAAGAAATAAAACTACCTATCATTGTTAATACCTTATTGATGTATCTCTATCATATTCTAACTTCTTATCGAAATCTAAAAGATATAGAGGAGAGAACATATCCATAAAGACTCCAGCAGCCTTATCCCAGTATTTAAATCCATTTAAAATAGGTTTAAAAACAAGATAATCGCTTTAACAGGGAAAATCCATTCAATAGTTCATGAAATATAAAAGAAAAGTGGATGAAAAAACAGAAAATGTCCTTCTCGTTTTTCCTGTTAATCTACTTTAAATAGTCGTAAAATGTGGAACTCCAACCCCATTCAATTATTCACGAAATGTATGAAGAAAAGAGCATGAAAAGTCGAAAAAATTTACATGGTTTTCCTTTTCTTCGTTTTTCCTACTCTAAATAGTTGTAAAATCGCTTGGAATCCGAAGATACATTAACCAGTTCCCGAGATATAATTTGAAAAGTTGGAAAAGTTTAGCATATTTTTTTTAAATCCATCTATCAATAGCCAAATATTTTTTTATTATTTCAAAATCCATCCATACTTTCTCAAGATGTAAGAGTAACAGTGATTTTTTTTTAGAGGGATTGGTCAAATATTTTATATAAGGATATTTAATTTCACATTCATGATTTGTTTTTTTAATAGAGATAATTTGACTAATAAATAACAAAAGATTCAGTTTTCTCTCCAATAAGGAAGAAATCCATTGTAAACAACAAGGTAATAATGGAAACATCAATAACTGTTACAAAGAAAGAGATACAAGTTTTATTTGATCTCTGTTATCTAATTTGAAAACAAAAATTTTCTTTAAGGTCAGCCCATTTCAAATGGACTTGAAGAAAAAAATTGCTCTATCACCTCTGAAAAAATTTATAGTTTGTGAGTCCTTCCACCGTTGATGTTTATGTAAATAAAAGCAGTTTATTGAAAACGCCTGCATATTTGTATCCGTTTTCAGTTAAGTAAAAAATAAAAATATGTGCGATTTTAAAAATTACTCTTTACATTGATCATTGAAAAGGGCCTTTCAAATATACTGAATCGTGTTCAGTATAATCCGCCCAACGAATCAAACCGTTTTTGCCAAGATAATGTATTTCTCAGCATGTACAACATGATGCTAATGTTATTTAATGAGAATAAATAAAAGTCAATGTAAAATGAATAATAAAAAATATATTATTTTTTATTATGGAGGTGCTTCAATGACACATCTATTTCTTTTCTGTAATTTTTTCAGTTTCAGATATAATCCTAACGTTTTCATATGAGAATCTTTCAATTGTTTGACAGTGTCTTTCTCTATTATTTAATTTTTTTTTTTGTAATTTGATCCTTATTGACCAAGGTTGTGAGGTGAACGGTCCCCTCACAAGCAGGCTCGTGGGCATACTAAAGCTGCTTTTTGAGATTTGTCTTCTATATTTCGAGACAGAGTCATTTGTCATATTCCAATATTTCGCTTTTAGTACTGTTATTTCAATACAGAAAACGCAATGAAATAAGATTAAGAAATTTCTCTAATAAGCTTTAATTTTTATTTTTATTTATAAAACAAACCTAAAGAAATAATAAAAAACATTTCATTATTTAATTTAATGGAAAATACTCCACATTTCAAAACATTATTAAGTGGGTACTCATATTTTAATGGGCTCACTAGTGAGCTACAAAACAAGTATTAAATTGAACTTCAATTTCTAGAATAATATCAGGGTACTTCTACTAAAAGATCAAGTACCTACTACAATTAAATGAACAGTAGTATAATTAGTGAAATGGGGGGTTGGTATGCCATTAGACGGTAGGGGATACACCCCTAGTAGTTATGATTTTAATTCTATAATAAATGCTAATTTTCACTTCCTCAAGAGACATACATGCCTACAAGGGGTTCTTTTGTCAATGTGAATGTAATTAATTAACACTGGCTCTACAACCGCGTCGGCTCTACTCTTCTCTGTCCTGCGCCAAGGTCCTTCAAGCTCTGGATCCAATGATGCTGCCTGCATCACTCTCGACTTCATCTGCCCATCTAAATCGTGGACGCCCACGGTTTATTTTTCCGTCCACGAACCCAAACAGCAGTCTTTTTAGAGTAGCGTCGTCCTCCATTCTGGCCACATGGCAGCTATTCTTATGTGTTTCACCAAGTCAGGCTCCTTACATATCATATAAAGCTCTAAATTCTGTCGCTAGACTCTGTCTGAGTCTAAATTGATCGCCAACTCTTAGAGCTCCAAACATCCTTCTTAATATTTTTCTTTCGAAGAGCAGTAAACTGTTGGCATCTGCCCTGGACAGAGGCCAGGTCTCCGATCCACAATGTAAATCATGTAAATGTGAATGTAAAGCACGCTTAATTATTTCAAAAGTATCTGGGTAATATTTTTAGACCTGTTATTTATTATACTTATTCTCCAACCTACAATCATACCATTATAGTTATCAAAGTGTTCTGTTTTGATTTTTCAAGTAGCTCTTTGAACAAGTATTTAAAAAAGGTAAGGATTCTCCTTCAACAAATATTTTACACAGAATACATTTCACAGTAATATTTGGGATATTTGGACGGAACTTTGACATTATACTATCAGTTTTATGACATTACTATGTATTTCGTGACAAAGTAAAAAAAAAATAAACAAAGGACTTGAAAAAAATAGTTTATAAAATATAAACCATTATATTTACAAGATATTTCACACAGACTAGTTATTACTAATTAGTTTAATAGTTAACTTAATTTATATCTACACTAATTACAGTCTTATAATTGTAAATACTTGAGAAAATTGTAACCTCCAAATAAATACATTTCAAATAGCATATATCATATGATACAAGTAACTTTAAAATTATCTAGTTTTATGCTTAGCTGTATCCTTCTGATATTCTTCAGATACATAACTAAGAAGGTCATTCATACCAGAGAATTCAGTCCTTCCAATGGGTGGATTATTTTTTTTAATTTGAGGTAAAATACTGCCCATCTTGTAACGAAATTCTTCCATCTAAAATAATAATTTATAATATCATTTAAATTTATATAATCAAGAAGTTGTATTTTATTTGTTTAATTTGTTTGTCATCCGATAATTGTACTAAGAGAGAATTATCTACCAGGCTAAATAGAACAAAATTGATCCTTAGAATAAATGTCAGCAAATCAAATTCGCACCATGTCAAAATCAAATTGACACAGTATAAAACAGGAATGAGTTTCAAAGCAAAAGTAAAAAGAAATTTTCATTCACGACTAGCAAAAAACTACAATTCTTGTCTTTACAATCGTAAAATTGTGGAATAAAATAAGAAAATAAATTACTTAAAATAACATTTTGCAGAAGTAGTAAGATACAAGACCAAACTTTCAGGATAGGGAACAAAAATTGAAGAAATAAATATAATAAACAGATAGATAATAAGATTGAAAAAAAATTGATTTGCGCAAAATATACCCAAAATGTATCATTTTGTATTAACATATACTAACGCTTGATGCACCCGAAAGTTTCCAAACTCCAAATCCAACCAATGAGCAACCAGAAACAGCATAAAACGTTCCCCATTTTAAAGCTCTCATAGCTAAATCCATACCAGTCTCTTGGAAGTCCCTAGTAATGCGAGTACCTTTTTCAAACATTGCGGGATCCTTTTTTTTTGCAGCTGCAAGTGTCATTCCAAATGCAACTAATGCTGACACACCAGTTACAGAAGTCAAAAAGATGCCAGCTAAAACAAATGTAGAAATGAACTTTCAGTTAATTCACAAAAAATTTTGATAACAACAAATCACTGGGAATGAGTTTGACTGATGATGAAATGTTTTTTAAACAGACCTTTTAAACGGTAATTTACATCGTCTTTATCCTTCTTCCCTAAAGCTATACTAGGCTCAGGAACACCGGTAACTTCCATTGATTAGAACTGATTAGAAAACCAACTCTGTGAAACCTTCCCTATCATGTGTTACCAGCAAAGCAGTAAATATAATGCATTGTAGAATGGTATCATGTTTTTGTTAACCCTTTTTTTCGAAAAGTTAATTAGTGATAAATAAATTTGGAATGGTAGAAGATTCATAGATGTGTGACCTGAAATGGGCGTGTCTAAAATTTATAAAGGGGCTTATTCCTGTTGCTTTGTTGAAAGGCAGTATTCAAAATGGCTGAGTTTGTCATTGTGCAAGGCTGTTGAGCTGACAGGAGGAGTTGAATTTTGATCAATTAAAGTTGTTTAGAGAGCGCGAGGACGATGACTCAACCTCTAACTTTTGAACTTTGAATGGTTATTGATAATATCGATTTATGAATAGTTGGAAATGATAAAATATCTGGCAGGTTTCATCAAGGTTATGGTGGCATGAGAATGCCAATTGTCAAACCTCTTCATGGTTTCAGCTGACACTGTTTACTTGCCAGTTAGTGTGGATTTACCTCAAGAGGGAAATCTTTCTCATGAAAAGGCGAAGATGACGAACGTAACGAGGAAGTGGGAAATGTTTCCCGGGAGGAATAAATTTTGCTGTGATGGAAGGATTATGATGGCCCCACAAACTAGTGTATTCTTTGTTACTGTCGGTCTAATAGTGGGCACCTGTAGTTTATTTTTTGCCTTTGAGTACGTACATAACCCTCTATAATGTGCTTCATAAAATTTATGAGACCCATTTTTCATATATTGCCTTTTAAAGAAAACTTTAAGTAGTGTTTTTTTCTTCTCCATTTGTGAATATAAATTTCATTAATAGTTGTGTTTTTTGTCCATGACAGTTGCCCATTTCTAGCAGTGAGAATAACGCCTGCAATACCAGTAGTTGGTGCTGTGTTATTTGTTTTTGTTATGTCATCTTTATTGAGGACTAGCTTTAGTGATCCAGGAATAATTCCTCGAGCTACTCCTGATGAAGCAGCCTACATAGAAAAACAAATTGGTATGTTTTATTTACTTTAGTTGTACTTAGGCATGATGTTCATGAATTTTGAATTTTTATTTTATTTCAGAAGTCCCCAACAGCACAAATTCACCAACATATAGGCCTCCTCCAAGAACTAAAGAAATAACAATTCGGGGGCAAACTGTGAAATTAAAATATTGTTTTACTTGCAAAATATTTAGACCTCCAAGGGCATCTCATTGTAGCTTATGTGATAATTGTGTTGGTTAGTGCTCACTATTTTGAATATTGTAATAAAAAAAAATATTTATTTATGTATTCCTAAATATTCATGTTCTGAAATTGGGTATTTTTTTTATACACTTTTGTTTTACGTGTTTCAGAAAGATTCGATCATCATTGTCCTTGGGTTGGAAATTGTGTTGGAAAACGAAACTATAGGTATTTTTATATGTTTATTGTGTCATTAGCGTTTCTATGTGTTTTCATCCTAGCAGGAGCTGTTACACATATAATATTGTGTAAGTTTTTCAATAGCCCTATGTAGTTTTTATTAGGTATTGTCATTGCTTAGTATATTTAAAAAATTTTCAGTGGCCAAAGAGGACAGGCCTTATTTTGAGGCGGTAAAAGAATCACCTGCTAGTGTTATAGTAGCACTCGTCTGTTTCTTCAGTGTCTGGAGTGTGATGGGCCTTGCTGGCTTTCATACATATTTAACAACTTCAAACCAGACAACGAATGAAGATGTAAGAATAAAATCATTTGAAATGATGTTGATAAACTTTTCTGCACGCCTAACCATATTCTTTTTGATATTATTGATATTTAATTTTACTTAAAAAATCCCATATAATTCTGTATTTTGGTATTGATTGCTGATTTAATTATGGTGTGAAACCTACTAGTCGAAAATTTGTTTAAAAGTGTGTTCCTTATTATTAAAAAAAAAATATTTTATATCAAATACCAGAATATTTGGTATAATAATTATTTTTTGTTTCTAGATCAAAGGGTCCTTCTCTTCTAAGAGAGGGCAAGCGAGCTACAATCCGTACAGCAGGGGTAATATCTGTTCTAACTGTTGCCACATACTCTGTGGTCCATCGCCACCTAGTCTTATTGGTATGTGTTCATAAGCTGCTTAGTGAAAGTTATAAGCTTGTTTTATTTGTTCCCATTCTGGTAAGCTGCCAAGGTCGTGACATAGTTAAACTATATCAACAACTCTCCCTGTTTATTGTTTTCCTTTCTTGACTTTACTTCTCAACAGTAAAGAAATGGAATGATAGATTTTTGTATACATTGAATTAAGCCAAAGTAAAGTTTGATTAAAAACATTATGAATAATAGTCCTTTAATAAATAAAAATATATAATGCTTGGTTTTTTTTTTCATTTATTATATGTATAAAGGAGTATAATATAGTATACATAATGTAATATATTATATTAAAAAAAGTTTTATCTTAAGTAGAATTTTTAATGCAGTAATATCCAATTTCGGTTATAGTTAAATAGAGAAATTTTTTAGATGTTTTTCATAGTCTTCTTGCATATTTTATTTTGTAACTAAGTTACATAAGCTTTTTGAAGGTTAATAATTATAATATCTCCTTATTATCTGTCTACACATGTATTTATTATATTAATATTAATAATACCTAAAATTGATTAAGTGTTTATGAAATGTCCAAAAGATTTTCTGTTTTCTAATGAACAAATTGTTTTTTAAAGAATGCCGAATACATATATATAATATATAGTAATTTACCAATCCTGCAATAACAGCTTTTTATTTTATGATTTATTTAGTAAAGTCTCTGCTTTCCAAATTGAAATTATTAACCATTCCAATCAGTGGTCAATTCACTTTTCTCATATATTTCACTATTTTATGTTTAAAAAAACGTGTAAAACTATTATATGATACAAAATGCTTTCAGGAATTAATAAAAGTAATGGATAGTTAGAAGGAATTTAAAAAAAAAGTAATGATTTGGGTAGAAGTCAAAGTTCATATTTTTATGAAAAACTAAAATTAGATTTATTCTTTATTAATATTAACCTGCTAAATTTATCTATCCTCCAAAATGAATGGCAGTATTATCAACTTGATTAGAGCAAAAAAGAAATTATCCAACTATTGCTTATTTTAAAAAGAAACCATCTCTCAAACCTCGTTTTTTAATTCCACATATCTACAGCCCTGGTGAATAAGTTGTTAAGTCAGATTTTGTCTAGAGAGAGTTAACTGCTTTCAGATAACCGGGATCGTATCATTCTCGTAATATAAGCAGTAATTCCTTTACTAGCCAATCCCTTACTAAGCCCTTTATTCACTACGAAAATGACTCGATTCCACTTACTTAAGTACAAGAAACTTATTTTGGAGAAAATTAGACAACCACTCATTCACCTGGGCTGTAGTTATAACCCTTTCATGTACTAAACAAATATCAATAAAAAAAATGTTGTCACCTAATTTTTCTGTTCAGGCATTTATGTCTGTTCGCAATTGGTCAATAAAATACCTTATTTATTATAAAATTCTTGTTACATTGAGCTACACTTTTTCTTTTGCCCAAATTTCCTGCTTCTTTTCCTGTGTCATACTTCCTAGTAAGGTCTCTCTTCTCTCCATGAAGAAGTAATTGGGCTTACTATCTTTTTCCCCCTCTATTTAGGTAAACTCGATTGAAAATTTATCACAAAAGCTAGATAAATTAAACTTTATTTAAAAAAACAGGTAAAATAGAAAAAAAAATTTAATGTTATAAGTTTATAATTTAAGTGAAAATTCTGAATAAAAAATGGCTAGATAATCCTTATTTTATTATATGCAACTTCTGGCAAAGAGAAACAAGAGGATCAATGAGAATAAAGTTTTGAAGCATTTGACAAATTTTATTTCAATGATCTACCTGTCTTGAATAATCCTGCAATTTTGAGGCATAAACATACAAATTAATGGGGATAGGGTTGTTTTCTGGATATGAAATATTTGTTGATAACCATTTAACATCTTTTATGGTTACCAGATTTTGTATTTTCTCAGTAAAGAAGTTTTAGAAAATTAATTTATTTTTGGATTATTTTAGCTTTAATTCCTTATTTTCCATTGCTTGAATGACTTTGCAGTTCAGAATATTTGATTAGCATACAATCTGTATCAATCTTTGCCAGAATACAAAGATTGTACTGTAAGTCATAGTACAGTTATAGTATGTTTTAAAACGATTTATTAAAGTTTTGTTATTGCCACTATATGACTCTACACAATTCATAGTACACTTACGTAATGTAGCTTTTGTAAATTTTAAATCAAATGCATATAAATTTATTACTCACACAATTAATTTTTTTCTGAAAACAATTGTGACAATTAAAAGAAAATTAAAATTAGGATATAGGATTGTATTACAAATGGTGTGCAAATAAATCTTGAAGTTAATACCATTAATATTGATTTCTTTCTTCCCTAAATATAGATAGACGGGGCATGGTTCCTCCTGAAGTTTGGGAAAGTCTAGCAAAAGAAAGTACTGTTATTTCAAATAATAGGACTTACGGTGCTGTTCCTCATCCTCCGCAACCACAGGTATAATAAAAAATGATTTTTAAACATTTTTTTAAAACTTAAATGTGTAAACATTGTTAGTTTCCCTGGATTTATTACTTCAAATTCCAAATTAAGTCTGAAAATTCTGATTATTATGTTACTTTTTAATTAAAACCTTAAAGCCTCTAATATTATTGTTAATTATAAACCAGGGAATGTTCTGCTAACCTTGTTTGTTTGTTGGTGTTTAAAGGCGTAAAACCCTTAGGTCATCAATGTTCTGCTAACCTTTTAAGGCTTCTGCACCTTGTTTAACAATACTTCTGTCAAGTATGTGCTGGTATTTTCATTCAGTAGCATTGACTTGAAGTTTTTTGTTTTTTTAAATAAGGGACAGTATTTGTCCAATTCAGCCATTTGTGTTTTTAGGTTTATAAACCTCCAGTAATACACTTTAATAAATTGCAGAATTTTTCCATTTTTATTCCAGTTTTTTTATAAAATAAAGAAAGAAGAAATGAATGCTGGTTATACTCAGAACAAGAATTTAACTTATAAATAAATTTTTAAAATATTTAATGTTTTTATTTGTTTGATGTTTTTCATTACTTATTTAGATAATTCTTCAGAATACTGGATTTAATATTGTATGGCAAGAATTGCTATTAAGGTATATTTCTATGGTTAAAAAAAATTTACTGTCAAGTCCCTTTAACCATAGCGGGAACTCACTTTTTTCTCACAGTTTTGTGAATAAAAAGATATTGCTGTAATTTTTGTGTATTTAAAAAAAAAAACATCTATAAATGCTATGGGTGTAAGGTCATTGTCTTAAATTTGTCAGAGCAATCTAAGGAAACAAGTAAAGCAACTCTGACATCAACTACAATTAAACGTACTCATGCTACGATATATAAAGAAATATTAGAGTTACATGAATGCATTATTATAAAACAATCAATTTTTTGAAGTTTGATGGCATCAGCAATTAAAAAAAAAATAGGGAAAGTTATGGTATATTGCAGTTTTATTATAATATTTTTGTAAACATGCTTGCAGCGACTAGCTTCAACTAATACCATGTAAAAACATTACTGCTATGTGTAGTAATGGATGGTATTACTGAATATTAAAACTTAGTTATTAATCGATGTGAAGCATATAAAATATGATTTGGAACCTTGACCTTCCAAGGAATTTGTAGTACGAATATTGATATTAATACAAAATGAATCCATTAAAAAAAAATATATGCCAAGACACTATTTGTATCATGCTCTAAGATAAGATAAAAAATTAAAAAGAATGTGTTAATATATTCCAATATAGCTAAATTACATTTATTATTATGGAATATTATATAATGAAGTTCCTGATATTCTTGTTTATTTTTTAATAAAAATTATTTGAGTGAACATTAACCGTAACGGGAGCAAATGCATGTTATTAAACTAATATTTCATTTTTTGTTCCATATTAAAGTAAAAGGAAATAATGCTACATGACTTACCATTATTTATTTATTCTTAAATCTTTTTATTCTGTGAAAGAATCCTATGTTAGATTGAAAAAGAATCCTATCCCCAAATGCATTGAATTCAATTTTAAAGTGTTAGAGACAAAGCAAAAAAAAGAAATGTTTTACTTTACTTATTTTTTGTCTGTTGAAAATTGTGGGGAACCAATTTTTTTCTTATTTTTAAAAATCACCAGACAAATAAAATTTGTAAAAAAAGAAAATTATATTTATATATTTTTATGACTTGTATTATTGTGATATAATTGATTTTTTTTTAAATGCACATTTCTATTTCTGCCATGGATGATTCTTTCTCAAACATTTTCATTTTTAAAATTATGAATCCACTGATAAAATTTTGTAAGCATCGAAGAACAATGATGTTCATAAGTATTTTTATATCAAAAGAACATAAAGGATTGTAGATTAAGATATAAAAAAGAATTTTTCGACATTAAGTTGGTTCGGAAGTATAAAAAGTATTGCGTTACCATCAATACAAGAAACACAGGTGTAGGAGAATCTATTTGTAAGGATGTAATGTATAAGCTAAATGGCTCATATATATTAGACAGATTTAAGAAATATCTGTTCTGTGGCTTTTTTCTAGCAGTTTGCCACTTTTTACGACATAACCACTATTGAATTTTTTCTTTGAACAAATACAAAAAATGGAACTAAGTCAAAGTAGCAATCAACTAGAAAATTATTCCTCATAGATCTTATAATGTTATGCCACTAAGGAACTTAAAAAACCGGAAAAGGTTATAGATGTTGTTTCACACTTTGGTAGTGTCATTTTAAGTTAGTATTTTCACTGAATTGATTAATTAAAATTATCTCAGCTCCCTGTTTTATTATTAATGAAAAGAGCCTACTGATGATATTGTAGTAATTTTTTTTAACTATAGACCTCAAAAATAAATCAATTGTCTAATGTTGTTATTCCTTTAAAACCACGATTGTTTTAATGGATATTGAACATTATAATTTGTTTAAGTCCTAATCTCAGTTGTAGATTTTTGGTGAAAATTTGATCAGACAAATTGGAAACTACATCCGTCAGATCTCAATGATTGTAGTATCGATTAGTACATGACATCAATTTAAAACTACACCTGATAAACTAGGCATCTTTTTGTTGAAAGAGATCTTCAAACAGTTGCTCAAAATCAGAATCTTCGATAGTAAAGAAAAAATTAACTGAGACTCTTTTTTTTTTTGTATTTTTATACTGAGGAAAATTAGGATGTAATCTTAAAATTAATGTCTTAAAACATGTTCATTACAACAAAGCTATTCACAAAGGCAAATACAATGTGGTGTACTCTGTTAGCACGAAATTCATAACTTTAATATTTAATACATTTTTTATTTTATTTTATTTATCATATTTGAGTTACATATTAATTGAGTTGATCTTATATATAATTACATATATATACACAGTAAAACCTCTATTATCCGTCACTCTCTGTTAACCGTCACCTCTGTTTTGAGGGAAAAAAAAGAAGTGTATATATTGTTTGGTTGCTAAAGTCATACTACGCCGGCTAAGAACCAATCATTGTGTCTTGAAAAGTCCTTGTTCGATTGCTAGAATCAGTTGTTTACTCAACACCTAGGCTTCCTCGCACACATTTCTCAGAAATTAATTATCTCCTCATCTCTACCTAATGTAGTTTCCGGAGTTGAACTACCTTCAGTTTTCATTCTTGTCTTACGGGTACTTGTCGTTTTCTTAAAAGTATGTACAATAATGTCAGAAAAAAGACAAAGGGAAGAGTTTACGTTATTATGTTATTAGTATGTCCCTTTTATATAATCATTTAATGATTATTAAGAAGGGGCATTGTTTGTGCATGAGGAAAGGCCACCTTTAAATTGATGTTAATTTCTCAAGAGGGAAATAATTGACATACAATGATTGTGCTTTTAGCCATCGATGTACGTAATTATTATTATTTAAAAAAAATATTTTTACTACATATGTATACCTTATATGTACATATATAATGTCGAATGTTTGAAATATATTGTTCAATTTATGTGTATATATGTATATATACATATGTCTCGCTCCCATATCCGTCTATTTCCCAAATCCGTCACCATCTTGGTCCCATACCCTGACGGATAATCGAGGTTCTACTATATACTGTTTTCTTTGTTTGAGCATTAGCAAAAATTGTATTAAGCAAAAACTGCAAGCTTTCTTTAGTCTAAATATATAAATGTATCCTGATATAGGTATCTGAACATTTATTTGGGTATCAACATATTTATTGTTTGGTATAAGAAAAATATGTATGGGATAAGGGTAATTTAGTTCTGTTATTTTTATTATTTTTCATGATATATTTATCGAGTTTAATGCACCCTAAAATAATGTTTTTCTAGAATAACATAGAATTTTTTCTGTCACAGGTCAATGGCCTACCAAATCTGCCAGATCCGAAACAACCAATGCCTAGCGATATCAGGTGCCAGAGCAGCCCTCAACAAGTCGCGGGAGCTGTACTCTGCCAGCCGTCGGCTCAAGGTATGTACTATTATCCTGGCTACTCAAGCCTTCCGCTAAGGAGGGGGCGGCCAACTGGGGCTGTGCCTCCTCTTAGGACGCTGCCACGCTACCCAAGGCGCCCCAGCCCGCCCTTGCATGACCGCTACACGAGGCATCGCAACAACAGCGATGAATGATTAGTGTAGTACGATGTTTTGTTTGAAATTGGTCACAGCGATGAGTACTTGGATTTGGTTTAGGTTTTCCTTTATTGTTTCATTTTCTTTATGCTGTGTAAATCTCATTTAATTAACCATTCGATTTTTTTTTCAATCCAAATGCATCCTTTTGTAAATCGATAATAACTTCAAATAACTTTTTATAGTACATTTAATAAGTATTTATTTCTTTAGATTTTAAATCAATACTATTTTTGATGGATAAATATTTGTCCTCTTAATTTTCTACAAATAATTTTATAAATTATTATTAGTCTCAATAGTTTTTTTAATATCTTGTTCAGATTTACGAATTGCTGAATTTGGAGTGCTAGGCCTATATATTTTCAATTTATTTAAATCACCTTTATTTATATTTTAATTAGTTATAAAAAACAATTCTAAATTGATTTATTCTTCTACATTGTAGCATTCTGAAGGTTGAAATTTAAAATGCCTAAGTTTAGTGGCGTGGCCTTAAATGTATCTAACCTACCATAAAAAAATAAGTTGAAGGTCTTGTCTTAAATTTTACTTCCAATTCAATTGGACTTCTCTTCTTCTCTTCTAGGCATGTTGTGACAGCCATTTATTTATTTGATTATTAATTTATCCATAACTGTTTATGATAAGTTGAAACGCATTACATCTGATTTTTTAGATCCAGAAAATTAACAATAATCCCTTTATTTATAAACTATTTCACTAAATTGTTCACATGCTTTAAATTATTTTTCAGCTAAAATTTTCGATTACCAAGTGAAACTCATATTTTGAGCCTACCTTATTATCGGAGTAGGCTTTCATAACTAATAGTGAACAAAATAGGAGTATAACCATTGGTCCCCAACCAAAATAATGCACCAACGTAATTTTGTCTTCCTGTAACCTTCCATTGCCTAGAATGAAGAGAAGATAAATATTTCCTTTAAAAAAGTAATAAGACTGACTGTCAGATTATTAGTGGGCCGCAAGTCACAACCATTGTAATTGAGTATCTATCTTGTAAAATAATTTTGATTATCCGAAAAATTATGAGTAAAATGCCAACTTTGTTTCTTCTTTGATTGAATGCTTCCAAAGAACCTGATGATGTTACTGTTTTTCCTGCAATAATGAATAAAATATACTACAATCAATTTTATGCCCATTAATAATAATGAAATTGCTTATAAAATATTCAATTAAATATCTGAAATTTTTTTATCTTGGTAAAAAGTTGTTTACTAATGATAATTCAATGAGCTTTGTTTTGTTTTAAAAACAATTATAATGTAATAATAATAATAATAAAATAAGGCAAACATTGCCTTTTTTTATTATTATTATTATCATTATTAATTTTACGAAACTCTTGTTTAGTTTCAATAGAAAAGTTATTTAGGTATTAAATTTAATTTTTGATATTTAGGTTAATGAATTTTATTCAAATTTTTAATTTAGTTCATTTTAAAATTAAATTGTATTACGTTATCAAGTTTATTTTGTTATTATTAAAATATATATAAGGGTGAAACAGTTCTTCAGTAGTGATATTTGTTATTTGGTTTTTATATTTATATTTTTATAAATATAAAATTATTTTTTTTTTATAATTACAAAAATTATTTATTTTATAATGTTGAAATTTTCATCGCTGAGATAGTTTCAAACAGAACCTCGAAGTTTCGGTAAAAGCTTATACCACTGCTGTAAAGATCTAAATTTTTTTTTATCCCCTCAAAAATAGAGTATGCTTCAAAAAGAGAGAGCCTAAAAATTGTTTTGTACTTTTATATTTTAACATTATCGTCAACTTATGGAGTTTTTGTTTGTTTCTTTTTTTCATTTCTATGAGCGATTATCTGGCCAAATTTAGCAGTTTGGTAAGTTTGGTACCTATCTTATATTCTATAAATAGCTCAATTAAAATCCACTAACTCGTTTGTACTCTTTGTTTTTCTATTTTGATATTTCCAAAAAGTTTGTTGTTGTTTTTTAATATGTTTGTATTTTTTTTTCATTTGATAAAAGCATGGATTATTTTAAATGTGAATTATTTATTTTTAATGTAAAGTAGTGAATACTTTTTTTGAATCACTTGCACCGCATGATTCTGTGTTGATGAATGGGAATTAATTATGACTGTTTTCTTTGTTTGATTGTCTCATTTCTTTATGATTTTATTGAGAAAACTTGGTATATGTTCAGATGATTCACGACCTCTATCCCCTACACTTTTCTGACATAGGTGACAGCCAGCGCCGTCTACACACCGCTCATATCTCTACACTAGATTCTAGGGACATACGGACAAGTATCAAGCTTACTTCATTGTTGTCTCGTCAAGCGTCCCTTGCGGATCTACCTTACAGCAATCGTCTTTATTGTTTGTCAGTGCGGGCAGTGGAGTCCTTCTTTCCTTTATGGTCCATTTTCAACTATTAAATCACCATTGCGTTTTTTGTGTCAACTTCACTCTAGCTCATCTAAATCTACATGACAACAGATAGTTTACGAATCGAATTGTTGTGATCATGGAAGCCAATAAACATCATAATAACGTACTGATGGCTGTATTTGTACTTAGTCCCAAAGAGTTGTTGAATTTATGAGCTATTTCACCCCTGGGTAAACAAGGGTATTGTTGCCAGCACTTGTGAAGTCAGTACCTGGCATAAAATCTGCTAATGCAGTGTCGAGCCTTGGGTACTGAACTGAAAGGAAAAATATTAAAATATTATACAATAGGGTAAATAAGGACTAAGTAAAAGGTGATGCCGGAATATAAGAGAAATTTTAGAGAGTCAAACTAGAATAATGATATTTGGTCAATAAAGAATAACGATGTGTTATTAAAATATGTTCTAGAATTTCTGGTGAATAATCACTAGGAAGTTTTTATGTATTTTTTTTATGAATTGGTACAGCAAAACACATATTCAAATCCATGAATTATTAATTATTTTCTTTCCTATTAAGGTTAAAATATTAAATTTTAAAAGATAGGAAACGCAAAGACATACTTGCTTTTTGATACTTGTTCGTATGTCCCTAGACTCTAGTCCCGTGATAAGGAAGTGACATCAAATTTACGTCACAAAAGTGGAGGGGATGGAAGTCGTAAATCATCTAAACATATACCGAAAACTTGAACTAGTGCTAATTGCATATTATTAATATTTATTCACCGACCTTATTGTAAATGGTTTAGTTATTTTTCCTCACTCCCCTTCAGGTTTGTAGTGGTTTTCAATTTTTAATGTCTGGGATCTGCTGAGCCCCTCAGCTCGACTAGTTATCTATGCTAGGAATTTAGTGGATTGTTTTGTTTTAAAATTACTCTAGAGGAATTAATTAATTTTACTACTCCTAGTGTTTGCTTGAGGAATAAATTGCTTCTAACTCTTAATAACCTCAGGCTTTCAGAAAAATCCTGTTTGATTGGAGCCAGTGATTGATTACATATGTACGCCTTCATTACATATGTACATTTATATATATATATATATATATATATATATATATATATATATACACAGATGTGCTGTTACATTTTTTACGGTTATTAAAGAATATAGGAGGATGAGCTATCTGAATTATAGTTAAGGATGGCAAAGTTAAATAAATCCTTTTTCGTTCCTATGGTCATATGAACTATGAAAAACCTGGACCTTTATAATCCATCCTCAATTTGTCCTGTCCAGAGCCAACCTCCTACATCTCATAGCATCCTTAGGTATATTCTAGGTCTTGTTTTCAAGTCTCGGTTTGTCTTCTTCTCTTTCGGTTTCTATCTTGATGCATCCTATAATTACTTGTTCTTCATTTTTATCCATCTCATCTCAGCTATTTATTTTTATCTAATGCATCATATTTGTGAGCACTAATTACTTGGCTAATAATGTTTGTGCAGATGCAGTGCTTATTATTACTACTCGATTGCTTGGGTATATATTGATGTTGTTTATTTCAACATATTTTTTAAATTTTGCTCTAGTATTGTATTGAGAAAAGAAAGCATTGGGATCATGTGAGTTTGCACTTAAATCTTAAGTTGCCAATCACTTTTAAATCTGATGCTGTGGTTACCGTTATTAAATGGATTAATTTAGAATATATTCCCTAACTGGATTGATTAACATATTTTTATGAACATTTAAATTAAAAATATTAAAACTTTTTATTTACTCATTAAATTATTTTTATCTTTTATTATAATTGTCACTAAACGACACAACACATCATAAATGAGTATTGTCTATTATTATCAATTTAACTTTACCCTATTGTCATTTAGCCATTCTCACCCATAATTTATTTATTCTTATAGTTTCCCACTACCAAGAGGCATTCTCTTGGCAAAAAAAATATATTAAGCAATTTATATCATTTCTATTACTCACCATTTCAGTATAACATCTGCATCCCTTTTTTCTAATGATACTTATAATGATAAATTTATTAATGATTATTTTCATTATAAATTGAATAAATATTTCTGTTATATGTTCAAAGATTTGGCTGTAATTAATAATTTTGAGAAATTGGATATAACTGTTTAATCACTCTGATTCTAAAATATATATGAAATAAAAATTTAATTTTAAAATCCAATAGTATAAAAATTCAGTTTCTGAAAATTAATACACTATGTTGTGTGATTGTGTACTTGGTTTTTTTTTCTTTGGATTCCAATTGTATTCAAACCAATTTTTTAAATTTTAATTTGTAGGTTTAGAAATTTAACAATTCTCAGATTACACTCTTTATCATTTTATCTAATTTGAATTTTTCACATATGTACTTTAGTAGATTAGTTAGATTTTGTAGAGTGTAATTTTTTTAATATATCTAATTATTAATGGTACTATCCTTCTTGTTTAAATCTGTTTTTTTTTTGTTAGATTACTTAATTCTTTTAAGCTAGAATAACTCGAAAACAAAAGTACTAATTGTATTCAATAAAAATATAAATAGTACTGTTAAATATTCATTTTGAGTTACTTTAGATGATACATTTTTTATTTTAAAACATCGACAAAGTAGATGTAATATCAAACTGTTTGACCTCTTTTTTTAAATTTCACTTTCTAAGCTTCAAAAAGAAGTCTTTTTTCTATTAACTGAAAGATACTTCTTTGAGTTCATTTCCATTTTGTTTATTCAAAAAACCCAGTAAACATATAACTGTGTGAGTAGGGAATTTCAAATTATGGAATTATGAAGGAATAGGAGGCACTGGCTTTGCTTTGTGTTGGTAAGCAATATACCATTGCTACAACTTCAGATTATTGAGGGGACAAAACTTCTTTCTTTTTTTTTAATTTATCGAGTATTTTTTCAGGAACTGAGTAAAGCTGCTAATTATCGAGAGCCTAAAATTATCGAGTCAAATTTATTTTGTATCCACTGTATTATGAAGCTGATGAAGTATATCCATTAGAATTGTTTTTATGAAATGTCATATCTATCAACTTATATCTATAACTAATATCATTATTTATAATATCAAAATATTAAACACACGACTATAATTGTCAATAACAACTGTTACAGAGCCCGGTTGTGTTAGGCCTTCTGTAGAATCTCCTCAAGAGATTTTGTTAACCCCAACGGACTTCATCAAGAACAGGCCCAGTGATTTACGGGACGAACTGGACCTGGATGAAGTGACCAACGCGGTGGCCAACCTGTCTGCCAGTCGCCTGAGGCTGCTCCAAGACACGACCATGATAGAGTCAGCCTTGGATTTGGATTCCCTTGAGGAGTCCGTCTCTTCGATAGATACAGGTAGTCAGGCAGGTCTTCTAAAACCAAAAGAATTTCCTTAGCAGCCCACTTTTCAGACCAGTATATGGTGTCCGAGAAACTTTTGATAATCTTTCGGTGTAACTGTTGTTTTTACTTCTGCCCACTTTTATTTCCCCTTACTATTTTAAATAGGTACATTTTATGAGTGTCTCCTTCAACGTACAGGTTATTTCTTCACCATTCTATCAATATTTTTCTATCAGCTAAGTCATTTGTAGTTCAAATTCCATTATTCATGATTCCATGTATCATAGTTGTACAATTGAAAATTAAAAAAATTCTTTGTTTTGTGCTAAATTATTAAAAGCAAATTTTTAAGAATTTTAACATGATTCTTTTGCCATTTCGCAAAACCTCAATACCAATCTGATCAATAGAAATGTAATTTCTAATTTGTACGTTTTTTTATTTATTTTACTGGTACGATTTTGTTCAACTTTGTTTGACTGTAATTTATTGTTGATAAATCTTTATATTTGTAGTTTATTGATATCTTATTACTGAATAAATATTTGCACTATAAGGCACAGTTAAACATTAGCCTAAAAATGTAACTAAACCTTTCAGAAAATTATGATACTTAATCCTTCTTTTTTTCTTTAACTGTCACTTTAAAAGTTTATTCATTGGTTTTAAATTAAACTATTTAGTATTTCATTATCAGTCAAAACCATGAGAATGGTTAAACAGCAGCATTTTATATTCCAAGGTTTAATTAATCTCTGAAATACCTTGATATTTTTTTTCTTAGTTGACTTAAAAAATTATTTTTCAGTTAAATTAATAATTTTACTCTATTATTTTCTACTAATAGATGATGTTTACTAATTTTATAAAGATATTTCCTTATTCATATTTAAAAAATATAATGAACAATGAAAATTGTCTCATAATTTTGTTAAAAAAATAATTCTAAATCAAGATTGGTTCACTTTTGATCTATAGTACGAATTACTATAAAATTATCCGTTTCTAATCCCTTAATACATTTTATTTACTTACAAAAAATTTTTAAATGGTTTGGGATTTTGGTTTTATTATTTATTAGTACAAATGTGTTGATATACTAAAATGTGTTCATTCATTTTACATTTGAAATGAAAAGAAATAGAAGGAGATAGATAACTTATTCCAAAATGTCTTTGGTATAAATATTTTCTATAGTCTGTATTAGTTTTGTTTGTGAGGCCTTTATTTTTTTCCGAGATTGCTTGAATAAAACTGTTTTAGTACAAATAACAAAGAACATTTTAATACAAGTTGCAAAATGGCAAATGGGATTTCATTCCCTCTCAAAGTGTTGCCATTTGGTCTCGTTACCTAAGAAAGGTGTGGCTGCTACCTAGTCAATATAAATATGAAAAGAAATGAAAGCTTTAGAATTGTATGCAATAAGGAAATAATAATTCTCTGTGGTTCAAACTGCCAAAATGCAAAGATAATTTATTTTGTATGGATATATAAATATATTAAATACTTGTAAATGTATTGCCTTTAAAAAGTATAGTATTAAGTTATTTTTAAATAAGTAAATTAGTTGGATAAGCTCTGTGCTTTCAATGTTGTGGAAATTATCTTAATTTTCACATTTTTATTATTTTTGTAGGTTTTTATTAAGTTTTTATTTTTATAGTATTCTTATTAAGGATAACTTTAATAATTTATTATACACATTCCTGCGATCGAGAATTATTTCTGGATAGGAGGGACCAGCAGTAGTCGAATTTTGTATAATCCATTTAATTAATTAATATGTATTTCAAAAATTATTTGAAATATGTTCTTGTCTTTAATGCATCACATACAATAAATTACCTTGTGATTTTATCAAGAGTATGATTATTGGCTTTCACTAATAATCGTAGATTATTACTATTAATTTATAAATAGCTGACTGCTGAGTTTTATAAATGTTGATGAATAGAAAAATCCCTCTCAAGTTTGTTTTTAAAAGTTGTACTTAATTCAATTTTACATTGTTTAAGTTTGAAAAAGTATTCTTGTAATTTTGTTGCAACTTACAAACTATTTTTCCTGATGAATTTGAATTTTTTTTTTTTAAAGTTTATTTGAAGAACCTAATTGTAAGACTGATATATTTCTAAATGATCAAATCATTGAACACAGTTTCTGGGTTTTTTTTATGCAACTAATTTTTTTTGCATTTAGTTCTCTGTTACATTTGATGCTTATTTCTCTGTTTATTGAAAGAATGTTTGCAATAAAGACAATAAAAAGTAAATATCACAAGACATTTCCTCACAGTAGCACTTAACTCTGTGTTTCCTTTATAACAACTTGTTCTCAATACCTCTGATGATTGGATTTTGGCCACTCTTCATACATTAAATAAATAAATAACTAATTTTGTTTATCCATGCTTTTTATTTGTTTACTTATTCTGTATTTTAAAAATTTACATGTTTTCTCTTTTATTGAATTAAGTATGCCAGAAATTTCTAGAAATATTTTTGAGAAGAAGAAATTTTCAAATGTCTGAAACCAATATTATCATTCATTTATAAATTAATTTTCTAAGTTTGATTGCTAAGAAGTATTCTTTTATTGCTCTTAAGTAAAGCATCTCCAGTCCCAATACTAAAGTTGTTACTACGTGATATTTGATGTATAGCTACACATTATTTGTGAAGCTATACTTCAAATGAATAAGCCCTCAGTGCCAGTGCCAAGCATTTGTGTTCAGCCATAGCTACACGATGCTACATAACATTCCAGTGTATCAAAGCCCCATATAGTGTTAAAATATAATTAATCAAATAGTCATGAAATAAAATATAAGTATGTCTTATCGAGATTCCCTTTCCAAGTGTCAAATACTAACGAGCCATATTGAAAATGATTGGGGGAGGGGGAGGGGTACATTCAATGAATTTTACACGAATGAGTATTTACTTTATGCCAACGTTTCTGCTTAATTTTAGGCTGAAACTTAAAACTAGTTCAAAACAAATTGTGTAAAATTCATTGACTGCACCCCTCCCCAACTAGGTTCAACATTGTTCAAGATACATTCAGTTAGCTGTTTCTTCGTCAATGTCAAGCATTTATGTTTGGGTATGTTCCGTCATTTAACGCTTTTTCCATCTGGGCTAACGGTTTTCTAAGAGTCCAACATTTAGTAAGTACATCTGGTGACCTTTTTTTCATGGTTATTGATTTAACTGCTTTTATAATAATTTAATTAAATTTATTTTTTTCGTCAAATATTGTTTTTTTATTGGTCTATATCCATAATTAAGACTGTAGTAATTTAAGCCAGTTTTTTATTCATGCACGTGAGTTGTTGCTATTTTTATTTTTCTCAATAAATAAAATAAATAATTAAGTAAAACAAATTAATATTTAAAAAATCCAAATCCAGATTAAAAACATAGATTAACACTTAATCATTAGTCTTGTTGAACAAAATCTTTTATGTATATACCAGTTGAAATATACGTAATAATAATAGGAGAAAACTGGAAAATTATTAAACATTATGCATAATTAATAAATAAATTTGCTTATTTCAAGGAAATAAAATTAAGTGCTATGAATAATTATTTTAAATTAAGGATAAAATACAAATTGGTTACATATAGACAAAATATGATTTTGAAATTGATTGGAAACAATCAAAATTAAAAGGCTTAGCGAACCCGAAGGCTCGATACCGATACCGCCAATCTCTGCTTACAAACTTCTGTCCATGGACCACTACCCAAACCCAAATCCTTCAAATCTTTCTTGTCTCAATCTTCCCACCTACATCTCGGTCTACCCCTGAGAAGTTTCCCAGTCAGCTCAGAGCTTATTGACTTTTTTTGGAGTTCGTTCGTTACTCAGTCCAACAACTTTACAAGCCCATCTTAATCTTCGCGATGCTATCACTTGAATAATATTAACTGGGTGCCAGCTTCGCAAATCCGCGTTGTGTAATCTCTTAAATTCTCCTGTGGTCTCATCCTTTTTAGGACCAAATATTCTGCGCAACACCTTATTTTCGAGTACCTTTAGACATTCATTCCACAGCGTTGGCGGTCACGTTTCACATCCGTAAAGAAGTATTGGAAGGATGATGGTTTTATAATTTCAGATTTTTTAATTTTGGGACTAAAGACGCAAGCTTAGTAATGTTCATACTGAATAATAACAAGCGTTTCCTGCCTTTAATCACGCCTTTATTTCCTCTTGAATTCCGTTTTTTAGGTACCATAGATCCTAAGTACTTAAATTTCTCGACATAATCAAACTTAGTCTCTCCTAAAACAATATCCCCAAAATCTTCAATTTTTTCTGTAACTAACCATATACTTAGTCTTATACAAATTTACTTTCAGCCCTATTGCCTTACCTGAACATCCGCCTGTAAACCCAAGCACGGATATTTTACTATTCAAATTCAAATCTTCTTCGTTGTGTAAAACCTTTTTTAATAACATACTGAAGTGTTAAATTGAATTGTACAGGTGAAAGCGTATGATAATGAGTTCAAAGTATGATTAAAATGTACAACTTTGTTTACTTCTTTTCTTGATTGTTTCAAAATCTTTTTTTTTTAATTTATTTATTGATATTTACAACTGTATTACAATAATACATCAAGTAAATAGGCTATGTGATACATAATGACATGAGTTAATGGCAAGTAGAGAAACTACCCACTGGTAGTACTCAAATCACTAGTTCAACTAAGGTCACGTGGCTATCTTCTTTTCAGGCGCCTCGGAGGATTATCAGGAATCGAAGAGGAAGCTAGGTTTGAAACTAGAGGGTTTAAGTGGGAATGAAGTTTGTTAGGAAAGGATAGATACCGGGTTCGGGCCAAATCAGCAACAAATGGGACATTAAGGTCGTTGTGGATGACTTTATTCTTAACAAAATAAGAAGCATTGAGGATTTTACGAAGGATTTTGGATTGTGGGGATTGGATACGAGAGGAATTTGATGGCTTAGTGGAGCCCCAAAGCTCTACTCCGTAAGTCCAAATAGGTCGTATGATGGTCATGTAGATGAGTCTTTTGTAGTTAATTGGGAGGTTAGAACGTTTGTCTAGTAAGTGTTGAAGTAGCCTGAAACGTCGAGCGGTTTCTTGTCTTTTCAGTCTAGTATGGGTATTCCAGGTTAATCGTTTGCCGAGATGCAACCCTAAGTATCGGATCTGTTCTACAGGCACCAGTGGGATATTATTAAGGGATACTGAAGGCCAGGAAGTCATTGGTTTACAGGTTATTTCTTCACCATTCTATCAATATTTTTCTATCAGCTAAGTCATTTGTAGTTCAAATTCCATTATTCATGATTCCATGTATCATAGTTGTACAATTGAAAATTAAAAAAATTCTTTGTTTTGTGCTAAATTATTAAAAGCAAATTTTTAAGAATTTTAACATGATTCTTTTGCCATTTCGCAAAACCTCAATACCAATCTGATCAATAGAAATGTAATTTCTAATTTGTACGTTTTTTTATTTATTTTACTGGTACGATTTTGTTCAACTTTGTTTGACTGTAATTTATTGTTGTTACGACGTAAGGTAAAAGTGATTTGATGCGATTTTTGAGAATTTATTTTAATTCTCCAGTTTTGACACCATTCTTCAAGATCCAGTTATATGGGATTGGAGGCTTTGGGATGCCATAACTGGATTGGTGTTGACTGATAATACACATGTATCATCAGCATACGTGGTAAGGATAGTATTAGGATGAGTTGGGATGTCAGCTGTATAAACTGTATAAAGGATTGGGCCAAGGTTACTACTACCTTAAGGAACACCAGCAGATTGGGAGAAGAGGGATGAAAGGACATTATTATGGTTTACTTGGAAAGTTCTATTTGTGAGATAGGATTGAAGGATGAGAAAGTATGTATGGGGTAGGAATTTACGGAGTTTGTAGAGCAAGCCCGGATGCCAGACTTGTTCAAAAGCCTGTTCCACGTCAAGAAAGACGCCCGAGCAATATGATCCACGTTCTAATGCAGAGGAGACTAAATCCACCTCACGATGATTTCAAAATCTTAATTTTATTTAAAATCGATTCAACTTTCATGTGTTGCAAACGCTCATTCTTTTTTCTTATTTAATTGTAGGCTGCGATTGTAGATTAAAGTTGTCTCATATATTCAAACTTGGTGTTGAACAAATTATGATTTTAAAAACTTATTCCAGGATCGTTATAAAATGTCAAAAGTTTTTTGGAATGGTGAATTTTAGATATTTCAACTTATTTTAAATATTTATCTTTCTTGATCAATTGTTTTTGTTTTTTTAATTTTGATCTGACTCTAAATAAATAAAAAATATGTGTATAGTTTTAATAATAAAGTTATAGGCTGTTTACTAAAACAAAGTGGTTCTTAATTTTTTATTATTTTGATTTTATTATTTATTTTTTTTATTTGCTTCAGAACTTTCCTAAATACAAAATTTTGTGTTTAAATGAGTCTGATTATGTTAACAGACACTGTTTAGAGGAGGGTTTGTGTTTCGGGTTACAAGTGGCCAAGATCCAATGGAACAGTCTACCTTCTTAACAACGTATAAAAATAACTTTTTTTTTATTTCTATTTTTCCTTTAGTCAGTTTACAAAAATATACCAAACACTATTTAAAAAAAATGTATATTAGTTTATAAAGTATTAAATTAAATTTCTTCTGAAAAATAGTATGATATGAAACCTGAATGTATGGCCTTCGAGAAGCTGAGATATTGCAAGTAGAGAGTTTAAGTAATAATTTATGATTTATTAAAAAAAATTGTCGAGTTTTGGAGCAATTTATTAACAAAATGTGGTTGCACTTATTTGTGTAAAATTAATTGTCTGCATCCCCTGATCATTTTCGAAATTGATCCATCCAGTAAACCATTTCCTCCTCAATATGAATTATTACTTTATTATTCTACATTGATTACCTCATCATCTTTCTCAAAGGTTCATACATTTTAGTTTTCATTAAATAGCTTTTGTATCGTTTTTGTCTTGTCTTTTCATGTGCAATTATCTTATTTTTATATCAATTTTCTTTTTCTTAATAAAAATAATTTTTTGTAAAAAAAAAAATAAATAATTCTAGTGGCTGTGATTATTTTTTACGAATAAGAGAAATGTCTTTTAATTTTTATTTCGTCTTGTGATTTTTCCCGCAAATTAAAAAAAAAAAAAGTGTTATAAAAGTTAGAGCGTAATTTTTGATGAAATCATTTATTATGATGCATTTCTAACTTGTTAAATACTGTTGTATAATATTTAAATGATCAAAAGAATAATAAAAATAATATGACTATTATTATCAATTAGTTGATATCACAAGCTTCCATAAGTTTTAAGTTATATGTATGTTTATTGAAATTTTCATATGATTAATCGTGCATTTATGTATATTTAAAAATCTTATTAAAACTTTTATTGATGTATCAGAAGAATGTTATAGTCTTGTCATTTTAAAAATTTGTAGACCTCTCATATAAGTTATGTCTAGAAATTCTTAATATACTCTTAAAGGTTTTTAAAATTTTTGAGATTTTGCTTAATATTTTAAATTTGTGCGATATTATTTTTATAAACATGTATACAAGTGTAATATTAAAACAGGATTCATATTTATATAATGTATGACATATTGCTTCAAATTGATATTTGTAAATTCTTGTACAGGTTTTTAGATTAGATATGATAAGTTAATTTATTTTCTAATGTTGCCTAACCTGTTAGATATATTTAATAATTTAGGGAACTGTGAAATAAATTTAATACTGGAAATTTTGTACTAGCAATGAAGTTGTTTCAATTAAGTGTATATAAGTCAGAATTATGATAAATTGTTATATAAATGTTCTATATCAAATTTTTATTAATAATGTATTTCAAATTTCGAATCATTCACCTGTTAATTAATCATCATGTCTACCAGGAATTTCCTATTGTTGCATTTAATATAAATAAATGGTATATGGTTTGATCGAATACTTGTATAAATTTTAAGGTTGTGATAGTACGTTATATGAGTATTTTAAATAGAACTGTAGTTATGTGTAGATGAGCAAAGTTGCTGATTGATTACTGGTTGACATTATGATTATAAAACAATAATAAAAGACTGGAATACAAATGGTTATATTCCTTTGCTAATGACTAACATTGTTAAATTTACTATATTATTTAACATTTATTGTAATTAAAGTGCCACGCAATAAATTAGCTTTCAGTGTTTTTTTTTACGTATTACTTAGCATATTTATAAAATAACTGCTATTTCCTCTCCTTCACCTTTTTTTTTTACTTTCTTTTCAATTACCGTACAAATTAGTTTTAACAGAATTGCTGTTATAACCTTTTATGTCCAAGGTTGCGGATTCAAAGCCCAGCAGGTGGCCTTAGTGCTTTTTAAAGGGAGTAAAAAATCCTTGGTTATACCATCCTTTAGGAGGGATGTAAATGGCAGTCCTGAGCCTCTGTGTTTTCTGGTGCTTGTTGAAGTTCCGTATTCTAATTATACCTAGATAGGCAAAATTTAATACTCCCACTGTAGCATCATCCGATAAGCCATAGTTGCAATAAATAAATAAATAAACTACAACATCTGTTCTGTGCATCTTTATGGTGTAGCATATGTTGATTCATTTTAATTTAACAATCAATCAACACGCTCTTCCAACAAGTACGGGTCCAGGGTGCTCCACTCTTCTCTGTCTTGTGCCAAGGTCCTCCAAGCTCTGGATCCAACAGTGCTACCTGCATCCTTCTCATCCTCGTCTGCCTATCTAAATTGTGAACGCCCATGTTTCCTTTTTTCATCAACCTACCCAAGCAGCATTCTTTTCAGAGTAGCATCGTCCTCCATTCTGGGCACATGTCCAGCCCATTCTTATATGCTGGACCACGTCAGGCTTTTAATACCTCTGACATTCTGCCTCAGTTAAAATAGATCACCAACTCTTACAGCTCCAAATGTCCTTCTTAATATTTTTCTTTCGAAGAGCTGTAAACTGTTGGCATCTGCTCTGAACAGAGGCCAGTTTTCCGTTCCACAAGTTAAAAAAGGCCTGATGATTGTTTAGTACATGACTTTGTCTCTTCTTGATATCAGATGACTTCATAAATTTTTTTATATCCCAAAATAACATTTATTAGCGGCCAAAATTCTTCTTCGAAATTCTAGGCCAGTTGAGCGATTCACATGGACCAGAGAATCAGGGTAGACAAAACTGTCGACACTCAAATGTGCAGGTGCCAAACATGATGGGTCCTGATTGCCTGGAAAGGTTAGCCAACATATAGTCTTTGCTTGGTTTACCTTAAGACATATACGCTGTCCAGCATTTTCTAAAGTAAGAAAACCCTGTTGCAAATCCCTCGGTATTCTTCCATTATGTCTATGTCATCTGCGTAGCTAGTATTTGGATGGACTTAGTCAGAATCGTATCAGTTACTTGTAATCCTGAGTCTCTAATGACTTTTTCGAGTGCAAAATTGAATAACAGGCATGAGAGTCCATCCTTTTGTCCCAGAGCCCTAGTTGTCTTGAATAGGAATTTCCATGAACATGATTAAAATGATCTTAACCAGTTGATTGAGTCCATTGTATAATTTTTAATTATTTTTCACATTCACTAAAAAGTAGCATGCTCAAATTTTGGTCAGTCAGTGAAAATTCAGGGATCTATATCCAAACAAAAAATTAATGAAATAAATTAGGTGGATAGTTTCCCAATCTATTAAATACACTGAATTTGTCTTATTTCTTTTTGAAAAATATTTTCAGAAATATATATATATATATAAATTATTTTCTCGCTGGTGAGGTCCTAGATCATTGCAATTCTTAACAATAAATTAGAACAAAATATAAAAAATTTACTTTGATTATCCTGAGTACTGGTTTACTTGACTGATCTGAAGATTATTCACTCTTAATTCTATATTGGTTATATCTATGAAACACTAGGTATATATTCATGAACAATGCTTAACGAGTTTATTTTTATATTATAGATTCTTAATTTCAATTATAATATATTATATTGTTGTAAGATGATATTTGATAACATATTTTATTATAAATCTGAAGAGATTTACAATGTCATTATAAATAAAAACATCCTACAGTTTAACAATATGAAACAAACATACCTGAAAAGATAAATTAAATTACACGTTATTAACAGTTTTAAGTTGATAGTCTTAACACATATTAACTGAACTTAAAGTAAGTCTTCTCAAAATAAACACAGCTAACTAAATCATGAGACGGAGTTTACATTATTATGCCTCTGGTAATAATGTAAACGAGTTTATTGTATGTGACTTTATTTCTTCATGTACTACAATAAGAATAAATACAGCTACTTCATAATATGCTGTAATTACAAGGCATATGAGATGTAGTAATCCGGTAGTCAGGTTTAGATTCTATTTATAAACTGAAGTAAGGATGAAGAAGGATAAATGTACAGTTGTAACAATGAATACACAAAATTAAATATTTATAAGTTTAATTTCAGCCAGTATAACAAATAATAATTAAAAACACTTTACAACACTCAGTGGCAAGCATCTGATTTGTACAGAATAATACAACTAATTAGCCATAATTATCTAAAATATTTTGATAATACCAGATCATTTCTCGTTTATTAGGTAACACTCAAAATAAAATATCTACCATTTTATAAATGGTAACATCAGAGAATTTTCAATAAATATTAAAAATTAAACACGGTCAAAATGATAAAAAAAACAATCCTATAAAAAGCAAATGAGATTTTTACATTTCTGCTAAGAACAATACAAACAAAAACTAGACATTTTAAAAAATACTTCTTTGGATATAACAAAATTAAAACTTACAGAAATCTCGAATTTCTGTAAAACTCCGCAATACTGTCTGATCGCGATAAGCCATGTGAAAAAGCTTTGAGGTAAGCATTTCGGCTAATTTGCCTGGTCCTTGCTCCATACTTGATAGAAGAGCCAGTCCTCAAGGAAGGATGGGATGAACGCAGTTGACGTACTCCACTCCAAGGTTTCATCAAGAGAAAGCAACTGCTCTTCGAACATCTTGGCAGCTCCGGTGCAAGCCACTCCACAGCACTAATATTAATAAATAAATAAAATTAGAAAAAACATTATTTACTGATCTTATATTGTAATACAATTCAATACTAATGATTTAGTCAACTTGTGACCTTCTCAGTTGAGCTAAAAAAATAAAAAAATTATAATTATCTCAACAATAATAGTATTAATGAGGAAACAGGTGACTGGATACTAAGAAGTGTGAAATAGTCAGGGGGAGGGGGAGGGGTGCAGTCAATAAATTTTACACCAAATAGGTTTAACTTATTTTATTAGTGTCAACGTTTTGGCCTAATTTATAGGCCATCATCAGGGCAGAGGGACGTAGAATCCAACTGAATATAAGAAGACACCACAAATTGCATTTGGTTATCAAAAGAAGAATTTACACCATTTGTAATTTTGTATTCTTGAATGATCTGACCATGAGTTCAAAGAAGAGATAGTTTTTGTTATATTTGTATTTTTTATCCAAACTGTGAGTGAATATTGTAATAGTTTATTGAAACCAATTACTTAAAAAAACATTTTGAATCCATTCTACCAACTTAAATTTCATAAATATGAAAAAAATACTTCAGAAACAATACAACACCTGCAGGGTTAACCAATATTTAAAAACTGTAAGAGTAAAATATGATACATTTTTCAATGTTCCAAAATATTTTTTCATAAAAATGGGATTGGGAATATGAGCATTTAAACTGGTGTATATCCTTTAACTTTTAAATATTTCTAAATGCCACTGCGGGTTTTATTAACTTTTAGAATACATGTGTATTAAATATTAGGTGCTATCTGCAAACTTCAAATTTTTTTTGCGTATGAATGCTCAGAGTATTACCACTCATCTCCTATAGATATTCTTCCAATCGCATACACTAATTTATAAGTTAGTTTTTATTTTTAGAGCTAAGCGACCTAAAAAATTCTCCCTTTAATTTGTAGGGGATAGCAACTAATTGATTAATTATTAATTATCATAACTTGATAGATGATCACTCCATCTTCCTGGGAATTCCTTTTCATCAACAAATCAAACCCTAATCAAAAGCAGCTCATAGAAATTTATTTTTATTAAGAAAAAAGGTAATATACAACTTCTTCTTTGGACTTAAAATTTAAAAACAACTAACTATAATGTGATATCTAATATGAATCCTAGCTTCTACATATGTTGTACCTCTGTTTTCCACAAATATAAACAAAAATTACTTAACAAATAAATTTGAGCAGGCTCACAGTATTACTCACATGAGTCATATATTTTCCACCAGGCTTGAGAATTTTCACTGACGTACTGATAATTAATTTTATGAAATCCCAAGTTTCGTCCTGAGGAGTAGGAGTAACAGGTGCATCAGTTAGGTCACCAAATACGTAATCAAATTTACGACCTTCGTTTATCATTACTTCTAAAGATTGCATACAATCACCAACTATTATCTAAAAAAAAAAATATTTCACTCAATATTTAAAAATTTGAGAATATAAAAACTTAAAAAAATAAAAATAAGTTATAGGATATTAAAATATTAGATACATAATAAAAATATAGCTTGGATAATATTAGAGAATAATCTTCAATTTATAAACAATTTGGTAAGTATGAAATTCATCATATTTTATAAAAATTGAATGAATTTTCTAGAATAATAATTAGTTGTCTGTAAAACTATCATGGAGGAGAAAATATTCCAGATGGAAGTAAAAAATAAATTCTTAAATAGTGAGCTACTACTTGTTATAGGCCGACTAGGTCTTCCTTCATCAGACTTAATCGCCACAAGTAAAGTAGTCCATATGTGAATCATAATAAAAAGCTGCCCACTATTTAAGAATTTATTTTTGACTTCCATCCAGATCATTTCCTTCTCCATGCTCAATCAAAGACTGAATATCTTGTGGTTATAATAAATAAATACTAAAAAAAATCATAAATTTATCCATTAAGCTTCAACACCATTCAATATCCAAAAGAACAGTTTTCTCAACAATTGTCAAACAAAAGCTATCAAATAACTGTTCATCTCAAAAACGAAATTGGGCTCAATTTCGTTATCATCTCCTAAAGCCTGGGTTTGTCCAAGGTCTTCTGAGTGCAGATTCAACCATGGCTAATAACTATTTGCCACAGCCTGATAGACACCTTGATAATTTAGGAACACTAAATTAATTTTAAAAATAATCAACAATAAAATATTACCTCATAATTAGCACCTTTCATCTTATCCAAGGCATCACCGCAGCACTCCCTCATGTGTTCTCTACAAGCTCTAATCACTACCTCGTCCAGCTGAAATAATAAAATTAATTCAAAAGGCTATTCCATAGCTTTAAATATTTAACTTTTAAAAATACTTAAATTAAATATTTGATTTAATTTTTATTTTAGATCATATATGATAAAATATAAAAATTCATCACTAGTTACAGAATTTCTAAATTTTCAAAAATCTAACTAGTAAGAAATTACAATCTTGGCTGAAAGTATTAGGTATCAGGAAAAATTATCTATAAAGCTAGTATTACCTCTGTTGATGTTAATTTACTTACTGGCTGTTATTATTGACTTATTATTTTAGCCTCTATTTGGTGGATCTTTGAGAAACAGATTGTTTTTTAAATGATAACCGGAAAATTGAACAATAAGACAAAGACTTCTGTTTTTTTTTTTTTTAGGCATGAATGTTCCTTTTTTTTCCAATTGACTTCAGGATGAGTGAGTGTACAGTTCACTATCTTTAATCCCCACAACAGCAAACCTCTTTAAATCAATTATAGCTATATCCCCATGGACTTGGCATAACACAATTAGACATTGCGTGAAATAAAGTAAAGGTTCATGCATGGACTCCTGAACATTGTTATGCCTGTTTTTCTTGTTTCCTTCTGGTAGATTTAGCATACCGATAACCACATTTCTCCACAACCAGTTTCTTTATGAATTTTTTTTTCCTCTTTATATTTTTATCCACACCTGCCAAATACAAATAATTGACAATCAGCAGATTGGCTGACAGTAAAATACAGAATGAGATGGAAGGAGTGAAGAAGAACAGTACCTACTGGAACCTCTCCTGAGACTTGATTTAATTTCCAATGGTAACAGATGGATCCACGTTCTTTTTAGTCTCCTCCTATTGTTTTCTGCCATGAGAGCAGTGGCCATTTGTTCTATTAACCCTCCTTCCCTACCCACTGTCCTGCTTTGTCAGTCCCTCCGCTTTCCTGAGTGATGTTTCTAAAATAAAAAGTTTTGTACTTTTTATTTTAAACCCCAAATGATTGATTTTTTAATGGCAAGGTGAATTTCAAGGCTGTGGGTCGTAGACCTAGAAATCTCTAAAACCATATTGTTCCTCCTGGAGCTGTGGGTCCACTTTTAGCCTAAGCCTTCTCTCCAAGATCTTGGAGTATATTTTACTAGAAATGCTTAAGAGAGAAATGTCCCGATGATTCTGACATTCTTTGTTGTCACCTTTTTTGAATATAGTGAATAAAGTTGCCACTTCCCAGTCCGTTAGGATCCTCTTATTTTTCCAAACCAAATTTAACTGGTGAAGCAATATCTCATTGCCTCTTTCTCCCGTATACTTAAGCATTTCTGGGGTTATAACCATAAGAACATAATTTTGCAAAGCAAAAAAAAAAAATTTATATATATACATATACATATATATTTTTTTTTTTTACTTACCTCAAACATTAGGACCATCTTTGGATTTTCTTTTAAAAGTTCATGGAGTAGGGCTCCATCCCCACCTCCAAGAATTACTATTTCTTTTCCTTCATAATCTTCTTTCCCTCTTTGCATTAAAGTCTCGGTATAAATCAAATCTCTGTCAGACAGATCTATAAAAATTGTTAATTAACAATTAACTAAAATGAGATTGGATCATTTATTACAAGCTAATAAAAAAACTAATTAAACGTACTTTGAAGGCCATCTAAAATTAACATATTTCCTAAAGTTCTTGAATGGACTATCTGCACTTTTTGAAATGGAGACATCTCTTCGAAAACTAATGCATCAATATCATATTCTAAAATACGTTCATCTGAAAAAATGAAACAGATAAGTTTAGCTTAGTTTTAGTATGATAAACTGATAATTATTTAAAGACAATCAAGGTCTAATATAATAATTATGTATGCATGTGTATATTTATGTATAGAAAAACACACATACATGCCTGAAGAATAGAAATTCATACATACCTTATTATTCATATGCAACGTAGATTTAAAAAAAAATTAATTAATATAAAAGCTAAGTACTCTAAAACCAAAATAAACATTTTGAAGTTGACAAAAATCTTACACTAGAGAAGTAAAAATTTTTATAAAAAAGCAAAGCATTAGATGAGTGAACAAAATAAATAAAGAAACAAATTATATCTTGTCGATTCTACTAATTGTTAATTTAACAAAAAATAAATAAACACAAACATTAAGCCACAACAGAACAAGATCAAAATATTAAATTATTTAGTGCTGTAAATTAGTTTACTAGATAAGTAAACCTGTTCCATAAATTTAAATTAATTTTTAGTCAAGTCAATAAATAATAAATACTATTAGAGGTGTCACTAATAGATATTTATGCATACGATTACTAAAACATTACCTCATTATACTACAAAAAAACGTTTCTTGTTAGATGAAAAAAAAAATTATAGGATTATAATGATAAAGGGAAGGAGCTTACCGGAAGTTGGAAAATATCTAGCTACTCCTCCTCTTCTTAAAGGGGGAAACTTGTTTGAGATCACTTTTCCAAATTGAGCAGCTAATTCTTTTTCCAGCATAGTGATACACTGTGTTAACCAAGCAAAAATAAAAATAGTAGCATTCAGGACTGTCTAAAAATCCAATACTACAAACTAAAATACAGGCAACATGCACAAGGGCTCATTTCGCATCTATATATTAAATAGGTAGAACTGTTTATATTAAAATTACAAAAAAATTAACAAGATGAAAAATGACCCCTTTGATTTTCATGTATAGGAAAACTAACTGCCCATAGTTCATAATAACCTTAATTGGCAAGCCATGTATACCAAAATGAACAATTACTGAACAGTCAGTTTTACCTCTTCTATAAGCTTATTCATTTAATTAATATAATAAAATTGTGATTAAAAATAATATTGGCATTGGAAAAAAACTTTTAAAAAAGAAAAAAATATGAAGTTGGGGTGAATGAATAAAAATACATGCCACTCAAATATGCAACATAATGGATCATTGCACCACTAAAATGAAACACAATTATTACCTGAAGAATTCAGGTAGAAGTCGATAGCAGAGCCTCGCTTAATAGTTGGAAAGAGTTTGCTTCGAGCTGAATTCAACACATACATCAGCTGTGATTCCAGCGACTGCACTTGCTATCACAATTATCAATGAAGCTATATAATTTGTAAATTAAAACTCAACAAATGATCAACCTAAGTTCTTAATTGAATTACAGGGTCCAAATTTAAAGAGAAATACTTCAATGGCTTGCCAATTGGGTTAACAAATAAAATCTGCTAGTTTAATTATATGACTTGGAATAAAAATTGGAAACAATTCACATTTTGTTTATCAACTGAAACTACTACACCAATCATTAAACTATTAATAAATAAATTCAGCACCAACCTTAAAGCTGATCAACTCTTCATCTGATTCATTTTTATAATACTCAATATTAATAGTTAATATTCCTTGAGGGAATAATCTGGCTGTAATAAAACTCCCTTTGTGAGCTGTGTACAAAACAATGTACCCTCCATCTTCAATTGTTCTAGAATGAACTTTAAATAACTGAGGAAAATAATTTTCAAACACTTTGGTTAGAAGCTCTTCTTGTTGATCATTTTGTAGTTTAGAGGATTTCACGGAAAAATCCATGAGGATTGTGTTTACAGCCATTTTCGTACAATCTAAATAAAATACAATTATTCAAACAATTAGATGTATATATAAAAAAGAGGAATCACACAAACTTACATTAAAAGAATCCAATTTTGATCAAGATATTTACACTTTTCACAACCTTCTTTCTAATACTCTAAAATTACACCATAAAATAATACATGGCGAGCTAATTGCTAGAGTTCGAAAGTGACATTCCGGCTTTAAAAGTTCAGAAAACGAGGCTTTAATATAACAGTCGTAGAGTCGAACCAGTGCAGCCAGCATTAGTTCACCAGTAAATTGATTGATTGAAAAAATTAATTTTTGAAAAAGTAGAAATTAGTATTTTATTAGTTTTAAAACTTGCTATTTTATGAATATAACAATTTGTTTATTTCAATAGTTATCATTGAGCTATTGTTCGTAATTTTGCTTTAGTTTTCAATTTGAATAATTTTAAAATTTTCAGCCGAAAAATTATAATTTCTAATGTAATTATTTTATTTATATTAATTTAGAGTTTTTATATTAAAAGGATAACAATTATGATTACAAAATTGTATTAGTTCTTGCTTTTATTAGAACATGATTCCAAACGTGCAACACTGAGTGCAGCGCAAGTAGCGTTTGTTTAGGCAGTTGAGCATTCATTCAGGGTTCTTGAATTGGTGCGGTACGGTGCTCGAAATGGCTACGACTTTGGAACCTCTTGTTTTGTCTTATGTATATGACTTATTGCAGAAAAAAGATCCTTCATTCGCTACAGTGTTTCAACGGATGACTAAAGCTGTGAGTTAATTACTTATTTTTTAAGCATGTACCCCACATGTTGCCGGCAGGACGTACCCCACGTGGTTTGTTGGTCAAGTTTGTTTATTTCAAATGTTATTAATTTTAAACCTCACCTATGGCCTTTCCATTATTTTGTGCTGATTTATTACATTCGTTGTACCACGTGAATCTTAGACATTGTTATTTAGGGTGTTCTCAGTGTTATATTGTTTTTGTTTTGTTTTTTTCAGGCTCCTCTACCTAAAGGAAACCCCTCTATATTTGATGTATATAAGCACTATTTGAGGTGAGCAATTATGCATATTTTTTCAAGGTACCAATTTAATTTATAGTCATTTTTTTTTCTAATGTTGTTCTTATGTTCTTTGCAGCACTTCTAAAAGAAAGTTCAATTTTCCTAAAGCTAACAAAGAAGATACATCAGAATCTAGTTCAGGTATTGCAATTTATGTGAATTTAAAGTTTAGGCATGTAACATCATTTGTTGATTCAAGACTTGTAGAAGTTAAAATCTAGGTTAAATAATTCTGTTACGATTTAATTGTTCATTTTATGCCCCCTATACAGAGTTTTAATGTCCAAATATTGATGAGCCCTATGTTTACAAGACATAGGATTGATCCATGTGCTCACTCCCTTAATTTGTAGTTGTAACATGTGAGTGTTTACCTTAATAATAATTGGTATTTTATTTTCATTTAAAGCATTTAACTGTTCAGTTTTTGAAATGAATGTTTTTTTTAGTTTGTAATGGAATGAAATACTGTTGTTTCTTAGTGACCCTTAACTATTCTGTTAATTTTCCTTTCAGAGTCCGAAGATGAATCTGGGAAGCCTAAACCAGTTATTCAGAATGGCAAAGGTCAAGTAAAAACAGTTGCTGGAAAGAAAGCTGAATCCAGGTTTGTTTTTTAAATTTCAAGTGTGCATGTACATCAAAATCTCTCTTAGTGGTTAAGTGCCTACAATGTACTATTTTACAATATTTTAAGAGTTGTAATTCGTTGCAGCATTGTAATGAATGGTTCAACAAACATATATATACTCCAAAATGTTAGTTCATACTTTTATTTCTTGCTGAAATAATACTCCAAAGTATGATCATTGTCCATGATTACATTCTCTTTTCCATTCTAAAGCTTGCGATAACTTATATTTTTGGAAAACATCAAAAATATAATGAATAAACGGTTAAAATTCCTCCAAACAATCTTTAACATTTAGTGTAATGAGGTTCTATGCTTGGTAATAACGGTTTTACTGAAAGGTGATTGAATTGACACCATTTTCGACCACTAGGTTTTTTCCCCTAAATATTGGTACCCTACTTTTTATAAAGTATTGGGCAAACCTTAAGAAGGTCGATCCATGGACGATCAAACAAAAAATGTATCAAGAACAGCCAGTGAACACTGGACATGGTGATTAGAAGTCTATTGCTCTGCTCACTGAGCTCTCCTGCTCCCATTCCAAATTAATGAGTTTCAAAAAATAATGTGGGGTTATTTGTGTGAACTTAGCTCATAAAATAAAAGTTCAGCAAAACTAAAATTTTATCCGTACATTAAATTTAAACTATGAAATTATATTAGGAATGTGTCTGGGAATTCTCAGATATCTCTGTTTATCATTGATTTTATACTTTTGAGCCGATTTTATGGAAAGCCAAAAATCTTCTCAAAGTTCTACCACATATATTAAAGGTGTCCAACTTGGGTGCAGCCCACTTTAAACACTGGTTTGCTAACTAAACTTAATAGTTGGCCTAAGTTAGGTTAGCTAAATAGCTCCAAATTTTTAACTAACCTGCATTACACAACTCTGAGAAAATGCAAAGAGAAAATTAATGATGGGCAGCACAAAAATTGATGCTTTTAAGCCACCAGGAAAATGACTAGATCTTTTAAATCAGGTTTCCAGAAAAAATAAAGTAGCTCAGATATAAATATTTATTCTGGATAATCAACTTAACACCTTGTATTGTAAAAGGAATATAATTAAAATTAAGGATAAGAATAGATATACTGAAAGTGACTTAATAGTTATTCAAAAGGATAAGCAAATTAACAGATAATTTAGCTCAATAGTATGAATATATGACACAAGAAATAATTAGTATTAGATGAAAAAATAGGATTGTGATTATAAATTAAATATGTGTTGTATAAGATGAAGTAATGATGCCGGAACTTTAACAAGTCAGAGAAATTTTGGTACAAAGTTATCAAAGAAATTTTGTATTAATATTTTAATCTGCCTGGGTAGACTAGATAATCCTCCACAAGATCTTTTGTACTATATAAAGTCTCACTGTTAACACTGCAATAATTCTGAAAAGTAGTGGGTATATACAAATACAAATTACCGAAAAGTGAAAACCATTTATTTTCTTGAGAATCAAGAAATGTTTCTTTCATCATTCATTCTATATCAGTGTGTATTATCAAACAAAATACATATTGTTGTGTTTAAACTATACCTCTGTCAGTATGCATTATTTTTGTGCCTTATAAATTACCATATGAATTTTTATCAATAATCAATGTAAAAGCTAAAGATAAAAAAAAAAAGAAAAAGTTTTGTTCACATTCAATATTTTATGTTTCAGTCCATATGTACACTTGATCACAATTTTAAATTAACAAAATGGCATGGCATATGTGGTTTGGTAATTCAAGTACGATAGTTGATAGAGCATAATCTAAGACAATAAAACCAGACTTGAATGGTGTCTAAAAAAGAAGGGGGGTCCAATTGAATTGTGCATACACCTGTAATGTATTTATCACATTTTATAGTTGTATTGTTCGTTTCAATATATATTCAATAAATATATATAGTTCTACTCTAATATATATATATTTTTTTTCAGTTCTGAAGATTCTTCAGATTCAGATTCTGCTCAAAAGCAGCCTAAAACCCCATCCCAGCCTGCAACTCAGTCAAAAAAAGATAAGCCTGATATTTCTAAGGGTGCTGCTGTAAAAGCTGCAGTTCAATCTAAGAAACCAGGAAAACCTGCAAAAGAGAGTAGTAGTAGTGAAGACAGCTCATCTGATGATGAAGCTGCTAAACCTAAATTAACACAGACAAAACTTAACGTCAGCCAAGTAAAAACTCCATTAAAGTCAACTCCTCAAAAACAGGCGAAAAAGGAAGAAAGTAGTAGTGAAGACAGCTCTTCTGATGAAGAACCTAAGAAAACTAATCTAGCAAAGACTCCTCAGGTTCCTACTAAAAATAAATCGCAGACTCCTGCTCAAGGAAAAGTTCAAACTCCTGCTAGCAAGGTTCAAAAGAAGGAAGAAAGCAGTAGCGATGACAGTTCTTCTGAGGAGGAAGCACCTGCGAAAAAAACAAATTTACCACCAGCGAAGCCTCAGACTCCAGCGAAAACACCTTTACAATCGAAGGGACAAACAAAAACACCTGTAGCCAAAAAAGATGAAAGCAGTGATGACAGTTCATCAGATGAAGCTCCGGCAAAGAAACCAACTGCAGCTACAGGTCAAACTAAGGCTCAGACACCTGCACAGATTAAAGCTGCTGGGAAAAAACAAGAAAGTAGTAGTGAAGATAGCTCATCTGAGGAAGAAACGCCTGCTAAAAAGACTCCTTTACAGAATAAACCAGTTCAAAAAGTCCAAGGCTCTGTTCAGAAAACTCAAAATACTCAGTCTCCACTAAAAGGTACACCAAAGCCACAGCTAAAAAAGGAGTCTAGTAGTGAAGACAGTTCTTCAGATGAAGAACCACCGGCCAAGAAAGCCCAACCAACAAAAGCAGCCAATACTAGTACGCCACTGGCAAAAAAAGCCCCAGCTACTAAAAAAGAGTCAAGCAGCAGTGATGATTCCTCAGATGAAGAACCAGCAAAAATGAATGTATCTTCTATTAAAACACCTGGGAAATCACAAATGCCAACTAAGCTTCCTCAGAAAACAGTGCCACCATCCAATCAGAAGAAGCAGGAAAGCAGTAGCGATGATAGTTCTGAAGATGAGGCTGCGACTGTCAAAAATTCAAAGGTTGCTGGTAATAAACCAAAAAGTAGTATAACTCCGGCAAAACCAAAAACTGCCTCCAGTGAAGACAGTAGTGAAGATAGTTCTTCAGATGATGAAAAGCCTGCTTCTAAACCGACTGCAAAGACTGTGCCTGCAAAGAAAGCTCCGAAAGAGGAATCCTCAAGTGAAGAAGAAGAATCCCAAAGTAAATATTATTTGTATTTATTAATATCTTTTTTTATTCATAATTTTTTGTTAATAAATGTGGATTGCTCAATATTGTAATTAATATTAGGAAAAGAAAGAAGTTCTAAGTTTTGAAACATTACTTAATTTTCAGTTTTTTATACTTTGCTGTAAAAAGATGTCTATCTATATAGAATGTTTTGACTCTCCATTCATTAACTGAATGTTCATATATTATGATTCCTTTCTATCTCATTTAAAGCCAAAGTTATTTATCTGCTTTATTTTGGGGATACATGGATTTTCTGTTTGTTTCAAAATGCTGAACATATTATATCTAACTCAACATGTAACCAATAATTTCAGATAAGTAGTTCAATTAATGTAATTTCTAAATCAACTAGTTACCATAATTCAAATTCAACCTTCTTAAGATTCATGAATTTTCAGATAAGTCATTTTGGCTTTGGAACGACAATATAAATACTTATCTTTATTCTTGAATTTTAACTTTTTCTATACAAACTTTATTTATTAAAAATATTTTCAAACTTACATTTAAATTTGTATGTAAAATAATTTCAGCAGTCAAGTTACCTCCCAAAGTCAGTGGAAATGTTGCTAAAAAACCTACCCCTCAAGCTAAGGGTGAGGAATCAAGCAGTGAAGAGTCTTCAGAAGAAGAAGAAGAAAAAAGTAATTATATTTCTTTATGTACTTGATAACTGTTTATTAATAAAATCAACTACAAAGGTAAAATTTTACAATTAAATAATTCAGTAAGGTTACTAATCTTGCTTATTCTTTCTTTAGCCAACTTTTCAAGTTCAACATTTTTTATAAATTTATGTTAATTTATTGTACGAGGCTAATTTAATTGTATAAAAGCACTATTTTTATAGATAAGTTTTTGTTTTATAAACAGTTTATTGCCTTGGATTGGTAATACATTGCAGGTTTCTCCTGAGTTACTTTACTTTTAAATTATATTTTTTGTTACGTAATGTATTCTTGTTGATGATGTAAATCAAAAATAATTACTTTTATTTTGTAAACAATATTTTAGTTACTTATCTGGTTAATTTTTTATTTTTATTTTACAGGTGTTCCAGAAAATCCCAAAAAACGAAAGCATGAATCCCTCGACAACAATGAAAAACCTTTAGTAAGTGAAATATTTATTTATTAAGTTATATACTATTAAATCATAGTGAAATATCAGGCAGTTACATTAAAAAAATATGCTCGCATCATTGTTTTATAAGTACAATGTCAAGTAATGTAATGATGTGAAGATTATTTTATTTGTATCAAAAAGTCCATATTACTTGTCACTACTAATGTTTTGAATTTGTGGTTAAGTGGACGCCAGTGTCAAAATTGGTTTCCTCCTTTTAGTTCCGGTAATTTCTGTGTTAAAGATGAACCTCGCTCTACCCAGCCAATCATTGAAAAGAAACTGATGAAATTCTTCAAAATATCTTGGTAGACCCATTTTACGACATTACTTACAGATTCAAACATTGACCTTAAAATAGTTTTTAAACAATTACCAAAGAAAAGTATCATAAAAAGTTGGATACTTAGACGGACATTCCATTTGTGAATTCCTGTTGAAACGAACAAAATTGAGCCTTTTTTGAAAGTAATGATAACAGGGGATGAAACTTGGATTACGCACTGCAAAAAGGTGTGAAAAATATTATGGTAAAAGGCCGGAGAAGCTTCATAATTACAAAGATCATACTAATACCCAGGATGGTAATACTTAGTGTTTGATGGGATCGGAAAGGAATTGTTCATCATAAACTGCATGAACATGACCAAACCATTAATTTGACTTTTTCTTGTCAACAACTAATGCAATTATAAAAAACGGCAGAATGCTTCTCCATCCCGAAAGTGCTCTACCACGCATATCTTTAGTCACTTTACAAACAAATTAGAGAGGTTGGCCAAGAAGTTATAATGCATTCACTGTTTAGTTCTCTCATACAAGTTCGACTACAATTTTTTCTTGTCTCTGCAAAACCCTCTTGATGGTTTAAATTTAGCTCCAAAAGAGGTTTGTGGCAATCTTTAGTTTAGTTTTTCGCTCAGAAACCTCAGAAGTTCTACAGTGACAGTTTTATGGTTTAACCAAAAAATTGGTAAAAGTTCATAAATCAAACAACACATTTATCATTGATTATTGCTGAAATTTGAATAAACAGTTAAAAAATTAGTTAAAATTTAAAAAATGGATATTACTTTTTCCCCAACCCAATATAACATCTTTAACAACATTGGGAACTTATTAAGCCTTCTAAGTTTAGTTTTATATTTTTATTTACTCATTGTAAAATAGAATTTGGTTTTTTATTGTACTTTTAAATATAAAATGAACTAATTTTTTCTTTTTCAGAAGAAATTTGGTGATAAGAAGTATTCTAATTTTGTGAAGGAAGGAGAAAATGAGGTAAGTTGATTTTTATAGCTAATTCTAGTTTTATTTTTAGTTTAAAAAAACACAAAAACCTTTAAAATTAGGTTAAGTGAATTGACTTTGTTTCTTTTTCTGTTGCCAATTAGATTGAGATTTGTTGGTTCATAATGTCAATAATATTTTTATCTGAACTTGATACAGGAGAAGTCTCTTGTTTACAGAGCAGTGTGGTGATTAGTTATTTTTATATCATTAGGCACTGCCTTATATTATGAAATTACCCAATATTCCTCTGCATACAGTAATCATACAGGAAAATAAAATTATATTCAAGCCATTGATTCTATCTGTTCAATAGTCACTCACTTTTTTATGAAGACTGTTTCAAACATTTTCCGATGAATAGCCTCTGCAATTCTTTTGATTATTTGTTTTTATAGCCGATTGAAGGCTGGTCTTCATTAATTATAATATTTTCATGATACAGTGGAACATTGATTATCTGAACTAATGTTGTCTGGGGTGATTCTGATAATCGAAATTCATAGGAAGGGATTCATTGAAACAACTGAAATTACCTAATTAGGTTTACAGTTCTTAGTAAACAAATAGGGATTGAAGTCTAAGTTCATTTTTTTTTGCTATTTCCGAGAAATGATTAGGGCCTGTTGTTGATGTTCATGGAAAGAATTATTTTATTTAAAATAACAATAATTTTAACAAAACAAATAAGTAACTGGATGATCTGATCAAATTAAGTAAAATTACATTTGAAAAAAAAAGAGTTCCCTTAATTGAAGGTTCTGATAATCGACCCTCCACTTTATATCATTTAAATAAATAATTATATGAAATCAGTATGTTCACAAAACACATCTATGCTCTAGAAATACTAATTAAAACTTTAACCTCACATTTTATGCTGAATTGTGGAATCTTACTCACTGGCTAAAGATTTTCTCAACTAAAAATCCAAGATTATTCAGCAATCCTATTGTAATAATCTATTACCTCACTGCTCTCACATCAAAGTACTTCTTTCCTAATTGTTAAATCATTAAAAAAGGTTTTGAATTGAAAGGAGATTAGAGTCTCATGAAATACTTCAAAGAATAATAAATATGGTTTCATTCTGAAAACATTTTTTATTGTAGTTTACTTTTAGGTATCTGAATTGCAATGTATTATTTATTTCAGTGTACTTCAGTAAAATTATAGAATAAATGGCAGTAGCCATTATATATATATATATATATATATATCACAGATTTAAAGTTATTCCTGAAATCACTAATTTCTGGATAGTTACCAATCTTTGAATTTTGTATTTAATATGTAAGTATGTACATACAAAGATTGGTTGGAGGAGGTAAATAGTAATTGTGTTTAAATGTTGAAGCTTTGTTTTTATTTTTTAAATCTCTTAGGTTTGTACTTTTTATTTTTAATTGTTTCATTTTAAACCATCATATGATATTGTTAAATACTGTCTGCTCAAGTTCCAGTTGAGTACTTTGAGTTAGATAGCATCATAATGGTTAAATTAAATTTTAGATAATTATATTAAAACTTTAGTAGTAGGTCGGATAGCAATTGCTTGTCCATTTAAGGGCGCGTTGACTTTCAAGTCGATAAGAATGCTCTGACATGAGTATCATGACTCAGGGATACTTCGTACCTCCCCTTACGGCAGACGGTATAAAGTACCATGCTGTGGTTGCTAATGTGGAAAATGAAATTAAAAAGAACAGCTGTAAATAATTTAATAATAAAGAGCATTTTATATCTATCTATTAAAACTTTAGTATCATAATGATTTTCATCCAGGATGGAGATAATAGTATATTTATATACTAATTTAGCCATAAATTTGTTCACATTTTGAGGGAAATGTTTTGATTGTATATTGACATATCAACAATATGTTTATCTCAATGTTTCCATTGTCCATGTTGTTTCAATGACTGCTCCCACTTTTTTTTATTGTAGTCCATAAATGCTGATGTTTTTAAAAAAATTTCTTTTTATAAAATCGATGTTTGTATGTCTCCACAATGTGTGTTGAATAAATAGTTGATAGGATCCATACTTCTTTATTGGTCCAGTGCTTAAAATATACTTTGGCTTAACAATCTCAATTAATAAATATCTTTATTCCTTAATAACTTCTTTTTGCAGATAAATATTGTTTTATTTTTATTAAACAACACTGTTTTTTAATAACACTACTGGCACACCAATTCACAAATTTTTTAGACAGAAATAAAGTTTCTGTAAGATAAATGATTTAATGTTGTAATATATAACGATAATCGTCCTTAGGACCTCAGTATAATTTTAAATCGGTCTCTAAATAACATTTATGCTAAAAATTAGTGTTTTATTGAATATTTATTTGTACAAATGTATGACTTGTGTCATTGTGATTAACAATAAATAAAATATGTCAGTAATAATCTGTTTATTAATAGCTGTCTGTAGAATTGTAATTAAAAAGATACAAAACCTAGAATTTAATTTTTTTTTTTTGGTAATCAATCCGTTAAAGCATTGATGGTTTTTTTTTTATTAAAAAACAATATTAGTTTTCATCACTGAAATTTTAATATCAGAAAATATCACTATTTTTTGGATATTACTATTAAACATATTTAATCAATTATTGTGGAATGGATTTAGTAATTAGTAGGTAAATGTAAATTGAATGATGTTCATGATTTGAATTTCAGTATAGTTAATATTTGTACCCATAATGTTTTGTTTTAATTACTTTAATTAGATAGACAAATTGGTTAATCTAACATCTTAAAACAATTTAAACTTCTGCTATTTTTGAATTTGCAAGTGTTAAACTTTGGTTTTATAATCTGTATAGTTCATAATTATATGTGTATAACAAGTTCTGTTGGCTATTATCCTCATATAATAATTAAAATCATCTTCCTTTTTTTCATGGTGATTGCATTAGTTAATGTGAGTTTTTCGTTTAGAATGACCCAATTCAAAGCAACAAAAGACGAAAATCTGAACCATTCAGGAGGGTTTTGGAGGAGAAAGTAGAGGTAGATCCAAGATTAGCTGATAACTCTTTTGAGGCAAAGGTGAGAAATTGACCAAATTCTCAAGGAGGCTTAAGCAATCTGTGGCTATTTTAATTCATCGATGTTGATTATGCGACTTGTTACTTCTTGGCCATTGATCCTATCAATCCCGATTCATTCTTTAATTAGCTTCTACTCTACTTTTGATATTTTTTAAAAAACTTGGAGGGTGTTAGGTTGTGTTAAGAATGTGCTGCTTCTTGGCAAAAGCAGGGAGGCGCTTTGTCCTAGATCACACTCAACCGCCAGGTTTTCTCCCAATTAATGGGTGAGCCACATGGTCCATCTTGAGCTGATATCAGATTAAATAAATTATCTGCCACAACCGGATTCCAATCTGGAACCTTCAGCAGGACAACTCTGAGCTACCCCGCTCCCAGTCTACTTTTTATAGTGTTTTTTTATCTAATTTCATTTGTTAAAATAACATTTACCAAGTATGTCTTTTCTTTGAAATGCTGTTAATATAAATTAAACCATGTTTTTATATCATTAAGGTAGCCTTAAATCCATTATATTTAGGGTTGTTTCATCTTGTTGACAATTTTACTGATTCCATATCAGAGGTTTTGCACAAGAAAGATATCCTCCAATTAAGGATATTCACTTTATAGAGGAAAGATGAACCCTAGGAGGGTCTCCCAATCCCACATGGTCTCTCCCAAGGTGATAACAAAATAAACAATATATCTGCGACAACAGGTCTCTAAATGTCTTAGCAATCAATAACACAGTGCCCAATTCAGTGAGCTGCCCTTCTTCTGCCGTAAACGTGTGATTGTATCTTGGAAATAAACCAGAAAAAATGTCATTATATTTTTATAAATTACTTCCTAATGTAGTTTTACTTCTTACATTATGATTTAATATTTATGTACATACCGATTTTGTCTTAACCATCCAAATAAAGTTTTGATGACCCGATCAGTGCCAAAAACATACTTATTTTTTTACTGGTTGTTACTACTATTATCGAGATTTCATAATCAGCATTTATTAAATCATTATTGATAAATGTAATACATTGCAATCCAGATATTAACATTACTTTTATTTCTATAATAGCACAAATTTGCTTAAGCCTTCTTTTACAATTTTATTATTTTTATTTTATGTGCTTTTTCCCAGGACGGAGAAAGAAGAGAAAGTTTTGGTCGAGGGGGGGGTCGTGGAGGTGGGGGCAGAGGTTTTGGTGGAAAGAAGAGCTTCGGCGGTAATGACAGAGGCGAAAGGAATAGTTTTGGTGGTGGAAACGACAGGGGTGGTAGGAAGAGCTTTGGCGGTGGAAAAGGAGGAAGGGGCGGATTTGGTGGCGATAAAGGTGGAAGAGGAGAATTTGGTGGCGATAAAGGTGGAAGAGGAGGATTTGGTGGGGATAAAGGTGGAAGAGGAGGATTTGGCGACAAGGGAGGGCGTGGTGGTGGTGGCAGAGGTGGAAGGGGAGGATTTGGCGATAGGAAAAGTTTTGGGGGAGGTGGAAGGGGAGGATTTGATAACAAGGGAGGCTTTAGAAAGAGTTGGGACAATAACCAAAGTAGTGGCGATGCTCCCGCAAATAAGAAAATTAAGTTTGATGACTAGATATTAAAATAAGTTTTGAGGTAAGTAGCTATCATATTTTGTTAACATTACATTAAATACATGCTAAAATTTATCATCAAGGTATTATTGCTAAGCTCTTCTGAAATTTTATATTATAAGAAAATAACTTTCAATATATTAGAACCAAAAATTTACTAGTTATTTATTGTAAATCTAATATTAAAGCTTTTGATCTGAAATTTTTCCAAGATGGCTTATATAAGGTTTTCAGGATCCAAAATGGATAAATCGAAATTTAAAAAATTAAATTAAATAGCTTAAAGTGTGGAAAGCCTATTTTTGAAATTTCGGGGGTTATATACTTTGCCTCACATAAACTAATCTTATTTTTTATTAGTTATTTATTTGCGAATCTATTATTTGATCTAATGTTTTGATAGTTTTTCCAAGGTTTTAAGGATCAAAAATTGGCTTTCCCACATTTTCATTTAGTTTAGTCAACGTCCAGAACTGGATTAAAACTAAGATAAATAAGGTGGCAGTGTTATGTTATACAAAATTTAATTGACTAAATGTGAAAAAATCCATTTTTAAATTTTGGAGTTGTCTGCTTTTGTTCTTGAATGGCTCATACGAACCAGTAATATAAAAATAAAATAATTTTTCCAACAATAATCTACCTATTAAGATTATAACATTTGGAAGCCTGTATATGACATCAGTTTATTTTACGAATATTTTTTATATGTACAAAAGGCATAGCAATAAATATTACTCTGATATTTTAATAATAGCAATTATTAGTTTCCAAGTCAATTAAATCTAATATTTCATATTTGTTTTTAGAGAGGTGCGTATGGTAGCTGGGGTGAAAGAGCAAACAATGTTTTGAAGTTCACTAAAGGGAAACGATTTAAACATGAGAAGACTAAGAAAAAGCGAGGATCGTACAAAGGTGGCCAGATAGACACATCTGTCAATTCGATAAAATTTGACTGATGGATATCTTAAAGAGTTTGTTATGTATTGATTGAAAGGTCTGAATATTAGGCCATCTTTGTTTTGTTTTTTTATTTTAGTTTTTATCAGGACATGTTCCATTTTACGAGTATGAGTACTTTCTATCGATAGAATTCTCAGTTTTACTTATTACAGAACAATTGTACATAGGATTATGTATGTAATTTTACTATCCCAGATAGTCATTCCTTGATTCTTTTTTTTTCTGCACATTTTATCTTATGATAAAAATTAGAAACATATGTTTATGATAGTGTTTGGTTTTTATATATATTTATCACTTTTTATGAGTATACACACATATAGTTGATTATGTATATTTATATTTCTGGGCATAGAATATATTTAGAATTTTAATGTATTGTTACATGTTGTGATTTATAACCACGAGATTTTTTTTAATATGTATATTCTATGTATATAACATTAGGATCCAATTTTCTTTTTTGAGTTGTCATTGTTAGTGTTTAAAATCTTTTCTTTGGAAATTTTTTAAATTTCGACAGCTTATCATTTATTGTAAATACAGATGAATTTGATGATACACGTGTTGTTGTTTTTTTTATTATGCTTTTTCTCAATCCCATTTTTTAAATTATTATTTGAGCTGTTATTTTTGAAAGTGGTCAAAGCCCATTTTTTCATACTTTTACCTAAAAGTTTCCTTTTGAATTAATTTAAAAATATGGCCAAATGGTTCTAATACTTAGCAAAGAGTGATTTAAACTCAATGCACCTTTTCAATTTCATTTTGAAATAATAATTTTTTTAGATCCATATTGTACCACTTTCAAAAATAACAGCTCATTTAATTTTGTTACTTAGTTTCTTTACAAAAGCTATATAACTAACTTTTTTGTTGGTACATATTCCAGTAAGTTGTTAAGAATCAACTTATAGGAAAAACTTAGCTTTCATATAAAATATACCAGAATGTTAAAAATCAGTTTCATGTTGGGTTTTTTTCTAAGAGAAAAACTGGATTTTTTCTAAATCTTAAGGTAATTAATAATTAGCACTTATCAGGCTACAGTTTTTTTTTTTTTTTGTGATTCTCAGCGGTTGATTTAAGTAAAAATCTGTAGTAGTAAGTTTCCTTACTGATAATGGTTCAAATAAAGCTATGTCAGATAAATGACTTGAGCTGCTAACAGCCATAGACAGATCCTATGAGATCTGTAGAAACTCAGCCCATATGAAATGGATACCCCTTACTGGGGGAAAATCTGGATATTGAATGTCTTGGCTTAGAAACAGTACTGTGTCTACCATGTGCAGAATCCAAGAACCTTACTGGTATCGGTTATAATAGTCAAGGTTTTCTATTCTTTATAATATGGAATGTTTTACCAGGATATATTAAATACAGTAATTTTAAGGATAATTGGAGGTTGGGTATGTTCGACCTTTATTTGTATGTTGAAGCGTCCAAAAAATGTTATAAAATAGGACATTCAATTTTATTTCCATGGAACTTCAAGATGTGGGTTCCCCTATATCAGACCTTTTTTCTGAGCAACTTTTGATTAGTATCAGAAAAAAAAATGTAAGTTAAAGCTATAACATCTTAGTAACTTTCGTTTCCATAATGTCTTAAACCATGTATTAATATTACTGACAAAAATAAAACATGAAATATCAAGTGGCAGGAGCCCCCCATAAGTTTGTTTTCCCATGCCCCGACTGCTGGATTTTAAGATATATTATAGTTAAATTCAAAGATTATTTAATTTGTCTCGATCTCAGGTTAAATTTAGTGATCTAGCTTGCGACTTGTAACAAGAGCAGACAATGGAAGCGTTAATTTCGTACCATCTAGGGCAGGAAGGGGCTCCGGAAGATGGTATAGATCTGAAGACCGTTAAATCCAGTTAAGAGCTCTCCGGATGTAGCACCGTTGTAGGCTCTTTGGACAGGAAAACTCGTAGCCAATTCAGTTTTTGAATAATAACTAAAGATGGGTTTCACTAAAATGTTATTGTTATGCCCTATCTCATTTTAAAAGAACAGATTTCATGAGGGTACAGTTCATACCCCATCCTTTAGGGGTTAACTCAGTATAGGGTTTATTTTTTATTCTTAAAATCATATTTACTTGGTTTTGGCAAGTCCGTCGAGGGGCGAAACGGGTCTACGATTTATTCACACTAATACGATTTATCAACTCACGGGTGATTATTTCGCAGGTTGTCGAGACACAAGTTTTATCTATTCATTCTATTCCTTTTTAATATTTTCCAAAATTACAAGTTAACAATGAGCTTTAGTATGGAAAAGATAATGTAATTATGGGAAATGTGTATACTTCCGTATTAATTCCATCTAAAGTTCGAAATGTTTGGTGAAAATTTAATTTCTTGTTGAAATGATTACCAAAATTTACTCATTACCCTTAATTACATTATCTTTTACATACTAAAGCTCACAATAACTTGTATTTTTCTGGGGCGACCTGTGGTCTAGTGGTTAGTATAACAAACTATAAGCCCAAAATCGCGGGTTCGTAGCACGGCAGGTGGTCCTAGGATTTTTTAAGGGGTGTAAAAAATCATTGGTTATACCGTCCTTCGGAAGGGACGTTAAACGGGGTTCCCGAGCCTGTACGATCTCAGGCACTCGTAAAAAATCCCTATCCTAATTAAACCTGAGTAGAACAAATGCTTTTTAGCGGAAAAGTTTTATTTGTTGAAAAAACATGATTGTCATATTATAACTATCTATTTATTAATACAGTGCTTGCTTAGGAAGAAAAAAATAGTATTTAAATATACCTAAGCGGAAATTAAACGCAATAAACCCATCCATATTAACACCTTCATCAGTTAAGTTCTGCAGTAAATGGAAGAAAATAATATTCCAGATGAAGTCCCTACTATCAGTTTGAAAAATCTAAAGAAAGAAAAACTACATGTTAAAGCTATAACCGAATACAGAAACAATAAAATGTTTTTATAATACATTACTAGATAGGATTTTAAAAACAAATTATGCAGAAAAATTATTCTTCTAAAAAAATATAATAACTCACTAAACTATAATTATTTAGTGGCACTTGAATGTTAACAGGAATATTCGCACCTGCCATAATCGTTACGAATGATTTTCTCAAGAACACATCGCTGAGTGAATCAGGTCATTAGGTGATAAGAAATGCGTTAATGACGGTTAGAAAGCCATTCTTTTAGCTCACAAAGGGAACGAACGGGTGCGGTTGCTAAGTTGCATGGGAACAGAGGACCGGTAAGAATAAGTACGGTTCGGGAAAGTAAATAAACACTATCAGAAGATTTATTCTAGAAATAACGCAAAAAGGATATACCACTACTATTCGAACACCTTAAAATAATGAATAATTAAAACTGTTATTGACAAAATACAATACACATGCACAAACGCGAAACTAGTGCTGTGTCATATACAAAGGCATATTGAAGCAAATTAGTAATTGCTTTTTAAGGTTTCTCTTCGGTACTCCGAGGCTACCTTTTGTTTCCCAACTTTATGACAAGCGGCTCTTTTTTTCAACCGGAAAAAATATTTTTTCGGTTCATTCATATATTAATCCACTAACTCTCAACACTCTACATCAAAAAACTTCAACTTTCAACCAAATCCGATCCCAGGAAACAAGATCTCATTTTTCCGAACTTAACAATCGTTCATTCAAGACCAAAACGTTCCAGCGTTCTTTTTCTACTCACTCCACCTGGTGGTTCTGGAACTCAATCCAACTTAATATCTACCATGCTTCTTCCCTATTCCCATTGAAACCATACCTTTCCAGCATCTCACTTCCCAAACTGATGCTCTCTGAGAAAGTATACTAACTAACATCGTTCAGAATTAATTAATGACTTTTATTGTTTAGTATTTTTTCTTTGGAGTGCTGCCGATGGGTAGTTACTCCACATGTGTTTTTCATATTATAATGTACATATCAGCAGATTTACTAGTTATAATCATATTATAGTTGTAAATATCAATAAATTAAATTTAAAAAAAAAAGTATTTTTTCTCGTAATTTTTCTACTCTTTATTATTTTTATTTACTGTTATTTAACGTCACTTTATGCTGTTATGGGAAATCAGAAGATGCTGCAATGGGGGCACTAAATTTGCCTATCTAGTTTATTTAGGATAGGAATGTTTAACGATTACCTGACATCGTACAAGGCTCGGGACCCCCGTTTAACGTCCCTTTCGAAGCACGGGATAACAAGGGTTATTTTACTCCCTTTAAAAAAATGCTAGGGCCACTTGCCGGGATACGAATTCGCGATCTTAGGCTAACCACGAGGCTACAGGTCGACCCTACTTTATCGTTATTGTTTTTTCACGTCAATTACACGTATTTGTTTTAATTACTTTTTGTTACGTGTCCAAATACTTTCTGTTTTTTATTGGCAAGATGATTTTTTTTCTGAACACATTTGTTACCTAAAGTGATCTTTTTCAGAATATAATTTTTTTTCTATTCCTTTTTTAAATATGAGGGTGAGCTAAGCTTAAAAAGGTAGTAGTCAAAATACACAATTTAATATTGACTTATTAAGCCCCTCTCAATAATTTTCTCTGTAGAGTCATTCTCTACATTCGTTGTCACATTATCAAGAATTTTCCGTTGTTATAACTTAGAGACAGAAACGACCGAGGCATATTTGAAAGCTACACAGTACTCGCAGTACTGAACGGTTGTGAGGGTTAAGCATATCTGAATGACAGTCCAGGTTAGAGGCAACTAAGGTTTTATTTGCACAGGGTATCCCATGAGATAATGGTTGTAATTGAAGAAGGGATATCAACAATTCAGTTTAATACAACAAAGTACAAATTCTTATATCAACCCGGCTATGGGATATAACTTGTGTAAAAACTTTAAAAAACAAAACATGTTCATCATAAAAATATAGAATAATAGCAATGAACCCTTGGGGGCTCAATGGTTCGATTCCAATTTCACCAATCGTTAATTGCAAACCTGCGACTAAAAACCAATACTTGACATTCTTTGTTTTGCTCCCACCTACTAATCATTTTATCTTTGTGAGGTTTATTAATATATATATATATATATATATATATATTAATAAACCATATATCTTGGTTAATCCGTACTACTATTATAAAATTACATATAAAAGTTAAATCGACCAATGCTCTGATCTAGCCAGAACAAATTATGATAGTTGAAAACTTCTCAGTGAAAAATTAAAATTTAGTTTTGTCAAATTACTTAACTGCTAGACTTATACATTAAACATTATAGACTAGTATTAAAGCATGTATTTCCGTTGAAAACTAGTGTTAGAAACATTTTCCAATACTTTTTCGTATACAAGTTACTGAAAGCAATATAAAACGAATCAGTTAAGCATACATGAATGTAAGGATAAGACTCTCTTACTTTTTTTTACAACAGAATATTATTGTTTTCCGGAGAAAGGAAATATCTGTTCCTAGCGGATTTATGAAATTTATATATAGCATTTCCAAGTCTATTTGAACCTTTTCCGAGTCAACTGTAACCTTTTACAAATCAAATGCTACCCTTTCCGAGTCACAAGCAACCCTTTCCAATTCAAATGTAACCCTTTCCAAATGAGTTGAAACCCTTTCCATAGCACATGTAATGCTTTACGACTCAATTCTCACCCTTTTTATTTCAATTGTAACCGTTTCCATTTCAATTGTCACCCTTGAAAATGTTTTGAAAATTTACCGTACTGGGGAATGAACGAATTTAGGGTCTCAGAACACAACAGGATAAATTTAATTTAATTTAAATTAAAATTTTGTTATTTTCAATACTATTATTGGCACAACGCAGTAAACGAATGAAATTAATACAATTTTCGAAAACCAATGATTTTATTTATCAAACATAAATAATTATTCCTTTTTGAAGGAAATAACCACCCAATTAAAAAAAAAAAAATCCGAAGTTATCAACAGTTTCTTTCTTCGATTTTCCAAAAATAAAAACTCATAGCAAAATTATTGCACTAATAAAACCTTTTTTGGCCCTGGGGAGAAATGAGAGAAAAAAATTAACTTCTTGTTTTAAATTTTTTCCTTAATTTTTTATAAATTAGAATATTATTATGTTTATTATTTTATTACCAAAACTATGAAGATACTACTGTTAAGTTCAGATTACATGTTTTTACTTTTTTTAAATAAACTTTCTCAGAAACAAAAAATCAACTATTGGTTTTTTAAATTATTATTATTATTATTTCCCTCATTTTTGTCCTAACAAGAGTTGTAAAGAAAAAGGTTGTGACGTTTTTATCCTGGCGAGTTCTGAGGCCCTAAAGTCGTCCATTCCCCAGTAAGGTAAATTTTCAAAACATTTTCAAGGGTGACAATTGAAATGGAAACGGTTACAATTGAAATAAAAAGGGTGAGAATTGAGTCGTAAAGCGTTACATGTGCTATGGAAAGGGTTTCAACTCATTTGGAAAGGGTAGCATTTGAATTGGAAAGGGTTGCTTGTGACTCGGAAAGGGTATCATTTGATTTGTAAAAGGTTACAGTTGACTCGGAAAAGGTTCAAATAGACTTGGAAATGCTATACATACATACGCCTGTCTGTCTTATTGCAATAAACTCAAAAACTACTGCACGGATTTTCATGGGGATTTCACCAATAGACAGCGATTCACGAGAATGGTTTTGGTATATAATTCATCAAGGTTTGGTATAAATTGTTTGGAATATAACAATAATTGTTTGAAGAGTAGGAAAAAGTATAATCTCCAGTGAGGTTTCACGGAAGATTCTCCCTGATCCCTTTGACATATAATGAAACAATGCATGGTGGTATATTCCTCTTTTATAGATCCACAAAAAATTCAGAGATAGCATATATCTATTTTTTAAGGATAGCTTACTTAACCTATTTTATTTTCAAAAAAAATGATAACGTACAATGCGGTATTTGGAGAGCTATTTTGACGAGTGAAGTATTAATTCTTATCAACTTATATACTTTAGTTACCTTAAGCATTTCATGGGCATTATTAGAATATTTTATACCATATAATTTAAACGAGTATTTTGTTTTGTTTTTATGTTTATAATATCTACATAATAATAATACATTAGACAGACAAAATATGTAGGCATTACCCGTGCAAAGCCGGTCGCTAGTGTGTAATATATATATATATATTAAGCTCTGAATATTTTGAAATTTATAAAATTCAAATCTACTTCTCGTTTAATTACTTTTCCAGGGTTCAATAAATCAATAATATCTACATATTTCGTTACTGTTTTTTCCAAATATAAGGAAGTAGATCCTTTATTTATTTTTTGGGGATTCCATATAAAAATGTCTTGAGCGTCCGTTGACACGTCGTTTTTTTACTGATTTGGTTTCCTTTTGGTTCCAAATAAAAATCTAATAATCGTTCGACTAGATTTTTTTTTTTGTTTATTTAAGATTGCAGACCATTTAATTATATTTCCAATGAGAATTGAACTTGAAGATGAGTAGTTTATAACTTTCCTTCTTTTCCTTTGCCCAGTGGGTAGCCAAGGGAATCCAGATCACGTAGTTTTTTTCGGAAAGCTCTTGCACTGTTTTTATATTTCAGCTGAGCACTATTCCAAGATAAGTTTAGTCTTCTGATGTTTCTAACTTGTCTTTCTTGCATCGAAATATCACCGCTTATGCTATATAATCAATATGCATTAGGGTGGGCCGAAAAAAACTAATATTTTTATTTTGAAGTTGTAATAGCGCGGAAAAGTTGTGAATTATATAGACAAAAAAACTTATCAAAATCGGTCGACATCTTCCGATCACGCATAGGCCCTAAAATTTCACAAAATATAAAAACAACTTTATTTTTTTTTAATTTTTGAATTAGATATTTTCGTAATGTAATAGTTTGTAACGTCTTTAAATACAGCCTAAAAACATTGTGTTTTTTAATTTGGTTTAGATCAGTTGATATCTTCCGGTCGCGCATAAGCCCCAAAATTGGCCAAAATATTGAAAATTTCACATTTTTACGAGTAATTTTTTATACCTTTAATATATATTTTTTTATTTTTGAACATAAGAACATTGTGTGTTATTATGGTGTGAATAAATGAATAACTTCCGGTAGCGCAATGGCCCCAATGCTATAGAAAAACAGTACTTTTCGACTTGCTCTATATTTAAAAAGTTTAAATATTTAAGTTACAGTATAGTTTTTAACAATAAACTTACTTTTATAAAAAATAAAAACGGAGTTATGAATAAATAGTCCATGCTAATTGAACCTGTCCATTAGTACTGTTCCCTATTTTGTAGCCGAATGTACTTCGAAGACTGATTTGCTGGAGAAATTAGGCATGGATGATCTTGACAGCAGAATAGTTCTTATAAATCTGTCTCGAGATTCAGCTCCACAAACTTTTCCTGAGGCTTCCGTGACGAGTTTTACACTGCGTTTAACAGCATGTTTGTGAACTGGGAGTTGCTTGAAAGTAATGTTCCAGTCAAGGATTGAGTCACTGTCGATGTGCGATTTGATCTCGTCGTCACTGATTTCTGCCAACAATTGGAGAGGAGATAATTCACAGTCCATCCAGTAAATCATTTCTCAGTATTCTTCATTAAATTTGATTTTTGGTGGCGTGAATGTTCTTAATGTTTTCCTTCTTGCATCTATCTGCCTTGCCTTGAAGTTTTTTATACTTCATTATCAGTTCGTGTGAAAAAATACCACAGATATCACATTTAAATATTAATTATTTATCAAATGACAAAAATGCGTAAATATATGAAATTGTCCATATCTTGGGGCTTATGCGCTACTGGAAGATATCAACTCATCTAACTCAATGATTTTAGGCTGTATTTAAAGACGTTAAAAACTATTTAATTACGAAAACATCTAATTCAAAAATTTTTAAAAATTAAGTTTTTTCATATTTTGTTAAACTTTATGGCCTTTGCGCGACCGGAAGATGTCAACCGATTTTGACAATTTTTTTTGTCTATATAACTCGCAACTTTTCCGCGCTATTACAACTTCGAAATAAAAAAACAGTGTTTTTTCGGCCCACCCTAATATGCATCTCCTTACTTTTTCGTGCCGTATTTTTATTCCCATTTTGTTCAGTTTCCCACTGTTCAGTTTCCTCTTATTCCACCATATAATTGCTGTTTCGTTCTCCATAAATATTACAATCTGAAACTAATGCTGTTCAGCTCCACCCTGAAAGAACCATCCAGAGAGGTGGATATATTTACATTTCCTCTAATCATACCTTTTGAGTCGTGAAGTAATATACTTCATCTTACTTATTAGGACTACATAGGTATTATATGAGGCGTTCAGGATCAAATCGGATAACTGCAAATGTCAACAAACATTTGGATAACTCTAAATGTCAACTTTTTCATATTTTTCGCTAGTTGAATCAAGCTAATACTTAATGCTATCGAAAATTCAGGTTCAGAACCGAGCTAAAACCAGGAGAAATAAGCCAGTGAAGTGTCGTGTTAGACAAAATGGCAATACAAGCATGTATTTATGTCATAGAGGTTTTTACTGTCTTGGAAAATTGTCAAGTCACTACAGAATACTAGTTGTTACACGAGTACAAGTTTTGAGGTATTCCTACAAATATTAGTAGCGGAACAAGCTTGCTGGTAGTTGCAAGCAGCTCTTTTAGTCTATGTTGTCTTTTTGGAGTAATTACACTTTCACAATATGATAAGCTTTTTTAGAAAGCCGATGTGAGGTGTTCAGTCCGATGATGTCTGAATTAGCGAAACATTGGTTGTTCAATTAGATTCAGCTGTTCACTAATTTCATCCTTAAAGCTACAATTCATTACTGGGTCTTGACTACCTCAATCTCCTCCTATTATTTCCTACCTTAAACAGCTGTCCACCAATTACTTACGTCCCAAAGTTCTGGCATCAACACTCACACAATCTAGCCATATCAGTTTGGTCTTCCAATCTACCCTTTTCCGACTGGTTCAATACCAAATACTTTTTGGGGATTCCATTCGCATCCAGCCGTATGACATCGTATATCTTAGCCTTGCTAGACTAATGCATTTGACAACATCCGGCTCTTTACAGAGGACAAGAATCGCACTGTTATATCGTATTCTCCATTCATAATTTTCTTTAACATGTCCATGAATTTTTCTCTCAAACAGTAGCATTTTTCGATCTATGGCCTTAGGTCATTGTCCGTGTTTCTGAAGCATATGTCAGGACAGGACATATAAGTGCTTTATATATAGTTTCTTTTCTGGAACAAGTCCGTGAGCAGTTCTTTAAGTATTTTTGTAGTCCTTAACACTTATTAGCTGCGGTAAAACTCTGTTTTATTATCGAATAAGATTCAGTTATTACTGTCATTAATTACGAATATTTCAATTAAATAGGAGTTTTGATAATTGGTAGGTTGTCGCTTCGAATTGAGTCTTAACTTTTCATTCGTTTCACTTTTAATATTTTCCAAAAATACAAGCTATCATTACCTTTAGTATGGAAAAGAGGATGTAATTATTGGAAATGTGTATAGTTCGGAAGTCATTTCACCTAGAAATGAACGTTGCAACAAACATATCATTTAAAGGAAGAAAATGGTTCGTGTGGAGGTAAAAAGAAATCTCTTAAATAGGGAGAACTGCTAGTGAGAGCTAAAGAAAGCCCTGAAGAAGACCTGCAATGTGGGTCGGAACGTTGTCTTTCAATAAACAGTTGTCTCTATTTAAGAGAATTTGTTTGACTTCCAACCGGACCATTTTCTTCCTCACATATATAACTAACATTATTCAAGGTATATCATCTATACTTGTGAGTTAAAACTTTCATTTCTTGATTAAATGACTTGCGAACTATACACATTTCCAATTATTACATCCTCTTTTCCAGACTCTAAAGCTAACTTCTATTTTTGGAATATATTAAAATTAAACGAATAAACAGTAAAACTTGTTGTAACACAAGCGACAACCTGCGGATACCAGATTTTTTTTTAATGTGCACATTTGAATAAACATTTTTTTTAAAGACGAATTACAGTGTAAAATTAATTTGGATTCAGAAATAATTTTTTGAATAGTTCATCTTCACGGATGAAGAAGATTCGCGAAAATGGGGGAAACCATGACACTCCCAATTTTTTTGTCCGTTCTGGGTTAATTAATTCTAACGGAAGTGGAGAACTAGCCCATTCTTTCCCTCCTAGAAAGAAGTCGACTAGAACTTCCTATCACATACTTCTTGAAGGAACTACCTGAAGAACCCTTTTACTTTCGGGGATGGTACAGTTAAGGATGGCCGAAGAGGGGAGACAGGAGGAATGCAGGAGGGGAGTTGGCCCGTCCATTCCCAGGCCTGCCTTTACCGTTCCACGTTCATTGACTCTTCGGGTGCAGCATGTGGTCTTCGGGAGCCAGCCAGTAGCCTAACCATGAAGGTTCCGCAGGTAGGTCTTCAACTTCTTTATCTATGTCTTCGGCAGTCTTTCTGACCTCTTGCGGTCGTATTTAATCATAAAGTTTTCCAAGTTGATAGTATTATCTACATTTTAGGAGATGACAACTTTATCCGATTCCATTCGATTCAGGAATTGTTTTGGGTTGCGATTTTTCCAAAAGAACCATCAAATCAATCTATTGTCTTTTTTCATGTCTAAAATAACGATTAACATAATTAATCACAACAAATAATGTACCTTTTCAAATCTTGAGGAGATACTTAATTTAGAGCGATGTGTTTTCAATCGGCTCTTTTTTTCTTTTTTTTTGAGATAAGAAAAACAATAATCAACTCAAGAAAAATTTGTAAACAGTGTTAAATAGCCGAATGCAAAGAAAACTTAATGTTAACACTCAACAGAATTTTCCTTAACTTTTCAATGAAAAGTGATTAATCGAGTGAATCTAATTGATGAGGTAATATCACAAAAATGGAAACTAGAGTGAGTTATATGTAAATACATATGTATCTATGTGGGTGTGTGTGTGTGTGGATACATTTTTTTTCAAATGACAGCTATCCATACAAAGCCAGTTGAATAAGAAACTGGTTCTTCTTTATCATCTTCATAGACAGTGAAGACATTTAATGAAATTTTGATTAAAATTTCTAACTGGAACTTAGATTTATTTATTACTGATTCTTTTGTTTCTCGAAACATATAATACTGTATCATTTTGACTAAAGTGATTTACTAATCGCATAAAATAGTACAGCAATTTGACATTTGTTTACAGTAATTATTAGTTTTTTAAATTTACAAATATAAATAAATATTTGTGTATTATATTTATTAAATAAAATAAGTACAAGTTTCTTGATGTCATTTTCGTTTTCAAAATATGTTAGATGAAACAATCCAATGTCGTTCATGTGGTAGTATTTAATATGTTATTAATTAATTCCATTAACTTAAACTTAAACTGATACACTTTTATAACGATTTATTTAAAACTGTTTATTGTAAGTTGATACTTTTCAATAACAAGTCAAACGAAGCCATTTTATTTCTATTCAGCCAAAAAAAAAAAAATAAAATAAAATAAAAACAAGACAGTAGTAATGTTAGATCCATTAAAACGTAGTGTCATCTAAAATGACTATTTAAAAAAAAAGAAAATATATACTTATCTTGGACGTATATTTCATTCAGTTGTTAGTTATACGTCGAATTTTTTACTTTTTTTCTCAAAAACTGTGAAGTAGTTCAAATTACTAACAAAAATAAATCCATTGATATGGACTTTGCACCTAAAATAGATTTACGGCGCACTAATATTATTTATACTATCGAATCAAAAAATAGGAATGCTAATATCCATTAAATATAAAAATGAAATATACAAGATATTGCATGATGATGAAATAAAAATAAAAGATTTTACTGCCAAACTAAAGACTGACAATGATTTTTTATGCTCTTTAGCAATTTCTTTTTTCATCAAAAAGATACTTCTAATATTTATCTATCATAATATGAATGATTTGGTCATTTTCTTCCTATCGATTCCAGTTTCGGTTCTAAATTGTTTATAGATGAGGCGTCATCAACATATCCACTTAATTCTTCCCACTTTGATAATGAAATTTTTTTACAACACTAATTTTAGTTTATTGGATTGAACTGATATTGTTATATACAAAACAAATTGACGGTGGTGAAGAACATATGACATATTAAGAAAAAATAGGCTTACAAATTTAATTTTTGTTACGTCACGAAAGTAAAAGAAAAAAGTTCCATTTTGCTATTGCTTGTTTATTGTAATAATAAATAATATTTTGATAAATATTCATAAAATTTAGTTTCATTAAAGGCCCTATCATTTTTATTTATTATTATTATTCTTGATATTAGAATTACTGTTCTGTAACGAGCATTAGATTGCATTGCATCTTTTATGACGATGTGCACGAACCATAGTCCAAGGAATTCTTTTCATACTCAACAGTTTAACATGCGGTTCCGGGATATCATTAATCTTCAGGAAAATTATCAATTTTCGATGTCTATAAATTTTATTAATATTTTTAAAAACAGGTTGTTCCTTCCAGTTGAGTTTTAACTAATCATTCGTTTTCCTTTTTATATTTTCCAAAAATTCAAGTTATCATGAGCTTTAGTGAGGAAAAGATATTATAATTATGCGTAATGAGTAGATTTCGGTAATCATTTCATCAAGAAAAAAAGTTTCAACTATCATTTCGAAGTATAGATGATATATGTTTGTTGAAACGTTCATTTCTAGATAAAATGATTACGGATATTCTCCATACTAAAACTTTAGTTGTATTTTTGGAAAATATTAAAAGAGAAACGAATTAAAAGTTAAAACTTATTGTGACCCAACTCGAAGCGACAACCTGCGGAATAATTACCAAAGTAAATATCAAACATCACATTAATTATTATATTTATAATTTACTTACGAAATATGAATATTTGCTCATAAGTAATGCATACATGCTTACTTTCTTGAGCACAACTTCAAAGGAATTATGCATTTACATATACATAACCTTGCAACTGGTGAACTCCAAATAGTCGATGACCACCTGGAAAGAGTACAAAGGCCACAAGCGGCTGCTCCAGAGACCTATTAAAAGACCAGTTCTGGGGACTGGGAGTCCAAGTCCACTCACCAACCTCTTTCTCCGATGCGCATATATACAACGGTAACCATTACGCGACAAATATTTAACTCAAAGAGATAAAGTTTATATATCGATTTCATACGCATTTTTTGCTTTAAATTTTCAATTTAATTATGTATTTTATTATATATGTCACGCTTGAAGTTCAATTATTGCCGAGGACTAACTCCAAAATCAAATTCCAATTAATATCTTCACGATTGAAGAAAAAAATGGCTTTAGATCGTCAGTTTTACATTTTAAAGCCGGTTATTAAAAAAATAATTATTTAGAAACATTTTTTTTAAATATCCACAAGCATGAATGCGTATTCAATAAAAGCCTAAAGGCCCCCCCCCCCACTGGAATAAAGAGATCATATCAAAGAAAATAAACGCGATGATCCAAGAATTAAAATTAAACTAATATTTGCATATCATTAGTGACAAATAGAACTTAAACCAAAAAGTATATTTTTAAAGGCTTCATAAGTAGATACATAATTATATATCACTTATGACCCAGGAAGATCATACAAAGTATTTTGACGTAATTTTTTCCATTTTTCCTTCACATTTTCTCCGTGTATTCTTTTTCTCGTTATTTCCATTCATTTTTTTCTGTTCCCTTCAATGATTCCTTCTCTGACATTACTGTCGATATTTCTATCTAGCTCCCAAACATTTTTTCGTCTATGACAGTTTTGGTTCTATTTTCGCCTTTTGTAAAACTATTTTATTATGGCTATTTCTATTACATATGCATATTATAGGTCCTACAATTCTTATTTTTATTTTGAAATTGCTAATCCGTTATGCTGCTCGAATCATTCTTTACATACTCCATCATGCTTTTCAGCTGAACAGTGAGATCCAGGATATTCCTTAAAGTCTAGAAATTTGTTGCTAAAAACAAATTAAGTGCTCATTTTAGCATAATTTAAGCGATTTTATTGTAAAATTAAACAATCTTTAATTACAAAATACATGAAAATTATAAGCATGTATCTATGAATTGTAGTTTTGACTTTATAAGTTAAGGTTGTATTGAAAATAATAACAATTGCTGACTTGAAAGGAATAAGATTAGTTATTTGACAAATTACTAATTGGCATACGTAGTTTATTGTTTCTCTATATGACACACTGGATGTAATTTCATCACTATACCCTACTTAATGTATTCATGACTACTTTGATACAAATTACTGCAGAACTATGGCACCATAAGAGATATATATCCCCTTCATTTTCCGGTTCCTCCTTCCAAATAAATTCTCTTTTCCCTGTATAAATTCTGTACCGGTTACTATCCAATGCCTTTGGATCATATGTAGTTATGTTTAAAATTTTCTGAAGTAAGAATGGCTAAAGTTTTTTTTTTATATCATATTTAAGTACTGTATCTATGAATTCATATAAATGTTAATATGGAAAGTAATGAAGCCCAAAACTTAGCCGATATAACTATTGTGTTCTCCGAGGACTCACCAAGCCTTTAGAAAGTGGGTAATCTTAACAGGCGGAAAACCTGGCGTGATCTGGGAATTCACTTTCAAGCATAACGGTTGTCCTAGAAACAGTACAGTCTCTACCACGTACTGAATCCACGAACCTTCATTTATTGGCTCTAATCACTTTATTATATTTTATTTGTGGGCTGGGTATCTTTTCAGGTTATAATTAAATAAAAATAGTTTTCTAAACTGCCCATCCCATGTAGTAATTACTGCTTCAAGTGAACCCGCGAAAGCTTCGGCCGTGTAGAACCTCCTTCGGTACCGTTACATACTCGCGACTGTCCCATACCTAAAGCAGGTCACTGCCCACTAGATCAACTATCGAAGAGGTTCGATGTTCGCACCATCGATCAGAGCCTAGGATCAGATCAAGGGAGCACTGTTCCGGTATAGCGGTATATTCCACCTGCTTCTTCATTGCCTTCAAGTGGAAGTCTAACCATGGATTGTGTATAACCGGTTATAGGCTAGCAGTTACATTGAGTCACCATGTTCCAATAACAGGTTATATTGTTAACATCTACAATAAATAACAATAATTAATAAACGAAATTATCAAGATAAAAATGTGTTAATTCACTTAATCTATTTTTTTTCTTGACATCCCATGACCAAGCAAAGATCCTTTGTTTATTGATGTTTAAGTATCAAGTTTATATTTATAAAATAAAATTAATTTAGGAGATTACACAATGCATAATTACGAAGCATGTATCCGCTGAACATTAATCTAGTGATAGCTTCACGAAGGTTAAGATGGGTTGTTCCTGGGGTTAGAAACGAAATCAGTGGCCAGAAATTTGTAAGTAGACATTGGTGGTATCGACATTGAGCCTTCGGGTTCGCTAAGCTGTATTATTATTATAACATTTATATTTTAGATAAATAATTAAATAGTGTAACGACTAAATTGACCCCACCAGGCGCTTTAGATATACCGTACTGCACAACAAACTGTTTACAACTCTCCGAAAAGAGCATGACACTAACAAGTACAAATGAATCCATTTCGCACAAAGAAATTATATAAATAACAATTAGAATAGTCAACTGCTTATCCAAGGTCAGTTTATGGCCTTTTTGATGCTAAAAAATATATTATCATTACTTGTTTTAAAAACTTCATATTTCTTCTTATATGAATCTCTAACTGTAAAAAGTTTTGAAAATGTTTTTCAAAACTTAAAACTTTTACCAGAGAACGAATGCATCGTTTGTCAAAGAAAGGACACAAGATCTTGACAACGCTTTCAAAATTTTGTTTACTGATGGTAGGTAAGTTATAAATATTGGTAACAGAGATAGGATTGGCTCAAATCCGGCTGTGGCAGATTTTATTTAATCTGTCAACAGTCAGGGATGGATCCTTTGGGATCTGGGACCCCCCTGGGATCACTCAGCCCTAAAAAAAGTGGGTACCCAAAATAGCGGAAAAACCTCGCGGTTGAGCATAATCTAGGACAAATCACTGTGCACAACCATTATTCAAGAAACACTACAGTATGTACCAAGTACTGAATCCAAGACTCTTCATGAGTTGTAGTGGTACTGGTTTTTTTTATTCCAGTTCCAGTTCCTTTCTGCAGTTAGCGAATCATGTGACTACGAGACTAAAGACGTAGTATCATAGATTTAAATGAAACTTCTATAGGTGAAAGTGAACATTTATCTAAATATTTATTATACAAGTATCTTTCCAATGCTAGCGAGAAAAAATATATCAACTATATCATATATATATTTTTTCTCGGTAGCATCCCGGCCAGAGCAAACTTTTTATCTTCAAAATAAAAATATTTAAAAATTAAAACAATTATAAATAATATAATGAAGAAAGCCAACAAGATCATAATTAAAATAATGTTCATTCTTCCTCGTGTATACATCGCAAACTGCGAGAACAAGGGGATATGGGATCGGTGAACAGAACGGATTTGTCCTGACTGTGAGGCGACCCCTGGTAGCTCAAATGGTAAGAGCGCAGTCACGGAGAGGCGGACGACCCGGGTTCAAATCCCGGGCAGGGCAAATCTTTTCCTTTCAAAATAAAAAATGAAAATATATATGATACAGTTTTAGTCCGTGCTCTGAATAGTTTTCTCATAAAGTGTCTTCTATACTTTTCTCGATCTTACAAGCCACCAATCTACATAATACATCTGTTAAAATTCCAGAAATGTCCAACCCATTCCTTTCCATACATAGTGAATGAAATCCATTTTCCACTCGCATGAACTTTCTAGTTCGATGGATGGAGTTGAATAGGAATAACCTTCAGGTGTGCGGTGCAAAAGTAGTGTGCTTATGTGTCTTGGCATATCAATTAGAAAACATCTATCAAGTCTCTGATGTGATTGATGTGCCAATGAGTAATATATATACTTAGTACACTGGGCATTAATCTCTAGGTCATCGACGATGGCAAAATTACTACAGTTTTTGTGTTAAAAACTACGGATTGATCTGATGGATAAAGCTGAAGGATCAAAGGCCACCAGGCATATATGAAATGTGTACCCTTGATCCTGGTCAATTGTTGGTTAATAAACACAGCAGTTTTACCAATAGCCATAGGTAGAAAAAGTAACCATCGCGCATCTAAAAAGAACTCCGTTTAGGATTCAATCTTTTTTTTTAGAAATCAAACTAAAGTGTCGCACAGATATGCAATTGGTGCTTGTGCATTTTCCAATAAGTCAATCTTGCATCTTTAATAGCTCAATAGCATTACTTTTTTTAGCTAAATTTTTACATACAATTTTTTAAAATACATCTTAGAGAGTAAATCTATGCTCTAAATTCCACACGTATCTAGGTGATTATATATCATCCTTTGGCCCTTTTCTCGACTGGATCATATGGATTTTCTGGAAACAAGTTTGCGATGTAATTATACTGCAAATTAATAGTTTTAGGGCATAATTATCAAAGAGTTTCTAAGGTTGTGCAGATAATAAAAATGACTGGAAACAGGAAATGACACACTTACTTGTAGTAAAGATGTCAACATTGCATACCGTTACTTCAACTTAAGCTTGTCTTTCTTGGGTTTCGAGCAATTGAGGAACCTTGTTATTCATAATTGACAAGGAACTGATAAGTCTGAACATAGAAGATGGCGTTTACGGGTTATTTAGTGAAGGAATTAATGGGTGGAAAGTTGTTTCGACTTTCTTAGCCATAAATATGTACTATTGTAATTCAATGCTTAGCGTTTATTCCTTGCCATCAAATAATCTTTTGAGATGGCTTTGACGATCTTGACAACATTCAAATTAAGGAAGAAAAAAAACATATCTAAGGATTAATTATAGCAAAGGCTTTAAAAAATTCAAATGATTATTTAAAGGAAAATAACTACTTTTAAAACAAACCTGCATTTCATTAACTTTTAATAATACATGTCAATTTCAAACCCATGATATGTATGAATTCAGTAACGTAAAATAAATTGGATTTCTACTCATCATTCTGTGCATATTCTTTCCGTCAATGGATCATGTTTTTTTTTCAAATAACTGTGCTTTTCCCAGTTTCGAAGGTAATGAAATTGGCTAAAAAGTTTTTTTTTAATTTACAACCGTATAACGAATAAAAAATTCAATTAAGATGGTGATAAGGTCATCTTATTTTCAGAGGCCTCGGGGATCATTAAGAATTGAAGAGGTTGCGAGGTTTGAGTGGAAATGAAGTTTGTCATGAAAAGATTGATATCGGATTCGGGCCAAATCAGTAACAAATGGGACATTAAGGTCATTATGGATGACTTTGTTCGCAACAAAGTAAGGAACATTGAGGATTTTGGATTGTAAGGTTAGAATACGAGAGGAATTATATGGCTTAGTGGAGGTCCAAAGCTCTACTCCGTCAGTCAGATGGTTCTTATGATTGTCATTTTGTATTAATTGGGAGCTTAGAGCTATTGTCTAGTAAGTGTTGAAGTAGCCTGGAAACTGCGAGCTGGCCTAAAAAAATAATTATATTTTTAAAAACCCATATCAGACAAACAATAGCAATGATAAAGGAAATTATTTAATTTAGGAGATTTGCCCAAATTGGTAAGGAAACCCGAACAATTGAACCCAACAGCTATCCTTGTCAAATTGTTCTTCCTAGTATTTCGAAGCTTCCAAATAAGTGATCCCTTAAAAACTACATTAACTGGATTAATTATCTAATTAAAATCATTAAAAAACGACGTTTAATCTATTCATCACGTTATTCTTTTTTCGACCATGTCGTTAAATTCTTTGACGACGTTTCGCTGGCCATACTGCTAGCTTCCTCAAGGATTCATCTGAGACCATTTACCTAGTTTATCTTCTGATTTTCCTCAGTAAGTGATAACTTTTTTGTCTAATTTCTAACTGTATCCGAAACAAATAGTGGCTACTAGTTATATTAATTTCAATAAGACACGCGATTACTCATCGTTTTAAGAAATAAAAAATATTTAAAATCATCCATTGGCTTAGACCATTATACCCTACTTAATACGGATACTTAACTTAATACGGATTCACTACTTTTAGTCTCTGGGAACTTTCCATACCCTTAAAATATTTTACTTGTAATACATATGGTGCCTTCAATCCAATTAATGGTATAGAATAGTAAATAAACTTTATATTTATAGAAGATTTTTTTACGGAGCTATGTTAATGAAATGAAAAAACTTCATGATCCTTTTTTTACTGCTACCCGACCCACAACGGACCACGCTCATATCCTGTTTTTACACGCTCATTCTGCTTTCCCAGCAATATCCTTCTTCCTCTTCGGCTCTTACATTCTTCTCATGCATGCCCGTGTTTCGTTCCCTCTTCCGCAAGAACCCTAATGCTTTTGAGTGAGCTCCTAAATCTCTTTTCTTCCAGGCAGCCTTCATCAGTAATTCGAATATTAATATACAATATAGTCTCCAACATAGGAATATAAGTTTAAACGGAATAATTTTTTGTTATAAGATTAATATTTTATCACCCAGTCTTAGGAATTATTACTCCAATTTGTCTCAACGTTTGAAATTAATGAGCTTAACAATCATCTCATTGTATTACGATGGGACGATTTTTAGGCAATTTTGGACATTACTTCGTAGAGACTAATCAAGAATATAATTATATTGCTATTTAATATAATAAATATTGCTTTTTGTTTAAATATAGATTTATAGATTATAGATTTTATTGAATAACAATGCAATGTAATCTGTCAAAGTATTAGGGGTCATTTATAATACTGTCAATCCTACCGTGGTTTGATGTCCATGGTATTCGGCACCAATTTTTAAAATGTTCCTTTTTTTTTAATTTGTTATTGTTGTAGGTAGAGTGGGAAGTTGAAATGCTGAAGATTCTGAGTTCAAATCCGGGTATGACAAATAAATTATTTGCTATATGGACCCGTTTGTATCTCAGACCCAAATATAAATTCAAAGCACTACATATAACTCGGAATAAATATAACTGGTACGCTAATATGCCCAATTAATTTTTATGTTTTTAATTCAAAATGCTAAGTCATAAATCAGGAGGACCCTCCCAGGCTCTCTTCCATATTCATGAACCCCCAAGATTACAAATAACGCAACAATACGTAATACAACACTACTACTATTTTTTGAGCAATTATCTAACTCTTCATGTTGCTGTCAAGTATTTATTATGCAATAATTCCTCAATTTTATACGCTGGTAGCAACGGAACACGTTAAATGCACAGAGCATGGAAAAATACGAATACAAATTCATTTAACGAGTGTAAAATTTTTGCTTATCCCGTAAAACTATCTTTTCGTGAGTAGCTAAGCTGGAATGGGGGTCATGGAATTTACATGGAAATCAACACCTTAATTGTCATTGGAGGGAAAAAAATTGAATTTTAAATTAACGATTCACATATCTATATTAGTGAAATTTTTACATCAAACACCTGTAGAATGTTAAATCGTTTATAACTCAAAGAAAATTTCAATAGGACTCATTAATTCTAAATACGTTTGTTACCTGGAAGGCCTCCAAATAATTCTTGCCTGTTGGCAGCGTAGCATTTGCGGCATTCCAACCATAGCTCATCAGTGCATATTAAATAATCTGTCTGATTTATTATTTTTTCCATATTAATTCTTCATAATTATTTTAAATATGAGCATAATAAGTGTGAGAAACTAATCAAAGTTCATACAAATCTGTTTATTGAAGTCCATTACTTGAGTCACTCTCCGAATCTTTGTTGACGCTTAATTATCCACCAAGAATAAACTTCACTTCTCTACTATATGAACAACTTTTTAGTGATGCAATATTTTATCGATCGAGAAATTACTTTTTGTCGTGTTCGATCAGTAAAAATTATAAATGTTTTTTTAAATAGGCTAATCAAAGAGTCACTGTTTCTGACTATTTAAGCCGTTTCACAAAATATAGCAATGTACCTTTATATGTACATATTGTATTAACAATTATAATTAGTTTTATTGTTTGTAAAATGGAGTTTACATGGACGCTAGGCATAAATATAAATTTATTTATATGTGGTTAACTTTTCCATATATGATCATGGGAAACACATTCAATTTATACTCTGTTTTAGAAACCCTATGAGTGATATGGATAGAATATAAATTATTATAAAAATCAACTATCGAGAGTTTTTTAGTAATCTTACTTATTATATTTTAATCAACTTTATTTTTTCTGTAATACGTGATGTTAATTTAATATTATGTGATATGATACGCACAGATTTACTTTCAATTTTATTCAGAATCACCGGTAGGTAGTTAATAGTCCAGGATCCAAGGTCCATTTTTTCACTTGATTAGTTTCAAGCTGAATCTTCGTGAGTAGCTTCGTTTCGATAAGACGCCCAACAATTTCCTTTCCGAAAATTCTCGATTAAGGTAGCTAACAGAGGTAGCAAGGATAAAATATGTCGATTGGATGATTCTCAAAAATTTATTACTAACTGGGTTTTTTTTTGTTAAATCTCAAGATAATTATCTAAATTATATGAAAAAATATTTGTCCTACAAAATGTATGATTTAATAAAAGAGTCCCCTTCTTCCAATATAAATGAAAAAACAAAAAAATCAGCTGGTTAGTAATCATTTTTGATGACCTCGTTATCGATAAATATTGGAAGGAGGGGACTGTTTGATCAAACCATACATTTTGTAGAACATATATTTTTCAAATAATTTAGATAATTATCTCGAGATTTAACAAAAAAAAAAAAACAGTTTAATAATAAATGTTTGAGATTCATCAAATCGACATATTTTAAGGATAAAATACCTAGCTACCTCTAAAAAGCTACCTCTGTTAGCTACCACAATCGAGAATTTTCGCACAGGAAAATCTTGGGCGTCTTATCGTAACGAAGATTCAGCTTGATAGTAATCAAGTGCAAAAATGGACCATGGATCCTGGAATATAAATACAGTGAGATGATTTGAGGTAGCAGAGCGTATATAAGTAGTATCATTCAGAAATAATAAATATAAAACTCCGATAATATAACTCTCGGAAATAATGATACCTTTCATAAACTTAATCTGATGACTAACCACCAATTTTCTTTTCACCGTTATACAGAGTTAAAAAGGTTGTATTCCCAATTACACCTTTGTACCTTTATTTCCGTTAATTTAATCTGGAACAGAACCTGTGTTTCATATTTCCACAATGAATTTTTAATTATTAAATAAGGGTTATTCCATTACATAATGTGTTTTTTGTTGTTTTGTTTTGGCGTGACAACCTTAGGTCATTAACGCCAGTGTTGCTCTTGATATGTATATCTATAGTAAAAATCTTGTTGGAATTAGTATTGACGTATCTATTTAAACATTTTTTTGCTTAATTTGATAACATGTATTGGTAGAACATAATGTGTTTCTTTATCCATACACATGCACTCACACACATATGTATTTTATATTTGTTTAGATTTAGTTGCAAGAATAGACTGACCAAGAATTATAAAGAACCGAATTCGTGTCAATCGTCCCGTTGAAATAGTCGGGAAGGGCTGACTCAACGCAACGGGATTCTGAGTTCCTGAGTCAGGGAAGTCATATGTTGATAAACTATTTCTGCCTGAATATAGAATATATCGTTTTCTTCTTGGAGTAAAAGTTTTGTCTACTTATATATAAGACAACCTTAAATCAAAAACGTTGTCAGGCATGTACCCCATCACATGTATGCAAGATGAGTCTCATACTCAATCATTTGAAAATCAAAAAAAGCCTTAGATTTGAAGATACAAGAAATTATTCCAAACTGAGAAAATTGAGGAAAAATTCTTAACTTGATTGTTTCCAAAATTATAAACAACACTAATATTAAACCTTCTTCTTGTATGTTGAGAAATTTTATACTTGGGGATACTATTTCGTTCGTATAAGAAAAACATTCTTATTACATATTATCTTTTGTGGTAGGTAAGAAGATTGAACCCAAACTGTTTAGGAAATTTCAAAAATTTACTTTTTCGCTAGTTTAGTCAAGCAATTTTGCCTAGCATGGCACTTTGCCGCCTTGTTACTCACGGTCCTAGTCCGGCTCAGAAGCTAAGGTTTTGGAAGCATAATTATGGCATTACTAAACGAGCGAAAAATGTGAAAAATTCAATATCTGAAATTAGGAGTTATTCGCTTTTGATCCTGAATGCCTCTGAGTTGGGAAAATAAGAATAGTTATTTAATTGACGTGTAACATTCTATCGAAATTTTTGTTAAATTTCAGATTTTGTATCCTTTTCCGCGATTACGCAAATAAAGTTAAGGAATAAAGATATTAAATAAAAGTGATTCTCATTCTCTTCACTGTCGTCCGCACTTTCACAATGCATCTTTGTTTGGAGTCCTTACAGTCTTTTTGATTTCGACTTAGGAAGTTAGGTAACTCTAATATGGATATGGAAGATAGAAAAGTTAAACCTACGACAAAACATGTAAAAACCAAATACAAATCGGTAGAACAGACAGGTAACCAAGGTATAGATTATTTTTTATTATTTATTCATTGATGTTTACAACTATATTACAATAATACAAGTAAATAGGCTAAGTGATACGTAATGACATGAGATAATGACAAGTAGAGAAACTACCCACTGGTACTCAAATCGCAAATTCAACTAAGAAGGTCACGTGGGCGTCTTCATTTCAGACGCCTTGGAGGATTATCGGGAATTGAAGAGGAAGCTAGGTTTGAAACTAGAGGGTTTGAGTGGCAATGAAGTTTGTTATTAAAGGATATATAGCGGGTTCGGGGCTAATCAGCAACAAATGGGACATTAAGGTCATTATGGGTGACTTTATTCTTTACAAAATAAGGAGCATTGAGGATTTTACGAAGGATTTTGGATTGTAGGGATTGGATACAAGAGGAATTCAATGGGTTAGTGGAGCCACAAAGCTCTACTTCGAAGGTATAGATTTAAAAATTAATTACAGCGCAAAAAATATTTTTAGATAATGCTGGAATATATAAGGTGTACCCATAACAATATATTTTCTCAATCTGGTTGATATATAAAGAGGTTTTTATAACGAAATTAAAATAGTTCATTTAGTCATTAATTTAAACATATATCAAACACTACTATTATTATCTTCATCACTATTATAATTTATAACATCCATCAACATGAGAGACAAGGTTAATTTTGCCACCTTTTCTTCCAATTTTAATTGAGTACATCAGTTTTATAACAGTTCTTCAAACAATATATTTCTAAATATTTATAATCATGTCATAATATTAAATCACTAGCTCCAGAAAGGTACGAGTAGCTACTACAACTTTTGAAATTTTTGTTTTTATAAAACTTAACACTTTTACCAGGGACAGAACAAATCACTTATCACTGAAAGAACACTTGTTTTCAACGTACTACAGTCTTGACAATGTTTTCAATATTTTGTTAATAATTTAATTATTATAATTATAATTTATTTTATTTTATTAGTTATTGATTTTATTAATTTTTAAATATTTTTATTTGAAAAGAAAATATATGTCCAGGACCGGGGCTCGAACCCGGGTCACCCAGTTCGCTAGTCTGGAACTCTATCAATTGAGCTATCCTGGGCTCAATCAAGCTCGCTTTCCGGTCATGGCCATATCCTTTCTTCTCACTGAGCCCATGTCCCCGCGTTCTCGCAATTTTTGCGATGTGTACGAGGGGAAGAATGTTCTTTGAACATTTATTTAATTTGGATCTTGTTGACTTACGTCCTTATATATTATTATAATTCCTTTTATGTCCTATTATAATTCATACCTACACTTCGAGTCCCGGTCCTAGACATATCTTTTCTTTTCAAATAAAAATATTTAAATATTATAATTATAATCAATATTATTATTTATAATTAAAGATAGGAAACTTGTACAGGCCATGATCTCCTTTTTTTTCTCTCTTGTAAAATTTATAAAAATAAATTACTTGTTCATAAGTAACACATAAGATAGCACTCTTATGCGAGTTGTATTTTATAAGAATCAGAGTTCATCTTCTTTTCAGATATTTCAGCTTATCGTGAAAAGAAGGATAGTGACTAACGCTTATGGTATTCATCATTTAGGGATATCATGTATTTCTTGGCGAATCTTAGATTAAAAATACTCACGGAAAATACTGTAGATAATATAAACAATTATCGAGGAAACCGTCTTAAATGATTTGATACTTAGAAATTTATTATTTTTCATAAAACGAATTTAGTATTTTTCATAAATCCTTCCCGGCCCTGGACAAATCATCTTCTTCTTCTGTATGGTACTTTTTTTGTGTAATACTCCTCATTTTTTTCCCCGCAATACTGTTGATTTACCCTTCCACTTTACTTGTGATCCTAATACCGAAGTGGATGAGGACACAAATGAAGACTAAACGCCTTGAATGAGGAAAGAAGAAAGGAAGAGGCGATGGTTGAGAGAAATGGGTCCTTGAACTCGAGTAGTGGCTGCTTTGTCGCGGGTACCGTTAGAATGGGTTAGCCTCAGTCACTCTTATCTTTCTACTTCTTTCCTCTTCTGATTCCAACGCAAAATTTATTTATTTTTTATAATATTTTTAGTGAAGTATTGAACTAAAATACTTTGTTTGTATAATATTTATTGTTTATATTTCAAAACAGCATTATTCTGAGGCTGTTTTTCATGTTATATTCGCCCGGAAGTCCATGCTATCTCTAAATGATAAGTACCATACGCTCTAGTTTCTAAACTTTTCATGATCAGCTGAAATATCCTAAAAAATATGGCCTCTGGTTCTTATAAGATAGAACTGGCATAAGAGCGCCTTAAGTGCGACTTACATACTACAAATATAATTAGTATTTACAATATAGGTCTCTTTCACATTGTTTAATCACATGTAACAATTAGACTTTAAAACTGAATATCTAAAAACGAAATATTACCAATTAAGATTTAAAATATTATATATGTAAGTTTAACCTCTAGTGCGTAGAAATATAGTAACTAACCCTTGTAGTAAGAAGTAAACATTACATAAACCTATATATAGAGGCAAAAAGTCTTAACAAAGTCAGTATATTTTCACCTCTTGAGTACAGTAAATAGCTCCTTTATTCATTAAAAAATAAATAAAACTCGGAAGGTTGAATATAAGTTATATATATATATATATATATATATATATATATATATATATATATATATATATCTATATATATATATACACATTTTTTCACTGTCAGGGCATGAATATGAGACTAACCTAGTCTCGAAACGTCGCCTAAGAAGTTGAAATAACTGACTGAAACTCCAGAACCATAAACAATATATTTCTACAACAGTCAAGATAAGTAGAAACCAATATATATATATATAGAGAGAGAGAGAGAGTGAGAGAGGAGAAATAGAAAGAGTTTTATTGTTTATATGACAGGTGATATACGTCGGTATATATCGGGCAGGTATCGATATTGTTATTAGAATCAAAATAAATTAAATCAAGAATTTCCTAAGTTTACTCTGTATTTAAACGTGAAATTTTCTTCCTTTAATTATATCACAGATGGAGAAATAAATTCATATCCAGTTCGTAATTAAATATATAATAAATAATTAAAATTGAGTTGTATAGCATTTTAGTTCTTACCGCAACAATGAAGGGTAAAATTAAAAATATACCATATTTAAAAAAAATTATAAAATATAAATTAATGATAACATCCCAAATTTATACTTTTTACAGTATATAAAATATTTTTTAAATACTCTCGATATTTTAAAGAAACCTTTGTAAATTCAAATCCAGCCACGTGCTTACATAAATAATCAAATAGTTATTAATCAAACTGTAAAATTTTAGCTTTTAGTCTGCGAACAAATAAATATTAGCCATTAAAAATGTATACTTTTTATAGTAAAAAAATAACAGTTCGAACTAATCTCTAGACATTTTTGAGACTTGTTATTAGTAAATTTGAATAAACCTATAAATAATGATACAATTTTTAATCAAACTGCACAAGTTTAGCTTTTAGTCCGGTATACAAAAAAAGAAAATATGGAAAAAAGTTATCTGAAACGGAAACTGAGCAACGAAATGACGATCTGCTGTCTGTAGATAATTTTAGAACGAGCAAAAACTATGAGAAACTCCTCCATTCGTTCTGATACAGTATATAGAAGAACTTCTGGTATGTAAGTGGCGTGCGAAAGAGGTAGGAACCAGGAGGGAATAGAACAGGAATTTTTTTCTTACATTTTGAAGATATGAATCAATTGTTTCCTGCAGGGGGAACATACGTAGCTTTGATTAATGTTTGTTTGTTTAAATTAGACGTTATAGTCAGTAACGAAAGATTTTTTTTATATGATCGACTACGGAAAAAAAAGTATGACGAAGGCGAAAAATACAGGATTCCATTCCGACCGCAAGAAAAACTATTCGCGTATGATTACGAGGTAATACAGTTAGCGGAGATTACCCTAACTGTTAAGCTCATTGAAAAAGCACGTAGCTGGTTCTCACACATAACGTCCTGCCACAAATGACACACTTAACGCGTCACAAGACGTCTGCATCAGGAAAAAAACGTGTCCCTCCGTGACTCAGAGTCGTGAGCTTCTAAAACTTCCTCAATCTTAGTGGGTCACTCAGTTTATGTGAACACCTCGTTCCTCCTCCGAAGAAAAAAAAATAGAACAGTTTGCTACAGGACTTTAAAATTATCATCATCAACTATATATTATCTTTCTACTATCCAGTAGTTGTAAACGTATGCCGTAATTTAAAGACTGTACTGTTTCTTGGACAACAGTTGGGCAGGGAGGGGATTCGACCAGAGTTGGTAAGCAACGTATATAGGCTGGGTGAATCCCAGGAGGGTCTGTTGATCCAACAAGGTCCATCCGTAGCTGATAACAGATTAAATAATTTATCTGCCATTCGTGGATTTGAAACCGGAACTAGGACTTCAAGCTATTAAATTTAAAACAACTGTTTTGATTTGATCTCTCGTAATTTTTCTCCCATAGTTCTGTCGTCTTGAAAAAAGTCTGAACCACCACAATCCAATGAAAGGTCTTGTGTTCAATACATGGTTCAGCACTGTTCTGCGTCAACGGTTGTGCAGAGAAGTAATTTGTCTGAGAGCAAGCTCAACAGGTTTTCCTCCAACTGAGGGTACCCACTTTATTAAGGGTCTTTGTTCAGTGCATGGTAGAGACGGGACTGTTCTGCGTAAAGGGTTGTGCAGAGAGGTGATTGGTCTGAGAGCACGTTGAACGCCAAAGTTTTTCTCCAATTAAGGGTACACACTTTAGCTGGGTGAGGGTCCTTAAATCCTACAGGGTCCATCCATGGCTGATAACAGATTAATTAATTTATGTGTCATAGGTGGATTTGAAAGCGGAACTAGGATTTTAAGCCTTTAAATTTAAAACAACTGTTTTGACTTGATCTCTCGTAATTTTTCTCCCATAGTGCTGTCGTCTTGAAAAACGTCTGAACCACTACAATCCAATGAAAGGTCTTGTGTTCAGTACATGGTTCAGCACTGTTCTGCGTCAACGGTTGTGCAGAGAGGTAATTTGTCTGAGAGCAAGCTCAGCAGGTTTTCCTCCAACTGAAGGTGCCCACTTTATTAAGGGTGAGCATCAGGAGGGTCTGTAGATCCCATAGGGTTACAGTTACTTTGTTGAACCCGGAACAAAGACTGTAGACTATTAAATTTAAAACAACTCTTTTTTAACTTGATCTCTAATCATTTTTCTTTCATAGTTCTCTCGTCTTGAAAATATAGATGTACTTCACAATGTCTGAAGCTGATAGGAGCCAAGCTACTATCGGCGTTCTATAGTTAAGGACTATGTGATATTATTCCTTCCTTGTAATATGATATTATGATGACAACATGTGAGAGATGTTTGTGGAGCAAATGTCTTAAAGCAAGTTTGCTGTCTCTGTTTGATGAGTTTCTTTGGGTGTTGATGAGATTTTTTTTAATGATGATTCTTGAATTATCGAACCGTTTACTGGCTGGTTATTCCAGTATTTCAAGGTTTCTCTTTTTATGATTTTTCCTATTGTAAATTTTATATTGTCGAAAAGAAAGATTTTTTCGACCATGACCGAGGAGCGAGCCTGATGGAGGCAGGATAGCTCAATTGGTAGAGTTCCAGACTAGCGATCTGGGTGACCCGGGTTCGAGTCCCGGTCCTGGACATATCTTTTCTTTTCTAATAAAAATATTTAAAAATTTATAAAATCAATAACTAATAAAATAAAATAAATTATAATAATACATAATGACGAAAGTCAAAAAGATCCAAATTAAATAAATGTTCAAAGAACATTTTTCCCCTCGTATACACAGAGAACGCGGGGACATGGGATCAGTGAAAAGAAAGGATATGGCCATGACCGGGGAGCGAGCTTGATTGAGGCCAGGATAGCTCAATTGGTAGAGTTCCAGACTAGCGATCTGGGTGACCCGGGTTCGAGTCCCGGTCCTGGACATATCTTTTCTTTTCAAATAAAGATATTTGAAAGATTTTTTCTTTTAAGATCGAGTTAGACAATATTGTTACGGTCAGTGCGGAAAGTAGGACCGGCTTCTGATCTGCCTAGAGCGGATTAGGCAAACAATGGGATTAAGCGGAAGGGATTATAGAATGGCGTAGAACCTTCTAGATCGGTCTAGGTGGTCCTCGTCCGTGTTCCGAGTAATGCCCCACCACGACCTACCTTGCCTATATAAAAAGGACAGCGTTTTCGGCCGCGGCAGTCTGTAATAAGCCAGTGAGTAGCAGTCGTTAACTAGTGGCAGTGTGTGTGAGTTAGTTAGTATTAGTATCAGTCTGTAATAAGTGCTTAGTGAGCAACAGTGACAATTAGTGACCGTGTAATAAGTGTAATAAACTGTGTGGCAGTTTGTCATATTTGGAGAGTCTTACGGTCGGTGGACTTTAGTTAGCGAACTGTAAGTGTTAATTTGTAATTGTAAACTATAGTGTAATATTATTGTATTTGTACACATTTATATATAAATAGTTTAGTTATTTAGTATTACCAATATCTTATATTATTTGTATATTATTTTAGAAATAGATAACATTTAGTAGAATATTGTTATTGTAAATTGATATTAGTTTAATAATTTAGTTGTTTTTAATAATCTCATTGTATTCTTTTTAATTTGTTAATAAATATTAGATTCTTGAATTAAGTAATAGTTTAGTCCATTTTACACCCAGTAGCCCGTAACAAATTGGTGTCAGAAGTGGGATATTTTGTGTAATTGTTATTATTTTGTAATTATTGGGCTACTGTATGAAAAATGGCTTCTCAAAGTGTTAAATTAATGGATTTAAAAGTTGCGGATCTAAAAAGGGAATTAGAAGAACGTGATCTGGATTCTTCAGGAAATAAAAGTGTACTGCAACATCGCTTGCGTCAATTTTTTGTAGAGCTAGGGGAAAATCCAGATGACGTTCTGTTTGAAACTGATTTAAGCAAGTTGTCTGCAACTTTAAGTAATGTAGATAATAAGCTAGGTAATTTACAAAATGAGTTAAGCAATGTAGAAAATAAGCTAGGTAATGAATTAAGCAATGTTAAAAATGAGCTAGGTAATGAATTATGTACTGTAAAAAATGATTTAATGGATACATTAGAGTCTAAATTAGGCACATTAGAGACTAAGTTAATGGAAAATGTAGATAATAAAGTAGCTGATGTAGAATCTAGGTTAGGAGAAAAATTGAATTCAATTGAAAGCAAACTTAGGCAAAGAGTGGAAGCTATAGAGGGACTTATGAGCAACCCACCGACGAACAACACCGACCGTTTCCCCGAGGTCAGTCTTCATAAAACTATTCTGCCCGCCAATAATGGGACGCCACCAGCTCACAACACCATTCCAGTATTCGACGGAAAGACGCCGTGGGAGGACTACATGACTCTCTTCGAGACAGCTGCTTCGATCCACGGGTGGTCACAGGAGACCCAAGCTTCAGCGTTGTGTCTGGCCCTGCGTGGAGACGCCTTGGGAGTACTGCAGGGGATACCCATGTCGGAGCGGTCCAACTACGGGGAGCTGATCAGAAGACTGGAGATGCGTTTCGGCCACCGCCACATGGACCAGCTGTATCGCTCACAGCTGAGAAGCAGGGTCCAGAAGACAAACGAGACTTTACAGGAATTTGAAGCGGATATTGCCCGGTTGGTGAGGAACGCCTACCCATCGGTCACCGACGAAGTCTACGAAAGCTTGGCTGTCGACAAATTCCTGGATGGACTTCGGGACCCAGAGACACAACAAGCAGTGAAGCTCGCCCGGCCGAAAACTTTGGGAGACGCATTATCCCAGGCCATGGAGTTCGAGGCTGTTAGACAGTCCGTACGGGGCCATGCGCGAGTACGAGCAGCAGAAGCGGAGCAAAATGTAGTCCCCAGCTTCGAGGACCTAGTGACGAAAGTTTTAGAGGCTCTCAGGACCCGTAAGAAGGAGATACGCTGTTGGAGCTGCGGCCAAATTGGACACCCTAGAAGCAAGTGTCCATCTAAGAAGCAAGAAAAGCCACAGGAAAACTAAGTAGGGTTGATGGGAGGGGGCAACTGTCAACCCGTAACGTCAAAGGCCCCAGGAAGGCCATCAGAGTTGCGTCAATAGGAAGCAGAACGAACAGTTTCTACGTTGATGGGATGGTGAACGGGCAGCTGCGAAGTCTGCTAATAGATACCGGCGCAACCATGACAATCTTGAACTCGAAAACACTTCCTGAGAAGATCTTACCAACAACTTGGGCATTACGGACTGCCACGGGACAGCCAGCCAAGGTCTACGGGGAGACAGTTGCCACCTTCATCATCGGGGGTCAACATCTGAAGCACCGCGCTCTCGTGGCAGAAATCGATGAAGATGTCATATTGGGCATGGACTTCATGATCGCATACGGGATCAAGCTGGACATGTCGAAAGGTGTGTTGACGATGGGAGACGAGGAAGTCATCCTTCGGCAGGGAAAGGATCTGTATGCACGAGTGCTCTTACTAGAAGACACCACTTTACCTGCACAGAGCCAAATCGTGACGCATGGGACGGTCGAAGGACATCTACCAGAGGGTCAATGTGTACTACTGGAACCCGGAACGCACGAAGAACAAGAGATCGGACGCGGCGTACTGGTTGCTAGGTCTCTCATCAAGGCCGGACGGACGACTCCAATCCGGCTAATGAACCTGAACAGCTTCCCGGTAACGCTGAAGAAAGGAACACCGGTCGGGGAGTGTACAACCGCTACCTCAGTGGTTCGTCAGCTGCAACGTCGTCCCACCGAGCTCCGAGGACTGCCAGAAGAACTAAAAGGATTTGTTAACGAGTCATGCCGCGACCTTTCACCTGAACAGAGCGAGGAAGTGAAGAACATGATTATCCGATGGCATGACGTCTTCGAGATCGGACCAGGACCACGGGGCAGAACGGATATCGTCCAGCACAGGATTGACACCGGGGATGCGAAGCCCATCCGACAGGTCCCGCGGAGGCTGCCGTTAGCCAAACGGGAGGACGCCGAGAAGATCATAAAGGAGATGGCGGCTGATGGTGTCATTGAGCCTTCGAGTAGCCCCTGGATGTCTCCTGTCGTATTGGTGAAGAAGAAAGACGGCACAACGAGGTTCTGCGTAGACTACCGTCTTCTGAACAACGTCACCAAGAAGGACAGTTATCCGCTTCCCAGGATTGACGATACGCTGGACACCCTGGAGGGGTGTAAACTCTTCTCTACCTTGGATCTCCGCAGTGGATATTGGCAGGTTGGATTGGCACCTGAAGATAAAGAGAAAACGGCGTTTTCAATTGGCACTGGGCTCTGGCAGTTTACAGTAATGCCGTTCGGGCTTTGCAATGCTCCTGCCACATTCGAGAGGCTGATGGAAAATGTGTTAAGAGGTCTCTCTTGGGAGGTATGCCTGGTGTACCTAGATGACATCATTGTGCTGGGAAAGTCCTTCGATCACCATCTGAAGAACCTGGAGAAGGTCTTCGAACGACTGCGTGCAGCGAACCTTAAGTTGAACCCGAAGAAGTGTAATCTCTTCCGAAGGCAAGTCAACTACCTGGGGCATATTGTGTCAGACAACGGAGTTGCTGTTGACCCAGAGAAGATAGCAGCGATCACCAACTGGCCAGTACCTCGAGATAAGCACCAGGTGAGAAGTTTTCTCGGGCTCTGCACCTATTACCGGAGGTACGTGAAAGGATTTGCTAACATCGCAAAACCTCTTACTAGGCTTACCGAGGAGAAAAGGACTTTCCATTGGGATCACGAGTGTCAGGCATCCTTTGAGGAGCTGAAGAGAAAATTGAGTAGTGCTCCTATTCTAAGCTATCCACGTCCCGAGGGCAAGTTCATACTCGACACAGATGCCAGCAACATCGCCATTGGAAGTGTCCTATCTCAGCTCCAAGACGGAGAAGAAAGGGTGATTGGATATTTCAGCAAGGCACTCTCAGCTCCGGAGCGCAACTACTGTGTCACAAGGAAAGAACTTCTGGCAGTAGTAAAATCCATAGAGCACTTCCATAAATATCTATACGGAAGAAGGTTCCTGCTGAGAACGGACCACGCGGCTCTAATGTGGCTGCTGCGATTCAAGTCACCGGAGGGACAAGTGGCGAGGTGGATCGAGCGCCTTCAAGAGTACGATTTTGAATCTGCTCATCGTTCTGGAACGAGCCACAGGAATGCGGATGCGCTGTCAAGAAGACCATGTGAAGATGAAGAATGCAGGCATTGTTCCCGACAAGAAGAGAAGCAGGCAACAGTATTGAGGACAACGGTTGTTATCGACAGTTGGCAGGACGCAGAGGTGTCAAAGGCGCAAGACGAGGACCCGGACTTGAAACAAATAAAGGAATGGAAGATATCGGGGCGAGGAAGACCTGCCTGGCAGGATGTTGCTCCAATGTCGAAGAATGTAAAAACGTACTGGGCCCAATGGGACTCCATTTTAGTGGACAACGGGCTGCTGAAACGGGCATTGGAGAACGTGGAAGGAGATCAGCGTAGGCTACAGCTCATCGTCCCAAGGAATAAAGTGCCCGAAGTGCTTAGGGAACTACATGACGGTGTAACTGGCGGCCATCTTGGAGTTCACCGTACATTGGAAAAAGTTCGTGAACGCTTTTACTGGGCAAACCTTAAGGACGATGTCTTGGACTGGTGTAGGCGTTGTGCGACTTGTGCGGCTTCTAACGGACCAACAAGAAGAAAGAAGGCCCCTATGAAGAAGTACAACGTGGGAGCACCGTTCGAGAGGATAGCGATTGACATCGCTGGCCCTTTCCCTGTGACAGACGAAGGCAACCGATATATTCTCGTGGCCATGGACTATTTTTCTAAGTGGGTGGAAGCGTATGCCCTTCCGAATCAAGAGGCAGTCACGGTTGCAGACGTACTTGTGAAGCAGCTCGTCAGCCGGTTTGGAGTACCCATGGAACTTCACGCTGACCAGGGAAGAAACTTTGAGTCTGCAGTCTTCTCCGGGATGTGCGAAGCACTGGGAATACGGAAAACCAGGACGACACCTCTTCACCCTCAATCGGATGGCATGGTGGAGCGCATGAACAGGACAATGGGTCGATATTTGTCTAAAGTGGTCTCCGAGCATCAGCGAGACTGGGACCAGTATCTTCACTTGTTCTTGTTAGCCTACCGGAGTTCAGTCCATGAAGCAACGGGGCAGACCCCCGCAAATGTGGTGTTCGGCCGAGAACTTCATTTGCCTTGTGATCTGAAATTCGGGTTCAAGCCTAATGAGGAAGTGGCCGGAGAGGAGTACGTCACGAATCTACGGAAGCGGATGGATAATATCCACGAAAAGGTTCGTGCAAACATCCAGGGAGCCAGTGACAGAATGAAGGAGCGTTACGACATCAGGGCAGAGAAAGGTGGATTCCAACCTGGAGATTTGGTCTGGCTACATGATCCTCGAAGAAGGCGAGGCTACTCACCTAAACTTCAGAACTCCTGGGATGGCCCGTTTGAGATCATCAATAGGATAAACGACGTCATCTATAGGATCAGAAAGCAGCCAAAAGGAAAACCCAGGGTAGTCCATTTTAATAGACTGGCCCCATACAAAGGAGACCATGGCCCGACAAAAGACCAGCAAGTCAGGTACCTCAACAACGTGGAGGCCAGTAAGGTATCAGTTGCACAACCTAAGGTACAAGGTTCCCGTGGAGTAACTCAGGCAGTATACAGAGATATCTTCTCGTTACCCGCGGACTATTCTCTGGCCCATTGTGTAGCCGAAGATCTGAGGACTTCCCGAGGGATTGCAACCGTCTTCAGGAAGAAGTTTGCTGGAACTGAGGAACTGGAACGCCAAGGACCACGCGTCGGGAAAGCACTCCACCATACGCACGAAGGACGACACCTGTTCTACTTAGTTACCAAGTGTGCTACTGATCAGAAGCCCACATATGACGCACTGCGGCGAAGCCTCGACGACCTGCGGAGTAAGCTTCTGAGACTGCGTGTCACCAAGCTCGCGATCCCTAAGTTGGGCTGTGGATATGACGGCCTGGAGTGGAAGGTTGTCAGGAACATGCTTGAACAGATATTCGCCAACTCTGGAGTCGCCATATTGGTGTGCACGTTCAACCCCTGGAAAGGAAATGCGTCTCCATCGAGGGAAGCTCATGACCGCCCGATTTCTCCGGACTATGCTCTGGGGCAGAGCACTTTTAAGGAGGGGGCAGTGTTACGGTCAGTGCGGAAAGTAGGACCGGCTTCTGATCTGCCTAGAGCGGATTAGGCAAACAATGGGATTAAGCGGAAGGGATTATAGAATGGCGTAGAACCTTCTAGATCGGTCTAGGTGGTCCTCGTCCGTGTTCCGAGTAATGCCCCACCACGACCTACCTTGCCTATATAAAAAGGACAGCGTTTTCGGCCGCGGCAGTCTGTAATAAGCCAGTGAGTAGCAGTCGTTAACTAGTGGCAGTGTGTGTGAGTTAGTTAGTATTAGTATCAGTCTGTAATAAGTGCTTAGTGAGCAACAGTGACAATTAGTGACCGTGTAATAAGTGTAATAAACTGTGTGGCAGTTTGTCATATTTGGAGAGTCTTACGGTCGGTGGACTTTAGTTAGCGAACTGTAAGTGTTAATTTGTAATTGTAAACTATAGTGTAATATTATTGTATTTGTACACATTTATATATAAATAGTTTAGTTATTTAGTATTACCAATATCTTATATTATTTGTATATTATTTTAGAAATAGATAACATTTAGTAGAATATTGTTATTGTAAATTGATATTAGTTTAATAATTTAGTTGTTTTTAATAATCTCATTGTATTCTTTTTAATTTGTTAATAAATATTAGATTCTTGAATTAAGTAATAGTTTAGTCCATTTTACACCCAGTAGCCCGTAACAATATTTTATTTTCGTCAATTACGAAGGTCCATGATGGGAAATATTAAAACAAAAATGCCCCTAAAATATTTTTAAAAAATCGATCTGTAAATAATTACGTATGATTGGACAATCAACCTCTAGAAACGACGATGATGGTTCATCAGAGGATATAATAGATATAATAATGCTTCAAAAGATGACTCTTCCCTAATCACTAATTCAAGACCTCTCGCCTCAGATCCCTACTTTCTAAATTCTATATTACAAAAAGAAAAGAAAGGAGGTGAAGGAACATTAAAGACTTCCTTTAAAGGAAGAGTTAATCATTATGACATAGGATAAGAAAAATATGCTAGCTTGGTAGTTATAATCAATTACATGGTATAGGGCTAAACAAATATTTGGAACAGTCCAGGATTAACGGATATATATATGGAGCGAGGTAGCTCCGTGGGTAGAGCGCTGAGTTGATGTGCCAAAGATTCAAATGCGACAGTGGCAAATCATTTATTTAGCCTGTTAGGACCACGGATGGAGTCTGTGTGGTCCTAAGACCCTCCTAGGGCTCACCCTGCCTGTATAAAGCGGTTATCTTAAATTGGGGAAAATACTGGCTGTAGTTCTAGAAACAATACAGTCTCTACGACGTACTGAACCAGAGACTCTTCATGGTTTATAATATTATTACTACATATAGTTTTCTGTGGGTACTATAATAGGATGTTGATAGTTGGGGGTGCAGTCAAGAAAACACGCAAAAAATAGGTGAAACTATTTTATTTTAAGTGCCGACGTTTCGACCTACTATGTAGGTCATCTTCAGGGCTATGAGAAAACAGACAAAAACAGAATAGACTGTAAAAATACATAAAAAGAGGTACAGAAAAAATAGATAAAATGTAGAGATATAAAAAAAGAATGATATATAATGAAAGGATATATGAAGGTATATGAATATATATATACATAATATATATATATAATAATGTATGTAGGTATATGAATAAAGATGATTACATGGTAGATGGATAGAAAGGTGATAATGCAAAAACAAAGTACACGATGGATAGAAAGGTGATAATGCAAAAACAAAGTACAAAGAGAGCAATGAAGTTAAACAGAAAAAAAATAAAATGAAAAATTCATCTTTCATCTTTCATCTTTATTTATATAACTTCATACTATGTATACCTCTATATAATATATGTATACCTGGATACTACATCTGTTATACAATGTATAGTGTATACCTTTATATAACATTTATACCTTTACATCACTTCTGACACTTATATTTTTAAAATTTTTTTTTTTTTATATTTCACTTTCCTTTTTTTATATATTCATATCTTTTTCATTTTATTTTTTTTCTGTTTAACTTCATTGCTCTCTTTGTACTTTGTTTTTGCATTATCACCTTTCTATCCATCGTGTACTTTGTTTTTGCATTATCACCTTTCTATCCATCTACCATGTAATCATCTTTATTCATATACCTACATACATTATTATATATATATATTATGTATATATATATTCATATACCTTCATATATCCTTTCATTATATATCATTCTTTTTTTATATCTCTACATTTTATCTAATTTTTCTGTACCTCTTTTTATGTATTTTTACAGTCTATTCTGTTTTTGTCTGTTTTCTCATAGCCCTGAAGATGACCTACATAGTAGGTCGAAACGTCGGCACTTAAAATAAAATAGTTTCACCTACATATAGTTTTAATTGTTTCCATTTTTTTTATAATGTTGGTTATCATTATTTATCTAATCTTGCTATAAAAAACCGCATGTTTTTACCACTACTTAATCAAATCTTATACAATAACAAATATTGACTGAAATAATTTTTGTTCATTAAAGTAATTAGTTGCTGATTTGGCCTAAACTCGATCAGTCGTTACGTGGCAAACCTTATTCCCACTCAAACCCACTAGTTTCAACTTGACCATACTCTTCACTTCCCGATAGGCCTCTAAGGCGTCGGATGTACTGAACCCCTGGCTCGTTCAAGGGTCGTAGTTGTTACAGGTTTTACTATACAGTTGTAAATTCCAATACATCGTTGTTTTTTATGTCAATAACGGAATTGGAATTTACGGGAATTAACAAAGATACTTTTTTCTTAACCGTTTGCATAAAGAATTAGAACAACACAGAGTAATAACTTTAGAATAATACCAGCCGGATGGGAACTGGACGTGTAAGGAAAAGCGCGAGTCAACTGAAACGGTCTGTTGAAGAAAATGCACACGGTCATTAGGTGCTTCATGCATATGTGCATGAGCTTCGTGTGATAATCGGTGGTGGGAAGTACTCTCGACCTAACTTTGATTATCCATCTTTTTTTTTATTTACCATAATTTAGACTTCTTAGGCTTAATTAAACCAATATTCTTCTTTAACTATCCGAATGTTAACATATTATAAAATAATTAAGGATTTACAAGGATGGAATAGTGATATTGGCAAACGCTCACTAGCTCTGTTTCACTAAATAAAATGAGTACCTTCATAGTCAGGCAATAAATCAGGCGATTGAGACATTTATAATCATACTGCCTGTTTGTCTTATTTTACTAATCACATAAGACATTTTTTTATTCTCTTTATTTTCAGATCGGCTATTCCTAGCCTTACATGTTTTTTTAATAATGAATTTTAAAATTTAACACATAGTGAAAGTGTGGGTTTCGTCTCATGCAAGAGACACCCCTAACTGTACATTATCAGATTATTTACAGAGAAGATGTAAATATATAATAGTGTTTTTTCATATAAAAAAATGATAGTAGTTAAATATAAAACATGTAAATAAGTAAACAAAATTAAAATTAATGTAATAATAAACAGAGCTATAGTACTACAAAACGGAAAACTGAAAGAAAACAGGATTATATTCACTTTGTTAAAACGATTGGTGAGAAACGTTATCTATTGAGATCACATCAGAATATCTTTCAAGAGTCTTGGTTTTAGTCTTGGGGATGAAATAGGTTCGCCTATGTTGAATGCTACAGCTCCTTGGACTGCTGGTAATCCGGTCTTAAATCTGGTGTAACGCTTTTTAATAAGTTCATCAATCGACTCTAGGTTTAGCTCTCGGTGAGCTAGCCCTAGAGTTTCGTACAAACCAAGGCGCGTTTACTGCGATTCGTAGGATTTTATTTTGGAAAATTTGCAATTTGTTTCTCTTTGTTGTAGACACTGCACTCCACACTTCACAACCGTACATTAGTAGAGGTCTAAGTGTGTTTTTATAAATTAATAAGGCTGTTTCTGGTTTTAACCTGGATTTTCTATTAATTATCGGATAAAGTAGAGCTAGTCTTGCGTAGGCCTGTGTTAATTTAGTGTTGATATGCTGGTTCCAGGTAAGACGACGATCTAAATAAACTCCGAGATATTTTACAGCTTCTTTATTCCACGGGAGGTTGCTGCAATTGAGCACTAGCTCAGGTGGGTCTGAAGGGCGTCTGAGGGTGAAAATTTTTGCGCAGCATTTTTGAACGTTGAGGTCAAATTTTCATTCTGAAAAGTATTGTTGCAACTCATTAAGATGACTTTGAAGTTTGTTCCTGGCTATTATTATGTCATCACTCTGCGAGAATACTGCTGTGTCGTCAGCGAACATAGCTATGGAGGTAAGTGGAGACTGTGTGATGTCATGAACACTGATTGGTCTAATGGTTGAGTTAGTGTTGTTTATTTTAACTGTATATGATCGATTGTTCAGAAATGAGCATATGATGTCGTGAAGGAATTTTGGAATATTTGCTTTTTTGAGTTTGTAGAGGAGACCAGTGTGCCAAACTTTATCAAATGCTTGTTTAAAGTCTAGGAATGTAATTAGCGTGTGTTTTTTCATTTCAAATCCGTTGACTATGAACTCTGATAATCATGATAATTGGTGTGATGTAGAATGGTTGTGTTGAAAACCAAACTGAAAGTTTTGGATAATGTCTATAGATTGAAGATAAGAAGAGAGGCGCATTTTAATAATTGATTCGAACAGTTTTCCTACGATGGGCAGTAGACTAATGGGGCGGTAGCTGCTCAATTCTTTGGCAGTTCTGCTCTCTTCCAAGTATCAGGAAAATATCCAATCCTTAAACAGCTGTTGAAAATTCCGGTTATCAGAGCAACTGCTTTCCTAGGTAACTTTTTTATTGCAATTGCTGGTATCAAGTCGTGTCCGGGACTTTTCCTAGTTTTGAGCTTCCTAATTAGTGACTGGATTTCTTTAGGAGTGGTGAATTCCACCGGCAATTGTAATGTTGATAGAGGTGACTGTAAAAACTCTTCGATTTCAACGTCTGAACGCCCTCTATCGGGTTGTAAATTTGTGAATGTTAGCTTGAAATAATCGGCAAAGGCTTCGGCTTTATCCAAGTCGCTGGTGATATACCCTCCGTTAATTACTGGACTGGGGATATTTCCTTTTTTATTTAAAAGTCGTTTTGTAGCCTTCCATAATGATTGGTCTCTTGGGTCCAGGTTGGAAACATAGTTTTTGTAGGTGGATATCGTGAATTCGTATAACTCCTTTTATACGGCGCGTTTTAGAATGTTCCATTTACTTTTGTCTTGAGGATTCCCGGTTTGCATCCATCTCCTCCTTGCTTTATTTTTTTCCTTTATTCTAAGAAGAATGGAACTAGGCACACTGCTTGTGAGAGTTATCCTTTTTGTACGAAATGTTCTTGTGGTTGACTGTTTTAAGCATTCAGCTAAGGTTTGCTGCAGTTTGTTTATGCTTTCATCGATTTCTTGTGGGCTAGCGAAATGATTTTTGGGACAAACATTATGGTAAATCAGTTGTTTTTAGGTGTCCCAGTCGATTACTCCTTTAATAAGAGAGTTTCGAGTAGGAATTTGTTGAATTTCGGTGCTGAAATGAATTAAGACGGGGATATGGTCAGAGTTAAGAGCGGATAATGTTTGAACTGTTATCGGTAGACTGATATTTTTAGTTAACACTATGTCTAGGATATCAGATGAACAACCTCTTCTGTAAAATGTTGGTCCACTCGGAGCGATAATATGGATATTTTGCCTGGAGCAGATGTCTAGCAATTTGTTTCCGCTCCAATTCGTTGTCCGACACCCCCAGTAAATATGTTTGCTATTCATATCTCCAATTACTATTGTTTGTATATTTGGTTTAAATAACTCGAGAATTTCTTCTTCTCTGATGTTTTTGTTAGGTGGCTTGTAAACAGCTGTGACAATGGTACGAGGAGAAGTATCTAAACGAATTGAAATCGCTTCAATATTAGACACATCGCAAATAATATTTTCTGAAAATCTGATGTTGTTTTTTACTATGAGAGCCACACCGCCGGAGGCGGTTGCACTGTCTCGGTCGTTCCGAAGAGTTTTGTAGCCAGGTATGTTAAATTTATCAGTTCGGCAAAGATGAGTTTCGGAAATGCATGCTATATCGACGGAGTTTCTTTCTAGAAATATTTTGAATTCAGTTTTTTGAGAGGAAATACCATAAGCATTCCAGTTTAAAATTATTAATTTTCTTAATTCAATAGCCATAAATGCGTAGAGAGCGTAGTCTTGATAAACGATGACAAAAATGTAAATAAAAATAATGATAATAGCTGGTCTTGTGGGAATTAGTAACATTAGATAGATTGTTGTTTACTTGACGGCCCATTTGTAAATAACGTGGTAACAAGGGAACTTAACTGGCTAATTATTTGTGAAAAGTAAGGTTTTATCGCCTCTATAATAATGTTCATGATTTTTGATAAAACGTTTTCGGTGCTGTTACTTTCTATGTTAGTTTTTTGATCAGGCGTTAGGATGGAAGAATATTTCAAATTGGTTGTAATTCTCCTCGCTGGCTTGCGGTTATTCATATAACATCAACAGTTTCAGTGTCTTTCATATTTTCGACTGGAGGTGAGTTAATTTTTTTTTTTTTAAATATTTTGGTAATAGGAGCAACCTTTATAATTGGCAGCATGCCTTTGGTTACAATTAACACAGTAAGGTTTGTCTGTGAATTTTAAGGCGCATTTAGAAAAATGGTGGTTTTCCTTACATTTAATACGCCTAGGTTCTAAATGACAGTAATTTTTTGTTTGACCATATCTTTGACAGTTAGTACATATGGGTATATCTTGATTTTTATGTTTTGGTTCTACAGAAATTATAGCTGAAAATAGATTAGTAATATTAAAAATATCTTTGGCCTTTTCATTATTAACTACCGAGACGGAGCAGAGAGATGTGGTTTTTTTTTCCTTATTAAGAATTCGCGCAACATGTAGAACATCTAAATGTTTAGATTTTAATTCTGCTTTTAGTTCTTCTTCTGTTATCGAATATGGGACTTTTCTAATAACTACATTAAGGGATTTGTTTTTTTCCACTGAATAAGTATGATATTCAATTTTTTCACAATCATAATACTTAATTACTCTCCGGAAATCTTCGATAGATGAAAGCATAATTTTAGTGTCTTTACCGGCTAATTTTGTAGTGAAAGGGTTTAAACATAGTGCATTTAGGTCCTTTAACAATGCTTGATAGTTAACATAAGACATTAATCTTGGACTGAATGGTGCTGTATATTACACAATGTCTACCTTAAATGATGGCATCCATTTAGCAGAAAAGAACCAAACCAAATAAAATGAATTACAGATGATTTTAATGGAATCAGTGTTTACTATCTCAATATGGAAGAATTTGGAGAGAAATGTCAGATATCATGAAAAATTGAAGTTTAAAAAAATATAGGAAAAAAACAAATAAAATATGTCATGAAATTGATAGGTTCAGAACCTGAATCTGTAGTAGAAGAACAAAATGGATGACTTGAAATTCTGGGAAAACATTCGAATTGTTAAACTACACCTAAAGTCGCGCGTTCGCAAACCGGCAGACCTTCGAAATTTTTAAAGGCAGTAAATTAGTTATGCCGTCCTTCGGAGAGAACGTGAAATGGCGGTCCTTAGCCTGTGCTGTATCAGGTACACGCAGGTACATTCATTATATTCATTGAGAGGGAACACACGGCTAGGCATGGTCTCCTGAATCATTACTGACCTCGACGAAATGGCCGGAAATTAAAAAAAAAATGATGCGGTGGACTTAACCGATTCGTCATAAGGGTTCTTGCCGCCGTGCGCTACGGTCCTTGAGCACGTTAGCATCCGCTATTTTTTGTGGATCCTTCCACCAGCGGAAGAAAGAATACCTATATGTGGGATCTCAGTCCATTAATATAGAACAAATAAAAAGAATGGAAGAATAGATGCGCCAAGAGAATATTGATATGGACCTTGTATGACCCGTAGGCACTCCAAGAGCTCACCCAGTTACTATAAAGTAGGTTCATTTAATTGGGAGGAAAACGTGGTTGAGTGTGATGTTGGCAGAATCACTTCTCTGCACAATCGTTTGCTATGAAACGGTCTTAGGCATGCACAGAAACCATATGGGTTGTGGGGGAACATTTTTTAAAGAATATGATATCAATTACGTGGATAAAGGAAACGAAGTAACTTCAACACATCGACTGGTTTTAGGGAATGGCCATATAGGCAATAGATAATTAAGAGTGGCTACGCAGATTTTTCCAATATAAATTTATATGGCTATTATTATAATGTGATTCTTCGTTTCTATGTTTAACATTGTGTTTAGGATACTTTTTCCTATTTGTTTCTAGATTGTTATTAACCAATAAGCGACAATAATTTAACCCTCCTCCTTATTACACGTTAAGTAGTGAGTTAGTTTTCATAATGGAAGAGTTTCTTCTGTTTATTAACTGTTTCTTCGTCGTAGAGAGTTGCCGTACTAAAGGTCTCAGGTTCAATTCCCGCTTTGACCGATAATTTATTTAATCTATTAACAGCCGGGAATGGATCTTCTGGGAACTGGAGACCGTTCTGGGGCTCACCCAGTCTCTATAAAATGGGTACCAAAAATAAGGGAAAACCTGACGCTTGAACAGAATCTCTGAAGAAACCAGCTCCCCGCCCATCCTTTGTCCTTGTAACAATTCAGTCTCTACCACGTACTAAACACATGATTTTTTTACTCTGGGTTGTAGTGGCACAGGTTTTCCCCACGTTTCTTCGTAATTGGTATCAAAATTTTCCTCAGTACTAATTCAAAATCTAGTATCATCATTTTCGTAGTCACAATTTTTCCATTCTGCTGCATTAAGTGCTTCTGGGCATTTAATTTAGCATTGGTAGATTCCTTTTATTTTTCTGGTAATTAGCATGTTATTTATGTCCAATCTTCAGTTAATAAAAATTAGTGACTATACTAATAGCTTTTTCGAATGTTTCGTGAAGTTTCCAATGATTTCTTTTAGAGTTACGGAAATAAACCTCTCTTAAAAGTACTTTAAAACTTATTTTATGACAATGCATTTAATCTTTTTTTTATTTAGACAATCATTAAAAGTTTTTACTGTACTAGACAAATGAATACCATCTTTAAGTTGTTTTAAGACCGAGAAGGTAGACTGAACATGGGGCAATGCCCGATCTAATACCTAAAGGCGTTTTTCTTGTTTAATCTCACCACGGTAATCCATCTGTGAAAAATATATATCTGTTATTCAGGCTAATAAACCATTTATTGTAAATTTTAACAATATAACTACTAGAGTAAATATCTCAATATCAACATTTATTCGTCTTTCATTATTTCGAAAGTAATGAAGTCTAGAAGGTTCTAGACTCATACCATACGACACCGGTACATACGGTAGATGTTTTTCTATCAACATTAAAAAAAATTCAAAAAAGGTTGATGCCCTTCAAACATGAATCAAACCAGCAACCATGAATTTATTAATAGCATATGAAATGATGATAAACCAAACGTTACAAATTACGATTTAATAATTTTGTTAAAAAGCATTTTAAAGTTAAAGCCTGCACTAAATTCAAGAAGGATATTAGGTTTAATACATGCTAGTGGCATAGGCCCCAACTGATTTTACTAAACTATGGAAAATATTATAAGAAATTTTTTTTAAAGGAAAATAAAGGCACTGTTAAAGACCTGTAATGCTTGTTATTTTTCGTACTCAGTATTACTTAGCATAAACATTTCCGAAACTTAGAAATCATAATTAAGAAAACTACCATCATTCCAACTGTTTCAAACACCGACTATGGGTGTGAAATATGTCCGTTAATTCTGAGGATTAACAAGATCTTAAGGTTTTCGAAAAATATCCAACAATGCGCACAATGTTACAAAATTCATACTTTGAGGTACGAAATTCATATTTTGAAACCCAATAGTCAAGCTGGGTTAGCTTTAAATACTTAATTTTTAATCATAATAACCCGAACAGTATTGTATTTAGAATATTGTAAGTATAATACTGTTAGGCAAACGATTGTTTTTCGCTGACGGATCCGAACCGGTCAGAAAATCGAGACGCTATAACTGTACCAACTCATTTATCACTGCCATGATAATTTAGTTTTAGACATAACCATTCTTCACGGAGATCACAATACGACTGACATCTTCCAGGAATAACTCCTTGGGCTCAGCTATCCAATAACTAGTGATCACCAGATGTCTCTAAGATCGATCAATCTCTGCCATCAAATCAGAAGTTCATGTCATATACCGTTCGTTTCTTGGTTATGCGTGAGTTCATTTATATTTAGTTTCCGTTGAAATAACGAAATAGTAATTCCTCGGCTAACGGTGGCCTTTTTTACATCAGCAGTAAATTATAATTCCATCGACAACCGAAACTGTTTCTTTTACGGCTTTGTAATAAAATGTTTATTATATTTTGGCCTAAATAATTGCAAGTATTATCTGTACTCAGCTGTAAGGAACAGCGTCCACATTTATTAAATGCGGAACAACCAACCATGCAATTATTAGTGCTTAATTTAATGACTAATTCTCAAAGCTTTATTTTGTTATAAAGCTTATAAAATAGCCATATGAATATTGGACTACAAAACCCTCTACCGGTTCTCAGGACCAATGAATTTTGATAAATTATGTATCAAAGTCCAGTCAAAAGGGTACTTCAAAATTAAAGGAATTCATGGTGTGGTTGACTTGACGTTTTGTATGTAAACAAGAATTCTATTGGTTATTCATGGGGAATGTCCATATAATTTCAATCGTCAGATGTGAGATATTATCTGTGTTTTTTCTTGATTGTGATCGGTAATTTATACTTCCCATATCTAGATATAAAAGAGATATATAAATATATATATATATATAAAAGAGAGCCTACCACGCCCAAAGTAAATAACGAATGCAGATCAGGGTTTATATCTTCCTACGAAATACATTATATTTAAAAAAATAAGATCTTCATATTCACCAAAATAAGGTTTTATTGTAAATAATACGTTTATAATAAAACGACAGAAACAAAACATTAACATTTGGCGAACAAAAACTTAAGATCATTGATAACTTTCTTGTTATTAAATCCTCTGAAAAAAGATCTGAGCTAAGATACAGTTCCACATTACTACAAAAGGGACACATTGGTTTTTGATACTCTGGTATAAAGACTTCAAAAACAATTTAATACGTTCACAAAGTCGTCAGCTGAAAGGCATGTAAAAGAGAAAGCAACGTAACGTCGAGGGATTTATGCGGCAGAAGAAGAGATCCCGTTGTAGAAGGGTTATGGGAAAACGATTTCCCACAATTACATTAAGGCGTTTATAATTCTGAAAAAAATTAGGTTGGGAATGTTGTTGAAACAAGGTTACGGTTGAACCGGACGCGTCTGTTTTTAAAGCATGGCATTGACATATTTTAATGAAAAACGATAGAGCGATGGTAGTTGAAGTGTTATATGAATATTAGTTAAGCCTTCAGTAGCAATTGTATTGGTTGAGGCCTTTTAATTCAGGAACGACATACCTGATATTCCATTTCCAACATTTTTTTTAATTAAGTCATATTTTGAGTTGCTTGTTCATTTAACGTCACTTTATGCTGCTTTGGCTAATCGAATGATGCTACATTGGGAGCTCTAAATTTTGCCTCTCCAGGTTTAAAATAATAAAAATATTCGGATGTTAATATAATAATATCAATAACATCATGACAATAGGAGTTCTTTGCTTTACCAATGGTTATTTTTGAAACCCACATGGAACTTTCTGGAGTAATTCACATTTGAACTCACTTGGTTTCTTGAGTAATGACATTGTTTTTTTTGTTTTGTTTTCGAAGGAGCTATGTGTTCTATTCGAACGTTTAAAACTGAAAATCAATTAAATTTAAAAACAGGTACAGTTTGTAAAAAAAAATAATATAAAAGGAACAAAAACTTATTAACCATATTACCGAACCCAAAATATAAACGATTATAATTTTCCATCATTATTCAATAATTCAAATAAATATTAACGTTACCTAAGACGCAAAAGTCCTTCAATTACCAACTCTTCCAAGTCCCAGCTTAAAATTCAATCCAAAGTTGAATAAACATTTCGCTTAAGTCCAGACTTTCCTGCATATCTTCAGCCAACAGGGGGGATATAAATTTCTCGCTGTTTAACGAATTCAGCTGAAGAGCTTAAAGCAGAGAAAGCTTCCATATTATCGTCATTATAAATTGTATGAATACTTTTATGATAGTAACGAAATGACTTACGGCCGGTTGGTGAGTGAGTCATGAATCGCTAAATTGTAGACTCCCCATCATTTTTACTTCCCTTCTCTTAAGACATTTTTTTAATTATTAACCAAATAAAAATATATTAAATTAAAATTCCCATAACACCCGATTAAACTCCGTTAAAAAAACTTTTAAAAAACCTACATGAAATGTTTCGTTTCAAAAATTTTTTAAGCCAACTGAAAATTTCCCTTGAGGTACTTATCTGTCATAAATACCAAACAAATAATTTATTTATAGAAATAATTGAACTGTATCAACGGGAGAGAAGAGCTCATTTTCGGGTTTTCGGCAAGTTTGTCCAATGAATTAAGAGGAAGGGAAATAAGGCTTTTTTTAAGTGCTATTAATACTTATTTTCTGTTCTCTACGTCTTCCAAGTGGAATAAATAATGTTTAGCCAACTGATTTGGTGCTTTAGGGCGCAATTACTATGGCGAGCGTATTCAATAAACAGGTGAAAATCTTTCTATTAAGCAATATAAATAAAACCCAGCATATATTAAATTTATAACACAGCACTGTATTACTATTGTAGTATTATTGTATTACTATTGTAGTGAATTACAAAGCCTTGATTTAAAAAAGGAGTATTGTATTCAAGGTTATAAGTATAGAACAAATTATTGGGCGGGGAATATCCAATAACTATTTCATACAAAACGAAAATGTACTTTATAAATCAAAAATGAGCATTCAAAAATGTAAATTTAAAAAAATCAGTTTAAAATTGCATAAAAAAATTTACAACAATGTGAACTACAATCTATAAAATTGAATAAGTATGGCAAGAACGTGTTTTGAGAAATAAGGAAAAATATACAATATAACAATTATGGTATTAGAAAAATGAGGGTAGGTCTATCGCAAAACGGACAGGAGGTAACCCTCTAGTTTCCATTAAATATAACAATAAGTAAATATATTGGGTTGTAACATATCAAATGTCAGTGAAGGTGTAAATTTAAATTATTAGCAAAAAAATGATTAAACGATACTTTTATTTATTAAAATAGGACTTTCACTTCCAATACACTTCTCCCAACGTGAAACAATTCTATCCCCGCTCTATAGAAATTAGGTGTCAAGGAAGAAGCGAAGTCATGGAAGGCCGATTTCAGGGCATTTTCGTTGACAATTTTTTTATTTCTAAAAAAATTATCTAAACAACGGAAAAAGTAAAAATCAGTTGGAGAAAGGTCCGGAGAATATGTTGGGTGAGGAAGGACCTCTATATTCAGCTCCTGGAGCTTTTGCAAGGAGCACGTTATCAATCGGGTGAGCTTCTGGGCCTTGATTAATTCATGTGGTACCTATATTTCCAGCTTTTTTGTCGTACCAGGCTCCTTAAGGTGCCTGGAAACAGTCATGGCACTTGCTCCAAGTTGTGAACCTAATTCACCAACTTAGTCTTCGGCCTACCACGTTCTTTGTTAGTATGGTCATAATCCCCAGACCGAAATTTTTCAAACCAATGGAAGATTGTTTGCTCACTGTGTCTTCACCGTAAACAATATTAATGTTTCGGAACACCTCCATGACGCTATGGTCAAGTTCAAATTCGTAGAGAAAAATTGTACGAATTTCCGCGGAAGACATAATTTTATTCTTATTTATTTTTAAGACATTGCTTCACTTTCAAAAGGAAAAGTTAGACTGTTTATGAAAAAGGATTAAATGATCTTTCAAACGGTACACATAACATAATTGTTTCTGTACAAATAATCTAATCCCTAATGAAAAGAAAACTGTAAATAAACAAAACAAACGAAACTGACATTCCATCCATTACGACCCAATAAATATCCACACCACACAAATTGTACTTTCTTTCAAACAAATGATTAATATATAATGTCAAAACTACTTCTTGATAACGATTTTTTAAATAATAATTTTCTACCTAGTACGTTTAGGGGGGAATTGAAATGTACAGTGAGATTGTTAACATTGGTAAAATATTACAAAGTGTTCGTAGATGTGTGCGGCATCGTTTAGTTGGGAATTCATACTAACAATTTTTATAATAAAATTGAACCAAAAATGGTATTATAATATGGAGCTAATATTAAGAGAACTGGGGTCAGAGACTCGCCCAGGACATGTCAGAATGGGATACGATTGTGGAGGCCAGGCCTTTGCAGGGCTGTAGCTCCATGGAGTTATTTAATCACTTTACTTATTAAAACTTGGAAATAAGTAAAAAATAAATGATTTACGAACTTTCTTTACGGTAAATCATTCAAAGGTAATATATTGTTTAACTGATCTGGTCATATATTTCTTTTCATCATAATTTACTGAAACGCATTTCGCACTTATTATTTTTGGAATTTATGACTATTATTAGTCTAATAGTTAGGCACTATAGCAAAAAATTCTCAGACATTTTATGTTTCATGATTACTGTTTTGTTTGTAGTTCATGCATCATTGACCCAAAAACTTATCATATTTTGGAGGATCCTCCCATCATTGACCACTCCACATTACTCCAGATTTTGCAACATTTCTGTTTCGATATCATTTCTCTGGACAAGTGAGTTTGTCTCATTTAAATCAACCTATTGATGTTTAATTCAATATACACATCATTGATTTTTCAATTTCTCCATGTCTGCTTCCTTAATTGTACAAATATCCACCTCTGAAATATTTGGAGTTCTGTTACACGAGAATTTGTGGCTGATTCAGTGTAGGATAAATTTTGGGCCTTGTAGAAAAGAATGCCCTTTGGCGTTTAAAAATTATATCTCCTGGCTGCTATGATTCTGAAAGATATCATTCGAGAATGGTTTTAGAATATAAGTCAGTTTCCCTATTTCCTTTCACATCCACCTTCTGTCATCAAGCAGTGCAAGCACATGATAAATTTTGATGGAATCTGTAAACTAACAACTATCAAAGCCGAACTTGTTTAGAGAAGTGTATTCCTGAGTAATTCAAAACTGTCCAACAGGGTGGAGAATTTGTAACACCTATTTATTTATATATTCAAATAAACATGCCTTATGATCATTGCAACTGTCTTTTCTGGGTCTATTATTTTAGGCATGCCTGTACCTGACGCACAGTAGCTTCTCCTATAGAGATTTCTCAATTTATTTTACTGTATAATAATTAGATTGGCTGCTCTACTGCCTTTTTTTAAAATAAACTTGATAACTTATGAATCTTTATTGCAGTAAATCCAACCAAAAACTATTAGCTTTTCTTTATAACATAATTTCCTCAAAAAAAACTCCACCTACATAAATACATTTTTTTATTTAATTTTAAAATTTATGCTAATACCTTTTGTGTATTTGTAGACCCTATGTAATGTTTTGTTTCAGCAGCATTTTATTATCAATTTCCACTTCTATCGTTACTAATCTTTTCATATTGTTCATTCAGAGCATTGAGGTTTGATTAGATTTAAATTCAGTCTAGTACTGTCTATAAAATTTTGCATAGAATTAAAGTGACTATCCTCAAATATGTTAAATATTTTTGATATTAACTTAATAATGTTTTTATTGTTATGATTCATATTTAATCATATAGTTAATTTTTTTTCATTTATATTTTCTGTTTTAGGCATTGAGCAGCTTGGTGCTGATGTGCCTAGGTGCAGTGGCAGGGCACTCAAAATGTGGAGGGCACAATCTTAAATACACCTGGGGAGATGCTTTGACAGACTCTCCTGACTGTATCGGGCCAAATAATGTTCCCTATCCATCGTAAGTTATCTTAAAATTTCCAAGATCAATTTCTATTAAAAAAATTAAAATAATAATTATTCTGTACCCTTGTAAGCTGGAAAAAAATAAGATAGCATGGAAGAAGTGCTTATGTATGCTCCAAACGGCATAATACTGTAAAATATCAAAATTAAATTATAATTATTGTTGATAAGTAAACATTAGTGGAGTATTTTAATCCTTTTGAGCAACTATTTAGAGCCTAATTATAAATAAATGAAAAATTAAATGGTCTAGAACAGAAAAAATACTAGCAACTTTTGAGCACTTTGGAACAAATTAATATACTATCTTCATGTATAACGATTAAATACATAATAATGTAAATAATCTATTGCTTGTTTGCAGTGCCCAGATAGCAAGAAACTTCAGAAAAGGAACCATGTGGGGCACCAGCAGAGTTGGAAGATCAAACACAATAATTGATCCTTTAGTCACGCAAAAAGCACTTTTGAAAGCACATGCTTTACAGGATAATTCATTTAACAAATTTAGAACAGGTAAATAATTTAATGATTTATTATGGAGTTATTTAAAATAAAATAAAATTCCATCAACAATTACTTCTAACAGTAGTTCAATTAACATTTATTTCAAATAAAAAATATTTTGAGAATTGGTTACATTTAATTTTTCTTTTTTTTTTTTCTTCTTTTTTTTTTTTTTTTTTTTCTTTTTTTTTTTTTTTTTTACTGAGAATTATGTTGAGCAAAAAAATAGTTAAAGTGTGATCATTAAATTTGTTTATTTTGGTTCAAAAAATGAAATTTATCATGTATTTGATATCATAATTTGTTAAGAAACATCAAAATTATTATTTTTCTTTTTTATCATCAATTTTATTTCTATTTCAAATTAAAAAATGTTCTACTTTTGGTTGTTATAATTACCTGGAGTAGAAGGATAATATATGAAATCAAAATGAATATCTGTTTGTGCAATGATAACAAATTAATTAATATCTGACTCAAGTTTTAACTGTATTCGTACAATATTAAGTACAATGTGTGTCCAAAGAAATTAAGTGCCATTTACAGGTGAACAATCTTAAAGGAAATTACCAATTGTAAATTTAGGAGTACAAATGGTTTAGTAACCTCTTCTTTGTAACAATAATTTTAACTGTCTCATCTAAAGCTGTGTGAAAATCCTTCTGGGAAATAGTAGTTTTAGTGATGAGATAAATTAAATATTCTTCGTTTAAATAAAAGAGTTTGGCAAAATAATAATACCAATTTGAAAATCCAAAAATATGCTACCTATAGTGGATGGTGTGTCCTCACAGATTTCATGAGCAGTGCTGGTGTAGGTAAACAAAAGCTATCAATGGAATTATGGACCACTATATGTATGTATATTTGGCATATTTGGGAATTTTTATAAAAAGAGTGCCAAGATATTGCGCTAAGCTTACAATTTCAATTTAACATTTCATTTTTCCTCAAGGTAGTATCCTTGGCCCAATCCTTTATATAGTTTATACAGCTGATATCCCAACTCATCCTAATACTATCCTTACCACGTATGCTGATGATACATGTGTATTATCAGTCAACACCAATCCAGTTATTGCATCCCAAAGCCTCCAATCCCATATCACTGATCTTGAAGAATGGTGTCAAAACTGGAGAATTAAAATAAATTCTCAAAAATCGCATCAAATCACTTTTACCTTACGTCGTAAACCAATGACTTCCTGCCCTTCAGTATCCTTTAATAATACCCCACTGGTGCCTGTAGAACAGATCCGATACTCAGGGTTGCACCTCGACAAACGATTAACCTGGAATCCTCATACTAGACTGAAAAGACAAGAAACCGCTCGACGTTTCAGGCTAATTCAACACTTACTAGACAAACGCTCTAACCTCCCAATTAACTACAAAAGACTCATCTACATCATACGACCTATTTGGACTTACGGAGTAGAGCTTAGAGGCTCCACTAAGCCATCGAATTCCTCTCGTATCCAATCCCTACAATCCAAAATCCTTCGTAAAATCCTCAACGCTCCTTATTTTGTTAAGAATAAAGTCATCCATAACGACCTTAATGTCCCATTTGTTGCTGATTTGGCCCAAACCCGGTATCTATCCTTTCATAACAAACTTCATTCCCACTCAAACCCTCTAGTTTCAAACCTAGCTTCCTCTTCGATTCCCGATAATCTTCCGAGGCGTCTGAAAAGAAGATGGCCACTTCTTAGTTGAACCAGTGATTTGAGTACTACCAGTGGGTAGTTTCTCAACTTGCCATTAACTCATGTCATTTCATTTTTACAAATTTCACAATTTCACCTTCCAAAAAAATACTATCATAGTAAAGTCAACGGTACCGTAAGTCATTGTATTTATTCAAAATATGTTTTCAAAGGAATGTTAGCTACTAGATTTAAGAGAGGAACTAAGATACCATAAAACTAATTTTAGGTTTAATGGATGATCAACAAAAATATAACTACGCCAACTATCGATATCTACTAACACTATATATGACAATATATTCTGCTGACCTTATTTTTGATTTCACCTTTTAATTCAAAGTGATTTTATTACATTTACAGTCATTATTATTTATTTGTTTATATTCTACCGATTCATAAAATAATATATTCTATTGGTTTAATTATTCTAGTAGGCAATTTTATTTATACCAGCAGGTTGTAAGCCACTTGTGAATGATTTTAACTACTTAGCATTCAAATCAAAAGTTTCAATGACTGCTAAAGGACAGAATTAATTCATAAAATTTCGTTCTGGATTTTACAATTTAACTAATGAATAAGAACCTTTACTGGATATTTAATGTTTCAATTGAAGTATTAAGTTATTTTCATAGTTATTTGCTTTTAGGGAGGGATTTTGCCTCAAAAGAAATGTGCCCTACAAGCGCAGGTAGACTTTGTAAAACAAGGTACAACACAACTGCACCAATGTATGGAGTTTCACTTACTTCTGGTCAGCCAGTAACCATAGTTCAAAAATTCCCAGATCTTTTGCAACAAGTGGTCTATGAAGTTTGCGAGTAAGTATTCAATTTTTTTTTCTCTAAAAACATCTAGTTAAATTAGCTAAAATATAAAATAGTTAGATAGAAAAAGTTTATTGTAGAATAACCGCAAAGATTTGGTGCAATGTCAAAAATATAGTGCCCAGAAAATGTATGCTGATTCTACTGGTTTAATGCCTTCTTATAATAACTACAAAAAAATATAGACTTTTGAGAACACAGTAATAAATAGTTAAATATAATAGAATGCATCAAAGCTATACTAATAAAAAGAAATCAGCATTTAATGTAGAATGCTGACAAAAATTAAAAATTGTATTGTATATTGTGATAAATATTCTAAATATTTTAAGTTTCTCTGTTTTTAATGCATTTTTGGTATTTCCACTTATATTTAAAAAAAAAAAAATTTCAATAATATGAAAATTTCATTTATGATCATTAAAACTAGAATTTATTTCATATAAGGTGAGAAGCCAAGGAGTAAAAGTGATTTTTTTTTACTCAAAGCTAAAGGGAAATGATAGTAGGGATAGATAATGCATATAAAAAATGTTTTTTTTTTTAATTATTGCTCCATATACAGTAGTGTCATTACATATGTGTGGTTTAGATTAAAATTTAAAATATTTAGATTTTATCAAAATGTTTTAAATTTAAAATGAGTTTTCACAAATTTGTCAATAGTACTATCACACTTATCCAATTGCCATTGTCCTTTTATACCTTTAATCCTTCATAATTACCACATTAAATCATCGGTAGCTATACTAATCACTATAAATGTTTCAGGTCAAAGGAATGTGAATTAGTGCGAGGAGAATGCACACAGACTTATGTGCCTTATCTGTTCCTTGTCATCCCACTGGGTCCAGTAACTTTAACGGGACAAGATTATGTCCTCGTTGAAAGCGGTTGTGTTTGCAAACCAAAGATTGCAAGCGTTTATACCGAAACAATGACGATTCCATGATAAATTGGACATTTAGTAAAACTGCCTACGAATCACTCTTAGTCATTTAGTTGTAAAATTAAGCTGTATAAATTTTTATTTTTTTTAATAACAACTTTGTGATTTAGAAGTGATCCAAGGGAAGCTAATATGAAATATACATAAACCCAATGTTTTTATATTCAAATCATGATTCCCTGATTCATCATGGTTTGAAACATTTGTTATTTTCATAGGGTCGATCAATGTTCTTATATTTAAGATCATTTTTATACAGTTTGTTATATGGTAGAAAAAACTATAGAATTATAAAAAATGGAATAAACAAAAATATTATTAACTTAGTAAAAAAATAGTTCTTTTCACCTGAATTATCAGTAAATTTGGAAGAGATGATTTCTTTTTAATTATGAATTTTTAACAATGTGTAACTGTCACAAAAAAAAGTATGAACAGTTTGAACAATGAATTGTATAGTTCATATAACACAATATGTTCATAGAGAGTAATTTTACAAAATGTAAATACTATTTTAAAGCAACTTCTTAATGTCACTGAGGAGTTGGTGTACAGGTTTTATTTATAATACAAATTATTTATTCTCAAATGTTAATCTTACTGATTAGTATTTATTAAAACTAGATATAAGTTATTTATTTTAAAGGAAAAAATGATTTATTATACTATTTTAACTGTTTTTATTATTATTTTTGACAAAAAAATGTAATTATAACTTTTGTTAAGAATGATTGTTAGATGCGAAAATGTATGATGTATTTAAGAAATTATAGATGATTAAATTTATAATAAAGTCTCTGTAGTCATTTATTTTAAACATCTATTTCACCGTCCTATAGTTTTTAAAATTCATTAACTAATTTACTATGTACATTCATAAATATCGTGGAGATTTAAGTTAAAAATGTGAAAGAAATATTTTAAGATCAAAAATATTTAATTGAAAAATTATACAAATGCTATTTGGCACTCTATTTGCGCTCTTCTTTCGAAAACCTACCCTAACGAATTTATTTGGCAGTGTGGATGGAGAAACTTCCCATTGAAGGCACCCCTAGATTCATCTGTCTGTAGTAGGTCCCTGGTCCAGAAATGTTTCAGTCGGGTTCTAAGGTAATGTATCTGTCACTAATGTTAGTATCAGTAAATTTGGGTGTCAAGTACATGTGAGTGTATTTCGAGTTTGTTTTGTTGATACAGGACTCAAATTGAGTTCCAAAGAGGGATTTTTAGAGATTGATTTAAATTAGAATCATTGATTGACTTTAGGAATGAATTTAGTAATAAGATTGGTGACCAATGTCGTGAGCGGATTTATCATCAATTTTAATTCATTTAAGAAGGAAGTGAAGTATAAGGATATATCTATATGGATGATGGATGAGCCACTGGATGTTTAGGAATGAGTTTTGGGCGGTGGAGAGTAATGATATTGACAGTAATACTACATTGAGGGATGGGGTGTTATTCTCATAACTTGAGGTGTTGTATTTTGATGAGTTCTGTATTGAGGTGTAGGGTATTCAGATGTTGTGTGTTGTAGTGCTGAATATTGAAATTTTGATTTAAAGAAAGTACTAATAAACAAGAAAGTCTTATCATAAGTTCCTTTATGAAAAATCAATCTCATAATTACATTTCATTCATTCAGGATTCCTTACCAGAAATATCCCAATCTACCTTTATGTTGCCAGAGTTATAAAAAGCAAAAAACATCTTGATACATAATCTTCCAAAGATAGGTACATACTATAATCTTCATTAAGATACCAAGAGTACTACAAACTATAATATATCACCTCTAAGGGTTTTATTTTCTCAGTAGTATAATAATATAAAATGTTTACTTCCTACCTTCCAAGAGTTTCTTAAGATCTTCAGGAGGAACATACACTTCATGGTACTGGCACAAAGCTAAGACCTTTTCAATGGAGTTTATTCGACAGAACAAGAATTCTGAAGCAAAATTACCAGAAATTATATACCTTTATTATACTTCTGCAGTAGACACAAGCTCTCGAGTATATTGGTTCATATATAAAATCGTGTCTACATTTTACTACACCTTTAAACCTGGCATCTAATAAATAAGATACTTGAATAAATATTTTTAAAACGTTCTTACCACAAAGAAACAGTCGCATAACTTTACAATATTAGTATATCTCAAACAGCTACTACTTGATATGGCCATTGGTTTTTAAGACTATAATTATAATTTCTTCTGAGTACATGTTTAAAATTTTTTCAAGCATTATATCGTTCAAAGACCTCGTTATGGAATATTTTTTTTGTAAAGAGTTCTTTCACATGCCAAGGAAATTTCCCTTCCATCTCATGATTTTCTTTTTCATATTCATATAAAAACCACTGGGTTTCGAGTACATTTTTTAAAATTTTAAATCTTTTTGAAAGGTTAAATTCACTAATTGATTATTTAATGTAAGGAAATCACTAAATCTTATTAATTTCATTTAATTTATTAGTATTTGTTCTTTCATTTATTATTTTTCACATGTGTGTTATTTTTATTTTTCATTTTTGTTTTTATCCTTTGTTCTATTCTTTGTACTGCTATCTAATTCTTTAAACATTAATTTATTTAAGAATTATTATTGATAAGGATAGGGAGTGAGGTAGTTCAGAGAGTATTGTGCTTCTTATCAGATTTGAACCCAAATAATAATTATTTATTCTCTTATATCATCTTTTTGGAATCCTGGTTCAGGAGACGCCACATATTATATATGTTTTTTTTGGTTGGCTATACAATTAACCAAAAGTAAGTTTTTGGACTTTTCCTTCATCCTCTTTATTTCCATAAGGATGAATACATTTTTGTGTTTCAAATGATTTTCCGATTTTTTGATTAACGTAAAGTAAAATGATAAAGCGAAAAAAAAGTAATGATTTTCCTGATTTTTCATTCGCTTGTTCTCTCATATCTCACGAACAGATGAATATATTTTCATAGTTCAACATATTTAGAACCATGACATCATAAGATCCTATGTACTTAGTTCAAAGCACATCCTTACCATAGGGCACTTATTAATTACCTTCTTATAAACCATTACTTTGAATTAATTACAATTGATATTCAATTACCTTTTTAATAATTACCAAGAATCGTTTATGAGCTATCAAGGGGTTGGTGTGTTAGGGTAGTATTATGATTATCATAATTAATTCAGTTAAATCATAATTAACTAAATCATTGGTCAGACCAAAGTGATCCTTGGCCTGCTCAATAAGCCATCTTTTGTTAATTCTGCCTTGTATGGTCAAGTATTCAGCAGATTTTGGACTTCACTGGCAACATTCTCATGCCATGGTGTGCCACAATCACTCTTGTCGATTAGAGACTTCTATCCCACACTCTGGGCATAGATATATATGCATAGGACACTACTAGTTCCTTAAGTGTAATAAAAATGTGCGGTTATAGTGAGATTGGTCTTTATTATTAAATTTAAGAACGATAATTAACCTTTATAACACAAAAAAAATGAAGCATAATAGATATAATGTATTTTATTTTATTAATTGTTATAATTTTTAAATATTTTTATTTTGAAGAGAAAAGATATGTCCAGGGCCAGGATTTGAACCCGGGTCTCCCACGCTTCCGTCGTGGTGCTCTACTGGCAATTTCTTCTAGCAGTCTACGAGATTTCCTTAAGCATCTTACCAGAATAAAATTACAAGATCTTCAGCATATAAGTGGCATTGAGAATGAAAAATAGTACATTGAAGATTCTCAATACAGATGGAGAAAAGTATTGGTGAGAGTGAGGATCAATGAGGAACGGTAAATGTTAGATGTGAAGATCAATGAAAAAAATTTAATAGTTATAAATGAAGAGATAGGAAAGAGAGGGGACCCTTTAAAATACTATTCCACATGAAGAGGTTTTGGAAAAAGAAGAGGGGTCGAGAAAGGTGGGTCTTATGATTAAATCAATTGAAGATGTTGAAAATTCAAAGAGAACTAGATAATGATTTTCCATTGTTGAGTGCTAAAAAATATTAACCGATAAGGCTAGCGTATATATCCTTCATGGTAAAAACCACTGGGGAGGAAGAAAAAGAAGAAGAGTGTTAAAACATCCATAGGGGATTGAAAGTATTGAATAATTTAAAGAAAGCCAATGGCCACATTTTTGGAAATAGTTTTAATCATTATAACAAGATAATTAATTTTAATTTATTCAAATGTAATTAGCTATATAATTAGTTTAATGCATTAGTAACGTTGTATTTATATTATGTTAAAATAGGTATAGTTAACTTTTATCTGGAGTATCTTTTGATAATGGGAACACACTGTCCACTCAAAAGGTCTAAACGTATTGAAGAACAAAATAAAGAATTATTGAAGTAATCCTTCGATAACCAATTCAAGATTTACATGCAATTGAACAATTATCATAAATTGATAATAAGTGTAACAAATGCCACACACTTATGCTTACTTTTATTTTGGACTTAAAAGTAAAAATGGATTAATTATTATACCTGTGTATAAAAAAAAATAACATGTTTTGAGAATTGCCTCAAACCATTCATTCTGCACTAGCAGAATAATATAGGAAAAATAACACATTCAGGAACTTCTATCTACAGTTTTTTTACATCAAGCACATCTTCAGGAAAGAAAGGGTTAAAGGGGTTCAGTACTTATAAAAAAATAATATTTGTGCATAAATTATAAAATGATTATTCGTTTTGAACAGGGTAAACACCTTTTCAAATAATAATGGAGTTGATTCCTTCTCAAAATCAATCTAAAGGGCATTATGGGACAACTCCGGAGAACCATCTTTTCAATTCATGGCGCGGCATAAGTGCTTATTAGTGGAATTCGCGGTAACTAAATAATTGAATCAACGTAAAAGTTGTAATCATATTAATAAAATTATTGCTGCTTTCATTTGGTATAATTTGCAATTATTACTATTATTCTTACGGAATTAGCATTAATCCGCTGGTCACAGAGATAAATTCATCCTTTCAAGAGATAAACTCACAAGGAGTCCTAGTTAGAGGAAGTCGAGCCTAAACTGCAAGTTAAACGGTCACTGTTTCCAGCTACTAATTTTAAATAATATCTTATTAATGCAGCAATAATTGCGATCAAACGAAATAGAAAGAAGTTAGTTACCACGATTTCATTAGATAGCACTGGTGGGGCACCGTGAACTGATAATGCGGCAGTACTCTGGAGTTACATCGATAATTTTTTAGAGTCGTAAAAATCAACCGATTAAATCTAGTGCAAACAATGATCTACAAAGGTATAAGAGCCAATGTTGTATCGGTTTTTATTGACTAATAATGGTGGAATCTGTGTATGCACACTTTTCTAATATATTATTTTTTAAAAACTAAACCGACAGAATGAAAATATATTCAAGTATATCCCAAATCATTACCGAGGAACTGTTACTTCTTTTAATAAAAGCAAGAACTACAAACAATGATACGATAATAAATTATTTGTTATTATTTGTATCGTTTATTGTCGATAAAGAAGTTTAATATGCTTCTTTTCACGATTGAAATAAATAATTATTAGTAATCTTTTGAATTTTTATATATTATTATTTAGCTTTTGACAAAAAATATTCTGCCTTGTTAGGTTGGCATCTGTACCGTAAATGCTTACTATGGCTCCCGTACTATTAGCAAGTGTTTTTCCTAAAGTGATCGGAGTACTTGTTTTTAAGGTAAAATTTATTTCCGTATTGCTGTTTTATGTACTGTGAATCCCAATTTACAATTACGCTATTTCTGTTTGTGGATGAAAAACGTATTTTTCTAAAACGCGTGTTTGTCTGACATACTCCTGGCGGTGTGTACTATCGGTGTTGGGTTGTAATTAAGTGCTGTTAACATAACTTAATAGTTAACTGTGGTTACTATAAGAACATATAAGATACCTGTAGTTTTTTTTTAGTCTTTGAATTCTTTTATTTGATGATTTAATAATCTACACGCTTTATCATCCCTATGTTTTGGTATGTTTTATGCAGCTGAGAGGCATGGAATCTGATATTTGTATTATGGTTTTAATAATAGATTAAGTCTTTGATTTGTTGTTGAGAATGCTTGTGAATCGCAATTGGTGTTAAATTTGATATTGCCTACATATTTAAACATTTGTTTTGTACCAGCATAGCTGTTATCCATTATTTACTTAAGCTTGTAACTGAACCTCATCTGGTATTACCTTTTATCACATAAGAGAGAGGTCCACATTTTATAGTACAAATCAGTTATATTGTAATTACCATTCGTTTAAATTTGGTATTTAGCTCAGTGTTTTAACTCTGTTACTATTTAATTCTGACATTTTCAGGAATAATGGATAACTTAAACCTATAGATGAAGTATGGAAAAATTGTTCAGAATAATACTTAATGGACGGCCGACGCTCTTAACTGAACAACAGCTTAGTATAATTTCACAAAATTGTGGCTATTCATGTTATGATGTATCAGACGTAAATTTGGATTATATCCCCGCAGAAACAAATTCAAACGGGGAAGATGGTGTAGTGCTTCAGAGTCAGCAGTAAGTGTTAATCAATCTTCTGCTTGTTTTTTATTTCGTAGTTCAATGATTTTTTGGTATTTCAAACTAACTTTGTTATTCGCCATATATAGTATATAGTTCTTTATTCCTCGTTAAAGGTATAGGTTAAAGAAAGCTTGAATCAGTTTTTGTTTTATCTTGGGTTTTTTATTTTTGGTAGTAGGACTTATTTCACCATTATTATGATTTTGGTTATTATCTCACTTAATTATTCCTTTAACCAATTTAATGCTTTATTAAATTATTATTTCATTTAACTTACATTTTTAATTTTTCTACTATGCTACTTAGGTATTTTATGGTTCACTGAGTTATCTCTTAGTGTTACCTTCCTATGTAACTAACACAGATAATGCCTATTTCCTTGTTTCTGCTTAATGTATGGTTTGTCATTTATTAAAGAGTTCAACTTCTTTAATTTTTTATTCAAAGTTTCATTCTAGAGTAAGTGTGAGACTAGATATATCAACACTAGAAAAATATATATTCTGGTTAGGGCTCGTTTCCATCTATTGGTAGTTTACACACCTCTTAAACAAGTACAGTTAGCTGAAGTTGATAGCTATGATTTAATTGAAGCAGTATTCAATTTAATTTGTTTATTTATTACAAATTTGTAAAGCCTGGATATAAATTCAAAGTTTCAGAGTTATTTCATATTTTATAAAAGAAATTTTAGTAATTAAAATTAACTGCACTTACTCAAGATAAACAATACTTATGGGAAACAATAATTTGTCTATAAGTTCAAAACCTAAGCTTAAGTTATATGAAAGTAACAGAGTAGTTTATACAACCAAAGTAGTTGACTGTGAAAGCAGGAAGTACCTAAGTAGTAAATAGTTTAAGGAAATAATTCATGACATTTTTAGTAACTGGCATCCTCAAACAAGTTTTAACCCCAACTGAGTTATTTGATGAAACCTATTAACTTAACTATTAACCACTAGTTGTAAATTTCCAACTAAAGTTTTGAGTTGAAAGACCTCTGAATTAATGATTTTACTTCTTAAGCTGTGTGAGATATAATATAACTATGTTATATTAATATAAATTTATTATGCTATGGTAAGCTGTAAATAAAAACAGAAATAAATTCCTGAATAGTTGAATCTATTTAACAGAAACCAACTCTTTCACATTTCAAGTTTTCATTATTATTGGTTGTATATTAATGACAGTACTGGTACAAATAATATTTAAAAACAAAAAGGTATGCAGATTAATACAATAATTTTAATAAATTAATGTAATAATTAATTGTTTTGGTAATTGGTTATCGCTTCAAGTTGGGTCACAAGTTTTAACTTTTCATTCGTTTCCTTTTTAATATTTTCCGAAAGTTCCAGTTATCATGATTACTGAAATCGATTCATTACCCTTAATTACATCATTTTTTCCCTATTTAACACACGATGACTTATATTTTTGAAAAATATTAAAAATGAAATGAATAAACAGTTAAAACTTGTAACTCTAGCTTTCATTCAATGAAGCTATACATCCAATTTTGATCGCAATATTGGAGATAACCCATTTGGCCAATGGCCTTTTCACATTCTTGGTTAATTCATTTTATATTAAAAACATTATAACTGGATTGAATGAAACAATAAATTTCTTTGAACTGGGTCATTTATGCCAGAATCACTAGAAGTTTCTAGTATTACTTCAGGAAGAATGCTTTAGTACTCATTTGTCTTACAATAACTTTTTTTTAAATAACCACTTATAAATTAGCAGGTGTTTCAAAGTATCTAAACAAAACCAAAGGCTTAACAAATTATTGAACAAAACAAATTATTTCATATTGATTTCAAATGTTTTTTTCAATAATCCCGAAAAATTATTAAATTTAATGTTAAGAATATACCATGGCCGTGCTTAATTTAAATATTTTTGTAAATCTTGGTGAAAAATAAATCAAACCACATTTAACAAGACTTTGAGGCCCACTAACTAAATATAAATATTCAATAAAAACAGACCGTAAACCGTAAACAACTGTACACATTTGACAAAAATGTTCGAACATTACATTTTTGAATTTCATACTGAAATGTTTTAATGTAAAAAAAAAAAAAATCGGACATAAAGTTTGATCCGATAAAATATCTCTCAGCTGTGTGTTTATCATCCGAATTCAATGGTAGTGGAGGGGATTTATTTAGGATCAAAGTTGCTGTCATTATGCACGATTTTGAGCTAAAAAATTACAGTGTGTTTGGGATATAAAAAGGTAAGTTTTCACCAATTTTCGTGAAAAAAATGATAAAAATGATTTTTGTAAATGATAAAAAAAAACCAAAAACTTGGTTATTTGAATTTTCCACATAAATTTTGAGGTTATGTGAAAAAAGTGTAAATACAAAAGTTGTAGATCTTTTTATTACCTTCAACTTTGCCATTTAATTTTTTTCCATAGGACTTGTAGTTTTTCCAGAAATCGAGATAAACTGTCTTTTACCCTTAAACCCTCCCCCCCCCCTTCCACTTCCCGACCTTAGAACCGTAAATTATTTTTCCTTTCATTTTTGTTATATTCTCTTCCTTTTCCAATGGGTTTCATCCTACTATTATTTTTTTGGTTTCAAAAATTATCGACCCTGGTCTATTATGTTATTGGATGAATTAGGCATAATTAACAGATGGGTTTTACATTGCAAATTTAAGATAAATTTGTTTATATTTAAGTTTTTTTTTCCAAATTTTTAGAACTTCTTATAACGTTATGCATCTGACTAGCCAATTTTAAGTAACATTTAGTATGCCACCTATAAAAATATATGTATTGTATACTCAATTTAAGGAATTTTCCAGTCCTTAATTACATTTTCCTGCTACTAACCATCCTTGAATTATTCAAGAGATAGTACAACATTCAACGTAATGTCCAGTCAAAACTGGGAGTTTGGTTATTTCTGTGGAAATCTGAAAATAAAAAAAAATCATAATACAATACTTCCTATACTCCACACTCCATTTTTAAAAATACATTTTTAACTTTTAATGTAAAGAAGGTTAACAATTAAATTAAATCTTTTTAGTTGATTATTATTTCTTTCAATTTATATTTTATATTTTTAGTTTCATTTTACTTGAAGATATAAAAAATAAAAATTCGCGTGACAGATCATCAATAACCTTTCAAAATGGTGCTGTTTTAAATTAATGAATGAAAATCCAAGATTTTCTCAGCAGTATTGTTGTTTTTTTATTTCGTGGTATATTTTTTTAAGAACTTTATTTTATTGTAAAGTTTAGATGATCGTAAACAGTTTTGTTTTGTTTTAGGTATTGTGGATATGAGACTGTCTACATACAGGGCGTGGATGGAGTATGCGAACAAGCAATTGTGATCACCAACAATGTTATACCAGTAAAATTGCATGGTATGATATATTTTTATTAAACTAATATTTACTGTAATTTACTTGATAAAAAAAAAGTATTGTGTTTATATTAATTCTTGGTAAATTTTTCTAGGTGGAAGAGTCGTGAATACTACTAACATTACTCAGTTACATTTCAACACTCCCCTTACTTTTACCAATAAAAACATTATTCCTAATAGTGGTGGAATAAATGCAATGAACGAGGTAAAGAACATTGTAATATGTAAAATGCGTGTATTTATAAATATTTATTTTAAATTATAGTATTGAAGAAATGTACTGTAGATATTCTAAGAATAACATGTTTTTATGATTAGAGTGAGTAATTAGTGTTTTAAAAATCAAATTTTGTTTATAATGGGAGCTGGCATTCACAAAAATTATCAACAATAATTATTAGTTATGGATGTGATATTTAGGGATTTGTTTTTAATAAGCCCAACAAGTTTTACATGCCTATCTCAACCTTCGCTGTCTGCACGGTTCTGCTGATATATAGGTAGGCTAACATAGTAAAAGATATTTTTTGGTTAAATTCAATTTTATCATTCTACATAGTTGTGTTCGTGAGCGATAATTACAGTGATCATGATCATGGTCATCGGTACACCTCTTTCTCTCTTTCTTTCTTTCTCTTTCCCAAAGAGCCTCAAAATAGGCCTCATTCTTAGCGATTACTTCTTCATTAGTGCTGAATTTCTTTCTAGTAAGCTTTCTTTTAAAATCTACAGACAGGAAAAAATCACTGAGACCAGATCTGGAGAATATGGTGGATGGGAAAGCAGCTCGTAGTCTGACTCAAGCAATTTTATCATCAATTTAATTGACTTGTGACCTAGTACATTGTCTTGATAAAATAGCACGTTTTTTTCGTGAGTTGGTCCTCAGTCGGGCGTCCTATATGTGTATCGTCTTCAGTGCTCGTTTCCGCTCTGTTTAGATTTTGCAAACCACTTCTCTTTGGTCGACTTTCCTGATGTAGAGTAAGAGTAATGTTTTATCAATCCAACTTGGATTTCAGCAATACATTTTTTTTTTTTAATACTCAATGATTCTATTCTACTTTGTGAGAATCATATATAAAAAGCTAGTGACTAATGAGGGTTTAATATTTATGTCAGTTGAAATGTTGGGTTACATTTTAAAGATAAGTAAATAGAATTTGTGGTTGATACTAACCTTAATGATATTATCATAACATTCATCTGGATGTGTATGCCACATATGCTGCCAAATAATATTGGAAATAGCAAACTGAAAATTACTCTCAAATTATTTGCCCATGCTGGAGGAATATTTGCATTTTCTTGTGATTATACATTATATTGGAATTCTCCATTCTTTAGATTAATATTAAGTGCTTGATTAAGATATTTACACTCTTTATTTGTTTAAATAGTCCTGTTTTTATTTATTCTTTTATAAAAATGTATTATAATTAAAATATATATATTTAATTTTCAGAATGTTAATAAGGAAGGAGAACCATCTAGTGTTAGTATCTTGACTGAGGATGGTAATGAAACTTTAACACCTAGGTAAGAAATTTTAATGTTTTCTCTTAAAAATTAATTCTATAATTTTTGCATGTTTTGTTTTCAATATTTAATACAATCATTAAACTTCTTTTGTTTCTGTAATAGATTAACTATTAATTCTAATAACTGATCTTATCATTATAAGAAATTTTAAAACCTTCAAATATGGTTTCATCCTTCTGATTTAGTTTTATCTTACAATGTTCATTATGTTAGCAAAACTTGTTTGAAATAAATATTGACAGTATTTCAATTTTGCTAAAGCATATAATTTTTTAGGGAAAATGGAATTGATATTTCTGAGAATCAGCCGATTCAGGTCATACGTGTTGAACCTCAATCCGTCATTACTGTCCCTCCTGATGATACAGCGTAAGACTATATATTTAAGAAAACTCACTTGTTTTTAAGGAATACTACTAAAATTTATTATCATTAATTATATTACTGCTCTTTGGATTTGGGCAATATTAACTTATTCATTTTTACATTCTCTAAGCTAAATATGAAAGATACTCTAAAGGAAAGAATTACTATTTGGAATCTCAGTTTTCAAAGGAAATATAAGTTTTAATGGTCTTAGGGCTCATGTTAAAAAAATTTACTGTACCATAGTAAGATTTGAGCGCATCAAATGAAAAATATATACAGCATCTTATACGCTGCTAGCCAACTAATTTTAGGTCTATTTTTGAATTTTCACTTATTTCTAAACAGTGTGTAGAAGATGTGTTGAATTAAACAACATTGAATTATGTATCTAATGACTACCACAACATAGTTCTTTGGTTACCTGGTTTTATTGTAAACCTTGTTAATTAATATTGTTTTTGTCACCGAGGGACTTAATGTAAGATTTACATATATGCATAGAGTTTAAAATATAAGACAGAATTTTTCGAACACACCTGTTACCCAAATTATTAGCTTAGTATACTTATAGAGGCAAAACTCAATGCTGTTCAGTTTAATTTGTCCATGTAAACTAAATGGAAATTATTTGGAAACTAATTGTGAATTTTTTTAATTTGGGGTAAACTAGAGTTAACTTATGTGTAGTCAAGTTAAATTTTGTATTAACATAAAACATTTATTTGTCCTAAGAGGAAGTACTATTATTTGATTTCTTTTCCAGAACTCATCAAACGCATTTAATGTTGTATAATGTTCAGGGAGAAAAAAAAACATTAACAATTCCTAAGCCTATTTCTCAATTGACTTCAACCGAAGTAAAGAGGAAAGTTTCAAAGGTAAGATTGTTTTATATTTTATAGATCTAGTAGTCTTTAAAGAAGTCATTACGACAGTTTGCTGAATGATTCAATCATGGGTTTTGGTTTGTTTGATACCCTTCCATTTTAATCTTATTCCTCTGCTCCAGTTATTCTGCAATACAATAAACTGTCAGTAATTCTTAGTTGCTGGGGGCATTAAATTAAAATATTTTGTGTATCTGCAAAGGTTAAAAATAAAGTACATCTGATAAAAAATAATAAGGAGAAATTAAGAAAAATACTAATTTTCTACGATCTATTTGGTTAAAACTGATTGCAAAACTTAGCAAGTCAAAGATGTTTTGTATTTATTATTTAATTTTGTTAAAAATACCCCTATCTCTTAATTTAATTTGTAAAACAGTTATGTATGCATAAAGCGCACTTATTTTTTTATAACTCCTGCAGGAAGGAATGGGCATTAATAGATCCGCAAATTGTTTTTTTATAATTATTCAGATATATTCACTGAATTACTACTCATTGATAATGGAGATATTATTCTTTCTTTTTTGTCATCTACAAAATAATTGATTGGCTATTTATTAACAGCAGAAATAAAATAAAGTAGAATGATCTGAAATTTTCTTAAACCCATGTTCAGTATTTACTAAATATGTGTATGTAATGTGTATATATTATTGACATAAATTTGGGGGCTGTTTCATGGAAAATCAATTTTGTTACATTTATAAAAGTTACTGTATATCATTGATAATTGTGGTTTTTTTGTTTTGATTTAGTGTCCAATAATATTAATTATTCAAACCATTCGTAGCATGTTATCATTTTCTTTCTTAATTTTAAATTTGAAAATTTAAAACTAATATTCTTTTAGTGAATATTCTTCTTTTATAAAAGTTATATGTATGAGCCTTGTTTATGTAATGAAAAAATAAAAGTTGATGTCATATGGATGGGTTTATTTAAACAAATGTTCTCAGTATTTTTCTGTTGATTATTTGCGTTAGGCCATTCTACCCCTTTGTAACTTGTTTCTTAAATTTATGTTTAAATGAGATTTCGTAATAAATGTTATTTATTTGCAATATGTAGCTTATGAATCTGACTTTTGAATGTCCTTAATTTGATATTGGTATACCCGAATTCTAGGGGTTATTCGTAAATTGTATATAATGAGGAAATAGTGTTTTCATCATTGTTATAATGAAATTTTCATTATTATCCATTAAGTTACTTTGTACTTTTTTCTTTATATTGTGATTGATGTTTTATAAATCGATGATGAAAAAGTGGTAATTTGTTAAGGTAAAACCTTATTAAATCATTAATTTCTCTCACATTTGATGTAGTTTCTGTAAAGTTATTCCAATGGAATTATTCTTTGTACTTCTATAATATGTATTAACTCTTTATTGTTATTTATTCAAAAACTTATTTAAAACCAAAAAAGTGTATAATTATATTTATTTCTGCTTAAGCGGGACCTTGTGTAATGAGAATTAGATTAGGTCAAAAATTTTACTTAAGTGTGAAACATACACTAAGAAATGTTTACCAAATGCACCAAGTAATTTAAAATATGAAGGCTAATGACACTAAAATATAATTCTCATGACTAGAGAGACTTCTCCTTTCTTTGCCACTCATAATCACTAATTTTGTGAACTACTTTGTATGAAAGTTACTTATTTAGCAAGGTTCCACTCAATCACATTATAGTAGTTAGGGCAGTATTGTACTGATTATTTTCCCAAAAACCTTTGAGTATAAAGAACATTTTAAATTTTTCTACTAATTAGTAATTTTACTTTGTACATGTCCTCAATTTTAAACTGTCTTCCGAAAGGGTTAAGTAACTTGATTACTTCATATTTCCATTTGTGACAATCTGTACATATGCATTTACTATAACCACAGGAAAAATAATGAAACCTTTTTTAAATGCTGACATTAATGATTTTGGGACTATTCACTAATTTATACTTAATAGGTTTAATAGTATTAGTATATCAAGACTGGATCACAGCTGAAAAAAGCTAAAACAACGAGAGAAAAAAATGTCTTATTTATGTTCACTAATTAAAAATAGATGTATGAACTTTATCAACTGTTTGCCTTGTGGGAATTGAAGTACACAATCATACAGTTTCCATTGAGATGGAAGACAGTTTGCAGTTATAGTGAAGCATAATAATACTTTAAAAAATATGAAAACGACAAAACCAGTTTATCCAGTTTTTCCATTTTTAGTTGTTTTTTATTAATATTTAATTTTAACATTTCTAATATTGTACAAATTCAGAAATATTTTGTTGTTTATTTAGTTTTATGTAAGGTCATTACTGTCCTTAATGTCAACTTATGTATGCTTATATCTTGTAATTTAATCAACCATCTAGGTATATGGTTTAAATTCATGTAAAATCTTATTTATATGTCTTCAGCATCTTTGATCAGTTGATGAAAAACATATATATGTTTTCGGGCTGTAATGTACTGATAAGTCTCTATTCGCTGGGCAACATTTGTTAGGTTTCTTAGCTTTTACTTTAAAATTTGTTATTTACTAAGAAAACCTGACCAAAAACATGAATCCTTAAGTGTATGTCTTTAATATTTCAATTGAATTGAATTTAAAGTTCGGGCGCCAAAACATAACTTACGAGTAAGTTATTATGTATAATTCGATACCTTACAACTGTTACAGTCTTCAGCAATTCTTGCATATACCGAATTATTTGTTTTTGGTGCATTATCGGTTATAAGTAGTTATTCTAAATGACTATAAAAATTATGACCAAAATATCATATTATTTCTTTTAAATAATACTTACCTTCATTACTTCAGCTAGTAATAATTATAATCAACACTATTAGGGCTGAGAGATAACTGTTTGTTTATTTTTTTGTTTTTTGGATAATTCAAAGGTGGGAAAACAGACATGTCAACAGTTTTTGGTGGCCCAGAGTACTGAGTGAATAAATTTGACTCTCAAGTTTAATTTTTTCTCTGATCTTTTCATTCATTTGTAATGGCCTTAATGTAAACCAACCATCAGTTTTCCTATTTTTAATTTAATTCAGGCATTTTAGTGTAGTTAAGGACAATAGCTGTGACTACATCCAACTGTTACTTTAAATCACAATATACCTGCCTAAATAATTATAAAATAAGACTAATTATTTTCTCGTTTTTATTATTATCATTAATAATTATTTTCAGTAATTAAAGATTATTTTCAGTAATAAAAGTTACAAATCCGTGCTTGTAGATTAGATATATATATATATTTTTTTTTTTTTATTATATGCCATCATTATTGCTTTTGTTGTATATATCTGTTACATACCTTTTTCTTCATATTTAAAAAAAAAATTTAATTTTTTTTTATTTTAATTTCTTATCCGTTAATTCCTATTTTTGTTATGTGATCTTTGAAAAGGCCATTCAACAAATGTTTGACTTTAATAACAAATTAACATTGGTCTTCAGTCCGGATAGACCAGAAGAGATAGTATTTGAAGATGAACTGGAGGAATCACAACAATTGTGAGTGTCATTAAACTTTTCCAAAGTTATATTTGCATAGATAATAAAGAAAATATAAATGATTTCTTATGGTTTAAATCTGGTAATCTTCCAGAAATAGGCGAATTACCGTTCTTGTTCAACCTGCAGCCAAAGATCCTCAAAATCAGGAGGAAGAAGAGGTATGTAACTGATAGATATATATTTGGCATTATAATGATAGTTTTATTTATGTTGTAACCATAAATTCTAATGAATAGTTTTATTTCTTGAACTGCAAGTATTAGAAGTATTATACATTCTTTTGGCAATTTGCTTGTTTGTTTATTTTACATCACTTTATGCTGCCATGGCTAATTGGATAATGCTACAGTGGGAGTCCTAAATTTTGCCTATCCAGGATTTATTAGGATAGGGGTTACCATGGATTACGTAGGACCAAGGATTTTTACTGCCTTTAAAAAATCCTAGGGCCACCTGCCGGGCTACAAACCCACGATCTTGGGCTTAGTAGATTGTTATGCTGACCACTAGAACACAGGTCACCACGAGATGGATTTTGGCCATTTGTTTCATTCCTGCATTCATTTTTTTGTATCAGATAGTTGGTTGCGGAATTCTTTTTTTTTTTAATCTCAATACTTCTGGTAATGAAATATACTACTTCGTACGAATATACCTGGTAATTGTTTTCATTGTAATTAATACCTGTTAGAATGGTATAGTTTTAATTTTTATGGAAATGAAAAATTTTTTTATACTATTCATCATATTTGCTTTTTAATATTTATTATAAAACTAAATAATCTTCTGTAAAACAAAGAGCATGGGTAGATTTCCATCCTTGTTCTATTTATCATGGAATCAAGTTCACTAAAGAAATTATCGTTGGTTAACTTATTGATATATATTAACTGAAACATAGGTTTAAAAAAATATTAATTCTTGGTTCATATTTCTTGTGATGATTTTTCTTGAAATCTCTACTATAAGTTAAAATTTAGTTAACTACTATCCTTCCTCCTATTCTATACAGTTGTGAAACATAGCCACTAACTTTGAAAGAAGGTTAACATGTCTTAGGGTGTTCAAAAGTAATTTATTTTGTAAGGGCTAAAGCAGACAAAGTAAGCTGTTAATCTACAAATTAACAGTTGATACTTTTAAAAAAATTGGAAAATTCATGCATTCTGTCGTTTTAAATCATTTTTCCTTTGAGTAGTCATTATTAGTTTTTATCCACTATTAATGCATTTCCCTTTTGGGATTTTTCTTATTGCATTCTTCTACATTCTTCTTAGTAATATTTTATGGATCCTTTTGATTGTTTTCTCATTTTTATTGACAAAATATTGTAGGATATTTTTGCTTATTTTCACAGTCCTATATCTCATTAGCCAACTGAATCCAAATAAATGCAAGATACAAATATTGCGGGCGATGTAAGATCTATTGAACATTTTTACCTTCTATACACTTTAGACATAGTATAATAAGCTAGAAATAAATTCATTTTCTTATAAGTCTTTAAGAGGTGATGAAAAAACCCCACTAAAATAAGGAGCTCAAAGAACTTAGATATTTCACCAAAGGGGCAATAAATAGCTCCACTTTTTGCAATCCAAAATATCTTTGCTGAGTATGTTCTGATGATGCCTCAATTGGCGAAATCGTTGACTTGTTAGATTTTTTTCCACTATTTACCGGGCTTAATGCTTTGCTTTTTGGAATTTTTCCTATTGTATTTGTAGTAATATTTTTTCTTCTATAATATTAATTTTATCACAATTACTTAACTTTATTTCTAATAATTACTTACCATGATGCTTCTTGGTCCATTTAATTTTGTCTCCTGATTTATGTTCCTAATTTGTTCGATGTGGTGTAAACTGTATATATATTTTTTATTGTTATATTTATATTTTAACTTCTTTCTTTGTTAACCAAACTTGTATTATTATGTGTAAAGAAATATATATGTATAATTGATGATGTAAGGAGATAAAAGTTGTAATTTCTGAACTGTATATTTTATTTTCTATTTTTTGTGAGTATAACACTGTATTAACCACCATCTTTGTGTCTCAATACATTCATAATATATTGTTTTTAATGTACTTTAGTATTCTGAAATAAGATCTGACAATATTGAAAGAATGTATCAAGAATTCAATCAGGAGTATAATTGTAATCTTAGTTCATTTATGATTGCGATGCTGGTATGATACGAATGAATAGTTCTTGGTAACCGAAATTGGACATTATTTAATTTAATATTTTATGATTTTGACAATAACTTTTCCTAATTATAAGATCTTTGGTTTTAATATGTATGTGTAATCTATAGTGTTAATTCAGGTGTTGCTAATATATAAGATGTAATTGCTGAAATTTCTGAAATGTTATTTTCTCTTGTAAAATGATTTTTTCATAATCTAAAAATGAAAGTGTTCATTCATATAAATATTTTTAAGTATTTAAAAGTGTTCATTCATATAAATATTTTTAAGTATTTTAATTCTTCAGCAAAATTTTATTTTTGGCTCTTACCCATATTCAACACCTCAAATATTGTTTACTTAACATTTATATATAATTTATATGTCTGTGCTAAATTAAATTTATGTTGAATTAGCTTAAATAAAACTTCTAACTCAAATAATATCTGAATCAGATTCAAGAAGAAGAAAAGAAACCTGGGCATTGATATGATTAGATTGAAATAACTAATGAATCGGTTTATTATTATCAAACTATATTTAATTGACGATAATTGCATGAGTGTTAAGATGTGATTGATGATCATTATAAATGTACAAAAAAGTTAAAAGAAAGAAATGTACCAAACTTTTATATTTATATTATTAGCCAGATGAATTGGTGCAGTTAATGAAAAGCATAATTTGTTTAATATTTCGAACCCATTCATATGACAACTTAAAAGTTTATCGATATTAATCTATGGAACAAGGACAAAACATTACTTTGATTTCACCGATTGTGAGCCTAAATTTATGAATTAGTAGATAAGTGATATGGAGATGAAACTTATGATTTTTCAAAGTTGGATATTTTTTTTATTTTGAATTATGTAATTGTAATTTAGGGAATCAAACATAAAATACTCTCCCCTCCTGTACACTGTAAACTCAACAGTCTCATAAATGTTCAAAATACTTGGACTGGTTCACTATTAATGGTTTAACACGTTAACTAGGCAGGCTGTCTATATTCGGATTGTTTTTTTAAGATTCACTTAGTCTACTAAACTTATGTTTTAAACAACAGTAAAGAAAATAATGCTCAACAGACTAAAACAGGTATTGGTGCTTAATGCCAAGAAGTAGACATGCTTACTTGATCGATATGAGTTATAAATCAATGCAGTTTGTGTTTAAATTGAACCCTAAGGAAAGTTTACCTACTACTCCTTTTGGTATGGAGTGTGTACATCTTAGGCCGCGTATCCACTATGTTCGTGTAACACCAGTGCTCCGCGTTAATCCCCACCGGATGCGGAGCGTGTAGCAGCCGGGTGTCGGTTTTTGCCCGAACTCTAAGGGCAGCACGTGGGCTAGTGTGGATGGGTCGTGTAACATGAACATGAACACTGGGGGCAGACGCAAAATCTTATATAAATATAAAATCTACTACTAATACGATTTTATAGAAAAATTCCAATATTATGGAGTCCTGGATGTAAATTATGGAAGGATGGACTTTATAGAAATAAGATTTATGGAAGTAAATTCCGATGAAAATACCTGCTGATGTGTGTACAAATAAAATATTAATTTTACTGTCAGAATATCGGAAACTAAAAAGTAGAAAATACTTTTTAATAAGTAATAAGAAAGTTAATAAGAAGAAAAAAATATTTTATTGGCTGTTATTTTTAAAAGTATGGTCATTATGATAATTTTTAAAAAAGCAACATATTTTTTTACCATAAAATGGATTTTTTTCGTTCATCCTTTAATTCTTATTTTAAACTTATCAAAAATTATTTTCTAGTTTTTACTTTTCCGATATCCAGGCAGTAAAATTATAATTTTATTTTGACACAGGTATCAACAGGTATTTTCCTCGCAAATCCAATTTCCTTCCAAGAATCTTACAATTTTTATTCTTATAATTTACTTTCTTAGGGTTCCATAATATTGGAAGTTGGTAACAAAATCCTATTAAATTAAAATTATTCTCTACTTTTAGATTTGTTTCCTATCACTCCACATTTTTTAAAGCTCTTATTTATTTCTGATGAATTTCTAATATATAAGTAAATAGTTTACCCATCAAAAGTTCTCACTTTTCTTTGGTTATTTAATTTGTTTATGAGCAATGAATCGTTTTTATATTTTATCTAACTGGTTTGGATGCTGTGGTGATACGTGGACGTAAGTTTGTAAACAGCGGAGAAAGGTACCTGTTGTTTACAAAAGCAGCCTTCCGATTATATCTGCTTGTATTTGATCTCATTATTTATTGCTCAAAACTTGAAAATTTTACTATAAAAAAAAAATCTGTACCACTGCAACCCATGTAGGTTTTTGGGTTAAATACATGGCATAGGATGTAATGTTTCTGGGGCAAAGTTTGTGCAGGAAGGTGATTTTCCCGAGATCACCCTCAAGTGTTGAGTCCGCAATTAAGCGTAACCATTTTATTGAAGCTGGGTGAGATAAAGGAGGGCCCGTGGCTACTGTTGGATTAAATAATTTATATATTTCAACCGGATTTGAACCCGAGACCTTTGGCACAACAACTAAACACTTTACATAAAGAGGCACAACCCTCCTTTATACAAATTTTACCTAGTCTAATTTTACAATTACAACAAATGCCCCTATAAAATAGTACTGGTCTGCATTCATAATTTTACTTTCTTTAAGAAAAATTAGAGTCTGCCCGCTGTTAATTTTAAACTTTATCAGTATGCCGTATATTTTCTATTTCTTCGGAAATCTTTGGATGGACAGTGCCACCATGTTAAAAAGATTTTTGAAATTGGAGGAAGACATTTGTGGAAAATTTTGGTAGTACCCACTCAATTCTTGGTATCTTAGGTCCAACAGTAACTTGCTTTTTTTTTTCTCTACATACAATTTAGTTCGACAAAAACGAGGTCTTCTGTAGTTTTTTGTCAAATGATTAATTAAAATTTAGACCCCACTTACCACTAACTCGGATGAAATGTTGTTCCTTCGAGATTCACCTGAACATTGCGGAGCACTTCTTGTTCGGCCATGTTACAAATCACGTCTCCATTACGAGGGAACGCAGAGCGGGGATCACTGTTGAATTGCGAACATAATGGATATGCGGCCTAAAGGTTTATGTTTAGAACTCACTCACATATACATCTTTATTGCTGTTAGTTACCAGGTAGCATTTATATGTGCTGTGTTAATTACAAGTTTCAGTTTTAAAATAATTTTATGACTATTTTTTGTCCAAATACCTTTATTAACTACATTTCTATCTACAACTTAGTTGCTGTCATGCATAAGTAAAATGAAGCTTAGAAAGACAAAACAGATTGTATTAGCTACTCTAGGTAACAATTAATTATTTTATTTTATTCCAGATGAGAGAAGTTTGCCTTTTTTGTGGTTTTTCGAATCCTGATCCAGGAATGTGCCAAAGGTGTCGAAGAACCATGCCAATGCGAGATTCTTGTAACAAATCAGATAATGAGAAAGAAGATAATAGTAGCAGTCCAGAGGTATGCTCTCGAGGATATCGTTGTTAACGATTCCATATATATATATATTTTTTTTTCTGATACTCTTCATTCATAGAAAAATGTTTGGTATAATACTTTATTTTACATACTATATCATACTATATTGAAGACAAAAAAATAGACAAGTTAATTAACCATACAGGTACATACAGTGTCTTGCATCTTCCTGTTTATTCAAATTTTTAATTCTTAATATTTCCATGCTGTTTTGAAAATTTCCTTAGTTTAGTATATTGTAATGAGAATATACAGTCGTGGTCATGGAAATTGCACCACTTAAAAATAATGGAGGATCTCCTTAAACCAATGTTGTTTTTACCTTTTGATATTTAAAAAATGTTTTGCAAAGGAAAAGAGTATGTTATTAGGCGTGAAAAATGGTTAAAACCCTAACGAAAAATAAATAATATTCATAAAATGATTAATAAAATTTTTACATAAAATGGTTAATAAAATTTTTAGTGTTAACGAGGAATTTAAGAAAAAAATTGGTTTTTACGTACTTATATGAACTTATTTGGAAAAATTGTATAAAAATATTAATATTAATATAAACTATTATTTTGTCGAACCGCCATTAGCCCTGATAACTGAGCCGATCCTGTTTGGCATCAAGTCAATCAAATTTTTTATGATGTCACAAATCTCCATATTCTACACCTTTTCAATTGCCTCTTTTAGCTCATCTTTATTCTTAGGCTTTGTAATATTAATTTGTTTTTTCATGATCATCCACAAATTTTCTGTAGGATTTAAATCAGCGCTTTTCCCTGGCCATGGAAGCGCTGTTAGAAACTGCTTTAGCTATCCAAAAACACAATGGTAAAGGCAATAAAAAATTATGTATCTTACAGCTAATTTTTTTTTTTTTTTTGAAACCTTTATTATATGAAAGTACATTCACAAATAGTAAAAAAAACTACAGCAGTGTGTGAGATGGGAATTCATTGAGGGAATCAAACTCTCTTCCAACATTTTATATTTTTCTGCACTAACCGTCTCATCTTAGAAGTTTATTTTTCCGATTCCAAAGTAGGAAAAATATCCCCAGGCCATCACACTTGCCGGATGTTTCACTGTTTTTATGGTACAAGATTCGTCAAATCTTTCATTTGGCCGTCTTACGTATGGAGCACTGTGAGAACTGAAGATATTGAATTTACTCTCATATGAAAACATCACTTTCCTCTAATCATCAGATGTCCAATTTTTAAAATTCTGTACCCAATTTAGGCGAGATTGTTTAATTTTTGATAAGAAATCGCTTTTTGTCTGGTTTTCTTGCCCATAAACCTTTTTCTCTTAATCTTCTGCCAACTGTTTCTCGACTTACTTCTGCTAAATTGCTATCTGTTAGATTTCTAGATATTTCTTTAGCAGTTATGAAGCGATTTTCTAAGGATAATCTTATCATCATGCGATCTAAACGCTCATCTGTCTTCCTTTTCCTTTTATTCCCTTTCTTTCGCTCGGTAGATCCCTGGGAAAGATTTGTTTATTATTCTTACCACAGTGGATCGGTTGCACCTCACCCTCCTTGCTATCTCACCCGAAGAATGTCCAGCTTCAGCAAACGATACTATTTTAACTTTTTCCTCATCAGGCATTTGTTTGAAACTCAGTCTATTGGGCATAATAATAAGAAATACATGCTTAATATTGGAAACTCTGGGCACAACTAAACTATGAGCCACTGATTCCATCTCACTCTAATACTAATAGGTAAACAAACAAAATCCTACTATTTGTTTACACGTTTAGGATCAAAAAGGTAACAATCATAGGTGATGATGCAATTTCTATGACCACGACTGTAACATTGGTTTTTTTGTTTTTTTGGCCATTCAAAATGCATGTAAAATAAGTTAAAGTTGCAAACAAAAAATTATGAGATTAGTATCCAATTGCTGAAAATACAACCACAAGGATATCCCTTAAGTTGTTTTCATTCAATTGTTCAGTTTTAATTGTAATTTGCTTGACATTACATTCATTCATTGCCGTTAATTTGTACAGATTAAAAAAATTAATTATTTTCAAATTGATAATTTTCTATGTTAATGTGGACTCTTTTTCACCTTTAGTATTTTGATCATATATATCTTGTTTGTTTTGTTTTTCAGAAAAGTGACTGCAAAAAAAAGAGATGTACAAAAAAGTCAAAGAAAAATGAAGAAATGGGTATGTTTGAATTAATTATATTAATTAATATTCAATAGAATCCGAAATTCAGGATAAATTTGAATGGATACAAGTGTTATGTTGCAAATGAAATTTTTGTGGAAATTAATTATAAGTTATATTATTTTTTAATGAAACATATTAATGTACCAACATAAATTTTTAATAGAAGGATATACTATATTTAGAAATGGCGAATTATAAACGTGATAAAATTGCAGTATATTTCTTAAAGCTAATTTATTAGCCATGAAATGATGGATGTAACTTTTATTTATTTTTTTTTATAGTGTGTGTTACAATATCTTCAGATGAAGAAGATGATACTGAAAAATCGAATAATAGTATTTCAAATGGTGTTACATTCCAAGAACCAACTACATCAGTATTTGACAAGGAGCCAGTGATTACTGCTGATACCGAAGGCAGCGATTATAATTTTCCAGATTCCTTGCGAGGTTGGCTCATTACTCTTAATATATGATCATGCTCATGCTCATTATATTTATATATATATAATTTAGATATATAATACTTCTTGTATCTTAAGTAACTTCTATGTGGGATGAGCTGAACTTGGCCAGCACGGTAGGGTAAATTTTTACCTGCTCATTTGTATCCAATTTTTATTTTTCTAATTAATTATATTTATTAATATTTTTCCTCATTTTTGGGAGCTATGTGGTACTATTATCACAAATTAGTGGAACAGAAGCTAAAATTTAAGATTTAAATATAATGTTGAAGTGTAATATAAATATATATGTATAATTTACCTTGTAATTATTTTTATTTAATATTAAATCTTTAAAAAAGAAATTTAAGTACCTTAGATCAATAAAAAGCCCAAAATAAAAGCAATGACTGCAAAAAAGTAATGAGAACAAGTTAATTAAAACACTTTAAGGCATTGGAAATTGAGCCGTAGGTTGGCCCTAAATCGTGCACACTAGGGGTTAGGTGGCTTGGAGGAGCTGGCGTACTAGTTTACACTCGACCCGCTCGCTCCGCACAGCCAAAAGGTTAATATTGCTTGATTAAAAGAAGAACAAGTTTGTAATAAATTTTATAATTATATTGCTTAAAAATAATCAAAACCCTTTCCTAAAAAAATTCTTTATTCTTTTATAAAATTCTTAAAAAAATTCTATGTATTGTTGACTGAAAATCGGATATTTGGAAATTATTTAACCTACATCATAAAATTTTTGTTAATTTATCTATGATAGTATGGAATATAATCAATGTTCAGGTGGCGGCATTGAGATCGAAAGCCTACTCGACAGCACCGACTTAGAAAGGGCCCAATTGAACTGCCGGACAGTGAGGTTTGGCACTTATAAAGTTGCACCTGAGGATAAAATAATTGTGACTGAACATGGTCTTAAGATCAAAGTCCCATCACTTTCAAAAACCAGTAAGTATAATTTTTATTTTTTCAAATTTCTATACAAATTAAATTGACAAATATGTCCCTAATAATCGTATTTATCCTGAAATAATAGCCTACTGCACTGAATCGAAGGTTAGTGGAAAGGGTGATAGTGAACTTTACAAACATATTATTTTATTTTTCTCTGAGCCCTGCCAGTTTGATATTGTGAAGAGGGCATGAATTTTATTTTTTATTCATAAATGCCGCATTTTTTTGTTAATATTTTTTATACGATATAAATAAATCTCTTCTATTTTTATTGAATAACTTGGTTGGTTCATTGCGTAATTTTTATCTTGACAATTTTTGTATTTTGTTAAAAAAGGATTTAATTGCCTATAAAATGTTTTCTGTAATTCTAAGACATATAATTTTTAGCTATATGATAGTGATGGTATATATAATTTATAGCGATTATATGTAAAAATAAATTATTTCTTTCAAGTTTAAACTCTTATTTCTTTTTTTCAAACTCAATAACAGACAAATCTACTATAATTAACAGATTACTGTTTGCCATTGTTCAAAATTAAAATTTATTTCATTTTTTAATAAAATTTTGTTCTTAAGTGTTTTTTGTTTTTTTCAAACTCAATAACAGACAAATCTGCTATAATTAACAGATTACTGTTTGTCATCGTTCAAAATTAAAATTTATTTTTTTTTTTTTTTAATTTTGTTCTCAAGTGTTTTTTGTTTTTTTATTCCACAGATAGTTCATCAGTTATTAAAATATGTTTTTGTTTTTTTCAAACTCAATAACATACGAATCTTCTATAATTAACAGATTACTGTTTCCCATCGTTCAAAATTAAAATTTATTTTATTTTTTAATAAAATTTTGTTCTCAAGTGTTTTTTGTTTTTTTATTCCACAGATAGTTCAACTGTAATTAAAATATTAATGAAGGATATAGTAAAAGTATTAATCCACTTTGGAAATGTGTCTTCTACTGGTCCTACAATGTTTTATTACATAACTCACGAGGCTAGTAAAAAAATAAGGGAAGCATTGCATATGAGTAGTAAGAACAAGAATCACTATTTTGATCCGACTAGTAAAGGTAATTTTTGAAACTTTTATATTATAAACAATGTTAATGTTTTAAAGTCATAGTCAGATATTTTACCATTAAAAAAATTTTAATTGCTCTTGGTGGTGCGAAATAAACATTTGTATTGTTAATATATATGACTCAATATTGGTTAACTATGTGAGTATATATTTTATGATAAGCTATTAAAATTTTTTTTACACAAAGTAAAATTATTATATTTTATTCTTTAGAGGAAATGTCTGTGACCCATGCCACTTCTACTATTACAAGGTCATTGTGTGAGGGCGAGTTGCAATAGCAGTCCTTCTCTGTATACCTAAAGCTTTTTTCTTACAAATGTCATTCATTGTTTACTCATTGATTAGTTTTATTTTGTTTATTATTTTTTTAATGCTAAAATAGTAAATACTTTTTTAATAGCCAACAGTTTTATTATCTACTTTTTGTTTTTATCATTTGCTTTCATAACAAATTTTTCTGTCAACTTAACTACTATAATGTCTTTGGTATTCTACTGTAATGTTGCTTTTTTTCTCAGCCCTCCCTAAGTTAGGCCAAAATGTTGGCACATAGTTCATAAGTTCTAATCATATTTGTCTTTACTTTATTAACTTCACTACCAACCATTTTTAACATTATTTAATAAATCTACAGTCAATCATTATATATAATATATGATATATAAATACGCATTCACATATTATGTATCCTTTTTTAGAGGAATTGCACAAAAGGATTACATTGCTTCCGGATACAATCACTCAAGAAGAGAGGTTATTTATTAAATCAATTTATGAGTCAAGGTGTTTAATGGAAGAAATAACTTGGGATGAAGCTAATGATATTCTCGTGAGAGCTGCTCCAAAAGATGTTCGTATTTATTTATTTTAATTTGTATTATGATTTTATTTGTTTATTTATTATTGGCCTTTACAGTCCTTGAAGAACCTTGGCCTCTGCTAATTTCTTCCACCATCCGCCGCAAGGCGCCTCCAGCGGTTTATCCCGATCACCTTCAGGTCTCTCTCCACATCGTCGAGCCACCTGAGACGGAGCCTCCCTCTTAATCTTGAACCCTCTTTCGGTCTCTCATACATCATCCTTCTTGGAGTTCTCGTTTAGTCCATCCTCTTCACATGCCCCAACCATCGTAATCTTTTGAGCTGGATGACTTACTATAACAGGCTCTTCGTGTAGGTACTTTAGCTCTTTATTGGACCTGATTCTCCACTCTGATAGGTCCAAAAATTTTATGCAGGACTTCTCTTTCCCATACCTCAAGGATCCTTTTGCAATTTTTTGTTAGTGACCAGGGCTCGCATCTGTAAGTCTCAATTGGTCTCACAATTGTTTTATATATGAGACACTCTTCTCTGCCTTTCTTGACATCCCCTTTACAGCACAATATTTTCTGCATGTCGAACATACCCTATTTTCCACTGTTATTTGTGCCTTAACATCCTTATCTACTCTGTTCTCATTCTGCCCAGGTACTTGAATTTGACGCATATCTTGAAGCTCCAGTTTCCTGTATTTCTTCTTTTTTTTCGCTAATTTCCTGGCCTAGATCTCTAGCTTCCCTTAGAAATTCTTCAAGAGCGCCTGCAAGTGCTGGTACCGTTAGGGCTGTAATGAGCACATCATCTGCATATGCTAGATGTTGTGTTATAAGGTTGTAAATTGTGCCTCCACCAAGCGTTTTTATTTTCCTTACGGCTTCTTCTAAGACCAGGTTGAACAATACGATTGATAGTGGATCTCCTTGCCTAAGTCCTTTTCCTATTTTGAATCTTTGAGAGGATTTTCCATTTATCATCACTGTACTGTGTGTATTTGCCAGAGTCGTTTTAACCAGCTGTGTTATTTTCTTTGGAGCTCCCAGCTTCTCAAGACACCCGAAAATTTTTCCCTTTTCACTGAATCATACGCTTGTCGGAAGTCCATGAATAGATGGTGAAGGGTAATATTGTTTTTGTATGTCTTCTCCAGCATTTGTCCCACTGAAAAAAAAATGGTCGGTGGTGAACCTTCCTGGTCTAAATCCAGAACTGGTGATCACCCAGAACAGTTTCTGGCCAGTTTGTCAATCTTCTACTAATTGCTATCGACAAAACCTTATATACCGAATTCAGCAATGAAATACTCTTATAATTGTCACATTCTATAACCCTTTTATGTTCTATCACCCTTTTTGTATATTGGGCAAATTAACGATTCGGACCATTCTTCAGGCATTTTTTCATACCTCCATATATCAAACATTATATTGTAGATATCTTCTTTTATCTCTCTCCCGTTGTTTTTGAGCATTTCATTCTGGATACCATCTATCCCTGGCGCTTTATTATTTTTTAGCTGTGATATAATTTCACTGATCTCTTCCATTTCAGTGGGGATATCTGCTTCTTCTAAGTCCTCCACCTCACTTTGTACATTTGCTATCACCCTTTTGGTATCTTCTTGCTTCTCCACTTCCTGGCCATCCCATAAGATTTCCTGAAAATGTTCTACCCATCTCTCCAATATTTCTCTTTCGTGGCCAAGAAGGTTTCCATTTTTGTCTTAAATAAAATTTCTTTTTGAGCTGAACCCTGCTCTGATATTCTTGAAGAATTTTCGACTGTCCTTTTCCTTGAAGTATTCTTCCCTTTTCTCTAGTCTTTCTAATTCCTGTAGCCTTTTCTTTTTACAGTATAGCTTCTTTGCTAATCTTGGTTTTTCCTGGTACATTTCATCACTCAGTCTCGTTCCTCTATGCAAATTCCTCATCCGAGCTCATCTCTCTGTTTTATTGCAGCCTCGCATTCATTGTCATACCAGTCCTTTCTTGATATCTTGGTTCTTAACCCAAGCATCTCCTATGCCGTGTCTCTCAACACGTTCTCAACTTTCCCCCAAGTATAATTCAAATATGGTACCTCTCCCACTTGTCCTTCATTCATTTCGCATATCCTTCTCTCCTCCAACTCCTCCTTGTATTTTTTCCTCACTTCTTCCATTTTTAGTTTTTCTGAAGCAAAAGTTATTCTGTTCACTGTCTCTTGCCAGGGCTTTGCAGCTTATATCTGCCTATATTTCATTAAAACAAGATAGTGATCACTATTGCTGTTTGCTCCTCTATAGCTTCGCACATCTAATGTGTGTGATGCATGTCTTGTATCTATTAATACAGGGTCTATCTGGTTTTCGATTGTTTGATCAGGGGACCTCCATGTACCCTTATGTGGTCTCTTATGCGGGAAATACGTGCTCATCACTCTTAGACCTTTATCCATTGCAAAAGTGACTGTCCTCAGTCCATTATCATTTGATTCTTCATGTTTATTGTGTAGTCCTGCTGTTGGTCTAAAGGCTTCTTCCCTTCCTACTTTTGCATTTAGGTCTCCTAAATTCATCTTCACATCATATTTTGGTAGTGAGTCGTATATTCTTTCCAGGCACCCGTATTTATCTTGTTCATCCATTTTGTATTATGATTATAATTATATATTGTAAAATTGATATTACATTATTCTAGTATTTTTGATCGATAGTTTTTTTGGCAAGTACTTTTAAGTAGAGTCTTGTAAAAATAATAATTAATTAATTATAATAATCTACTTCCTACTAATATTATAAATGCGAAAGTTTGTATGTATGTTTGTTACTCTTTCACCCAAAGACTACTGAAAGGATTCGGATGGCACTTAACAGTAATGTAGGCTATACATCAGAATAACACATAGGCTACAATTTATAATGATTTTGTGTAATTTGGTCATAATATAACGATAAATATCAAGGAAGTCGGGTAAAATTCTGCCCTCTGAGTAGCTTGCTCACGCGTTTCTTACTCACAAAATCTACATATTTTCACTGAACGAAACAAATCAAGTAACATAGTTTACTGGAGTATATTGCAGTAGGTAAGTAGGACCGCTAAATTACAACACATCGATAAATTACCTACATATGTACATTATTCTAGATCTTTCAGTTTTAATTTCTCGCTGCTGCCGTACGACAAGTGAAACCGTTATACTGAGTAATCCTTTTCCATAAATTCAATAAAATTACATAATAATCCTTTACTGACACGAACAACAGTAAACGAAAGTAACTTCTGTCCGTCCCGCTTGTTAATCAGTGTCAATTTATGTTTCACGGCTGTGGTGATCCGTTTGCGATGAAATTTGGTATGGATAATCTCAAGCGTGGGGAAGGATATAGGCTACTTTTTATCAACACCACACAGGCGAAGTTTATATAAAATTGTAACCTGGTTGACTAACACATCCAGCGGTCAACCACTGAACTTAGCTTTTTGAAATTTGCAGATAGGTTCTTTGTATAGCTTAAATGAGTACTAAGAAAGGAATTTGGATAATTCCACCCCCAAGGGTTTCCCCCTTAATATAATAGGGGTTCAAAGATTGTATGTAATCCGCCAGTTTTAAAGTTAAAAAAAACTTATAGTAAAAGAAATTAAATTATTTATTTAAAATGGTCTGTCACAAAACTTTGTGTGGCAGACCAAATTCCACGCGCGCGTAGCCGTGGGCAAAAGCTAGTAACCTATAATAAGAAGAAGGCTAGGGATCAATGTTTTAATTGAATGATTTCTAACATTGTTAATGATTATATTTCTCCCAATAGCAAGTTATTTTTTATTGTTCTATTGTATCATGATTAAGTTACGTATTCTAAAACCACCAGACAACATTTTTGGTTGGAGACAAAAATTTATGTCTTTGTTTATTATGTTTTAAAAAAATCATTTTAAATAAATAAAGTTAATTTTATACTTAATTCAAATATTTGTTTAATCTGATCTGGTTATTCTCCTTTGTGAACTCGGCCATAAATTTTTTTGCTGATTAAAATTCCATTCTCATGTCCTCATGTACGTTATAAGAAGAACATAACACTAACAAAAGGCTTGTAAAGAATAATTAAAACACCATGAGTGCCCTCTGAAAGCACTTATTTAACTAATATACAATCTTCAATGTTGTGTTATGAAAATTCATTTTTAAACACCTTAAGCATCTGTTCTTTCTGAAACATTCTTTTTATTATTATTTATTTTACTTTTTATTACATCAATAATTATATTTTTGCATTACTGTGTATTAATTTTTTTTATTTTATTTTTTTTATCCTCAGATCCAACAGGACTTGAAGAAAGAGAAACACAATATTAAAGCCATTGCTTCTACTTCACAATCTTCAACATCAACAGGAATTCAAATGTTAGTATTTTCACTCGGTATTTCTTGTACTCAAAAATTTTTCCAAAAAAAATCTCATGTTCTTTAAGCTTACCAGAGTATATCTAGTATATACTTTTTAATCTATAATATTTATTATAGGCTCTATTTAATAAAAAGGTTAATTTATGCAGGCCTGCTCTTTCATGAAGAAATTCTATATAAATATGTATTTATTCTGTCTTTTATTATTCCACACATACTTATTCTAAAGTGTTTAATTTAAAACTACAATTATCTATAATTATCAGTTGAAAACTTATTTATTTTCTGTCTCGATATTAGGGTTACTGATAAGAATTATTTTTTGTTATGATGGATTTAAAATGAAGTTGCTTTAGACCATTGAATCACAATTCAGGATTTTATACCATCTAATATGAATTATATAAAACCTAGGACCAGGAGTTCCTGTCATTATAATGCTGTATAATTTATGAGTCAAACACGTGTATTCTCTTATTTAGGTTTTCTGATCACTTAGATTTTGTTTTAATTATTAGAAGTTTGGATTAAATTGGTCAATACTTTAATTTATTATTATCATGTAATATTGATATATGTTTTCTTTGTTCAGAATAATGGTTTATCCACCACCACCAGCGAAAGGTGGGATTTCTATCAACACCGAAGACTATGCCTGTTTAAAAGAAGATCAATTTTTAAATGATGTGATCATTGACTTCTACCTCAAGTAAGATTTTTCCCCATTATTTTATTAGCTCGTTTGTTACTGATTTTAGGATTCCAAATCCAAATTCATCATCTTTTAGGAAAGATTTATTAATATTGAAGTTTAATAAAATAGGAGTAGACATTTTTGTCTAAAGTAAATGTAAAAATTAAGGAAATATTTGTATCAAATCTGAAAAGTTTTTTTTTTCTCATTGATAAATTAATCAGGGATGTTAGTTTTAATTAAGAAATGATTTTATATCTTGACCTACTACCTCTGGGTAGTTTTTCTACTTGCTTTTATCTATGCCGTTGTGTATTGTTCATTATATTTGTTATATTGTTATAATACAGTTAATATTAAAAATATTACCAGAACTAAAATTATTTTCTCAATTATCTCACTATATTTTAGGTATTAAGAGTAAGAGAAAGATTTTTTATTTTCAGTTACAGTAATGATAGTTTTAACAGTTACAAAATATATGAAAATGCATTTATATTAAAAATAATCACATTGATGTACTTGGCCCGGAAATTTGTTCAAAGTTTTATTATTGATTGAATTTTTGTATAGATATCTGTGGCTTAATGTATTGAGTGAAGAAGACAGGAAGAGGACGCACATATTTTCATCATTTTTCTACAAGAGGTTAACTATGTGTCCGCCACGTCAGTCAGGCAATCAGGAAAATCAGAAGCTATCTGCTGCAGAAAAAAGGCATGCCAGGGTAAAGGGATGGACAAAGTCAGTTGATATTTTCGAGAAAGACTTCATCATTATTCCAATCAACGAAAGGTTTGTTTATTTTTATCATTTGTTAACTATATTCGAAGGATGAAATAATTATTGTTAAATATCTGGGTTGTATATCAGTAAGATTGTTTTCATCAACAAGGAACATTGTTTTTTGTTTATTTTTAGTAATGGGATATTAGTGACTATCATTAGTGGTGTCATTTAAAATTGTTTTGATAAGCATGCATTTTATTACTAAAGACAAGATGCTGATGAAGTTCAATTTGAACTTAATAATTTCAGGGGTATAGGTATAGAAATCCCACCTTTTGCTGGTGGTGGTGGATTACTTTGGTAAACGTTTGATTTGTTTACTATGGTGATGAAGATGAATGCAAACTTACCGATAACCTAGAGAAGGATACCCATTTTTATTCATTCATTACATTTTAGGGCTATAATTATGAAAAATTATTTCTGTAATAAACTCATAACATTATGTGTTTTTTTGTTAAGTATGTTAATGAATAAAATTGTGATAAATTTATTATTATAAATGAAATTTATTTGATTATGCTTACTTTTACTTTTTTTTAGTATTTTAAAGTTGTTTTTATTTTAATATTTATGTAAATAATTCTAAACTTCATATTTATAATGCACTGATTGGTAATTATCAATCGGAATAAAATGAACTGTAAATTACAATTCACTTGAGAATAAAACGTGAATCAAGAATGTGAAAAAAAAATTAGGAACATATTTAATGAGTAGATAGTTTTTTATGAAAAAAGAATTAGAAGGATATCGAAAATTTAGGTTGTAAACCAATACAAATGGGTATTGTTTAAATTATTGTTGAAGTTTGGTTGGTATGATAAATTTTAACAATTCCTTCAGGCCAAGTCCCATGTGTCATGATTGTCTTTATTAAGTGTGTTCCCTTATATTCTTGTAATTTACATTGGTATAAGATATGTGGGAAAGTTTGTGGATTCTATTCGCCACAGTCCCAAGTAAGGCTGCACCTACATTGGATCCGGTGTGATACGATGAGACGTCGCTAGGAAACCAAATGAAATATATCGAGAGTTATAACATTTGGTTCTTTAAATTTATAAAATTAAGATTATTTATTAATTATTTTTAATACATTTATATTTTACTATATTGTATAGTAAAATATGTATAATGTATACACCCCAGCATCGTATGTTATAGAATCACACGTCGCACCGAATCGGATCCAATGTAGGTGTAGCCTAAGTTGGCAAGCTTTCATCAAATATTTGGGTTTGCCCATATCTGTAATACATGCTATGAGGCTTTGCTGAAATCATTAAAAAGAGGATGATTGCTATTTTTTTATGTCAATGGTTAAGAGAATAAAAAAAATGTTATCTATTAAATCTTAGTAAGTCATCTTAGTTATTCAACTCTATAATATCCTTTAATCTAAGTTTCTATATGTATTGTTTTGTTATTTGTGTAGGTCTCATTGGTTCCTGGGTATCATATGCTTCCCTGGTTTGACAGGTCCTGTCCGCATGTCCGACAATCAGGCTGTTCCTAATGTCATCAGGAAAAAAAGTAAGTTAAAAATAATTGTTGTTAAATGCATTAAGATGATCATTTTAAAATTATGATCTTTCAGATGAAGCATCGGTTTTAGCAGGTGGTCTCACTCCTGCCAAGATCTATGGGACAACAATAACTGTCGTACCCAAAGAGAAAATAACGATTCCTAAAGCTCCAACTATAAGTCTCCTGGAGCCTGATGAGGAGCGGGATGGTGAGTCAGATCGTGATGAGGCTGAAGCTGACGATGATGACATGGAACCCAATAGTACCGATGAAGTAAGATTTTAAATTATTCTAATAATATTTTAATATAATAAAGTTCTATCCCAATAAGTCAAAAGACCTAATAATCTAAAAACGTCTAAAACTAAAATTTTAAAAAGAGGATAGATGAAAATTTATTTTAACAAATGATTAATTAAATTTCAGGAATTTTTATATATATCTAAGCCACACACACATTATGCGATAACCCTTTATGGGGGAAAAAATAGGATTTGGCACCTGTCAAAATATCTCATCAGTCTTTATTTTTATGTTCATTTGAGCAATACTATTAATATGAGTGAAAAAATGTTTACACTGGAATTAACCTTCCTCGCAATTTATTTCAAAATGTACTCCTAAAAATAACAATAACATTCTGATGATTATCGAACTGTGAGAAATGAATGGATCCTTTTTGCTCTAACTTAATGGGCACTGAAGTTATTGTAGAATGATTAAAGTTTTTGGCTAAGTAATGATACTAATGATTTCAATTATTGTGGAACATGGAAAACAAAATCAGGGCTGTTTTAACACTTCTGATATAAAAATTTTTATTTTTTTAATAAATTAGTGTTTAAAATTTAGTGAATCCGATGTAAACTTTTATAATTTATAGGAATCAGGAAAAGATGAAGATCTTATGGATGAAGCTACACCAAGAGTTAATAGTAAATCTAAGCCTCAATTAGATCCGATAAAGCAGCCTTGTGTGCTAATTTTCGACTCCCTTGCTTGCACAAGTAGATCTCGTGTTTGTGCCACTTTGAGGGAGTACCTACAAATAGAATGGAAAGTAAGACATCGAGGAAAGTTGCGTGATTTCTCTAAAGACGTTTTCAAAGGAGCAGTTCCTAAGGTTCCCCAACAAACCAATTATATAGACTGTGGAGTATACGTGCTCCAGTATGTGGAAGCGTTCTTTAAGGTTAGTATTCAGTTATATATGAGTAAATTGCTATTTTTTTTTTCCATCTTCAAATAGTCAGTTGAACAAATTTAAGTTATTGGGATACTTAATTAAGTGAAATTAAAAATGTCAACAATAAACAAATAATAATAAGAGGCATTGGGATCCGAAAGTTCTGTGTAATATCAATCACTGTTTAAAAACTTAAATCCATCACATCCATGGGTTACCACTCAAACCCAACCTGTAAGGTTTTATTTTATTGATTTTTATAGTTTCCGCATCTTGCCCAACACAAAGCAGGTGCCTACACCTACTTCTCAAACATTTACCAATTCTCTTAACAGTTATTTACATTTTAGGAATTTATTTGTTGCTGAGGCTTTTAGCAATTCATGCTCTAAGATTCTGCTGTATAACTTCCTAATTTCTCCAGTGAAGTCCTTGTTTTTTGGACTGAATATTTTTTGCATTTATTTGAAAACCTTTAAACATTGCTCATCCTACAAATAAAGCTGGTACATTACACACCCATTTGTATAGTTAAAAGGGTTACAGTTTCATGAATTCTAATTTTTAAATTTCGGGGGAAAGAGCTATGTATTTCTGAGACTGATAACTAACAGTCTTTTTCTGCTTTTAACTGCACCTTTATTTTCTCTTGAACTTTTTTTTTTCATGTGTTCATAAGCCAAAAATACTTCTAAACATGGATTGAAACTTACTCCTATATTAATATCACCAAAATCACATTCGTTTCTTCATTTATACTTTGTCTTGGGCCTACTTCAATTTTATTTTATTGATTTTTATAGTTTCCGCGTCTTGCCCAACACAAAGCAGGTGCCTACACCTAAATCTCAGTCTTTTTTGCGAATTCTCTATCAATTCCCCGAAGCAGTCCCCCCTGACTATTTTGACTTTGGATAATGGGTATTTTACCTGAAAAAGGTCTTTGGCTATTAATGGTATTGTACAAAACAACCAAATTATTCTTGAGGGGCATAAACCTTCGCTCAACAATAGTCATATAGTTTTATATTGATGTGATGCTTTCTGTTTTAGAAAATCAATAGAATAGGTTCGTTCATTAAACCTGTAAGTGAATGTTTTAATGAAATCCTAATTATGTGGTTTGAATTCTTTGAATGAAAATCCTTTTCATTGTCATAAGTGATATAAATTATTTAATATTTTTTAATAACTCATTCATTTTTCTTTTAGAATCCAATAACTGACTACCGTATGCCAATAAGATCAATCAAAGAATGGTTTACTGTGGAAGAAGTCAACCGAAAACGTTATGATATTATGCAACTTCTTTTGTCATTAATGAAAGAACAAAATGTTGATATCCCCAGACTCAATTTGCCTTTTTTGAATTTGACTCCATTTTCTCACTATGATGGAGATGAAGAAGAAGTTATGGAAGAAGGGGAGTTTGATGAAGAAGGTGTCGAAGGAGAAGAAGAACCGATATGTGAAGAGGAGGAGGAAGAGGAGGAGGAGGAACATTATACCATGGATGAGCTTTACAATAAAAATAAACGTTATGATCCTCATGGCAGGTTGGAACAACAGCAGATCAGATTGGAAGTGAAGCCGAGAATGGACCAATCACCAAGAAATGACCCGCCAACTCCTCGCATTGAGACAACCCCTTCTCGCATCGAATCTGGAACTACTATACAACAGTTGAGAGCTGAAACAATGAGATCTGAACCGATAAGGTCACGTGTTACTGAGCAAGTAACAATATGTGAGGCAAGCTCTAAGAGGAAGCTGCCTTTGAGTTTGAAAGATATCAGAAGCCCTAGATTGCTGTCTGGGCAAACATCTATCGAAAAAGTGAAGAAGATGAGAGTTGAGTGAAATGGGATATAAAATGTTTAGAACTTTTTTTTTTTTTTAATAGGAACCTTTTAATTAAGTCTTCAAAAGATTAAAAAAAAAAGAAGAAACTCAATTTAAAAGGTTCTACTGTTTATATCAGTAAATATTTATACACACACATATATGTGTGTGTGTGTATGTATATATATATATACATAACATACATATATATATGTGTATATATCTATATATATATTTATCAAGAAGTATCACATGTAAATATTAAGTTTAGTTAAAATAAAATAAACAAATACTTCAATTGTTTTGGTTATTGTAGGTGATAGTTATGAAAGTAACTTATTTTGTTATTTGTATTTTATTGTCGGTGATATAAACAATTTAGTTCTATTGTGCTTCATTGCATTTTGTAGCACTTGTAAATTTATACATACACAAATATATATATAGCTTCTACATCTGTCATCAAGAGTAGAATTCGTCGGTTATTCTTGTAAAGAGAAATAACTTGATTATAAATAAAAGACTCTTTAGTTTAAAGAAGTTCCTTGACTTGTAGATTATATGTTTTATATATTTAGTATTTATATGTATTTTTTCTTTTCTTTTCTTTTCTCCATTTTATAAAATGAATTATTTCTTTCAGCTAAACTTTTAATACTTGTTTTTTTTTCAACTTAATGTGTACAATATATAATTTAAGTAAAAAGTGGAAAATAGATGTTGGATGATTTTGCTATTTTTAGACTATAGAAACAATATAGAAAATTCCTTATATATGCGTATTCATTTCCCTTTTAATGGGTAAAAATAATTACAATTATTTTCATGGGTGTAGAAATTTATAACTTTGCTAAGCAAGGTGTGACTTGAAGAAGGTACTTATTCAGTTTAATTTAAAAGAAATATATCCAATCAATCAGTCTTCGATTATTCAGATCTTCAGTCTCACAGACATTTAAAGGTGATTGGGTTTATTCCTATATATCTGAGAATATTGTTTATTTAATTTTGAAAAAGAAAATCAAGGTTTTATTAACTTTACCCCAAGAAATTAAAAAAAATATTGAATATTTTTTTTAAATATATTGTATTTGTTCAATATATTATATATTTCCTTATTTTATAAGAAGGAAGGAAGCTGCAATCACATGCATTGTTATCTGAGTCTGTTTGATTGCTGGGTGTAAATATATTTTATATTCAATTTATATTTGGATACTAGCTCCGCTTGAATATCACAATTTTATTTTCTTCTTTCTTTGTTAAGCCTTTCAGAAAGGTTGTAGAAGAAATGAATCTGGTTTTGATTACTTTTCTTTGATCTCTTTTTATTATAAAAAAATGTTAAAATGGACCAATAAAACTGTGAAGTGTAGGATATTCCTTAAATGTTAGGTTGTGTTTAATCTTAATTACAATTACATATTTATATTGTATGTAATTAATATAATAATTGAATTTTGTAAAGGGCTAGTTTTTCACACTGAATATTGTAAACTTAATACGAAATATTTCATGCCTGAAATAAAATATCAATTTTAAATAAATCTTAACAATTTTGTTTAGAATTGCTGTTCAAGTTTTTGTATTAAAAAAGTTGTTTTGTTCGTTTCATTGATTTTTTTTCTCTATAATTAATGATCAGTTCCTTAGTAAGTTCAAAAGAGTCATGGCCTTATTTTACTAAGAATTCATGTTAATTAGTAATAGAAAGATTAAAAAATGTCCTCTACCTTTCCTTCTACTAATGGCCTGGAAGTAGCTTAATCATACAACTAGCTTGGAAGATGACTGCTATGATTAAAGTATAAATCATTTTCCAATGCTTTTAGAATTATGATCAGATAGATTTTTTTTTATGTTAAAGAGAATCATAAAAAAAGTCATTTAGGAGCAGTAATAACTTTAATCAAAGTAAGTCCAAAAATGTTAAAACTTAAGTGAGAAGTAGAAAATACCTTCGAAAAATTACTTGCAAATAGGTTCAAAAAAATCATTTATGCAGTTTTAATTTTTGCTTTAATTATATAATACTTGGGAGTATATTTTTTTCTTTTAAGAAAAGAAACACGTTTTTTCCAAGTTAAATAAAATGTCATATTTTGTGCTAGCATTTACTTCAAAAATGCTCTTGCACACTTATAAAAGTGATCGAATAAAGAAAAGTGTGCTTTGTTGAATTTAAAGCTTTGATACCAAATTCTTTTAAGAAAGCAAGGCTTTTATTGTGTAAAACGGATATTTGGCTTGTAGTAATGTATGGCAGTAAGACATGGATCCTGACCAAGAAAAACAGAAGACCTGTTCTGGAGAGATTATGCAATATAGCAGACCGCTATTCAGAACATTAGGAGTACCTAAATAAATAGGATATGGGGCATTGAGCAGGTAGCTTATCGAAAGATCTGACATTTCCTTGAAATCATAGCTCTAGCCTGTGTGCAATCATGAACTAGGCGCCCCTAGTAGGCATGCGATTAAAATTGAACACTTACAAGATGTTTTTCAAAAAACATAAAATCCCTTAAGTAGAAGAATGTGCCCATGAAACTAAACAAATTTCGCTATTGGATCAACATGAAATGAAATTTTTGAGACCCTAAGACCTCTCGCGGCGCCGTGGGCCCTGTTGGGCAGTGAATCCAATATTGCAAGTCCTGAGAAAGATCTCTGGACTTATCAAAGAAGAGCACAGATGGAGGATCACAAGCAATGTCGAACAAATGGAATTCTATGGGAAGTCTGATATACATCCTCTGTGCTATAATGAAGAGCAGATTAAGATTGTTGAGGAAGGAAGAAGGAATGGAGCCCTACAGGCTGCTTGGAAAAGGGGCAGACCCAGGCGTGGGTGGATGGACGATTGAAAGATAAGGATAGGAATGAGGGGGAGACCGCGAGGAATATAGAATGATGGCAGAGACCCAAGGTCCTTATTTGGTTAAGACATCGAGCCAGTTTCTTGGCTTTCATGATATTGATCTTCAGTAACCCACGTGTTTAGTAACGGACATCGTTTCGCATGTGGTCTCGACCTATCCACTGCATTTGAAGAATTGAGAACCTATGAAATTTACGTTCATGGGGAGGAGTTTCCTCGGCTCAAAATAGCTGGAAGATGGTGATGGGTACTTCTCCATAAACAAAAAACTATAACGAAAGTAAAGTGATTTCAAGCCAAAAACTACGTGAATGGTACGATTTAGGTTATATGAAAGCAGTTAGCTCTCTCTGGAAAAAATTCGACTTGACCACTTATTCACCGAGGCTGTAGATATATACATTAAAATCTGAAAATTGTCGCGATTAATATACTTCCTTTAATGCGTAATCGGAAGTAATTCGTTAAGTATTTTGTTATTAATATATCTAAATTTTTTTTATGAAGTTCAGTTGTAAATATATTTTATATGGTGGTCCCGCCCCACCCCAGCTACTCTAAACTGCCTCGAGCCGCCTGTGTAAACATGCAGGCTTGTCTATTTGTCAATGGCATTTCAGAAATTTCACAGCTCTTTAAAAATAGGTTTCTGTAGTGACAAAGTTTCTTCCTTTTTTTTTATGTTTAGATAAAAAAGAAGGAAGAAACTTATGGTACACCCTAATATAAATTATGTATAGGTAAATTTTATTGATACTGGGCAGTGCTTAATTAAAGACTAAAAACGTTTGATAATCACCAATTAATAAGATTTAACATCCAGCAGTAATTATTTACAATACTAATAATGCCTATGCGTGAGATCAACTCGTATGCTCAAACTTTTATGAGAGAGCGGAGGAGCTCAGTGGTACAGCGCTGAGTTTCCATGCCCGGCTGTAGCAGATTTTATTAAATCTGTTAACAGCCGGAGATGGATCCTTTGATATTTTGGACACACCTGGGGCTCACCCAGCTTCATGAAATGGGTACCTAAAATAGAATGAAAATCTGGGGTTTGAGGGTGATTTAGAACGAATCACCACCCTCCACAACCGTTATCCTAGAAAGAGTAGTCTTTACCATGTTCTGAACCCAAGATTCTTCATGATTTGTAATGTTACGTGTTGAGTTACAACAAGTTAACTGTTTATTCGTTTCATTTTTTGTTGGAACGTTCATTTCTAGATGAAATGATTACCGAAATCTACTCATTACTCATAATTACATTCTCTTTTCCATACTAAAGCTTACGATACCGTGTATTTTTGGAAAATATTATTAGGGAAACGAGTGAAAAGTTAAAACTTGTTGTGACTCAACTTGAAATGACAACCTATACAGCAGTACAGCGGAATAATTACCTTTCCAAGTATTGTGAATAAGGGTTAACATACATTCAGGCAATGCTTACCTGCTATTATCATACAAATGTTATTCTAGACATACTGTTACTTATATTTGGATACACGGAGAAGAATAAAAACAGTTTTATTAATCAATTCCCAATAGTTGAGCGAGGCTACACTTCGGCTGCGCCTTCCACTGCAGTGAGCCGAAGACAGGGATCAGGATGGCTATCACGACTAGGAGATAGAAGAGCCCCTTGAGCCTCAGGTGTGGGTGCTGGTACTCGGCCTTGGGCACAATCCTCCCGGGAAAGGGTTCACACAACAGGCTGAAGGAGGAGAGGCAACGGCAGCAGATGAACCTCTGAGGAACGGGAGAGTCGCAGGGACAACTCTTCTCGGGTTTGAACATCCTGTCCCTGATGTGCTTCACTACAGGCACGGTGCCTAACAGTTTGCTCGTTTCCGAATCATCCATTACACGTTAAGTTTTCTTAACTACATCACGAAGACTATCTCATTTAGGTTATATCCTACGCGTACCTATCACACCACGCGTATCCATGTTACTAGTAAACACATGTACTAATGAAGATGATTCTATCATATGAAGGAACATTAAATTAAGTGGAAATTTATATGATACATTTCACAATTTGAAATCGTCCGGTGAAATTAACCAGAGCGACAAAAATTCGACACTAAATATTAATATAAGCCGGCTTCAAAAAATACAATGAACCTTTTGGCAGATGTTGATCACATATTTAAGACAATGGTATTGTTATTTCAGCTAAATTAAAAAAAAATGATAGGAACCAATTTATAAATATATCTACACGAGCAAATATGGTTTAAAAAATAAAAATGTTTTGACAGATTGTCTTAAATGCCTTCTGACCACCACTTCTTCAACTCAATTTGTTACTATTCCATGCGGAATAGTTTAAGAAGTCTTTTCATCGCCAGAATGAGATGTTAAGCGATTTTGGTTCAAACATTGTTTCGTTATATAACGTAAAAATTAAACTAATATATCAGATACACATTTTTATTTTCTCTTAAAAATAAAAATATTTAAACAATCACGATAAAAAAAAAATTATAAATATCAGACATCTACATAACGTTAATAATCGAGATATCTAAGTGTTATGAAACGAATATTTGATACCTTTAATACAAATAGCTTTCCTATGATCTTAGACAGGCTGCAACATTGTTTTATTTTGGAAGAAAATATGACAGTAAACATTTTAAAAACGTCAAATAGGCCCCTCCACATTAGCTTAACTAATACTGGTAATTTTAAAATAAATTTCCTTTTATTTTAAAAGTAATTTGTAAACATTTAAAATAAAATGTCAGCCATTTAACTCAATTAGTTTTTTCATTTTAAAAACGATGTAAAACTGGACTGAAAATTTCAATATTTGGAAACCCAAGAAAACATGCTTAATTCAGCAAATTTTTTGGATATATTTTTATAAATTTGTATTTATTTTATAGTTATTGTTATGTATTTGGTAATTTACAGATTTTATGACTTGTAACTTTTTTAAGTTACAAACTAAGATAAAGGATGCAAGATATTTATAAAAATGACATTAATGTCGAAATGGTTTAAGTAAAAAAATAAAAAAATATTTAACTGGATAAAGGTTTTTTTCTTGGGTTACTCAATTAGGATTCTGTGTCTATAATGGATAAGGTTAGCATAGCCTTAAAAAATTTAATTACAACAAAAAACAAGGATAGAAAAAATTTAGACCCCCAGAAAGGAACTTCACTACCACCAACACATTTTTTAAACTTAAATTCAACCATCTAAAATAATTCTATTGGGCTGTTGTGATGGGTAAAATTTTGAAATTTCAGATAGAAATAAGGTCTGAGACAGGGTGATTGCCTCGCATGTCTTCTCTTCAATTTGGCCCTCGAAAGTGCAGTGCGGAAATCTGGAATACAAATTGGGGGAACTATATTCGATAGATCTTCTATGATTTTGGCCTTTGCCGATGACATAGATATTGTGGCAAGAACCCCTACAGATTTAGAAAATGCTTTTACCAGTCTCCAGATACCAGCAGCTAGATTGGGTTTAGAGGCCAATGAATCAAAAACCAAATATATGCATGCAGGCCCACAACTGAATGTACATGAACCATCGCATTCTATTGCTGGAGGCTTTACATTTGAAAGAGTGAAGGAATTTGTGTATCGCAGGTGAACGCAAATAATGACATAAAAGCAGAAATCCATCGCAGAATTATGTCCTCAAATAAATGTTATTTCGGGTTACTGAAGCATTTTAGAAGCAGGGCTATTTCTCAAAACTAGAAGGTGCATTTGTATAAGACCTAAGTAAGACCAGTTCTTACTTATGCCTCCGAATGCTGGACATTACGCAGTTCACAGGAAGCCCTTCTCCTAAGGTTCGAGAGGAAAATTTTGAGGAGAATTTATGGCCCAGTTTGCACAAATGGGATCTGGAGGATAAGGACAAACGCTGAGCTAACAAGACTCTACAAGAGCCTAGATATTTTAAGGGTAATCAAAGTAGGCAGGCTTCAATGGGCAGGTAATATAATTAGAATGTCCCAGGATCAGATTCCTAATATGGTCCTAGACGAAAGGATTTATGGGACAAGAGTAGGAAGACCTCGGCTCCAATGGATCGATGGAGTGGCGGCGGATGCCAGGTCCATCTTGGGAATCCGCAATTGGAGAGCAGTGGCAACCAATAGAGAAGACTGGCAAAACAAGCTGCAGGAGGCCTTGATTCTACAGGAGTTGTAGCACCACGAATGATGATGATGAGATAGAAATAAAGAACTTTTTTCCCTCATAAATATAATAAAATAAAGAACTCTGGTGTGTGGGAAAAAACATTGTCTATTCACTAAAAGTTAGTCAATTTACAATTTCAGATGCTTATCATCTTCACTGCATTGAATTAGTAAAAAAAAAAAATGTAATAAACATTATAATTTAAGCAATCAATCCATGTCATCTAAATCTGAGCTATCTGATGAAATATTCTTCTATCAACTTGAACTTCTTTTAACACTGCTCACCCTAAAACTATATTGAAGAAGACACATACCAACTTGTCTCAGAAACTTTGGCTTTTATCTCTTCCTAAGACCTCCTCCACAGATATGGGCAGTGTATTGAACATTCTTCATTGTCATCTGGATCAGCCGACGCAACCTTTAAGGTACTCTTATTTCTAATTGGTGCTTATAATTTACTATAACTGTTATTGTTTGTACTTTTCTTTCATAATTTTTTTTTGTTTTGCTTTTCATAAAATTGTACATAAGTAATTATTAATTGTTTTCCTTCTCTATAAATATTGTTAACTTATTTATATTTTTAAATGTTACTTAATCTGTTAAAAACACAAAAAAAACAAAAACAGTACTAACTTTCAATTTATTTTAATTAATTAGTCATAATTATATTCTACTCCAAGACATTATAGATTATATATTATAATTTGTATTGTTATTCCAAAGGGACTTGTACAAGAATAAATGAAGATTCTAATATTATTATTATATAGCTCAGGTCTAACGGTGTCTTCCAAACAAAGCCTAACTTAACTGCTTTTTTGACATTTCGATCGATTTTCATACCATAAACCTTGGTCAACATTTGCAAAAACAAAAGTTTTTATTATCATTTTATTTAAAACACAAAACAATTATTAGGCTCAGAGATTTTGTTAAAAATTTCACCTCATGGAAACTAAAAAAAATTGAGGTGTCTTTCCTGTTCTTTCTTTCTTTTTCTTTTTCTAATATAACATTTAATTTTTAAATGATATAATAGTTGACTATATGAAACTAATTATGAAAGATATTCTTCATTTTTATGATAAACAATTCATAGTCTCCAACCTGTTCTCCTGGATTTTCTAAAAATGTTCATATTTAAAGACTTAAATTATCTCAATTCATTTAAGTTGATTCACTCCAGACACACAGATATAATTAAAATGGATCGACGGAATAGTAAAAAACAATCTGTATCTAATTGATGTCTATAAATTACAATTTGGTACAAAGATTGACAATAAATACAATATTTTATAAATATAGTTACTCAGCTGTTATCTCTTCTTTAACTGGTGGTTTTAAATGTTCTGGAAGACGTTCCAAACCAATCTGAAACACACATAAACAAATATTTATTTATTTATTAATTCTTTAAAATCTATAGAGAATAAATAATTCAAATTAATTTTGTATTTCATTGGGATTTTTTTTTTTGGTATAATATCTATATGGTCTACAGTAGCCTAAAACCAAGAAGAATGTATTCTATTAAATACATTATCACAGATTGCACAGTGCGACTTAGATGCTCATTAACTCAGGGATATTTAAGTAAAAGACTTAAAAAGGTGACCTATCTTCATTTAATAGAAATAGAAGATATTTAATCTGCAAAACTTAGCCATGTGAAAGGATATAACGAAGGCAGATTTTTGATCGATTGGTCGTCTGAGGTGAAAAAAGTGAAATGTATGGAATAACTGGTGTGGAAGAAGGGGCTCCTAATAATAATTCGCTAACCTTCTATCCGAGCGATTTTTGCCGGTTGTGAATTCAGTAAAAAAAACCTGATAAATTTATTCCCAAAATATATAAATTAAGGCTATAAAAGAATTCATCAATTAAATACAAAGGAAAGAAAATACAAAATGAGTAAATAATAGATATATAATGTAAAAATAAAAGAGAGAACAATTACAAAAATATGAATGTGCACATCTAAACCTAAGGAAATACAAAAAAAAGTTATTTAAAAAGTAAATAAAAATTATGAAAAAGAGAATGCAATAAGCACGTACAATTAATTAATTTTACAAAAACAAACTTGAAATTAACTATTTAATAAAAAAAGAATGAGTTTTAAAACAAAAAATATTGATAGTCAGTGAATAAATAAAAATAACTGAGTTCTTGAAAAGTTTGAGGTGAGTTCTTGAAGATGATGAGATGATAATTTGATATGATGAGGAGTAGAAATAACTAAATGTCTCTTACTGGTAAGTCCAAGGTGAGGTGAAAATAAACAAACAGTTTTACTGGAGAGATTTGAGAAGATGAAGAAGGTAGAGAGGTGGCGACAAATCAAAGTGTAGAGTAGCAAGTAGAGTAACAACCTTCTCACACGACAACTGTCTTGAGACTTGAGAAGATGAAGAAGGTGGAGAGATTGGCGACAAATCAAAATGCAGAGTATTAAGTAGAGTAACAACCTTCTCACACGACCACTGTCTTGAGACTTGAGAAGATGAAGAGGGTGGAGAGATTGGTGACAAATCAAAATGTAGAGTATCAAGTAGAGTAACAACCTTCTCACACGACCACTGTCTTAAGACTGATCTTGTTTTGTTTTTTCGAACATCACACTACTTAGTATTGTAACATATGTTTTAATTACAATGTGAAAATTAAATTACTATCTGAATTCTTTTATTTTCCTTTTAGCTAATTTCACTATTGTAAGAATTATATAAAACAAAAATTATATCTGGTTTTTAATGTATTAAAATCTCCGTTGGAAGAAGAAAAAAAAATTAAAATAAATTAAAAATTAGCTATTGATACCCGACAACTGGGAACTTAAAACCAAGCAAGGCACTGATAAATAGATTTTTTGAATTTATGGATTCAAATGTTGATCATGATCCAAAGGTTGATGGTTGATGAGATACAAGAGCTCCAACTTAAAAGATAATTGAGCTTGATTATATCTTTGGTCCTTTCAGTGCATTAGAAACAAAAATAAACTATGGGGCTAACAGTTTAATCTACAAATATATTTAATTAAATAGGAGGATACAACTATAATATCCAATAATAATTATATCTACAATAATAAATAATTGATTCAGGCTAGGGAATGAATTTCAGAAATACTACTGTGGCATTATGAAAGCATTATTGCTATAAAATTGAGAAAAATCAATCTTTACAGTATTAAGACAAAAACTTTTAACCATATTCCATAATTAGAATCAAACTAAAAATATAAAGAATGATATATGTTCTAAACTTAATGGAATTATATAACGTATAATAGATTTGTTTTTCTGAAATAAACAATTAAATAAAGATTAATTATTTTAGTCTTTACCTTGGTAACTTTCATTGATACACCTTCAGGTAGGTTTCGCTGAACATATTCCAAATATGTATCAGCAGTAGATCCGGTCAATTTATGGAGCTGAGCAAACGTAAAGTAAGTTCGTGTCTCGTACTGCACCCGGTACTTTTTTTTTACATGAATAGACCTCAGAACAGTCAGCCGCTCGTGTACAGCTTTCTTAGGTGTCCAGCTGAAAATTGTTTCACAAATTCAAAATAAACACAAACATTAACATTTAAAATACACACTTATCTTACTACAATATTTGAATTACTGAATGTTAAAATGGGGTGCAGGATAGTTAAGGGTACGGAGCGCTGGGTTACTATGCTCTAGGCCCTGAGTTCAAGAGTGGCAATGAAGAACAGATAAGGCAGTTAGAACAACCTTTACATAGATCACCGTCTACAGTTACTAGAAATCCTAACCAACAGAAAACGGAACCCAAATAACAATTCTAATAAACACAAGGTTACATTATAAACACATAATATACTCAGCCAGCAGATTGCTCTCCTTGTTCGAAAATATGGTTTACCAGATGCACAACAGAGTTTCTAGTGGTTTGAGATAAATCCAATTGATTTATAGACTTCTTTATCCAGCATGGTAACTAATAATAATTTTAACTTACCAATTACCGACTTCAATGTCAAGATGTCTTGCAGCTGTAGTGAGAAAGTATGAATAACTTTTTAATACTGCTGGATCATGCCCTCTCATTTCTAATTCAATCATTTTGTAAAGCTTATCAGGTTCCTCCCTAGGTACATCCTAAGGAAAAAATAAATTATTCATGGAAAAATTTAAGTATAATACTAATCACTTTATCGTTGTGTAGTCACCTTAGCTGAAGCTACTAAAGAACTGCAATATCTTGGGATAATGCTAAATATATTACTCCCAGCAGCCAATGAATTGAGAAGATTCCCTGACTATATACATTAAAAAATAAATTAAAAAAGACACAATGAAACAAAAAATATAAATAATAAAACAAATAAATAGATTACTTTCAATAAAATCTGAGACATGCTGTAAATATTAAGAAAAACCAATAAGCATTGAGCAAAAGCAATTTATACACTCATACTAATTCAAACACTGATATCATAGTTCGCAAACGGCTAGTTCAATGATAACAAAAATGGAGGTAATCTTAGCTTATTTATTTGAGATAGAATGCAACTTTCAAAAGAAATAATTTGTAATGTCATTAAAAAAATAGAATCTTATTAAAACCACTGACAGTTGTTTGTATTTCTAATTTCCAGAATGAAGATGGAGAAAAAGTAAAAATGATTGAACATTTTTACACCATTAAAAATATTATTCCGTAAATTGTTTACACCATTTAACTATGGTATCAACAGTACCTTATTTACAGATTAAAATAATCCGCATTTATTCTTTAAATAATTCGTTACAGGCCTTATCCAACTGCTAGAAGAAAATATATCTTATGAATATACAACAGAGTTGATTGGAAAATAGCAACAGAAAATCGAAACCAGTTTAGTCATTTTAAGTTTTAATTTTCATGAGAAAATCTGACTCCAATTGAAATCCGTTTTCAGTTAAGCTTACTTCACGAACATTTGCCTTAATTCTAATAATTGCTACCTTGCAGTTATAAAATGTAGACGAAAAAACTAATATAATTATAGAATGATCTTTGACTCCATTCTTTTTCTCTATCTCTCTTTTAGAGTAAAATAATGTCTACTAATATAAAATAATATCTAATATCGTGCTCCATGGCTGCTTGGAGTTATTATTGGAATCTTAATGTAATGATGGAGAGATTTCGACAGCGTTTCTGTTAAAATGGAGGTGCATAATTGAAAAAGGTGAACTATAAATAGTGTGATACTTCACATAGCTATATCATATATTACCGAAATAACTTTCTTAAAATTGAAGTACAAAGGACCATAAGGAAATAAGGTTTTATTAAACCGTCTGAACCTGATTTGGAAGCAGCTGAAATTTCCTGATCTGCGAAGTAGATCTGTCCTTTCGTAGAATGTCCCAATTCCGAAGTAAAATTTATTCTTATCTACTATAAATGCACAGTATATTAGAGATCTAATTAGAGCCAAGAGATGAGCTCGTAAAAATTGGCAAACCAACAGACAACCTTCAGATAGACGGACATTTAATAAACTAAATAATGAACTGAAACGCCAAATTAGCAAATTTAACAGGTCAAACTACGGCAATTACATTAAATCCCTTTCGACAGACGATGGAAGTTTATGGAAGCATACCAAAAGACTCTTAAAACATCGTGAGATGTCAGCACCTCTTAGAAAAGAAGATGCTCTTGGGTTGTGTCGGACGAGGAAAAATCCGAACTCTTTGCCGACCATCTTTCTTCCGTATTTACCCCACATACTGACTTTATAAACACAGAACACGAAAACTTGGTAAATAACACACTTGACATTCCATTACAACTAACACTGCCACCGCCCTCATTCACTCCCACAGAAGTAGCAGAAATAATTAGACACTTACCAAAAAGAAAAGCCCCAGGCTATGACTTAATAAATGCTGAGGTGCTCCAGGAATGCTCTAGTGTTTTTAACGACAATCTAGAACTCAATACTTAGAACAACAAAATTCCTTCTACAGTGGAAATACTCTTTTGTAACCATGATTAAAAAACAAGATAAAGATATTAGCAGCCCTTCCTCGTACAGACCTATTAGTTTACTCTCCATTTGTTCAAAAATTTTTGAAAAATTACTTTATCCCCGATTATTAAAGTTACTGACAGACAAAAATATAATCCCTCACCATCAATTCGGTTTTCGGAAATCACACTCAACAACTCAACAATTACACAGAGTAACTGACTACATATCGACAGCACTAGAGCAGAAGTTATATGCAACTGGAGTGTTTCTGGATGTCGCCCAAGCATTCGACAAGGTCTGGCACCAGGGGCTTCTCTTTAAACTCAAGACTGTATTACCACACACTTATTATCTAATTCTTCACTCATTCCTTGCAGACAGATTTTTCTTAGTCCGACAGGGCTCAGAGCTATCTTCAATAAGACCGATCTTAGCCGGCGTGCCTCAGGGATCAATACTGGCACCGCTGTTGTACATAACATATACACACGATATTCCACTAAGTACTGACATACTGACAGCAACCTACGCTGACGACACTGCCATAATCACCAAACATCAAGACGCGACGCAAGCCTCACTAAACTTACAACATAACTTACAAAAGTTGAATGAGTGGACCACGAAAAGTCACAACACATCACTTTTACTCTTAGACGCGAAACATGCCCTCTCATTTACCTTAACAACTCATCTATCCCCCAGACAGATAAATTACAATACCTTGGACTAACGTTTGATAGGAGAATGACTTGGGGTCCTCACGTTAAGATGAAACGCCAATTACTGAACCATGAGCTCAATTTAATGTACTCACTATTCAGGAAAACCTCCAAATTAGATATAAGACAGAAACTAAACACGTACACTTACCTACTAAAACCAGTTTGGACATATGCATTACAAATTTACGGGATCGCTAAACAGACTCACAGAAAACGACTGCAGACTTTTCAATCAAAAGTACTAAGACTTATCACCAAAGCACCCTTGTACGTCAATAACAAAACTGCATACTGACCTTAAAATACCAACGGTTGACGAACACATACGAACATACTACAAACGCTTTCAAGAAAAACTACACATACATCCAAACCCGTTAATAGAACGAATAACATCTACTCTCATGCCAGAGAACACTAGGAGGAGATTAAAAAGAACGTGGATGAGGGATTTGTTATCATAGGAAATTGAATCAAGCCAAGGGAGAGGTACCTCTGGGTACTGTTCTTCTTCATGCCTTTCAAGTCATTGTATCATGTTTTTTTTTTGTGTTTTTTTTTGTTTGTTTTTTTATAGTCAGACTATCTGCTGATTGTCACTGGTTTGACAGGTGTAGATAAAAATATAAAGAGAGAAAAAAAAAATATGTTCTTGAAGAAGCCATAGTGGAAAAAATATATAAAGTTGAGAAGAGAGATATCACGATCGATTGATACAATTTTTACTAACTAGTTCAATATCACAATAATCAAACAAGGAAACCATAATAACATTTACATATACCATTGACAAGGTTACGCGTTCATTAAAATATTTGTAATGATAGAAACTAAAAAACCTATTAACCTACAGAATAGTGCCTATTTTTTCTGTAAATAAAGTATTGCATTATAATTTATTAATATTACAAATGAAATCAACAAATCAAACCTTAATAATAATATATGAACTATGCTGTATAATATACTAACTCATAGTAATTCTACATAGTAATTCTATACATAGTATTCTACATTTCTAAATTATACATAGTAATTCTACATTATACTAACAAAGTTTTAGGAAATGAGGGTATTAAATTTCCGTGCCTGCTTTGTCAGTTATATCAAATAATGTAATATCCGAAAAGGAATAAAATTAAATATAATCATGATAAAACAGGAGAGACCTGTAAAAGTCCCAATATTAAAGATAATAAGAAAGCCTTGATTTGTTGAATCATGGCTTATTACTGCTAAATGTATGAAACCCAAAGGCCAAACATGATGACTTCAATAATATTAACAGGAAAAATTGGTCAGTATCTGAACATGAACTCGGCTCTAATTCATTAAAGGATTTGTAGACATTCAGTGCAATGAGAAATTTTTTATAAATAATTTTTTGTCTATGTAAACTTTTGTAAGATGCGTATCAGTTCCGCTATTTGTCGCTTCGAGTTGATTCACAAAAAAATAACTTTTCATTCGTTTCCTTTTTGATATTCTCCACAATATAAATAATTGTGTCCTTTTGTATGGAAAAAATTTAATTATTGGAAGTGCGTATATTTCGGTAAACATTTCATCAAGAAATGAATGTTTCAATATACGTATATCATCTATAATTCGAAATGTTGGTTAAAACGTTTATTTCTAGTTGAAATGATTACCGAATTCTACCTATCACGCATAAATAGTTTCACTTTTCCATACTCAAGCTCGAGATAACTTGTATTTTTCGAAAATATTTAAAATTTAAAAGGAAACGAATAATTAGTTAAAACTTGTGACTCGAAGCGACGACCACTTGAACTGATACCATCGATTTTGATAGGAAGGAAGTTATAATGTTTATACATTTCGATTATCATATATTTTATGATTTCATATTGTAACTCAAGGGCGGATCCAGGATTTTTTTCTGGGGGGGGCACAACGGGCAGACGGGAATAACTCAACAATAACTTATTAATAAACTTCTAGCATCTATAGAAAGATTTCAAAGGTATATTGAAATATCAAAACAATTGTTTCACTCATGTTCTTTCTATTATTTTAACAACTATGATCTTGTGATTTGCCTTTAATTATGTACAATAATGGATTCTCCATAGTACCCAAAAAACTGTCTGCCTCCTGAATCCGCCCTTGTTGTAACTAACTACTTAAAAGGCACGTAGTTATACCCTGCAGAATGGAATGTGCCTATAAAAAAAAGAAAAGATTTTTGAAAATGATTCATTAGAGTTTAGCTTGATAAGGTACTGTGAAATTGTATGAGAATACTAGTATTAGCAATAATGTGATTTATTGAAAAAGTAAATCTTTTTGTTTACCATCGGTTCAATTGGTGCAAACCAACTCTCATTCATCACGTTTAACTATTTATTAAAAATAGAAATTCACGGTTGGTAGTTTTTAATTCTTTCTTTGGTACAATTACTGGAAAGTCAGTTAATAAGGTACCGTAAGCTATAGTAGCTTTATTTCGCTAAAAGCTATTTATTCTGTATAATGTTTTGATTGGAAATAATTAAAAAAAATAGTTTTAATAAGATGAACTATTGATACAGGTGTAACAGTCCTCTATATATAGCCGTCGCATTTACATAGCAATAGTTAGCCAGGATGGTCCGCAAAGAGATATTGGCGGTGATACTTTTCCTAGTTGCCTTGGTATCTGCCAGGACCACTTATGATGGGTCTCAACTCCTTAGTGTAACCTACCAAGATCAACATATGCTTCGGAGCTATGTCCGTAATGAGCGTGAGTAGACTTTTCATGGTGTTAATTAAATTTATAATTAATTAGGAGATATTAAACTATAGATGGCCATCGGTTTGGAAATGTCCACATGTTAGAAATAAACTAAACCGATACAACTGCAAACTGTCGGAAGTGAGAAACACCATTCTTCAGGAGAGTGAAAAACGTATCATTATAGATGGATTTCTGCAGTATAGATGGCTTTACATGAATTTTATATCAATTATCAAGCCTAAAGCTAAAGCTAAAGAACGAAAAATATTTCATCACATTAGATAATTTTCCTTAGTATCAACGATGTCATAAGAATTATATATTAAGAGGTGGCACTAGTTTAAATCTCGTAGGAAAATAATCAACTCTTTCAGGAACTCCCAGAAAAGAAAAGCTCGTACTAAGAAGCTTCAGAATGAAGGATTGAAATTTAAATTTAAATCTAGTACTCCCCCAAGAATCAACCTTTAATCCACGAAAACATAAAAATTCCTTGAATACATTCAGAAAATAAACAAATTTTAGATAATACATGAATCATGATTAATTAATAATAAAAAATAATAAAAATTCATCTATATTAATGAATTTTACAAACCCTCAGCTAAGCTTTGGTAGTAAATAAAGTTAATGATCATAGTTACCTTGTAATCATTATAAACAAAAATAGCATTTAATTACTATTACAGAAAAATGTTTTAAAACCGATTATACCTCTGAAATGGTCCAATCTAAGGAAAATATTTATTTTAATATTGAATTGAATAAATTATCAGTTCAAGGATCAAAGAACATAAAACACTATGCAGAATGAAAATGACCCATTTTAATTTTTTAACGAAAATATTTTCGAAATCTGAAGTCGAAAAACGAGATATGGAACTAATTTAGTCACATTTCTCAGCTTTTTATCAACATCAAATTTTAAACTAAACAAGGCGGGATTTGAACTTCTTTCCATTTAAAATTAATTTTATATAACTGCCAATGACCTTGTTACTTCCGATCCAGTTTTCAATCATAATATAAAAAAACAGCTCAAACTAAATATTTTCAACTAAACTTCCACATAAATATTTTGTTCTAATTTTTATATCATATTAGATAAATATAAGTAATGTGAGTAAAAATCGAGTAATTAGAATACAGTTAATATTTAAACTACTATAACAATTTCAACTAAAATAGAAAATATTATTTTTTTCAAAGGTTTCGCCACTTCCACAATTTTTTTCCCCATGATACGGCAACATCTCTTTTTTTAATACAATGTGATTATTTAGCTATATATTTTTGAAAAGTTTGATTGTTTTGGTGTTCGTACTGCTTTGATTCACAATCGCATTTCTAATCATTAATTTTACCGTGAGGAACTGTACGATTGTAGCTGATTGAATTGTAGCTAGATGGTGGCATTTGAATATATTGTGCGTCTACAAAAAAATAGATATGATCTACGAAATATATTATTAAAATTTAACTGCTCGCCTTGATTTTTAGTATCTAATGTGTAGACAATGTAAATATTTGGATATTTTTAATTATCGGTTATCTTTACTAAATAGTCACTAGTAAAGAGATTTAAATAAACTAATTTATTATTGACGAAGGTTTGTTCATTATTTAGATTTCGATTCATATCAGTTCGTGTCAAATAACATAAATGAAGTGCCTGAGTTAGTACCATAAATTATACTATAAATCATACCAATCCCGCAATAGAAAACACATTCCATTGGAAAACGTATATAGTTGTCTGAAGGTCTATAGATTTTCATTTAAAAACAACAATAAGGCTCATTTCATCAATTATCCGCAATACAAATTAAAGCACTGTAGATTTACAAATTTTCTAGGTAGAAAACTTTTATGTAGCATATTCTTCAATTTTTATTTACACTTTGAGACAAATACAACACGTTGTGTCATTAATAATCATAAGTTATGACCTAGTGGAGCAAATGATTGTATGTTTATCACAACCAGTCATTTCACAAGACATTCGTACAATTTAGTGTTTTTCAACTCATTCCCGTCCCAAATAATTGTTTATATGGCTTCAAAATAACCTCGTGTAAAAAAAAGCTATGTAACACTGACTGTATATATATATATATATATATATATATATATATATATATATATATATATATATATATATATATATATATAAATATATGTGAGTGTGTGTGTGTATTGATAATTTTAAAAAAATCTTGGAGAATGAGAAAAAAAGAAAAAGAAAATTACTGTTATAAAACAAACTTCACGGGATATTTTTTTAAAATATTTAATTTTTTTTCGAACGTTTAATAAAATACTTTCTAAACTAAGCATTTAATACAGCTGAAATAATTGCTAGTAAGTGCTAGAGTAATTAAAATAAGTACTTATATGTATTGTATTTTCACGTCTAAACTTTCTAACTTCCAGGTATGGACATATGGTCTCAAAATCAAACCACCACCGAATTTCTGGTCCCTAGCCACAAGCTGGAATCCGTGAAGAAATACCTAAAAGAGAAGAAAATACCTTACACCGTTTTAATCCATAATGTCCAAGGACTCATAGATGAAGAAAAAGTCTCTAGGGCGAGGGCTGAAAAGTCGAGTATGGATTAATTCTTAATTTTTTTATTAATGACTATGAAACTTGATTAATGCTTGAATATTGATCGATCATAAACATTTTTTATTGAACTAAATATATGATTATAATAATTAGGAGCTTTGGATCATGAAAAAAAATAATAATTGTAGTAATTGTGTTTTTCCAAACGAAAATATTTACGAATTTAAATTGCAAAAAGTTTTACAGTTTAGAAAATTAACAGATTAAAAATTCAAATAAAATATCTATAACTTTTCGGTACTTGTGTATTAACGCCACCTCACGCCATCTTCCCATCTTGTTCGCATGCGCAAGCAGTTATATTTTATAACAGTTATCTAATCTTAGGTAACGTTTTTTAATCTATTTATTGGGGTTAGAATTTGAAATTTTTTAAATAATCATCAACAAATAAAAATCAAAAGAATTTATTTAAAAACAAAGTATATCCTACTATAAAATATATAGTCTTCCCCTGCTCATAACACTGTCTTAAATTACATTTCCAAAAGTTGCGTTGACCAAAATAAAGATTCATTTCATGGGAATTGGTACTTTTCGTTTTTTTTGGTAAGATATTTCGCTCCTGAAAAAATGAAATCGCATTTTCTTCTGTTTTTGGCAAATCCCTAATACGCGTCATCGTATTATATCAATCGTAGCATTAAAAATCAGCAAACAACAACATATCTAGAACAAGTCAGCGACAAACAAAAATCAGCAAACAACAAAAAATCAGCTGTTAGAAATGCAACTGTTATAAAATATGACTGCTTGCACATGAAAACAAGATTGCTCTTTATGCAGCTACTGGTGAGGTGGCGTTAATACACAAGTACCATTTTTTCTTTTATTATATCCATATAAACAATATAAATTTCCTAAATATGATATGTAAAAAGATACATATCAATACAATGAAAGTACAATAGGAGACAATTACTAACATTTAAGGCAATTATTCCGCAGGTTGTCCCTACAAGCTTTAACTTTTCATTCGTCTCCCTTGTAATATTTTCCAACAATAAAAGTTATTATCATCATTAGTTTGGAAAAGGGAATGTAATTATGGCCAATGAGTAGGTTTCGGTGACCATTTCATAAAGATATACAAGTTTCAACTAACATTTCGAAGTGTAGATGATATATATTTGTTGAAACGTTTATTTCTTGATGAAATGATTACAGAAATCTACTCGTTACCCATAATTACATTATCTTTTCCATACTAAAGCTCACAATAACTTTATTTTGGGGAAATATTAAAAGGGAAACGAACAATTAAAACTTGTAGCTGAATTCGAAGCGACAGCCTGCGGAACAGATAACCATTTTAGAGAATATGAGATCAGTTATGATCATTTTTTTCTGTAAAAATAATATAAAATTCGCTTATAGCTTCCTTTGAAGGTTTCAGTTTGAACCAATATCATACACTTGATGAGATCTTCGAATGGATGGACGGCCTCTCGGAAAACTATCCGAACCTTGTTTCTGTAGAAACAATCGGTTACACTTACCAAAACAGGCCCATGAGAGTTGCGAAAATCTCATCGGGAAAGCCTGGTGCCAAAGCTGTCTTTATAGACGGAGGTATGTATAGGAGTTTATTTATAACCATACTTAACTATTAAGTACATATATTAGAATTCAGAAAAATAAATTAAACTTGAATTAAACAAACGTTTAACTTGGAATCCTCATACTAGACTGAAAAGACAAGAAACTTATTGCCGTTTCAGGCTACTTCAACACTAACTAGGCAAACGCTCTAAGCTCCCAATTAATTACACAAGACTATTATAAGAACTATTTGGACTTACTGAGTAGTGCTATGGGGCTCCTCTAAGCCATCGAATTACTCTCGTGTCCAATCCTTACAATCCAAACCCTTCGTAAAATCCTTAAATCTCCTTACTTTGTTAGAAATAAAGCCATCCATAATTACCTCAACTTCCATTTGTTGTTGATTTGGCACGAACCCGATACCAGTCCGTTCATGACAAACTTTATACCCACTCAAAACCGTCAGTTTCTAATCTAGCTATTTGTTCAATTCCAGAAAATTCTTCGAGACGTCAGAAAAAAAGATGGCCTCGCCTCCTTTTAGGTCGAATTTGTTATTTGAGTACTGTCACTGAGTAGTCTCTGTACTTGCATTTGTCCCTGCCATCATGTACCATTCATACCATTATATTTACTTGTTTTATTGTTATAACACTGTTGCAAGTTTCAATAAATACATTTTTTTAAATTTAATTATATTTAAAATACAACTGGTTCAAATAGATTTTGGTTATACTTGCTTAATTTCTTAAAAGTTAACAGATTTAAGACATTTAAAACTTTGACACTTACCTTCTGCCTTGTAATTTATCGACATTGCTCCACATATACCCTGAGTTGATCAGCAAGCTTGGTCAATGTAATTTTCTTTTCCAGAAGAGAAAATTATCAACGTTTTTGACTTCTTCAACAATTACAAGATTACAACATTATCTCATTCCCTAACAATATCCAAGAATATTACTAATTTTCTATTTCTATATCTATTTCTGAATATTTGAAACTTTCAGTGTATCTTTATTCTGCCAATTATGCCACTCGTACCGTTAAAATTAACTTCTCAGATTTTGATTTATATTTGTTTAACCGTTCCATGTCCAGGTATCCACGCCAGAGAATGGATCAGCGTCACTACTGTGATCTACATCCTCAACGAGCTGGTAGAAAACCGATCGACTCTGCCTTCCTTCATGGCAGACCTCGACTTCTACATCCTTCCAGTTTTCAACCCCGATGGGTACGTGTACACCCACACAACGGACCGTCTTTGGAGGAAGAACCTATCCAAGAATCCGGGTCCGTGCTTGGGTACCGATCTTAACAGAAATTTCGACGCACATTTCGGAGGAGTAGGAACGAGCGGTTACAGCTGCGACGAAATTTATAGAGGACCGTACGCGTTTTCTGAACCAGAGACAAAAGCGTTTTCCGAATATATGTTAAAAATAAGCAAGAACGTCATTGTAAGTATAAAGTGATTTTTTTAGATATAAAAATAAATATATATTCTGATTCTTGAGTTCCAGTCAGTTCTTAAATTTCATTTGGCGACGTTTCGAGACAAGGTTGGTCTCATACTCATGCCCCAACAGTGAAAAATGAGCTTGTAGTAAATACAGTAAATATAATGTAAACATCTTACACGTGTCAATTTATATCTATTTTGGTGTGCTGTTTAATGTTTACACTAAAAGCTCATTTTTTCACTGTTAGGAACCAACCTTGTCTCGCAACTTCGCCAAAAGAAATTTAAGAACTGACTGGAACTCAAGAATCAGAATATATATTTTCTATAACAGTCAAGATAAGTAGAAACCAATAAAAGTAAATATGTAGCTAAAATATTATACACTAGCGTACTAAATAGAAACCCATGCGCATAATATGAATTAAATGCACTGTAAGTACCTGTACCTTCGCGCTTCAACCTGTGTCTTTTTTGTACCTTTTAGAATAAACTTAGACACACTAGGCTCTGAAAGACAGAGGTTACCGGAATACAACTAAATTATTTTTTCTATAAATTTTTATTTTTATATTTATATACACTAAATTGAATTTATAAATAGCAATTATATCCCAAATAAAAGTTCAGGTCTTATACCTGTCTTCTGGATTAAAAAAAATTGAACCATAAAGGAGAACAGTGTACAAATTTCTTTAACGTCTAAAATCGTCCAGTTATAAAGTAAGATTTTTCCTTTGGTTCTTGTTATTCAGTAAATAAGTGTGTAATTTTTTTTTTTTGCGAAATCTAGCGAGGACATGAGGACATGGGATCAGATAAGAGAAAAAATTTGTCCCCGGCTGGTATCAACTCCGGTAGCTTAGTTGGTAGAGTCTTGTCACGGTAAGACAAAGGACAGGGTTCGAATCCCGGCCGGGGGCATATCTTTTCTCTTCAAAATAAAAATAAAAATATTTAGAATTAGCGTGTGATTTAATATCATGCACTAAAACCAGTTTCTTCACTGTTAGGGCATGCATATGAGAAACATTAAGTCCCTAATCGTAGCCAAAAGATCGTTTAACAAGTATTGACTGAAACTCCAGAACCGAAGGAAAAACATATATACATATAACCGATATGAATACCAGAGAAGGAGAATAAAAATTAAAGTTTTTTTTACCAATGAAGACAATTTGCAGAATCACATTTGTTAAGTTCTTGTTGACACGTGTCAACAAGTTAATTATAATTCAGTTCTTGGAATGAATTGATAAGGCCATGGTTTTAGGGAAAGGAAACATCCGTCTACGGTATTGCATATCTGTTCCGCAATGGCTGCGGCGTTGATAAAGTATAGTCTGTTCCTTCCGGAACGAGAGCACTTGCAAAAAAATTTGCAATGCAATTCAAAAAAGTTCGTAGACTGAATAAACCTTGGTAGTATTTTTTAAAATCTTTATAGCATTGAAAAAAATAAGTAAAAAATAAGAGCCTGGCAGCCGGACCATGCTCCATGCATAAATGGCGGCCAAACCTTGGTCTAACTTTAGTTTTTTATTTTATATTTTTGCATAGTACACTCCATCGAAAAAGCCGTTATATTAAATAATCAATTTCTGTCTATTGAGCACGATATTGTTAGAATTCGGTCGAGTAAACCTCTCGAAATTGGCAATCTTGTGATATGCGTTAAACTATATGTCAATTACCACAGGGTTTCCTAAAAGTGGATTCAGTTATTCTATGTGAATTTCCTATCTTGTTTCATATCCAGTTACTTGCTCCGCAGGTTGCTAGTTTGGTAGAGGTGACACTATACGTCATTTCTACGTCACGGTCTCATAAATTTTGTAATCTATAAAATTGGAATAGTTAGAAAAAAATTGGCTTAAAAAAAATACCTCAACAAAGTGAATGCTTATTTGAAAACGCCTAGGATAATAAGTAGTAGGCTATTGAAGATGCGTAATTTCAAATCGTATAATTTCCTGTGATATGAGAAGTTTAATATATAATATACCTTCAGTATATGTAAAGGAATAGGAAATTATGATAAATAGTAATACCAAAATATGTATAAATTGGCTATGATATCCTATAGAATATCCTAGGTTATTATTGTTGTTTTGGTACTTATGTATTAGTTTTTCATTTCTTTATTGGGAAGAAATGGTGAAGGACATCACTGAAATAGATAAGATAATGACGTCGAAATGACCTAACTTGACACAACTTTAACTACCTCTACCATCAACGTGGCCACCTGCGATATAAGTACCCAAATTCACATTTTGACCCCATTCTCCTCATTAAAGTACGTTTTATACCACTTTTTGAAAACTGCCAAGAAAAGGCATTTTTTCAGTTTTTTCAAAAATAACGTGTTTCCAGCGCAATTTAGAGTAAAATTTGTTATTACAAATTCTAGTAATATTAGTTTTGAAAATCCGGAATTTGTTATTTGATACTAAGGTTGGGGTTGTAATTTCTTACTTGATTACATTATTATAATTAAATAGTTTTTTTTCTTAAAAATTGTTTATTATTCCCAGACTTACATAGCATTCCACAGCTTCAGCCAAGTCATCCTTCTTCCACACGCTTACGGCTTCAAGGCTTATCCCGCAGACTACAAGGAGCTTCAAGTAATTGGTATTAATGCTGCATCTGCTATTCGAAGAATGGGTGGCGAATCGTACAAAGTTGGCACACCCGCAGACGTTCTTTATCCTGCAGCAGGTAATCACAATAAAATAAACGATTTGTGTACATTATTTTATATATGCCATCAAGCTGGAAGTAACCTTCCAATAATACTAGCATGTAGGGAAAAAATATTAATATGAAAATTGTTATCAGTATTCAAGAAAATGTAAATCCCATTATTGATTAAAGATGTAGGAAAAGTTTGGATTTAAATGAGGTTAAAGAGGACGCATGACGGATATCGAGTGGGAGTGAGTTCTAAAGAGAGATAGAACGGGCGACAATTTTCCTCGCAAAAAGTTGTCCAAACTCCGAAAAAAAGTGGTAGTCTGTAGGGGATAGATCAGGAGAATATCTTTGACGAGCAAGCAAAGAAACACACGTCTCTAGACGTTTCAACTGCTGACGTTCGTTGAGCTCGTGTGGGACCCAGGAATCGAGCTTTTTTGCCTTTCCGATCAATTTTAAATGACTGGAAACTGTCGTAAGACTTGTACCTACCTCTGACGAATATTCTCTGACCGTTTTATGAGGGTCTTCTTCCACAGCATTCTTAAGATCTTCGTGCTCTATTGATGCTTGAGGCCGTCCACGGGAAAGATTTTCTAATCTAATAATAGTCGTATCTCCTGAGGAAACGTTTGTAAACCAACGACGGATGGTTCTTTCATTACCACTTCCTTCATCAAACGCATGATTAATATTTCTTGCTGCATGGGCCGCGGAATGACCGAGATTGTACTCATAAAAAAAAAAAATCGTTCGGAAATCGCGTGTTTCCATGGCCATGGTTAAAATTATACTAAAATCTGTATGCCTACTTGGGAAAAAAAATACACAGTTTGTAAATAGAGGATTAACAAGTGCCTATTATAGATTGTAAACATTTTGCTAGGAATCAACAGGTAACGCTTTAATCCTCTATAAAGATTAAGATTTAAAAAATCCGACATTTCATGTGTGACAACCCAATAGTTTTATAGATGCAAAGTCATAAAAAATTCACCCAAATATATATTTTTAAATATTAAAAACTAATTTTATTTTAAATTTTACTAAAATGTTAATAAAACAGGAGATGCGGAAACTATTTTTAAGTTCCTCGTGCAGATTTCTAAGAGCCAATAAATTTTGATCATCCTTGAATTCTCTTTTACCTCGGTGACGTAGTATATATACTCGTATATGTATAGTTAAACGAAATTGTGGAGAATAATTCAAATAAGTTTAATAAAAAATAATTTGAGTAATTTTGGCGCTACAGGATATTAAAAAAATCTATTTCTAACGGTTGCTCAAACTGCTAGACAGACAAAGGCTCAAACCCCCCACCCCCCATAAAAAACAACAACAGAAAATGGCAAACTCGTTCTAACTGTTCAAGAGAAAAGAAAACCTGAAACAAAAACACAGGTTTGACCTCCTTTAGGGTGAAGTATGTAAACAGTTTTTATTTTGTACACTTCTATACGATATCGCCTATATTCCTATTTCCGTTTTATTTCATTTTATTAATATATTAAAATTTTGTTAAAATTTACAAACTGAGAGTGCTAATTAGCTTCAAGCATTAAATCGCATTAGGTTAGCTAACATAAATCTTTCTAAAATTGTTTTTTTTTTTACTTTTATGTTAACTAGTTTAATATTTTAAATGTAGCCAATAAGCAATCAAATCAATATGTATTTCTATCAAGCAACGAACCAATTTTGCCACAAAAATAAATATACATATTTGATAGAATCATTTTAAACTTAGTACTTTTGTCTATAAATTTTAATATATTTTGCAATATTCTGTCATATTTTGAGCAATGAGTGACGGTTTAGTGATACTTGATCCGGTATTTAATGACTAAAACTAAAATAACTAATCAAAAATAACTTTAGGAGCCACCCATTTTTAATCTAATAGGCGTATAATAAACCCTTGGGTTGTACACTCATTAGATATATATTATATAATTTAGAATTATTATATAAAATGGAGCGGGTTAATTGATAGGTTAAGTGATAGAGCACTGGGTGACTGTGCCGAAGATCCCAGGTTCAAATCCGCTCGTGACGGATACATTATTTAATCTGTTAACAGCCGAGGATGGGCCCTTTGGTATCTGAAAAACATCCAGCCTCTATTAGGTGTGTAGTCTTAACTGAGGGAAAAACCTGGTGGTTGAGCTTAATCTCGGACGAATCACGACACTTTACAACCATTGTCCTAGAAACAATAGCTTCTACTATTCTATTGACCCGAAAACCCTACATGGGTTGTGGTACAGGTTTTTAAAATTATAAAACGGATCAATGTTATAAACAATATAAAAACAAATATAACAAATGAGTTTTCAATGTTTTAGGAGGTGCTTACGATTGGGTAAAAGAAACCGCTGGAGTGAAATATTCCTACACCTACGAGTTAAGGGACAAAGGTAATTACGGATTCATTCTTCCAACGAGGCTCATCAGACCAACTGCAAAAGAAGCCTTTGAGGGCGTCAAGGTCATGGTGGAAGCCGCGACGAAGAGCAAATAATGGACAAATATAGATGTTAAATATTGTATAATATTGAATATAAATAAATATTTGTTGAACATATAAATATTTGTTGTTACTTCACTTATTTATTTACACCCCTTTTCATGAATAATAATGAAAAAACGTGTAACACTATAGCCCATAAAGATACAGTACTCCTATATCAAAATCAAATACATCCATACTATCGATTAATATCACTAATGTCGTAAATAATTATATGTTATCTAACGTCAACTTTAGTCACTTTTTAAAGTTTATAATAATAGGTTTTAAAGTTGAAAAATAGTAATTGTAGTAGTAGTAAGTGGTAGTAAATAGCTAAGTACACTCAAAATGTTGGTGAACTGGTAGTTAAGTTGTATCGAGTTTAACTATTTCAAAACATTCAATCCGTAAAACTGAACATAAAATAATAAATCTAATAAGAATAAAATTTATTCACAAACTGTTTTTTTTTTTTAAGACTAACCCAATGTTCCCTTCTTTATTTCTCAAACGCGTACCAAATTTTATTTTATTACACTTTACATATTTATAAATTTATTACACGTCTGCAAACGTTTTTCATATAATGGAGAGAGACTTTGAACACACAACACTATATACATAAACTAAAATTAAATAATTAATATAAAATAAGTCAGTTCACTACGCAAATGTATTCACTTAGCAACTAAAAACAAAAAATTAAAGATGTTGAAAGTAGTATTGTATTATCTTACTTACATATCTTCTTAGTATATAAACAATTTTGTGATTTTAAAAGTATATTCAATTAATTAAATAAAATAAATTTTCTTTTCTTCTGTTACCTGAGCTCCTGACTCCGTTTAAAATTGAAATAATAAAGGCCTTTGATTTTAATAAATATACTAGTTGTTATAAATTAAAGGAATCCAACTAAAAGTATGTATACAGCGAGTCGAAAAAGATAATGAAAAACGTATTAATTCAATATTTGGTGAAAAAAGATCCCACATGGGAACCTTGTTTGTATTTTAGATATATATTTAAGGTTAACATTTAAATAAGTTCTCAATAATAAACTATTTATATTTTTAATGCTATGAAGATTATATTTTTAAATTATGATTTCTCATTGAAGTTATGTTGGAATAAACACATAGGCTGCTCATAGTTTCAACAATAAAAAGCAGGATTTACGATTTATTAAATAAGACTATAAATTGGGAGTGGGGTAGGCTGATTCGTACTGGAGCCAGGGTGCTGAGTTCCTGATCTCTACAGCTCAGTTACGGCTCACACAGCCTCTATAAAATGGATACCCCTAATTAGGAAGAAATCATGATAGTTAAGCGTGATATTTTTGGCTTGGTCGAAAACCGGACATCTGGCAACCCTAGTTACAACATTCCATTTTGTTGCGGACCAACCCCCATTGTTTCGCTCTTAATTTTCCAAACCTTTTCTTCTTCAGATCCGTATGAATTTAAACGTGAGAAACTGTATTTTATATAATAGGGGGGGGTACCACTACAACCAATGAAGGCTATTGAGTTCGGTAATTTATACACTCATAGGAAAAAAATCTCAGCCTTTTGATTTCTTCATGTTTCCATCTAAAAATATTTCTGCTCTGGATTGGTCTATTTTTTTTATGAATAAATATGTATTTTGTTAATTTGTTTTTAATTAGGAATGCCAATATAGACGATAATAACCCTTAATCCTTAATTCAATGAAAGGACTATAGATTCCAATGTTCTCTTTCTATGGAATTAAAATGTTTATTCAGTATCATTTGTTCTGGGCCGTTTCTTGCACACTCCCATGTGTTAGTTTCCGACTTTTAATTCTTCAATTTTAAATTTAAAAATGCCTCATCGTGCTGCTCATGTTGCGCGTGGTGTGTGCTCATGTGGCACTTATTGATGATGGAAGTTCCATTAGATATGTAGCCAATGCCATCGGAGTTCCCTATGAAACTTAACGAGATGCCGTCAGGCGTTTTCGAGAAACTAGGTCTTACCATAGAAGGCCCCGTTCTGGACGGCCTAGGGTAACAGAACCACAAGATGACAGGTTTTTGACTTCAAGAATTTTACGAAACCGGCACCTTACCGTTGTTCAAGCGATTCATCAGCTCGAAGAAGTTCGAGGTGTGCAAATTTCTTTTACGTACTGCTCGGAGAAGATTAACAGATCATGGATTAATGGCTATTCGCCCAGTAAGAGGACCGGAGTTAAACAGAACTCACAGAGTTACACAGCTGGCTTTTGCTCAAGAACACAGCCATCGGACTATGGACGAATGGAGTGCTGTTCTTTTTACAGATGAATCAAGATTTGCTCTTCGATCTCCAGACGGGCGTGAAAGGGTGTGGAGAAGAAGAAACGAAAGATATGCAGCCTGTAATTTTACCCAGAGCCAACCTTTTCAACGTGCAAAAGAAGAATGCAAAAAACTGCACTGAACAAATGACACTGAATAAACATTTTAATTCCATAGAAAGAGAACATTGGAATCGACAGTCCTTTCATTGAATTAAGGATTAAGAGTTATTATCCTCTATATTGACATTCCTAATTGAAAACAAATTAAAAAAATACATATTTATTCATTAAAAAAAAATAGACCAATCCAAAGCAAAAATATTTTTAGATGAAAACATGAAGAAATAAAGTGGGTGAGATTTTTTGCCTGTCAGTGTATAAATAACCGAACTCAATAACCTTCATTGGTTGTAGTGAAACAAACCCCTAATATATAAACGACAGTTTCTCACGAATAAATTCATACGGATCGGAAGAAGAAAAGGTTTGGAAAAATAAAGAGCGAAACAATGGGGGTTGGTCCGCAACAAAATGGAATGTGGTAACTAGGGTTGTCAGATGTCCGGTTTTCGACCGGACAGTCCGGTTTTTTTATGTTAGTCTAGTCAAGGAAATCTAGGTAAACCGGACAAAATAATGTTTTTCTTTCAATAAACCTTTGTTAAAAGCAGTGTCATCGAATGCTAAATATATCCAAAAGTATATTGTAAGTTTTTTTTGTCATTTTCTGTAATATTTATGGGCTAATAAAAAAAATTTAGAAAGTTGTCCGGTGTTTTATTCTTGAACACATCTGGCAACCCTAGTGGTGATCCCCTAATGAACATATACAAAAATCAAAGTCTGCTAATAAATTGTGTTCTTATTATTTTGTGTTCAGGTTTACGGATTGTATTTTTCGAGTTAACTGCACTACCTTCAGTTCACAAACCATAGAACAGTTTGAGTATCTTTCACGACTTTTTACCGTACAATTTTTCAATTGTAAAACCTATTTATTTGAGTACTACCGCTGGGTAGTTTCACTACTAGTCTTCATCCATGTCATTATGTATCACTCCTGCTATTTACTTGTTGTATTGTTAAAAAACAGTTTGAATATACAGTTTAAGTAATATTTAATAAATAAATAAATAATAATAAAACCTATTTTATCTGAAAAAAATAACTAAATTCACTACAGACTTTAATATAAAATAACCTGGAAAGGTTATTTAGGTTAAAGTAACCCTTCAATCCCATCATCTCATGTTAACCCTTTTAGGGAGTAACAGGTTATTATTATTAAACATTTATTTCATCCTTGATATATTTAAGTTTTTATTAAACATATAACATTAAACATACCAAAATATTTACGGAATACCGGAATATTTAATAAATGAAAATAAATCGCTAAATATGAATTGATTTCAAAGTTAAATATACTTCGAATATGCCCTATATTTTTGTTCTATTTATTCATGTATGTTACCTTAGTTTATTCATTTATTTATATTCCTTTTTCTGATATTTCTTATGTAATTTTTGTATATAAATATATTACGAATCTGTTAATATGAATTATTATAATTTTCCATTATATGAACAATTTTATAATAAATTTATAAATATATAAGGTGGGTTAAAATATAAATTGGTTGTATAAGATTGAGTTTGGCTGAAGAATAAAGCAGAGAACGCGTTTTTGAGAAAGAAAAAACGGAATAATGGGGGTTGGCCCCCACAATGCGAACGGGGTGTCCCTGTAGTTATTATAATTTATATATTTATTTATATTATAAACTAATCATACACAATATACTTATATACTAAATATATACAATGCGTAGTATATTTTGAATAATATTAGTTGACCATATATATATATTTATATCAGGAAGAAAATGTGCCGGGCGGAGGTAAAAAAAAAATCTCTTATACAGGGAGAACTGTTTATGGGAAAGCTGACGTTTCGACCCACATTCCACATCTTCTTTGGGGCTAAATATACAAGATACAAATAAATTAAAATAATATATGGAAAAGAATAGTAGTATATTGATATAGTATAATAGAATAATAATATATTTGGTAAGTAGTCTATATACTATCGATATACTACATATACTGTTATTCTTTACCATATATTATTTTAATTTACATGTATCTTGTCCATTTAGCGTTGAAGAAGACACGACAACGACCACAATGTGGGTCGAAACGTCGGCTTTCCAATAAACAGTTAGCTAATCAGTAGATCAACCTTTTTATTAGACAAGGTATACACTGTCTCTTATTTATCCAAATTCTAGGATATTTAAACACATTGTTTTTATTTCCAATGTAATTTGTTACAATTTACAAAAGCAATATGCTTTACCCAACAGACAAGTCTCAAACTCAAAAACTTAATAGACAAATTTAAATGTATCTATAAAGAATCACATATACAATGAAAGAAAAAAATACAAAAAAAAACTTTCAGCAGTGAGAAAAAAAAATTGTAATCAAAATAAACAAAATTGTATCTATACATTCTTAGTAACTTATATACATCCACATGAACAATAACAATAATATAAGATAATTTGGTATCCTACAATAATAAATGCTTTGTTCTTTTACGTACGTACCGCTTTGTACTATTTTTTGTGTAGTTCCCTATATTTTTTATAATTGGGTTTTTATTGTGTTTACACTTATCAAAGAATTTATTGATAAACTCATTAATATACGGTATATATAATTCTTTGTGCATAACAAATTTATTTAGACATTAAAGTTAATAGCACAATTGCTCTATAGGATACTGTTATCATTGTGGTGAACATGAGGTATGGGTACTACCTCTAAGTGTGGTTTTCAAGATTTCCTCTCTTGGGTATAAAAGCTTGGGCTTCCGAAATATATTTCATTCCCTCTTCGACAGTCAATAATTAACAGTACATTTCTCATTTGCAGAAGTTATTAACTGAAAGGTAAAATTTAAAATAGCATTATTTACTAAGTATTATGTTTAATTAGTTATTAAAATAAATTAGTAGGGAGTTTTCACTCAGGGGCGAGTTGGCCAGGCACCCAGAAAATCTATTAATTTTTGATACTTGTTACATCATAGGAACCATTTATTAAGACTTAATTGAAAATAATTAAAGCAACATAAGTAAAATTGGGGACAAATCAACTCTTTGCACAACCGTTGTCCAAGATACAGTTCAGATTCTACGAGGTAGTAGTGAATCCAAGACTCTTCATGAGTTGTAGTGGTACAATTTTTAAAAAGTGAAATTGGACTTAATGATGTTTTATTTTATTTTTTCTAATGAATTATTTGGAGATATTTAGTAGTTTTATAATATAAATGCCGGTATTGACTTTACGATTGCTAAGAATTGTTTATTATTAAGGGCATTTTTCAGTTTTTTAAGTAAACTACCAAGGTCTAAATAAAGGCGATGATAGACTTATATTTCTCCTGCCTCGGCCAATAAATTGCTAAATCGAATAGTATATATAGAGAGTCTTCTGTATTTATGGAAGTGAAACCGTGTCATTTTCTTAGATTTTGGTTTGAAATAGAGTTGTAACATAAGCAATAACTCCTTCTCTAGCTAATGCCCGACTTAGCCACAACTACGAAAATAACACGATTCCGCTTCCTTAAGTTCAAGAAATTCATTTGTAATTTGACTTAACCACTAATTTACCGGGGCTGTGGATATATATTCTTCATCTCTATATATTATTGACCGTGAATTGATCAAATATAATCGTATGGCAAAGAAAAAAATTGTTAAGTAAAAAATTGTTTGTGTGAACCTCGTTGCCACTGTCTAGGAATTTCCACTTCTTTCAATGAAATTTTCTTTAAAATAGGTTTTAATACAAACTATTCATTTAATGAAAAATTTAGCATTTCATAGGTAGCAATGGAAATTAAAATACACACTGGGAATAAATATTCTAATTCTGTTAAATCTATTGTCAAGAGATTTTCTTTTTTCAGGGGACCATAATTTTAAAATACATTATATAGTTCTTTCTATAATTTTACAGATCACCATGTCAATTACAAATATACTGAATTTATTTGACCGACCAACAGAGCCTGTCTTCGTCCCTAAAGGTGACAATGAAGTATTCGTTATTCCGGAAGAATACCTTGTGAGTTCATTAAAAAAAACTTATTATATTTTCCTTTTGGCTCAACATTTCCTAATTAACGAATTGCCCACAGACGGACCGCTTCAAGCCTCTGGGAACCAGCCTCACGGACAGGATCGGAGGAGGCGCCAAGAAGATAAAAATTAAGAAGATAACGCTCCCAGACCTTACCCTTCCGCTACAGCTCGACAGAAGGGCCAACTTCTCTCCCTTCATCCCTTCTCATCAGAAGATGGCCGGCAGGCTCATAGATGTGTTCATGGGTAGGAAATGCCTTTTCATTAACCATTAAATATCTGTCTTAATGATCCTCCAGACGTTTATTATTCCTAATTCTTTGCATTATCCAATGTTTCAGGGATGAGGAATTTAGAAGACTTCGAATCAGCCGCTGTCTACACTAGGGATCGAATCAACCCCTATTTATACATATACGCATTGTCCGTCGCAATATATCACCGACCCGATACAAAAGAAGTGCGTTTACCATCGCTAGCGGAGGTGTTTCCGGACAAGTTCATGGACAAGATGCTCTTCGCAAGAGCTAGAGAAGAATCCAATCTTGTGGAAATAGATCAGAGGGTACACTTACTTGACCATCATTGAACAAAAGCTTATTCGATGAAAACTGCTTCAAATAATAAGTTATATATATTTCTAGGAGCCTATTGAAATCCCCAGAAATTACACGGCTTCTGATTTGGACCACGAACACCGCGTCGCCTACTTCAGGGAAGATCTCGGGATAAATCTTCACCATTGGCATTGGCATTTGGTCTATCCACACGATGGGCCGCGTTCAATCGTGCAGAAAGACAGGAGAGGAGAACTTTTCTACTACATGCATCAACAAATTTTGGCCAGGTTCGTATAATATTGGTTCTGTAACGAAATTGATGCGGAAATTATAAAGCTAAATAAAAAAATGTTAATGAATGCAAGTTAGGAATTAGGGCTGGAAGTAAATTCGGACAAGACTAAGTATATGTTTAGGGAATAAGTTGGAATATGTGGAGAAGCTCATGTGCATAGGGTCTATGGTAACTAGAAAAAACGAAATTCAAGAGGAAGTTCAAGACATGAGTCTTTAGTCCCGAAATAAAAAAAATCAGAATTTAGAAAGCCACCATCCTTCCAACTATTCTTTACGGCTGTGGAACTTGAGATTGGTGGTATCGGTATCGAGCCTTTGGGTTCACTAAGCCTTATTATTATCATAACGAAATTAAAAGATGATGGAAACATGATCATGGGTTCAATCGCTGATGGAATTGTTTGTTTGTTCATTTAGCGCCACTTTATGCTGGTATGGCTAATCGGACGATGCTACAGTGGGAGCTCTAAATTCTGCCTACCCAGGTTTAATTAGGATAGGGATTTTTAACGATTACCTGACATCGTACAGGCTCGGGACCCCCGTTTAACGTCTCTTAAACGGCGTAACTAAGGATTTTTTTCTCACTTAAAAAAATCCTAGGGCCACCTGCCGGGCTACTAACCCGCGATCTTGGGCTTGGTAGTTTGTTACGCTAACCACTAGCCCACAGGTGACCTTACTGATGGAATTAAAACACACATTAATAAAAAAAAACTTATTTTCGGTTTAATGATATATTCAAAACATATTTCATTCCGTGCCGTGTCATTTTTAGACTAATCATAAAATCATCTTATTGATCGTTCCATAAATAATAAATTATTTATTTATTACATTAAACATTATTTCTAGATATAATGCGGAAAGGCTTTGTAATAGCTTGTCACGTGTTAAGCGTTTCATCAACTGGAGAGAACCAATTGAAGAAGGCTATTTTCCCAAATTGGACAGCTTAGTGGCAAGCAGAAACTGGCCACCGCGATTTAACAATACAAAACTGACAGTAAGTTAAAAAATATATCAATATTAGATTATGTAATATATATATATATAAGGGGTTCAGGATTAAAAACGAACAACTCCAAATTTCAAAAATTTACTTTTTCACATTTTTCGCTAGTTTAGTTAAGCAATACTTCATATTCCAAACTTCAGGCTCAGAACCCTACTAAAGTCATGAGAAATGTGGCGGCAATGTGTCGAGTTAGGCAAAATTATTTTACTAAACTAGTCAACTACTTTTGATTCTGAACGCCTCATAAATATTAAAAATAATATTTTAATAGTTGTAGATAGAAAAGTTTTCAGTTAGAGAAAAACATATATTTGGTAAATTCAGAGAGTTCGTTGAATATTAAAGTTAAATATATTGATTCGCTCATTAATAGAAAGTTCAAATTAACATGGTTAAAATTATGTTGATATCAGAAATGTCCTCATTAGAATAAATGTTTGTTCATTCTACATTTTTTCTTTTATCAAACTAACATTATTATATTGATGTGGAAAAGGATGACTGGATATATCTTAGAAGAGTGTGTATGATCGGAGGGGGTGCATTCAATAAATTATACACAAAATAAGTTAAAAAAAACAAAATCACACATTTTATTTGTTCCAACGTTTCGGCCTAATTTTTAGTCAATCATCGATGCTGAGAATAAAAGAAAACAGAATAACTACATTTACTTATTCACTGCACAACCAGACAATTTCACACTCTTTTAATATAATTATAATCAGGAATCTTATTTCTTACACTAAAAATTTCAATTATTTACTTATGCAATATTAATTAAGTGAACAACCAATTTGATTTGTGAAAATAAAATTTAACAGATATTGCCAATTTGATTTTTTTATACCTCCTTAGAAAACAGTTGGTTACTCATTTTACAATTTAATTCCAGGACATTTACAGAGAGATAGATAATATGAAATTCGATATTCAAGATTTGGAACGGTGGAGAGACAGAGTATTTGCTGCGATTCACAGCGGAACAGTTGTAGACGTAAGAAATCATATTTTCTACCAACTTTACTATCACGAATAATAATATTCTGGAGTATGTAATCAATATGGTACTGTTTTTAGGGGGACGGTAACTTCGTAGAGCTTTCAGAGTCGACAGGAATAGATATATTAGGAAACATTGTAGAATCAAGTATGTTGTCGCCGAACAGGAATATGTATGGTGACATCCACAACCTTGGTCATGTTGCGATCGCATTATGCCATGACCCTGAAGGAAAACATCTGGTATGGAGTTATAAATTAAAAATATAAGTAGTTATTCCGCAAGTTGAAGCATGGTGGTAGGGGTAGTTAAAGTCCCGTCAAGGGACGTCACGATATTATACGTTATGTAATCAATAATATCTGAATGGTTAAAAATTAGTATGAAAAAAACAACAACTCAATAATACAAAGTGGCAGTTTATTTTAGAACGACTAAAATAGCCAGTAATGGGTAATTCAAGATGAGTAATTTCAACTGACATGATTTTCTGTTATATATGAAAGCTAATATAACTCATTGTATTTAAAGGGACAGGAAATTATACCAGATTCGGTATCAGTTCCGCAGGTTGTCGCTTCAAGTTGAGTCGCAACAAGTTTTAAATCCTCATTCGTTTCCTTATTAATATTCCCTAAAAATACAAATAATCTTGAGCTTTAGAATGAAAAAAAAAAATGTAATTATGACAAATATGTATACTACAGAAATAATTTCATCAAGAAATGAACGTTTCAACAAACTTATATCATTTACACTTCAAAATGTTAGTTGAAACGTTTATGTCTTGATGAAATTATAACCGGAATACACATAATTCCATACTAAGGCTCATGATTATTTGTATTTTTGGAGAATATGAAAAAGTAAACGAATGAACACAAACTCAACTCGAAGCGACAATCTGCGGAACTTATACCCAAGATTCTAATACCAAAATAACTACAATTGGCCAGGTAAAATATCCTAGGTTATTGTTTTTATACTGGTAAGAAATGTGGCTGACAATGACGATACTAATAAGATCGCAACGTAGAAATTACACCACCCCTACCTCCAAAATGGCAACCTGCGGAATAAGTTCCGAAATTGATTCGAAGCATCTTGGTTATGTAATATTCCAAAATATGTCAATTACAGGAAACGTTTAGTATAATGGGTGATACTTCCACAGCGATGAGAGATCCGATATTTTACAGATGGCACGGTTTTATCGACGATCTGTTTCAGGAACACAAAAACACACTACCGCGCTACACCACAGAACAGGTCCTACATATTTCTCTTCCTAATATGATCAATTGATATCTGCAAATTATCAATTAAAATATTCCGCTTTACAGCTTGATTTCTCTGGCGTCAAAGTAACATCCATCGAACTTCAAGCTGACAAATCGCCCATGAAGAACAAACTGTTCACATTCTGGCAACAGAGTGACGTAGACCTATCTCGTGGTCTTGACTTCACACCTCGAGGAGCTGTCTTGGCTAGATTCACACATCTTCAGCACAGACCATTCACATACAAAATTATGGTTAGCATTTAATAAAAAGTTAATTAATAAAAAGTATGTTTGTCTTGGTAATTTGATTTCTTTGTACTGCTGAATGATTCACAATTACAGGTTGATAACAGTGGAGGAGCAAGAATGGGGACTTGTAGGATTTTCATGGCACCCAGGAATGACGAAAGAGGTCTTCCAATGTTATTCAGGGATCAGAAGAATTTCTTCATTGAACTCGACAAGTTTACAGTCAATTGTGAGATTAAATTTTTTTTTTTACTCAAATAAATTTTATTTGTTGTATTAAATCAGAGGTATGCGCATGGGGATGTCGCCATCGTACGGTATACGGGTACTTGCTAACAAGCCAATTAAGAGTGTCAAATATTTGCTTTAGTTTTAACACAAAATTTGCTTAAAGATTTTAACGGCATTGCTACATACCTGTTTAGATCCGTCTATATCTAAATAAACGTATTTAGATGCAAGAGCTTACTTCCTTTTTTAATGATTAAAACTTATCAGATATAATTATAAAAATGATTTTTATAAAATACAAAAAATTATATTTTAAAAAGATTATATTTTTTCGGAAAAATCCTTGCTTTTGCTCTTCCAAATCATTATGAGCTGTAGCGGAGTTTTTATTATCAAGATACTTCATAAAAATAGCATTTAACTGTAAACCAACATTAACAAAACTATTTTTGCTAAACCTTACGATTTAAAACGATAATCCGTTGGAACTGTTTAGTTAATATACATAGATTAGATAAACAGAAAAGGATTAATGTAAACAATTTTTGTTTTTGTTTTGAGAATGGTTCCGGTCCCAAAGCTCACACTTTTCCCTGGAATTCGCCAGAGTTTAAAAAGATATTTAAAAGGATGGATTTAAAAAGAGACCCCATTGCAATTGTTTAGTTATTAGACTTAAGTTATCCATAGAAACAGAAAAGAATTAATGTAGACAAAATATGTTTGTTTGTTTTGAGAATGACTTCATTCCAAAAGCTCAAACTTTCCCCGAAATTCGCAAGTGTTAAATGAGAGTTTAAAAAGAGAATCCATTGCAATTGTTTAGTTATTACACTGAAGGTATTGAGAAGAAGAATAATTTTTAAGTATCTAAAAAAACAAAAATGCATTAATTGATTTTTTTTTTTACAGTGAGGAGCGGTCAAAATACCATCACCAGAAAATCCGCCGACTCTTCTGTGACCATTCCTTTTGAGAAGACGTTCAGGAACTTGGACAACCAGAGGCCCTCAGGAGGAGTACAGTTGGAACAGTTCAACTACTGCGGGTGCGGATGGCCCCATCACATGCTCATCTGCAAAGGTACCGCGGAGGGATATCCTTGTCATCTCTTCGTCATGATATCCGACTTTAATGATGACAAGGTGAGGTTATATCTGGCAAAAGTTATTTAAACTAATTTTTTTTATAAGATCGTTATTAAATGTCCATTTGGAATCAGGTGGATAACAAGGGCAGTGGAAACCAAAGCAACCAGTGCGCTGATGCGGTAAGCTACTGCGGCATCCGGAACAAGATGTACCCAGACAAGAGGTCGATGGGCTTCCCGTTCGATAGGCAGCCGAGGGACAGGGTGGACTCCTTAGAGGAATTCCTCACGCCCAACATGAAGTTTGTGGATATATCCGTTCACCACAGCAACACAACTGTCAGGCCTGGGATCATCCTTGATAATTAGGAATAACGACTATAAAAATAAAATCACAATGAATATGGAATAATAAATGCAGTTTTGAATTAAAGTTGTCTTAATCCTTAGTAATAAAACATATCTCAATATAGAGACCCATCCTGTATCTAATTTTATGTATTCAATCAATACAGTAGCAATAATTCCGGTAATAAACTTTACTATGTTTTACAAATTACAAAAAAGAGTTTTTCAAATGAAGACAGCAAATGGTCAAAAAGTACAGTGTCATAATATAATGGGATTGGTATACTAGCTTCACTGTCCAAGCAATGATCTCAAGGGAAAGTCAGGTCCTTTAACTTGCCGTTGAAATGAAAGTCTCCCAAGCCCCCCTTACACAATAAATTCTATAGGCATATGAAATAAAATAACAAGTATTACATCGAAACACAAATCATTTATTTACACTGTCACAAGATACAGAATCATATGTTTATGTTAAGATAAAGAAGTACTGAAAAGAGAAAAATAAAACTAAGTGAGATTTTTTTTTATTTTCAACTAGATCCGTGGCCCCTTCTTGTTTTAGGTAGAGGGAATTTAAAATACACTGAACCCTAAAAATTGATTAAAGAAAATGCTCTTTGACTGTCCTGTTTCTAAAGGGTTCAAGTTCTTCAAAACATTCCTCAGGATAATATTTATCAAGGAAAAGTTCTTATCGATTTGTAATAGGGTATTGTTTTTAAATATCGTCACTGTCAAAACAATACCGCCTACAACTGTTGGTGAAAATGAGTTAGTAACGGTAAGGGACGTATTAAGGTCAGCAACATGGCAGAGTGTGATTTTTTGATACTTCTCTTCAATCTCTTTAGTAATAGTTCCAAAATTGTATAGATAAAAATAGATTATAAATTGCCATGTCTACAGTCGGCGAGTTTTTTTTTCTCTCCTGTAAAATCGCACAAAGCGTACTTAGTATTGTTTTGACAGCGACGATATGTAAGCTCTAACAAACCGACAAAAATGTGCTAGAATTAAATTGGAAAAATCCAAACATATAGCCTCATGTCTTTAAAATACTAAAAAATAACTAACCATAATAATCATCAAAATATGCACAATACACGAATTAAAATTTACATAAACTCGGTATTTTGATTTGGCGTGTGACCTAATGATGCCTGAATAGCGAAACGTTGACTGAGTTTTTCCATTATTTAGGAGCCTAAAGGTTTTGTTTTTGGATTCTTCCAATAATTGCATCTCCTACAACTACCACTCCAAAAATCCATCTCCATTGAAAGCAGTTTTCTTGGCGAGTCAGCTGAAACGGATCAGGTTTCTGAGCCATATAGTGCAGTACTTATAAGAAACGAATTGTAGAGTCCCTTTTTTGTTGCCATCATGACGTCCTTACTCCACAAAACAGAATTTAGCGTCCTTATTACTTTTCTGCCTCTTACTACCTTTTCTTCGATATCTTTTCTGCTGCTGCTCCCCTTCGAAAGCCACCTGCCTAAATATTTAAATTGTTTAGTTGGGGTCTAATCCCACATTCCCCAACATTTAGTGAGGAATTTCCACTGTTATTTAATGCTTTTTGTTTTACTGATTTCCAGGCCTCTTGCCTCATAGGCTTCCAGCAGTTTCCTCATCATAAAGGACGCATTGCTTTAAATATATTTCGAGGTAAAATTCAATCACAAAAAATTTATAAAATCAAACAGTTGCTAGGAACCACAAAAAGATTATTGATTTTATAATTTTTTAATCATTGCTTTAATTTTTAAATATTTTTATTTTGACGAGAAAAGATTTGCCCCCACCCGGGATTCGAACCCGGATCTCCGCCTCACCGTGGCAACGCTCTAACTATTTGAGCCACCGGGGTCGAACCTTACTTTGGACAAATATGTTCTCCTCTCCGATCTTTTTGACATACGTCATTATTTTATTTATAATTTATTATAATTTTTTAATCATTGCTTTAATTTTTAAATATTTTTATTTTGAAGATAAAATTGAAATTGAACATTCTTCCTCGGTATACGTCGCAAAATTGCGGGAACACGGGGGATATGGGATCCGTGAAGAGAACAGATTTGTCTTAAGTATGATCGACACCGGTGGCTCAAATGGTTAGAGCGTTGCCACGGTGAGGCGGAGATCCGGGTTCGAATCGGCTGGGGGGAAATATTTTCTCTTTAAAATAAAAATACTTATTGCTTTTAATATGCCTAATTGATATTTAAAACTCAATCACGAAATATTAAAACAATTCAAACAAGATAAAAAAAATTGCGTTTCCTCAGTAAATGTCCGAAACCCCTATAAGATAGGAAGCAATTTTTCAAGAAAATTCAAGATGAATAAAGAAGAAGTTCGAGGTCCAGCGGAACTACCATTTGTTCAGGTAATTCTTTTAATTGAATTAATTTTAAGGTGTATGAATAATAATTTCTATCAATAGAATTTCAACGCATAAAGAGATCATTTAGTCTAATGTAGTCTTCTCTTCGTACAATATATTTTTTTCCTCCCCTATAGTTTCCCTTATAACACTATTGGGTTTGTGTTGGAGCTTTGAGATGACTAATTATAATTGTTGAATTACATAATTTTGTGTAGATGTTATTGTTTTTTCCACAGATATTTTAGAGTTGTAACTATGATAAAGTTATGTAAGTGATTGCTTACCGATGCAGAAAACAAAATGTGATAAGATTGAAAATGACACATTGTCGAAACATCTCAAGAGATAAATAGTGATCAAAGAAAATTTAATCGACTGGAAAATGTTTTTTTTTTCTCTTTCCCAATATTTTATTATTATTTAATGTATACTTTATATGGTAGTTAGTTTCAGTTAATAAAAATATAATTATTAGATTATTTCAATTATCTTTTAATTGTGAAAATAATGTCTTCTATTATAGCATTTGTATTAAACAGAAAATTATAAAAAAAATTCCAAAAATTGTAAATTTTTAACGCAAGAACAACCAAAGCCCTGTTATTGATGGTCATTCTAAGAATGTTATATTAAATTAATAGTGGCTAATATTCTAGAAATTTTACCAGTTTTTTTCTTCTGAAATTTCTCCTACGTTAGAAGGGATCGGACTTACCTTTATCTATATTTCGTTCTTTTTTATTTTTAAATAGATGTTAATCATGATATTTATTATAAATTATAAATAACAATTATTTAGTTAATAGTTTTAATGGGGTGACAATGAGATAATTTAAACTCTCATATTTAATTTATTTAATAATATTTATATCTAAGATTTTAAGGATTAATAGATTAAATTGCCTTAGGGATAACAGCGTATTTTTTCTGGAGAGTTCTTATTAATATTAAATATGTGGTTCATTCAAAATATTACTATTAAAGTTTGCGACCTCGATGTTGGATTAAAATTAGATTTAAGTGCAGCAACTTAATTTCTAGTTCTGTTCGACCTTTAAAATTTTACAAGATATGAGTTCAGACCGGCTTCTATCTTCTTATTAAATATAAAATATAAATTAGCACGAAAAGACCATTTATATCAAATCATTTGTTTTTCTTGAATATTTTTAAGTATTAAACTATTTTGGGAGATTAGTGCAGTAAATTTAGAATTTATTTATGTAATTATTATTACAAATAGTATTGTTTTTATTAATGGTTATTTTTGATTTTATTTGTGTATCTTTTTTTATGCTTTAAAGGGTTGGTTGGAATAAAATTTTCAGGATTTCCTAATGTTCAGGGTTCAAATGAAACTAATATAGAGAATAGAAATAATTAAATTAATTATGGTTCCTATTAAATCCTTAATTGAAAAGTAAGGATGGAATGGTAATTTATCGTAAGTTGAATTTAATCCTGAAGGATTATTGCTACCGGATTGGTTTAAAAATAATAAGTGAATAATAACTAATGCTGCAATTACATAAGCCAATAATTAATGTAATGTAAAGAATTGTGTTAAAGTTGCATTTGCAACATAATATCCTCCTCATATTCATATTACTGAAGTTTTTCCTAGGTAAGGTACTGCTGATAAAATGATAATAACTGTAGCACATCATAAAGATATCTGGCCTCGAGGTAAAATGTATCCTAAAAATGTGGTTCCTATAATTAATAGTAATAGGAATACTCCAACTGATCAAGTTATAAGTAATTTGTAAGATCCATAATATAATGCTCGTCCAATGTGTTAATTTAGACAAATAAAATATAGGGAAGCCCTATTAGGATGAGTATATCGTATTAGTCATCCATTATTTACATCTCGACAAATATGTACTACACTTCTGAAAGTAAGTTCAATATTTGCTGTATAATGCATGGCCAGAAATAATCCTTTTTTTTTTTCCTTTTGAGCTTTTGGCTCATGTAGTAAAATTCACTCGGGTGTAATAAAGTAATAAAGGCACTTTCCTCACTTGTTATACAAATAACTATTACCTTACTACATGAAATAAACTTTAAAAGTTTAAATATGATTTCCAGCTTGCATGAAATAATAAATAATATAACCAATATTATAATAAACATATATTAATACAGTCATTTCTATAAATTGTTTCAATTAGGGAAAATATTTTTTCTATTTTCCACTAAAATAAATCTTCAAATTCTTTTTTAGTTAAGATTCATTCATTTTTATTATGCCTAATAAAATGAGAAGCAGTTGATGATTGAAGTAACAAGTTTGATCGGAATTGTTATTAATGAAAAAATTGTCAAGTGTTAAACCAAACACATAGAGGCACTTGTGGAGACTTGATTTCGACAAATAACATACTTGGCATATACCCACATTAAATATTTAACTTAATTTTCTTTTTTGAGCTAGACCAATTACATTAACGGAAACTTTGGGGAAGTCAGAGGAACTTAAACTATCTATTTCTACCGAAAACTTGAATTAAAATTTTTTTATTTTTCCCTCAGGAGATGTTTCACATGTAAATAGGTGAAAGTAAACTGTGAAGACATCATTTGTATAAACCAAGAAAGTAAGTTATTTCAGAGCTAAATCATTATTATTATAAGCATAATGTATAACGTATATAAGTCGGTTCCAGAAAAAAAAAAGTTAATTCTACTTTTCATGGTAGCTGTTTTTTAACAAACTTATTAAATATAATTGTTACCATTAGAATGCAAATGGAAAAACCACAAGCAGAGCCTTATTTTTCAAATCTGGTGTAAAAAACAAATAATTACCAGTCGACGTTTCGCCCATTCAGGCATTATCAAGACACAAAAAAGAGTAAGATCAATCACATTTCAAAGCAGAAGTGCAATACATCCCAACGAATAATCGCTCAAATAGGCTCATAACTTGAGACCGCACCTCCACCCCAAGACGTTCAAAGCAAAACCATGGTTCTGCTTTGAGATGTGATTGATCTTACTCTTTTTTGTGTCTTGATAATGCCTGAATGGGCGAAACGTCGACTGGTAATTGTTTGTTTTTTATACCAGATTTGAAATATAAGGCTCTGCTTGTGGTTTTTTCCATTTGCATTCTAATAAAATTTAATGTATCGTTTTGGCTCTATTTTATAATTGTTACCTTCATAATTAGAAAAAGGAGAATTAATTATGACTAAAAACTTTGGTTCCGTTTTGGACAGAAGTTAATTATTGATGTAATGTGGAGGTCAATCCCTAATTCATTATACCCATTTCGGGATCTGTCAGCCAGTATAAACTAAAGCAGGGTAGAATAAAGCAGAATATGCCTTTTAATAATCAGCCCTCCAATTCTAGAAACAGTCTATCAACTCTACTGTCCTTCCAATGACAATAAAACAAACCCATTCTTAATGTGAATTGAAATTCGGTAGTCTTTAGATACCTACCATTTTCTTGCACATAAACAAGATTCCTCATGAGAAATTAAATTCTATTTTAAAAGGTATTGCCTGTCAGGAATCGGTATACCAAGTTTTTAAATTATGTTAAGTAATGGGATAAAAGACATTTTGAAAGAAATTTTCACCTTTGTAGTTGGCAAATGCTAAATAAAGAGATAAAAGTTCTTTATTGATCAGAATATGCATATGTTTTCCAAACATGGGTCTTTATAAGCAGCCAGCTTAATCATAGAACATGCCAGAAAATTATTTAGGGCCAGACATGAAGATTTTTCTGTACAAAATAAAAACTAAATGCACTTAAAAAGTCACCCATGAAATTACATGAAAAACATCATATAATAATAATAATAAAGACTTTATTTATTCTGGGACAAGTTCCTTTAGAATAACAATACAGGAAAAGTGCAAAAAATGGTTAACTAAGTGCCTATCATCTGACATCCCATTTTGTATATTTCTTCACTTTTCATTCTGGCAGACTTATCTGCTAAAATATTTTATTATGGGCTCATCACAGCTGTAAATACAAATATTACAAGAATACACTTAAGAAAGTAAGGGTCAAAGTTGGTATATCAAAGGGAAGGCTCCAAAGAATCCACATCATCGAATAAATTAAGGCTAAATATCGTGAGGTATATTAAATTAATTTCGAAACATCACTCTACTTATATTACCCTATAATAATATTGAGTTTTTATTTATAAAAATACATATATTCTCATCTATATAAACAAGAAATATCTTAAAATGTATGTAAATAAAAAAATTAAAAATATTGCGGATTATTGTCAATTTCTGATACTAATAATTTAATTACATCTGGTATCATTTGGTTATCAGGAACATTATAACTCAAATAAACAGGTTTATTAAGTTTTTTAGCAATTTTTGAAACAAAACTTTTAGAAATATTATCTGATGAATTACCGAACAAATGCGTACTAAGAGGCGTTTGACTAAATTTACTTTGTAATCCTAAACACAAATCGTTAAAACTCTTTTGCTCTTTGACTCCTATCCAGATTAAAACTGACTGTTCCATTTTTAACACTGAGAACTGTATATCAGTACTAAACACTGTTTTGGAAAATTCATGAGTCTTTAAAGAAGAAGGCACTTCTTCAACGGTAGTTGCTTGATTCATTTTGTCCAACATTTCACCTGAAAATTATAAAAAGGTATTTAAACTTTTAATAACACAAGATATAAGTTTATTGCTAATAAAAAGTAAATTCAAAGGGGGCAATATCAGATGGAGGGGAAGGATATCAGGACGATATTTCCCCACTCTTGAAATTTGAGAAAAAATATGATTTCTATATTAATGAAGAAATTTGTATTTGTATATAAGGGTATAATCAAATTAATAATAAGATCATGAGCTTGTGAATATGAACAATGAATAAATATCTTAATTGTATTTGTTTTTTTTTAGTTAAGCATACAATTAAGGGAATCAAATTATACAAGATTCTTAGTGGCTAGGATTAACTAAAAATATAGAAAAATTCTTGGTTTCCTATAGCAAACTTTGAATTTTTGGCTAATTGGCTCGACGCTAGCAATGGCATAAGAGCAACTCAAAGAAGAAGATTTCCTAGGTTGTCGTTTTGAGTTGAGTCACAAGTTTTAACTTTTTATATGTTTCCCCTTTAATATTTTCCAATAATACAAGTTATCATGAGCTTCAGTATGGAAAAGGAAATGTGTATACTTCGGTAATCATTTTATCTAGAAATGAATGTTTCAAGGAACATATATCATCTATACTTCGAAATGTTATTTGAAACTTTTATTTCTTGATGAAATGATTACCAAAATCTACTTATTACCCATAATTACATTATCTTTTCCATATACAACAATAACTTGTATTTTTGAAAAATATTAAAAATAAAACAAATAAACAGTTAAAACTTGTTGTAACGCAACTTGAAGTGACAAACTGCGGAACAGATACCATTTTTTTAAAAATGAAATAGTTATATTTGATATAAGATTGATAACAAATTTTTGGATTTACATTTTCTTAAAAAACTCTTCAAACATTTTGTGTCATACTTATGTTATGATTCTTCAATATTCCCTTAAACATTGAATATTCATCTATAATACTATTATAAAAACTTTATGTGTATTAACTGTCCATAGCACCAATCACCTCTTCATTTGGAAAAAAATTCGTTTTTAACTTTTGACTTCTCACTCACTCAAATTACATTTAGTAAACAGCTTACTTAAATTAAATTAAATAACATAACAAGTTATAGATATATCTCACCATTACTGTTTATTTTAATTAGTTGTGTATGTCCTAAAATAATTATAAATAATGCTGTATTTGTTCCAGTAGAAAAAAAAATTGCATTGTCAGTTGGGACTTATCTGGAGGCAAAACAGTAAAGGTTACAACTGTGGTTATATTTACGCTCTGTCAGTTCAGTTTCAAACCACGTGCGTGTTGTTGGCATCCTCCTGGCCTTGTTGACAGTACTCAGTGCACAATAAATGGTGATGAATTATCGAATATTTTGGACATGATGTCTGCTAATAATTTGTGTGGTAAATCGCCTGAAGAGTTCGGGTACACAGTGAGGCAAATCCATAAAGGATTTTCCAAATTATTTGAATTCTCCCATACAAATCCTGAAACATGCAAACTGTTTATAGAGACAAATCCAAAGGTGCATTGAATTATAATTGTTTTTCCGTAATAAAAGTTATTTTTTTAACAAATTAATTCAGTTTTCAATGCGATATCCACAAAATATATTATTTTTTAAGTTAGGAAACACAGTATTCAAAATTTTCTTAAGGTCAGTGATGAAAGATATAATTTTTTTCTACTGGAGACATGTGATTCTCATTTTACAATTAATGATTAGTTTGAGTTTGTTCAAAACTCTTCTAAAGATCTGTTAACGGCACTCAAGGAAACCATTTGAATTGCTTAGTTTTTTATTTATTTTTATCCATAAATCAGCTTTTAAAATATATTAGTGTTATTAAGATCACATTTTGCTCTGTATTATTTCCATAGACTCTGTGATCTTTCACTCAAAATATTCCCCAGAACCCTTTTGAATAATATTCATGAAGTTTGATTAAAGAAGCTCATTTGAGAGTAAGATAATGAGATAGTGCTGATCTCTGGTTTGTTTATTTATGTAAAAATTGTCTTATAAAATACCTTTAAAAAAATATATTTTGCTATTCCCTCCTTTAAACTGAACTAAACACCATTAGATCATGTATAACTGTCATAATTGCTTGTTTGTAATTGAACAAACAAATCCGATGGATATTTTAAACCAAAGAATAGAATCAAATCATTTTAAAGATATTAATGCCTATACTACTATAATTGACAGCTACAGGGCATAGATCTTATCTTGAAAATTGTGAATTTTAATCTGCAATCATTCTAATTGGATATATTTCCTGTGTTCATCCGTTCCTGCTGTTTTCTCACAAATCTATTTAAGAAACAGGAATATCTTCATTTGACAGAGGCTGAGACTGACCCAATGGCAGTCCAGTTTTATAGGAGCTAAAACTAAATTACATTAGAAATTGAGCCTAGGCAGATTGTAATTCTATTTTTTCTTATGAATTATTTTTATTTAATATTCAAATTATTTTTTCTTTTTTAGGAATGGTCTGTAAATCTTTTGAAAAAATCAATTATTTACCTTTCAAGTCTTATTCTGAATCCATTCCATTCCAAAAGAATACTGTTTTTATTTGAATCTTGTGCTATGGAAATTACAAGATATGCCTTAGCAAGTGAAGCACATTATCAGACAAAATGTTCAATGTTGAGGATAGTTTTTACATTCAGACCTGATATTATCCAGTAAGATTATTTTAAGATGAGAATTTTATTTAATTGAATTTATTTATCAACTTATTGTTTGAAAATTATAAATTTTCTAGCCAATTTTTATCATTTTTCGATGATAAAAATGCTCCGTGGATTATGGAAAAACATGATTCAACCCAAGCTAAGAAGAAGAAATTCAACGATTCTGAAGTTCCTGATTTAGAAATTGTAGAGAGTTGTTGGGTTTTCCTCAAGACATATGCTTCATATTTTAAAACTAAATGGAACTGGGGAGATTTCATGGAAAAATTTCTGTCACATAATGATGATAAAGTACGATGGTGAGTATTTTAGTTTTTCAGTTCAAAAATTCAGTTATTATCTATTAGTATTCAGACAATTATTATCTATTACTGTAATTTTTTAAATCCTTTCTCATACCCTGTTCAGAAAAATTTGATTTATTTTACACAAAGGTTCATCTATTTCATTTAATTATGTCCTTGAAGAAGAGCTAAAAATTCTACTTGCCATCATGAATCTTTTTTATTTTATGAGTTGAAAACAATTAAAGAATTAACATTTGAAATAGGTAATGTTTTGTTTGGAATATAAAAAAAGCTGTTCGGTAAAACTGCAAAAAATTTACTTTTTGGAATTTACCTTAAAAGCTTTTAGTTTGTCAATTTTCAAAGTTATGTTTCAAATAGATGATTAAAATTTGTATAGATGAATGAATTAATTTGAATAGTGAGTCAAGTACATATTGACACATGTTTATAGAATGGATAAAGAGCATAACGCTGTTAAAAATAACATAATTCATTTTTAGAAAATTTTCAGAAATAACGATTATATTAAAATCATTTTAAGATGACAATTTTGTTTAAATGTAATTATTTATTAACTTATTTATCATTGTTGAATTTTCAAAAAAATTCAGTTATCTAATTCAAAATTTATATTGTAATAGAAACTTTGAAGATAGTTCATTATCACCTTATTACAACACTACTATCTGTTCCTAATTTTTTTAAATTTGCGAATAGGCCATCTAAGAACCATCATGTTCCAATTTAAATTTCTTATTCTTTTCTTTCCTTCCGATATGCTTTCATCTGTTCGCTATTTCTAAATTCTGTTTTTTTATTTTGCCTAAACTGCCCAAGTAGATTATAATTTATTTTTCTGCTTTTAAGGGTTTCATGTCAATGCATTTCAATTATTCTTGGCATGAGTGAATATAATAAAATGAGGCTGGTGCATAAATATTTTTCCAACGAACAGCACTACCAGTTCCTTGTGGAATATGAATTGTATAGACAATCAGCTGATTATTCATTGACTTCGGATGCTGGTATGTAAATCACTTATTATTATTATTTATTTATTTTAAAGATCATTATTATTTTATCAATTTTTATTTTGCTTTAGACTTAGCTCTATCCAGGGAATTTGAACCATTATTTAAACAAGACTTAGAGAACTTGTCTGTGAATGTTGCTGGAGTTTATCTTCCTGTTTTTAACCCTAAAAAACAAGTATGCAAATCTACACTTGGCTTTAATGGATTTCTACATCATTACAATTTTTTATTTTCTACTTATTTATATTCTAGAAAAAAGAAGGATGCTTAGTCGAAACCAAATCAGCATTACACAATTTAAGGAAAATTGCGATTGGAATTTCTACTGGCAAAGCCGTATGTCTTATGGGCCCAGTTGGCAGTGGAAAAACTTCTCTGATTTCTCACTTAGCAATGGTTACAGGTGAAATTTGTAAATCAAAAACACCCTGAATTATCCTTCTGATAACGTTTTTTATCTATTTTTTAATTTTTTTTATAGGAAGAAGCGAAACTAAAGATTTATTGAAAGTACAGCTCGGGGAAGAGACTGATTCAAAACTACTCTTGGGTACATATCAGTGTACTGATGTACCTGGTGAATTTGTTTGGTCCCCTGGAATGTTAACAAAGGTGAATTCTTTAACAAACTAACAAAAATAAGTAATAATAAAATGAATAATGTAATCTTTACTCCCTTTTTTTATTAAAGGCTTTATTAGAAGGTAAGTGGCTTTTACTTGAAGATATTGGAAGTGCTACTAGCGACGTGGCAGCCTTGTTATCGAGCCTGATGGAAGAGAATAACATTACTATACCTGGTTTCAAAGACAGAGTCCAACCAACTCCTGGATTTCATTTGTTTATGACTCATAGGTAATCCAACAGTTATCTTTATTCACTTTTGGATGTATATTTACTTTAGATAAAATTAATAGAGAGATCTTTTTTTCCCTAAATTTGAAACAGTTATCACTTCTAACAAATTATTCAATTTTATCAGGCTAGTAAACAGTAATCAAGGTTACAATCGTAAGGAAGCCTATAATACCGAGTTGTTAGAAAGACATTGGGTTAAAGTCAACCTTGAACCACTGACAAAGGAAGAACTTACGGATGTCATTCAGATTAAGGTTTTTGTCTAATTTAAATACATTACTCGTGTGAATTACATTATTATTTAGTAGTTTATACTGTAATTATATCTCTCTTACAGTTTCCGATATTAAAAACAGTCGCATCACGCATGACTTCAGTTTTTTTGTTATTCTCTGAGGGTAATCAAGAAGGAGAAACAACCAAAATATATTACGGAAGTCGTCTAATTTCAACAAGGTAAAAAACTTTAAAAGTATTCTTAATATACTTAGTTAATGAAAAGTCTAATTATTATTGATGAAATATTTTCTAGTTACCGATACTTTTTATAAAAAATTGATAAAATATTTCTTGTTAGCAATTATTTAAAAATTACAATTTTTTGAAGATTACTTTAAATTTTATTTTGTATAACTTTGTTTATGTTTTAGGGATTTATTTAAGTGGTGTAGTAGAGCAATAAAATACTTTGTTGTCACTTCTGTCGACTCCACATTGAAAGTTTTGCAAGATGCGATTGACATATTTTGCTGTAGTTATAGTGATCCAGGTAAGTAATCTTATTATTCTTAACTTGTTAAAAGGTAGTCTTGCAGTTTCAATTAATACATGTCTGTTTTCAGTTGCGAGATTAGAGCTGTCTGGGCAAATTGCTGCCTTGCTAGGCATTCTTAGACCAAAGGCTGAACATTTCTGTCTGAATTATAAACCAAGTGTGGTCATTTCTCCAACATCATGTGTTGCTGGCCGTGGAGTGCTTTCCCGCCTTGATACAGTTGAAAACATTTCTTTAAAGAGGTAAGCACACTACTTTTTGGATTTATAATTTGTTTATTTTATTTTTCTAATTCACACTTGTTCCAGTTTGTCAGAGGGAATGAAATATGCGTTGACTAGGACATCTTGCTGTTTACTTGAAAGGTTGGCTGTTTGTCTGTCTCTAAACGAGCCGGCCTTATTAGTTGGTGAAACTGGAACTGGAAAAACGACAACATTACAAATTCTTGCCAAACAAACTGGACATACTTTAGTTGTTATTAATATGAATCAACAGAGTGATAGCTCCGATCTCCTTGGAGGGTATAGTATTTTTAAGAAGCAGTACAACTGTTATACAACAAAACACATTTATAAAAATTTCAAAGTTTTAATGCTCTTGGCTTTTTTTATAAAACTTTGTTCGTTGTAATTATCTGATTTCCCAGTTATAACTGAATAATAAAATGAATGGTTTTTTGAGTAATGAATAAGTGAATGAAAGCCACGATAGCAGAATTAAGAGCCCATATTTCAAATCTCAAGAAAATTTATTAGTTTTAGGTTAACTAAAAAACCTTGACCCCATTATAAGTTTTGAAAAAGACATGCAATGTGGGTCGAAACGTTGCCTTTTAAATGAAGAGCTCTCCCTATTTAAAAGAATTTTTTCTGACCTCCACCCAGACCCTTTTCTTCCTCATAAGTGAAAAAGGATTGCTTTTTGTCTTGATCTTAATTCATATTGTAAAAGTTATATCCTATAAAGAAACTTCTTGTATGTTTTAATGGAGCCTTTTGCAAAGATCTAAACAGTGTCAGTATCAGTATCAGTGTGAGACTATCTTTTTTATATTTGTGTGACGAGATCTATTTGCCTCTCACCCTCCTGCCAATTATTTTATTAGCTTCATATTTTGGTTGTTTTTTTTAATTTGCCTTTATCCTTCCAACAATCAGATAGATAGACTTTCTTTTTGCTCTACAAACATATGTAACTTATTTAATGTTTATTAACTAAATTGAATTCAAAGTTTGATTGGTAGCTACATAGTAGTAGCTTTTTAAAAGTTTTGCTATAGAACATAAAGAACTTTCACATCGTATTGTATTCTTGCCTTTAGAATAGAGATCCTTATAGATCTCTTACCTTTCTAACACTTGGAAAACATAGCGAGAATAATTCAAGTATGTTGTAAAAATCATCAAAATCGGAATTATAGTACTTTACTTTACCCTAGAAAAACATAGTTATCAATAGATTCATAAGTTACGCATAGTATGCTTTATTTAAATTGACACATGTTTTTCTTTGAATAATTGTTATCCATTATTTGCTCCATGATTTCTCCATTTTATTTGTTTCAGGTATAAACCAGTCGATGTAAAAAATAAAATCGTATCTTTGAGAGATGAGTTTGAAGAGTTATTTAGATCATTTTTTAACGTCAAGGAAAACTTAAAATTTTTAGAAAACGTTTCTGTAAGTGTAAAAATTATCCATAACTCTCTTTCATAGTATATTTTAATATTTTTTGTGAAAATATAACAATTTCGATATACAATATCAACAGTAAGGAATGGTTTTTAGTTAAACTAATTACATAATGTCAGATTGGGTGAATTTAGCTCCTTATTGAGTTAAGCATGATACCATATTTTAAATATTGAGTGGTAGAATAGGTTTTGATCCAAAAGAAACTGTTAAATACTGTAGTATAGACAACCTTCCTGAGAATGAAGTATTAGACAATTTGAGAAATTTAAGTTATTTCTATTATTTGTTTCAGATTTGCATTACAAAAAGAAAATGGTCAATACTTTTGAAAATGATGCTTCAAAGTCAGAAGGCAGCTGTGAAAAGGCTTAATGACAAAAATAATCCTTCAATGTTGCAAAATTGGCTGGAGATAGGTGTTAAAATACACAAGTTGCAATTACAAATCAAGAATAATGAATGCGCCATGGTTTTTTCGTTTGTTGAAGGTGCCCTGATTCATGCAATGCGGAATGGTAAGTCTTTCACATTGTAAAAAAAAATTAGCATTCAGTTATTTTATTAATAAAATCTAATTTTAATAATTGTGTGATAATTTCTATTAGTCATCATCAATGGTATTAATTAATTTTTGTTATTCTTTCTTGATTTGTATATAAATTTGTTGTGTATTTTGCAATTGTAAACCACAAATAGTATACTTAATACATGATCAATCTGTAATAACCAGCTAATAACTTGACTGCATTAACATAACTTCTATAAAGCAGTACCAAGTATATAATTATTTTATATAGTTATGTAGCCATCCCCAAGATCCAGATATTTATGTACATAAAGCTTTAAATCTATAAAGATGGAAACAATATACAAATCACCTACTTTTTTGGGTATACTAGCTTAATCACAAGTTATTTAATCTTACAATGAATACAGCTTTAGTGCTGTATTGGTTTGAACATTAAAAAAAAGAAGATTCCTATTAAGGAGTAGAGCTTTATGAAATGATTTCTAATTTAATCATTTACGACATATATTTTCCACTATTCACTTTTATTCTGTCTCATTTAGGTTTTTGGGTTCTGCTTGACGAAATAAATTTAGCCTCTGCTGAGACTTTGCAGTGTTTGTCAGGACTCTTAGAAGGCTCGGAAATAACTCTGCTAGAGCGTGGTGATGAAAAGAGCATACCAAGACATCCAGATTTTAGGATTATGGCTGCGATGAATCCTGCAACTGATTTTGGCAAAAAAGATCTTTCTCCTGGAATCAGAAATAGGTACTTATTTCAGTTGCATTTACTTATTTTATTTAATTAGAGAAAACATTTATTAACTTTGTCTTTTTTCCTGAAGGTTTACTGAATTGTTTGTTTCCGAGCATACTGAAGAAAATGACTTAATCCTTGTAGTCAATTGCTACCTTCCTGATTATCCTGCTGCTAAAGTGAAAGCCATAGTCAATTTTTATTTGAACATTAGAAAGAAGGCTGTTGAAGTATTATCTGATGGATTAGGATACCGTCCCCATTACAGGTATTATCTTATTGATGAATTTTGATAATAATTTTTTCTTGTAATTTTATTGTAAAGAAGTAACAATTAATAATGTAGGGAATAATTGATTTAGACTTCCATTTTACACATTATATAATTTCATCTATTGCAGAAAAAACACTCTTAGGGCTCAAAAATAAAGGGTACTAAAATATGAAATCAACTGATCTTTAAAAAACAACTGAACTTTTTGAGGGTTCAAATATAGAAATTTCAAATTTTTTTTTTTTGATTGAAAACTCAATAAACTGAGATTTGACATCAACATTTTTTGAATAATTGATGTTCTAAAAATTACCTTTAGATAAATATCAAACATAAAATATATAAAATTGAATAGTAAAATTTTCAATGAAAAATTTAGATTGTTCAAACAGAAATTCAACACTTGAAAATTGTCAAATTTTGAATAATCATTATTTGAAAAGTTAACCATTCTAAGGGTTGATATTTTTTTTAAAATCACCACTTATATTCACTCTCCAAAGATTCTTAGTATAAAATTTCTTTAAATTTGAAAATATCTGCATTTAAAAATTATATATAAGCCATCTTAAATCAAAATTTTACTAAAAATATACTAATTTATAATTTATTTGGCCCTTGATTACTGAAGGAAATGGGTTAGGTTTCACAACTTTGGTTCTACCATTTCTCAGTTTTATATTATATGTTTATTGCATATATATGTATTGTAATTATCATATTAGATAATGTTTTGTCTACTTAGTAGTAAGGTCCATAAGTTTCCGGCTTGTCCTGCTCCCCCTCCTTCAAACGGGCCGGGACCTGCACACCTATGCACGTCCATGCCTGCTCACTCCATACCCATCGCCCGCACTTCCTCAGTCCTGTCAGTCAGTGTTCAGACTTGAAGGAAACTCCCAATTTTTACAATGTTCAAACTTGAGTACTGTGCAGTTATTTAATTCTTTTGTAAAGAGGGTCTTACAACTGCGCAAATTAAAGAGCGCTTGGACAGTCCTCCTCCTCGTATTCCACAGTGAATGAATGGGCAAAATTATTTAAGTTAGGGAGAGAACGTCTAGAAGATGACCCACTTCCCGGTCGCCCATTGAAAGCTGTCACTTCTGAAACAATCCAACTTGTGGATTCTGAATTGCTGTCTGACCGGTGACTGAAAACCAAGGAAATAGCTCTGAGGTTGGAGCTTTCAAAAACAAGTGTTTTGAGGATCATCAAAGAACATTTGCATATGAACAAGGTTAGTGCAAGATGTGTCCCAAAAATTCTTTCAGCTGCTCAAAAACAGGAACGAGTTCACTGCTGCAATGAATTTTTGCGATTTAACACCGACAAAGAGCTCCAAGCAGCAGTGGAAGAACATTTTTTTAACAAAGAAGAAAATGATTTTTTTTCATGGTATAGAAATGTTGTTTAGGTTGGGGCAAAGTACCATTTTGATTGCGCACCATCTTGGTTATGTGAGGTTTAGTTCAGTTTAGCTTTAACCATTGTGTTGTGTAGACGTCCAAATCAAAATGGTAGTGGGACTTTTGCCCCACCCGTTATTAAGTGTGTTGAACTTAGAGGAGAATATATTAAAAAACAGTGAGACCAGTTTTTTTCTTTCACCTTTCCTTCTATCCCAGGCCTGAAACTTTTGGACCTTGCTACATATGTATACCTTAGTAATTTGGTTGCTAGTAACCCTCAATGGAAACATGTCAAAAACAAGGTTATGAATCACTGATGATACTGAATTAAATTTTTGTATTTACCTGCTATAATTTTCATTATTATGATTACATTTTTTTTTCTTTAGTTTAAGAACTTTGTGTCGTGCTTTGGTTATTGCATCAGAAAATAAATGTGGATCAATGGCCAGATCCTTGTATGAGGCTCTGTGTTTAAGTTTTCTGACACAGTTAAATGCAGCTTCATACAAAATTGTAAGGGATATGATAGCAAAGTAAGTAATTTGTATTATTTTTGCCATGAGTATTATCCGTCCTTAATTTATAAAAAAAATTCTAGTTATATTAATCACTTCATAAACTGAGTGGGCTATTGTTGAGATACCCCTGATTCAACATACAATATTTTTTTTTAATAAAAATTATTTGCTTGCAATAGACATGCTTAAGGCTTAATCTTTGAATTGCTTTTTATTAGGACTGTTGCTGATGAAACCGATATTAAGAGTATACTTAAGCAACCGATTCCTGAACCGAGCCTCAAAGAAAAATTTGTATCATTTGAAGGCTACTGGGTCGCACGAGGCAAAAGCAGATTGATTTCTTCACCAAATGTTAGTCATTTCTCGGTATTAATTGTGTTAGCATTATCAAAATTAATTATTTCTCTATTAATATATTTGATGATGTTTAGTATATTTTCACTGCGAGAGTAAGGAGGAATCTTTGTGATTTGGCTCGTATCGTATCACTTTCTTCACATCCAGTCCTTATTCAAGGTGAAACTTCTGTTGGTAAAACTTCACTTATAATCAACATGGCTGAAGCTTCTGGGCATAAAGTGTTCCGTATTAATAACCATCAGCACACAGATCTGCAAGAATATGTTGGTTCCTATGGTGTTGATCCTGAATCAGGTGGATTAGTGTTTAGAGAAGGTAAATCTTTATGTTATATTTAATATATTTTAATATAAAATATAAGTGAGTTGATATACAGTGATCAACAACTATTGTAATAATATAAATCATAGTTAAATATGGAGATTGTTCTTCACATACTGAAGGCTGGTTTCTCAGTTTTACTGGAGTGTTGTCGTTTGTGCATTTAACATCACTTTATGCTATGTCTATTTGGAAGATGCTACAGTGGGAGCTCTAAATTTTGCCTATCCAGGTTTTATCAGGATAGGGATTTTTAACGAGTACCTGACATTGTACAGGCTCGGGACCCCCGTTAATGTCCCTTCCAAAGGATTTTTTACTGGAGTGCAATCTCTGTCAATTAAATACTCATTCATCACTAGGTTTAATGATTACATTTCTAGCACTTGATACATGATAATAAACTGCAGGTTCCTTTTTTTCATGGATTAAAATAAGAATTACAAACCATCATACATAATCTTAACCACTTAAAATTTTTTAATCCACTTTAAGAAGCTTTTAAATGTGTATAGGTAGTTATTTATTTTTTTTTTACTTTTAATTTTCTTTAATATTTGGTGTTGAAGGTTCCAAAATTTTCTTCACTTTAATTTCACTTCCTCAAAAACCTGAGGCATATAAAGTGTTAATTTAAGTATAAAGGCATATAAAGTGTTAAGTGTGGGGCATGTGAATTATTAGTTGAATTTTTTTCTTCGATATTTAAGATAATTTACATCTTTTATTTTGGGGGTAGGGGGTGATTTATGAATTTGCTCTGTTTTTTTTTAAACTAATAATTCTAATGATTTTTCATTTTCTTTAATTGAAATAGGATATCATAATAAAGTGAGTCAATATTTGAGGAAAACTGTTCCTTTTTAATCTCCTTTTATAATTTTTTATTTATTTATTTGATTAACTATGTTTATATTTAATTTAAGGTGTCCTGGCTCAAGCAATGCGAAATGGAGACTGGGTTATTTTAGATGAACTCAATTTGGCTCCAAGTGAAGTATTAGAAGCTTTGAACAGAGTTTTAGATGACAACAGAGAGCTATTCATTCCCGAAACTAGTGTTACGATTAAGGCTCATCCTGATTTTAGAATTTTTGCAACACAAAATCCTCCTGGAACTTATGGTGGCAGAAAAGTAAGTATCAAATATTATTCATTTATTAACAACTATATTTAATAGGAGGTATGAAGAACACACAGTATAAATATGAATTTGATAAATTTGACTAATTTTTTTAATTTATCAATTTTTTTTAATTTTGAAGAATTAAAACATACCTGTTTTATTAAATAAAAACTTTATTTTCTGCTCTTATTACAGTTTTTCTGAATTTCATCTGTTAGTTTGTTTTAGTCTAGAATGCTGTCATTTTATTGAAATTTATATATTTTAGGTACTGTCAAGAGCTTTTAGAAATCGATTTGTGGAATTGCATTTTGATGTCATTCCGTCTGCTGAATTGGAAGAGATTTTACATTTACGATGTCAAATGCCATTGTCTTACTGTAAAAAATTGGTTGGAGTTATGACTGATTTACAGGTATGTGTCCCTCTATAATCAAAGTGTGTGAGTGAGAAATAATTGAAAATTAAAAAAAAAAAATGTTTAGCCGTGACTATAAAAAAATTTAAATAAGCAAAAGATAAATCTATATTTCTTATTAAGAATTGGCATTCCTGCCATATTTTAATAACTATTCACAGATTTTACTGGTTTTTGTATTTTATCTTTCGATTATTTCTTAGCTAAGAAGAAAAGGTAGTGCAGCGTTTGCTGGCAAGCAAGGTTTTATAACTCTGAGAGACTTGTTCCGCTGGGGTGAACGATATCGACGTGCAAGCAGCATGGATCATTTGAGTTATTATGACTGGGATCAGCATGTAGCATTTGAAGGTAATTTTTATTATTTGAACTGTTGGATTTAAATTTTTAACCTATTAAGTGTTTCAACAAATTATTGGATTACAGGATATTTGATTCTTGCTGGTCGAGTTCGAAAACAAGAGGAAAGAGATATTATCAAAAATGTTATTGAAACAAGATTTAAGCGTACTATTGATCTAAATAAACTGTTTACATGTGAGTACTTCACTTAAATTATACCATAAATGATATTGATAATATAATATTGAATGGTTTTAAAACCATTAGTATTATGACAGGATTTGTAAAATTGTTTATTTTTATTTGATAGTGAATGAAGAAACATCTCTTGTTACCAAACATATTCTTGAAAAGATTGTTGCTCCTCCTTTACCAAAAGGATTTGAACATTTAGTATGGACATTCAACCTTCGAGTTTTGGCTGTCTTAGCAGGTTAGTTTATTATTATTTTTAAAAAGATTGAAATAATATTGAAATAAATAGTGTGCATAAGAGTTTATGCTTATTCAACTGTTCAAAAAGTATTTTTTAAGTTGAAGTATACGATTTTTGAACATTTATTTTTATTTATTATAATACATCATCTTAGAAATATATTTAAAATGTGTAATTTTTGTGTTTTACTACTATCAACTGAGGACACCTTTCATTTTTTCAGCTAAAGCATTAGAATTTCAAGAACCATTATTACTAGTTGGTGAAACAGGTTGTGGCAAAACAACCATCTGCCAACTCTTGGCTGCGCTAAACAATCAATCACTCTATTCTGTTAATTGCCATCAACATTCAGAAAGTTCAGATTTCTTGGGAGGTTTACGACCGGTTAGAGAAAAGGTATCAGTTGTATTTTTTTATTTATGTATATGTATACATTTAAACAAATTGTAACTTCTTATCATTCATTTATTCACAGTCCGAAAACAGTATGAAGCTGTTCGAGTGGGTCGATGGTCCTTTAATTTTGGCAATGAAGGAAGGACAATTGTTCTTGGCAGATGAAATATCCTTAGCAGACGATAGTGTTTTAGAGCGATTGAATTCGTTATTAGGTAATTGTGATAAAGATTTATTTTTCTCAAACATTCTTTGGATAAACAAATATTTAAAAAAATATATTTATTTGATTTTTTTATGAACAGTAGCCTAAATTTTAAATAAATTTTATTGTTTTAGAACCTGAAAGAAAATTGTTAGTTAGTGAAAAAGGAACAAGCGAAGAAGTTGAAATTACTGCAAAACCTGAATTTCATTTCATTGGCACTATGAATCCTGGTGGAGATTTTGGCAAAAAAGAGGTAAATAGTGATTTTTATTGTTAAGGATTGGTTTATAACAACATTAATGTTCATTCTTTGCTTAATGTTAAAATACATATATTCTAGCTTTCTCCAGCCTTGCGAAACAGGTTGACCGAAATATGGTGCGAAGGTGCTACAAGCTCTGAAGATATTGTTAATATTGTTGAGCATAACTTACGCTCTGGAATAGTTTTCAGTGACTGTGAAGATGGTAATACATCTGGAATCGGAAAAGCTATTGTGCAGTTTATTGATTGGTTTGGTAACACTGAATTTGGAAAAAGGTAATTCTTATTTTTGCAAAACATTTTATATAAGCAGAATAAAATAGATATTGAGTTAATTTTTTTTATTATAGAGTTCCTGTTAGTGTCAGAGACATCCTATTGTGGGTAGATTTTATCAACAAAACAGAAGGGCCATTAAATAAAAATGGCATAGACACAGCTAGTGCATATATTTATGGAGCATTTCTTACATTTATTGATGGAGTAGGAGCTGCGCAGACATCTACCGAAAAGTAAAATCTATATTATAATGTCTATTATATTTATTAACATTTACATATCTATCTATAATAATTCATGTAATCAGATTAAAAAACAACAGTATTTAAACTGGTGTAATATAAAAAAAAAAAACTTAATATTTTATGGTAAAAGATAGAAATGATCTTTCAAAAACATATTTTAAACATTCTAGCACATTAATGTAACTATGTTTTTGTTTTAGCTATCGGGCATTGGAACATTTCAAAAATGCATGTCTAGAATTTCTTCTTAGCCAAGCAAATGCAGCTCAAGGTGATTCTTCAGTTAATTTAATATTCACTCCTAGCCTTGTTTTTGGCAATGTCGTAGACCGCCCTGATAGGTTTGGTGTACATCCCTTTTATGTTAAGAAAGGTAAATTTATTTTTATTATCTTAAAATTTTAATAGGTTTATTTTTAGATTCTTTAATGTAACAATTTTACTCTTACAGCTAAGCCGACTTATTCTAAACAACAGAATCTTTACCAAGCACCTACTGTTCTCCTGAATATCTTGAGATTAATGAGAGCATTGCATGTTTCGTCGAGGGCAGTTCTTTTGGAAGGTAGCCCTGGCGTTGGAAAAACATCTTTAGTGCTTCTTATTGCTAGACTAACTGGATATCAGGTTTTTATCACTTAATTTTTTTAACACATTCCATGAATACTATTATTTTTTTTATCAATGTTGAAGAATAGTGGGTCATCTGTTAGTTGAGACTAGATGGTTTAGACTTATATTAAACCAAAAATAAATAATTAACAAGCAGTACTATATAAATAATATCGTTATAAGTTATCTTGAATATAGAAGTTGGGATTTTCTATTAATCAATTACTGTTAATGATACACTTAAAGTAAAAACTATAAAATTATAAAAAAAAGGAGATGGGTCTTCATGATAAGTTGTGAACAGGGTACAAAGGTGAAGGGGTTTTAAAGTCTTCTAGCTTCTATTTTAAGAATGATCCATGAAAACAATGTGATTCTGTGATCTATAAGGTTCCCAAAGAAGAATCTGAGCAATTAAATTACACGTTTGGTAGTTTAGCTAGTATTCTAACATTATACGTTTATTACTTTCATTAAAATAATCCTACCTGAAATAAGTTAATTAGAGTAGATTAATTGTAGCTGTATTTCCTAAAATAAGCAGCACCTCTTATCCCTTTGTAAACCATTAGTAATAAGTCTACATAGATTGTGAACAAATCAAAAAGTAAACTTAACAGAGTTTTTCATTCAACTCTTAACTGATACTCAATATATATAATTAATTGATTCTACTTTTTTTTTTAAACATTGGTATTTATAAAGGAAAACAAAAATAATGGAAACAAAAATAAAGCTACCATGATGCATGATGAGAACAAAATTTATCACAGCTTTATATTTTGAATGAGAGCAATATTCAAATTCCTTGCCATTGCAAAAAATAGGATTTATATACACACTAGTATTACTTTATTTCCCTTTTCTTTTTACAGGTTACCAGGATAAACCTTTCAGAACAAACAGATATTTCAGACCTTTTTGGAGCTGATTTGCCTGTAGAGGGAGCTGAAGCAGGTACATTTGCTTGGCGCGATGGTCCATTTTTAAGTGCTCTTAAAAAGGGCCACTGGATACTTCTTGATGAGGTCAGTTTGCTTGTATATAAAAAGGATTGTTTAGAGTTCATATTTTATTTGTCAAAAAAACTGTTTACTTTTTATCATTAATATATTTATCAAATGTTTCTCAGTTGAACTTAGCCTCTCAGTCAGTCGTTGAAGGATTGAACAGTGTTTTGGACCACCGTGGTGAAATATATATTCCAGAACTTGGTCGTACATTCAGTGTCAATGCTGGAAATACAAAATTATTCGCATGTCAGAATCCACAAAGGGAAGGTGGTGCAAGGAAGGGCCTTCCTCAATCATTTTTAAATAGATTTGCTAAGGTATTTATTTTGACATTTTGTCAGTTAATAATATTTATTTTTTATAGTTAAGGCAGCCCATGTTTTGCATCCCTGCTGTTATTTTTATTGTTGTCTTTAGTAAATGTTGAAGACAAAATAGATTAGAAATTATTTAAGAAGTGGAATAGAAATAAAAATATATAACATATTTATTTCTCACAATTTAAAGTAGAAATTATGAAATTTAAATTAGTATTTTCTAAAAATAAAAAAGATTTCTAAAATTTGTTTTATAGATTCTATGATAGCAGAATAATTACTATTTCATTTTATTTTAAGAAATAATCCTCATATGTTTATTGCTATCAACAATTGCATTTTATTCTTCATACATACATCTTCAGCTCTACAGCCCAGTCTGGACTAGGGAATGCAATACCGGTATACCGAAAACCGGGATACCGTCCAAATTTTTGCCGTTATTAATACCGGTATTCACCTTAAAAATACCGGTATTTTCGGTATTGGAACATTAGCGCTAGTTGATACACGTTACACGGAAGCTTGATTCGGGGAATCTCCCGTTTACTTAAAATCAAATGAGATCCTTCCACTGTAGCTAAAGGCTGTTAGTTCAGTGCGGAGTGTTTTTTCAGTACGTAGACACAAATTGAGAGAGAAAGTTGTTAGTTTTGTGCTTCTGCAATAATTAATATATGTAAGTAAATTTGGTACTCCTAGAGTTTAAGAACCATGAAATATGTGTATCCTAGGTAAGATTAAATAAATATTTGTCTTGTAAATTGAGCAACTAATATGTTGCTCGATTTGCAACATTTTGCAATTACGTTTTGTTCTCAAAAATATCTACATGCACTGGTGAACGATATTAGTGTTAATTTTGATTGTAAATTTATGTACAATATCCAATAAATATTATATACATAAACGTCAGCAGTATTAAATATGCTGCAGATAAATAAATTTCCTATTAATAAAACTTATTTTATGGTTCCTTAATAACTTAGATTTACTTTTTTTAAATTATTAATTAATTAAAATAATTGTTTTAGAATCAAAAGTATGAATTCGGAATCCAATATATTTCAAGAACACAAAAAAGGGAGCGACGTTAATTCGGTTTGGCATTATTATTTAGTTGCTAATCAATGGCAAGTAGCAAAATGTAAGAAATGCACAAACAAAATCAAATGTCAGGGAGGATCATCAAGGTGAAGTGGCCTTCGCACCCACTTGAAAACTCGACATAACATAATTTTAAAAACTAAAAGTGACGTAGCAGCAGATAATGAAAATGATGCGTCTTGTTCTAGTCAAAAGCTACCAAAAGCATTAAATTATTATTTTCAAAATCAAAAGAAGGGACAGTTATGTGAAATCCTGGCTCGTATGGTTGCGCGTGATGGCCTACCATTTAGAATTTTCTGCTCTTCGGAGGTTATAAGAAAAGGGCTACATCCAAGAGGATTTAATGATCTACCAAAATCAGCTGCAACAATAAACAATCATTCATCTGCACTGAATATAGCAATAAGATAAGAATAGAAGTTATTATAGAAATGTATGATTTAAAATCGAAAGGCAACCGATTTAGCTTAACATTCGACTAATGGACTTCGGTTCGCAATCGGAGGTATTTAAACCTAAATGTACATTCTACTGGAGGATTGGAAAATTGGACTAGCCCGTTTACATGGAAAAGTGTCAACGGAAAAATGTGTGGAGATTTTAAAAATAAAATGACAAGAATTTGATCTCAACTTAACAAATGACATTGTTTGTATATTGACAGATGGTGCGTCAGTTATGGTAAAACTCGGACATTTGATTGAAGTCGAACGTCAGTTATGTTTTGCACATGGCATCCACCTAGCTGTCAGAGATGTCCTTTACAAAAACAACTCCAGTTTAGTGACTGTTGATGCTGAAATTGAACCAATTGAATCTCAATCTAGCAATGGTGATAGTGATGTAGATGATGACAATAACATATAAAAAGATTACAGATGATGGTGTTGTCCTAGAGTTTGGATCTGTTGACACTGAAATAAATTTGAATTATGCTAATTTATCCCCGCTGGTTTAGTTGTGTTTGACATATATTTGTACTACCCCTAAATAATAACATAACCTATAGTAAGTAAATTTTAATTTTGTTTACATTTTTTAAAATAATACTAATACCGGTAAAATACCGGTAAATATTTTACCGGTTCTAAAAGCGAAAATACCGAAATACCGGTATCGAAAATTGTTAACGGTATTGCATTCCCTAGTCTGGACCCTGGCCTCCAGAAGAAACTGTCCCCACCGGTCTCTGTCTCTGGCCATCATCCACCAGCTTCACGCCCCCAGCCCCACCGTGTCCCTTCCAACCTGCTCTAACCATCTTGTCCGGAGTCTTCCTACTTTTCTTTTTCCCACTGGTGCATGCTTCATTATCCTCTTGGGAATACTATCTTCAGTCATGGAAATTTTATTCTTCATTTCTCTTAAATAACTTACTTTAAACAGTCATGATATTGTTTTTTTATAAGTTATTTTTTCGTGATTTCAGGTATTCTTTGAGCCTTTTAACAAAATTGATTTGGAAAACTTGATGACATTACATTTTCCTAACAGTGAGTCAGACATTAAGCAATTGGTTGAGTTTCATTCTCAAGTTTCATCAAATAAATCTTGGGCAAGTCCTGGCACGTGGGAATTTAATCTGCGTGATCTGATTCGCTGGGGCGAAACTTTATCTTGTAATTATGATCCTGGAGTTGCTGTAGAAACTATTTATGCCTCAAGGATGCCAGCGGAAATCGATAGAAAAGTGGTCAGTTTTATTTATTTGATATTTTTTTGTTTTTTTTAATTTGTCATAAAACTGACTGATCTTAGTATTATTTTTTTTTTTTTTTTTTTATAGATTTTAAATATGTATTCAGAACTATTTGGAAATCAGTTTCCTATATCAAATCCACTTTCTCCTCTACTATTGTCTCCGAAAAAGCTTATCATTGGAGATGTAATTATTCCACGAGATGGTGGGGAAGATTATTATGATTCTTTTAATGGAAAATATGATCTTCTTATTCTTCGTTCACAACAGAGAGCTCTGAAATCTCTGGCTCTTTGTGTCAAGATGGGTTGGATGGCGATAATAGTAAGTACAAATACTATACAGATCATACACATAATTTAAAAAAAAAAGAAAACATTTATTAAATTATATTTATAAGGTATTTAAGAGAATCTAAAAATTCTACCTGCTGTTGAACATTTCTTGCAAGTGGCAACATCTACCCAATAAATTAGCACAATGCATTGGTAGTTGCTTTTTAGAAGTGTATGATGTAGTATAGTTTCTCAATTCATGAATTTTTATAAGTATTTCTAATCATTTCATTCCAATATCTATGGAAATATTTCATGGCCCAGAATGCATTAGCTAAGATTTTTTTTCTATTTTATTTACTTTGGATGTAACAAATTATTGTCAACTTGAAGGTTGGAAAAAGTGGAAGTGGGAAGACAAGCCTGGTTCATACACTTGCACATTTAACTGGGAAGAAACTGCACACGATTCCAGTCAGCTCAACGATGGATACTACCGATCTCCTCGGAGGATTTGAACAGGTGAGCTAACATAAAATTTCTTTCCTTTGGTGTCTTTTTTTTATTATTATGAAGTATAGCTATAGGTATTTTTGAAAATATCTAAAAGAATTGTTAGATATGCTTACTTAAAATGTTATTTATTTTCAAATTAAATATTGTATTTATTTATTTTAATTTTTTGTTTCTTTTCTAGGTATGTCTGATTTTTTTATTACCAATTTTAGGAGGAGAATATCTGAATTTAAGGCAAGTAAAGCATGTTTATTAATTGGATTTGATGTTCTAATTACTTGTGGTTATTTTCAATGTCAAATTTTAAAATATTTTTTAATAATTTCTTATAGAAAACATTTCTTCTTTGATTTATACGAAAGATATATTCTCTCTAATATATTAAATGATTTAATGGAAATAGGATAAGGAGGGTGCTTCTATGCTTTATATGATCTGCAAATCATATTAATTCATAAAAATTCTCTTTTTATGATTTTTAGGTTCATATTTTTAATACAAACATTTCCAATTATCTGGTTTTTGAAACCTTCCTGGGATCTCTATTGCCTAAAATAACTAGATAGAATCTTTAAATTATACAGATTTAATTTCTTAATTTCTTAATTATATACTTGTAAATATATTAGTTAGATGTATTTTTTTTCGATCTATTTCAGTCACTGTAACATTAGGAAGTAAGTTACAGAATTTAAAAAAAAATTAATAATGCTGCATTAACTTTACCTTAGCTTTTTGTTGTATACTATAAATTAATTTGGAGTTAAAATGTTGTCTATTATGTCTAATATTCTTAGAAAGTAGGTCAGTTTATTTTACCCAAGCTTTTTTTGTCCTGGTTAGAAAGCCAATATTGTATAAGTCCACCATAAAATAAAAATCAGTTGATTTTTATAATGAAAACCGCTTTTGAGTTAAGAATTTGGGTGCTACCTCAACATACACAGCCACCTTAGTTGAAGTGTATTACTAATCATATTTAGTTTTTTATCTTTATTCTTAGATACTATAATTATATAAAATTTATTTTCATTAATTCATATATTTTAATTTTTTTGATTTTTGAATGTCTGTTCCAGACCTATTCGATTTTTTAGTAGTTAACAAATAGGCATATTGTCTCTTTATATAAATATATCTTTTTTTTCACTTAACATCTTTACTATTTACTTGTTAAAAAATAAATTACTACAATCTGACACATTGGGTTCAGTGTTACTTGGCCTTTTATTAAGTTTGAAATGGCCTTTTATTATGTTTGGTCTTAGCATCAATGGTTTATGAAAGAGAATTTTTGAGTTAAAAGATAAACGATTGTTCACCTATAATGTATTATTACCTAATGTAACCTATAAAATATGCGAAAGTTTTGGATTAATAGACAATTATCCTAATACAAATGTGAGTTTTTAAATTTCCCCCAACATTTAAAGCTCTTTTGCGTGTAAAATATGGATTTTCCCCTTTCTTTTTACTTCTGCAGTTCCTATTTCTGTGGTATTACGATTCGCAAAAAAATGTTTTCTTTTCAGGGTACTGTCTATTGTCTAGATGCAAGTAGTTTTAGGAATTTGGATATTATCATCAAAGTTTAGCTCATTTAATTTTTGTATTCGTTGTTATTATCATTACGTGAAATATTTAGATTCGCATTCGAGTATTGACGGACTTTCAGCACCTACGTAATTTTTTAAGTTACGATTCGTGAGGTAATAAAGAAATAAATGGAAGTGAAGGTCGTATAAATATTTTGACAATGAGCTATTCTTTTAATTGTAGTTTCGAATTTTGATGTTACTTGGCGCATTAAGAAAGCAAAGATGAAGCTGTGGAACATCAAATAATTTGAAGATCACATATTTGTTGTAGTTTTTTTTTTATTTCATGTTAAATCCCGAACTTACGGCAAATTACATAAGTTAATTGTTATTGGAAGCGGGTTAGCTGAGTATGTTGAGTGCTTAGGTACCTTGCGATTGGCTCTGGGTTCGAAACTTGGTTTGGAAGATAAATTAATTATTCAAGTAGGAGCCTTGAATAGACCCGCTGGGATCTGCAAACCCTCCTTTGGTTTACCCAATCTCAAATGGGTTTCTTGGTTCGTGGGAACCCTGGCGGCCGAGCGTGATTTTATCCATCACCTCCCTACACAATCGTTGGCTTTGAAATAGTACAGTTTCTACCATGTACAGATCGAAAGAGCCTTCATTGGTACAGTACTTCATGTAGTCGTAGGGGTATTAATATTAGTAGTAGTATTTTGACTTCGATTTTTTCGAACCTTTACACGGAATATATGCAGCGATTAGGTTAGAATTTGTAACGCACATTTCGTATAATATTTATTGTAGTTAATCAATACAAAAAAATCAGATACCCTAATCACTGACGTCCTGGCTGTCATTATTTTCCTTTTTTTATTATACCTTTGGATGGAGCACATACAGCGATTAGGGAAGATTTTATGACGTACGTTTCGCCTAATATTGTATTCATTGTAGATAATCATTATGAAAAAAATGAATATCCCAATTACTGACGTTCTGGCTGTTCAGCGTTATTTTATCCATCACCTCCCTGCATAACCGTTTTCTTTGAAATAGCACAGTCTCTAACATTTACAGAACAAATGAGTCTTCATGAGTTATAGTAGTACATGTTGTTTTATTATTATTATTATTATTTTGACTTTCTATGAACATTTATATGGAATATACAAAGCGATTAGGAAAGATTGAGTGACGTGCTTTGCCCGCTATATTTTTTTATATTGTATTCATTGGAGATAATGAACAAAAAAAAAATCAGCTGCCCCAATTACTGACGCGGGGGCCGGCTGATGGATATTACTCAGTGGCGCATTGAAAAGCTATTTCCTAAAAAGAGGAGACCAGAGCCCATGAAATTGGGTTGTGCAATGCTTCCCCTTCGCTTCCTATTCGGGTTTAATTTGACCGATACACTGAAGTGCCTTTGTTGATCGGACCGTGAACGGCCGAACCTTTATATGCATACATAAACATACGTCTTTGTTATTTGCAGAAGGCTATGGTTTTACAAATTTTCTATTTTAAATACCCATCTTGTTTTTTTTTTTTATTATTTTAAATATTCCTTGTTTGAATTCATAAGATTGTACTTCGCAAATCATTACAGGAGTTCGTGTCGAGTTAAAGCTTTTTTATGTTAGCAGCAAGTCTTTATGAAATCTGACACCATCAAGTTTATTCTAATTTTATAGGTATCTGTCTCAATTCGGGGGTGTATTGCTAAAATACATTTGTAAAGACGCGACCCTGTTTTCTTAAAATATCAAGATTGACAATTTGGATTGAGTTAACTGTCTTTATTGCCTTATTATATTTTTTTATTACTTTATTTATTTTGTAGTAAGTTATCAATTTCTTTCAATTATTATTCGATACCACGAATCGCTGCTTAAATACATTCCGCCGATTAACTCACAACAAAAATCAATCCGTCAACCATTACATGATTTTCCCTTCTAGGCTGTTAAACTGAACCTTCTGCCCCGAAATTAAATTATAGAATAAAAAAGCGTGGTAGTATTAATATAGTAGCGTATAGCTTATAGTAACGGAGCGGAGTGGCTAAGTGTTATAGGCACTGATCCTTGTTCAAATCCCGCTGTAGGCAAGACTTTATTTAGTCTGTTAGCAGCCGGAGATGGGTCATATGGGATTTAGGATCCTCCTGGAGCTCACCCAGCCTCTATAAAGTGCTTACCCAAAATAAGAGGAAAATCTGGCGGTTGAGCGTGATCTAGGACAAATTACCTCCCTCCACAACCGTTATCTTTGAAACAGTACAGTCTCTACCATGTACTGAATCCCAGACCCGTTCACGGGTTATAGTGCAACAGTTTTTTTAAACATTAAAAAGCGTGCTTCGCAATCTCGTTTTGTATAGATTTCTAAAGTCTCCATCTACTTCGACCTATTATTTCATACAATAATTTATGAAATACCCTATTATTTAAGTTTTAAGTTAGAACTTTAATTGGGGAAAAACTGGCGGTTGAACGCTATCTCAGTCAAGTCACTGATTTTCAGAATTTTTTGCTTAAAAACAGTACGGTCCCAATTAAATAATACATGGAAGGCCATTCATGGATTTTGTTAGTATAGGTTGTTGTAATCAGTTAATAATCCTAAGATTTTCACTTATTACACTGATTTTAACTATTGTGCATAAAATATAACAGCACAAGGGTTTGGAGTGTCGTCTTTGTACGTTTGAACATAAATCAGAATTAATAATAGATATTATAATTTCAATCATTTATGCCTATATACCATGTAAAATTCTAATTAGACAAAATGCGATGAAATGGTATTATTAATTTCGTGTCCCGGCACATGTGGCGCTTATCCTAATTGGAATCGTGGTTATTACAAATATCTAATTTGGTGATTTAACCTCATCGATCTCGCCTGCTTTTCTAATAATGTTAAACAATCACTTATAATATATAAGATTTTTGGTTTATTATTTTTAACAGCGGCGAATAAAAATTTTAAGTCTTATGTCTCAAGATGCTTAGAATCAGAAAATAGAATTAAAAAAAAAGATATATTAAGTTAGTTGTAGATTTTACATCCCTTTGACCTATGACCCTCTGATGATGCCCTAAGAATTAGGCTGAAACTTTGGTAAAATATAAAATAAGTTGTACTCATAAAATTTATTGACTTCACTTCCTCAGCCATTTTCGACTTCGCTAAAAAAATGTTCATCCACCGTCCTTGGCTTTTCTCGGAGACTCTTAATCTGATTTGTTTGAGATTTGGAACAAAAAGTAAGGCTAAGCCCTCATAATCGAAACTCAACATTCCCATATTTTTTAAAATCATGGCAGTTTTAGGGTTTTTAAAAGCATTTTTGTGTTTATTAAAATAACAAAATAATTTTTTTTTTTAGTTAAGATTTTATATAATGATTTATTCCTCAAAAAAGAGATAAATCATGTTAATAAATTAGTTTGTTGTGTTGGTTACTAAATTAGGGACCGAGGTAGCTTAGTATGGCGCAGTAGGGCGCTGGTTTGCTGTCCTGAAGGTTCAAATCCAGCTGTGTCAGATTAATTATTTTATCTGTTTACAGCCATGGATCGACCCTGAGGGATCTGCAGATCCTCTTAGGGCTCACCCAGCCTGTGAGTCATATTGATTGGGGCATTGGGGGGGGGGGTGACCTGGGGGTGTAGAGTGATCTCTGGCTAATCACCTATCTGCACAACCATCTATTAGTTAGCAGTCTTAATCATTTAGTGAACCTAAGACCAGTCATAGGTTGTAGCATTACATTTTCTTTTTCCTTTTTGAAAATCATTATATCAAATCCTAAAGCTGTTTGGAAATAATTTCGACAGTTAATTTGTTATTATATTGATGGTCATGTAATGTATTTTTGAAGTGAAAAGTTCTTTGAGCCTGTCTGGCGACTTTTGTTTGGGGAAAAACTTAAGACTTCGCGTCACCGACCTGCTCGTGACGTATTGAGCGAGATTGGCCTGTGAATGAATTATACGTCTTGTTTTAATCAACTTTAGTTTAAAGGTTAGAATTCCATTGATATAACAATAATTATATTTAACTAAGAGGTCGTTTAATAGTTCTATAATTGATAATAATTACTACTTAAACCATCAAGAACTAGTTAAACTTTTCGCTTTCCCTAAAAAAAGTATATTTATTTGATAATCATTCATATTCACTTAAAATTGAAATAATTCGGACAACAATGAATTTAAAAAAAACAACAGTTATTTCAAAGTTTTGAATTTTTACTTCTGTAAGCAGTCCTCATGACTGCCTATTTGATTTGTTTTTAATACATTGGTTTTCAAAACTTTGACCATTATAAAATACTTATACTTTGTAAAAGTGTGAGGAATTTCTCGGCCACGGGTTGGTCACCCCTGCTGTTAATATTCCGAGGGCATTCGGAATTTCATGCTTGATTCTTGTGATGTTATCGCAGTATTTTGTTGATTACACAATCGCTGATTCTCAGATTCTCTGTTGTGTATTCGTGTAGCTTTTTAAGTAATTGAAATGATGGAGTGTTGGTATCGAATTGAACTGAATGATGTATGGAAAGCTACCAATCAGTTCCCCATCATCTATAACCCTTTTCATAAACCGAGGCCCATTAAAGGGAGTGGAGTGCGCTGGGTTTCGGCTTCATCCAGACTGATGTTGCGTATAGATCTGGGCTACAAAGAAACCTCTAGACTCTCTTTATCTCTACAGTAAGTGCACTTTACTCTGAATCGTTTCCAGTCGAATGTTTAGAAGATTCATATCTACTTTTATTATTTTGAATGGCCATAAATTAAAAAAAAAAAGTATATAATATTTGATAAAAGATGAATTATTCAGCTTCTGAAATGGTTATTACCATCAGCCTTTTGAATATAGAAAACAAAATTGTCACTAAGATTTAAGGTTTTACGATTCGAATACGTATAATCGGAATAAAAATATCAAGTTGGTTAGCTTATTAATTTATCTTTATCTTGCTATGGCGATTGGTTGAACCTACAGTGGAAGTCCTAAATTTTTAGGATGAGGATATATCTAACATCGCACAGGGTCTGGACCCCCACTTTACGTTTCCTCCGAAGCACGGTATAACCAAGGATTTTTTACTCCCTATAAAAATGCTAAGGCCCCCTGCCAAGGAAAAATATCCGAAAAATCACCGTCCGCATTTTTTCTACAAGGCTAAAAGTTTGCGTACAGTAGATCCTCTATAATCCGGCACTGCGCCAGTCCGGCACTCCAGTAATCCGGCGTATTTTTCCGGCGTGGTGGGGGTTTCAAGTTTAGACATGTTACTGAAACTATTGTTAACAAACGACTAGCGATCACTCAGTTGCCTCCCCGTCTGGTGGTTTACCCGCCGGCATACATATTTACCAGCTTTATTTGTGGTGTCGAGTGCGTTGACATTTTATAGTGTAGATTAATTTATATTTCAAGATATGTATTGATGAGTGAAAATGTCTCAGTGTAAACGGAAGCACAAATCTTTATCACTGATTCATAAAAACGAGATTTTAAATAGACTTAATAAGGGTGACAAGGTTTTCAACCTAGCAAATGAATATGGAGTCGGCCGTGCTACAATACATGACATAAGTAAGAACGGGGAAAAAATTAAGTCTTTCTGTGAAAGCAGTGTTAATGTTAAAAATGTCCGGAAAACGTTGAAAAATGGCGAGTTCCCTCAGGTTGAGGATAGCCTATATGCTTGGTCCATTCAAGAAAGGAATAGGCACACACCGATATCAGGGGAAATCCTTAAAGAAAAAGCAAAGATATTTTACGAAAAAATAATAGGGAAAGACGATTTTAAGGCTAGTGAAGGATGGCTTGCAACATTCAAAAAACGGTTTGGAATTCGATTGCTAAGTATGACAGGTGAAACCAAAAAAACTTCATTGTGATGTTTCTGCAGTCGACCCATACAAAGGAAAGTTCAAAGAAATCGCTATTGAACTATCCCTAACTCCTGACCAAGTCTACAATGCCGATGAAAGTGGCTTGTTTTTCCGGTTTTTAGACATTAGTTTAAAACAATAGTATAAACAATAGTTTGGAATTGTACAAGTCCAATAAAACACCTAGTTTGTGCATTTAAATATTTTTATTAATGAGCTTCCAGTAATCCGGCGTTTTCACTAATCCGGCAGTACCCTGGTCCGATATCTGCCGGATTAGTGAGAGTCTACTGTATTGAAATATAAACTACTGAGGCACTTGAAACATTTGACGTTAAAATGTTTCTATAAAAAACTTATGCGTTTGAATATTGAGCTAACTAATTTAATATTATTTTTAATAATATAGCTAGTAAATGTTGGTGTCTATATAAAGTAAGATTTTTTTTGCTGGTTATTTCAGGTCTTTGAGTATTTAGATGGTTTGTTTTGCCATATTGTAGTTACCCAAACCTGTAGAAAGTGAGTATCCTTACTGGGTTAAAACCCTGCGCTTGTTCTCGTGATCTCGGAGCACTCCACAACCGTTGTCCTACAAGCATTACATTGTCTATCAAGTGCTGAACCCAAGCCCATCATCATTAGTTTTGGTGGTACATGTTTTTTCCCTAAATGTTGTGTTTCCATTATTTACGAACAAGATTACGGCTTTGTCACCATTGACTTCCTTACACTGAACATTTAAGAATTTCTACACTCAAAACCAAATGTAAAATGTCCATTTTTCACTAAGTTCGAAGATCAAAACTGTATTTTATTTTCTAATTTTCTTGTACAAAACAGAATGAAAAGATCGATAAACATTTATTAAGGAAACGTCTGTTTAGTTTTTACAAGTATTCAAATTTTTTCTTCGATATGAATTCCTGGAATCAATTAATTTTGATTGCATGGTGTAAAAAGTGTCGGTTGGTGTCTGGGTAGTGCTTTTTTCAACTTAAACTGAAGAAGTGATTAGCCTATTAAAACGCTGGAGCCAAACTCATAAATCTCGCATTTAGGAATAATTATGTGTTGAATCTATTGAATTATTGTTTTCAGATTCGGTTTATATTAAACATGAATTTGTATTAACCTTTTTTCAATTATAGTTATATCGCTAAGTAAATATTTGCCAATATTCTTTGATTCCTCACCTGTAATCATGTACAACTATTATCTACAATTTTGTTTATTTCTACTTCAGTTGTCCAGAGTTCAGTCGTTTAGTTTATGTCAGGGCATGGGATTAAAACGACCAAATAATTGGATTACATTTACCTTGAGGCTCCCAAAAGTGATGTGCATTTGCTTGGTTTTGAGATTTAATATGGATTTATAGCATAACTTTTTTTTTGTTATTTTTGTTGTTAATTTCTTACTATGTTTCTAAAAAAGGAAAAAATCAATACTACACCTTGGGGTCATCCGGCTTCTTGAATTCTTTCTACATACCTTCCTCTCATAGAATTCCTGCCTTTAGTAAATCCTTGCACTTTCGGGCGTTCTTTTTTCTTATTTTTCCTTTCTACATTTATAGATCCTTACTATTCCAAAATATTTACAAATCTACACAATTTTTGTTAGTTTATTGTTTATTTTTATACGTCATCACTTTATACTGATATGGCTAATCGAACGATGTTATAGTGGGAGCCCTAAATTTTGCATATCCTATATTAAGATAGGAATCTTTAGCAAGTACCTGCCACCCTTCTGGCTGTGCCATTTTACTCCACCTCCTAAGCACACAACCACCAGTGTAAATATCCACTTTATATAATGTTTATAATCCGTACTGGCAGGCATCATTACCACACCTCATGGGCTGGTAATACTTTTTAAGGAGTAATGTGGTGTTTTCTGTAGTCATACGACAACTATAAATACAGCCTTGCTTGTTTAGGTGTCAACCTCCAAAGCAGATGCCTGTTTTTCTTAACTCGTTAATTGCTTCCCAGATTTATTTGTTATAGTTGTACATACATATGCTTTGTACTTACTTTATTAAGTTACATATAGTTAATATAGATCATATATATTACTGTTCCCACCATCTATATGCTGACGACTTCCAAATATATCTCTCCTTTCCTCCTTCCGAGCTATTTATTGCGTTCGCCAGTATTCAGGAAGACCTAGATAGGATCTGTGCCTGGGTAAAGCTGAACAAACTGGAATTGAAAGCAATGAAAACTCAGGCCATTGGTTTAGGTTCCAATTCCCTCCTTACATCCATCCACACCCTCCCAACATTAATCCTAAACGATCATCCTATCACGATCACCTCTGTGAAAAACCTAGGCATCTCCATCGACCAAAACCTTTCTTGGAAATCCCACATCGCCCAAATATCCCGACGGTCAATTAGTTCCGTGAAGTTGTTCCATCGTTCTCGTAATCTCCTTACACAATCTTCCCGTAAGCTTCTCGTATCTTCTCTCATCTTCCCCCACTTTGACTATTGTAGCGTGGTATATGGAGGCCTCTCTAAAATGCTTGAAGACAGACTAAAGAGAATAATGAACTTCTCTCTAAGATTTGTGCTTGGTACTCAGCAACGATCGCCAATTCAAATTCTCAGTTCAACACCATAAAACAAAATCGCGTCTTTCTGATCTCCCACCACAGTGTGGAACTCAGTCCCTCTCAATATCCGTCATAGTCCCTCACTATCATCATTTAGATCCTTGCTTTTCCAACACCTTCTAGCTTTCCAAAAAGATACTCTCTAAGCAGGTTAGTCATTTGATTTGAATGTAATGTATAGAATAATTCATTGTGTTACAAAGTTCTTTTCATTTTGCTTTTTGAGAAGCTGTACATCATGTAAAGAAATTATTGCATGCTAGCTCATGCATTTAACAAAAGCTATGGATTAATCTATTCTCTTTAATTGCTTAATATGTCGTCAAGATCTGTACTGTTTATTTACTTACTATTATTTTTGTTTAAATATTTCTTTTTAAATAGTTTTCTGTTACTTTTTACACGCTTTATGATTTGTAACATTTAGCCTTCTGGCCAGATAAATATTATGTTTCTTTTCCTGTTCATATCTGTTATTCTAAAGTTACTTTTCTATTCTATTCTATAACATATGACTTACTTTATGTGTGGAGCAATCGCCATGATTTTATCAGGTATATGTGTGTTTGTATTTTTGTGGTGCAACATCGATTCTTAGATAGATTGCTTCGAAATACTTTAGTTTATCGCTATGTGCTCCAGGAGTGTAGGTGATGTATTATTCAGCTTAGCGTGTGATTCTCCTCATATGTCCTAAACCCTCTCCCGTTTTCTCCTTTTAGTCCACGTCTGTTTTATCGGATTTTGTCTTATAAAACTTCCCCGTTTTTGTCTATTTCATGTGTTTACAGAATTATAAAATTTATAAATTTTCTTCAAAGGAAATAAAATATGGATATAAATAGTTGTGCAGGAACGAGGGGGGACGTAATTATGTGTAATTCATCGGTATATTCTTATTTTTAAACCTTTTAATTTGTTATCTACTACTACAGATATATTTAGGAGTGAGTGACAATGATGATATTATGATTTCGTTATTATAATAATATTATGACCATAACATAATATTATAAGAACGAAGAAAGTAACAGCCGGCATTCAAAAGGGTTCTTCTGAGCTTCAGAGGTGCAGAGTAGTATTTGAGAATGGAAGGGCTAGATATGTCGAGGTATGGAATCAATAAAGACGGTAGTTTGTTCATTATGATTAATGGTTTAATTTCTAGATGGACTGTAAGAAGAAAAACAGCTTAATGTATCTAGTGTAATAGCAGCGAAAAGTAGCTGAGAGTACAAGGCACTAAAGAGAATTAATAAATAAAGAATTGTTGCTATAAAATATCTTTGAAATGGTAACAGAAGATAGGAGGTTCTAGGATGAGTAGAAAATAGAATTCTCAGTCCTTATGGCTCGTTTCTTTTTTAATAATTTTGTATTCATATTAATGAGAAAAAACTCATAAAGAGGCATAAAATATGAGTAGAATGCAATGGAAAAATACCAAAAACCAAAGCCTTGAGTCTCTAAAACACTGGAAAAAACAGACTTGTCAACGTTTTATTAATTCAGGTTTTATCAGGACATACACCACATGAAAAATCGCAGGATGAGAGTTCTTGGACTATTGATGTAAGATGTGCTGTATTCATTATCCTATAATGTTTTTTCTGTTGGTGTATGTCCTGATGATGCCTGAATCGACGAAAAGTTGTCTGCCCACTTTTTTTCTGTCTCTTAGAGCCTTAAGGCATAGTTTTTTGGTATTTTTCCCAGAATCTTGGTGTTTTTATGATCTATGCTTCTGATCGTCGTATCATTTTTTCGATTTGAGTTACAATAAAGACCATTGATATTATGTACTTACCTGCTATTGCTTTGGATGCCTTCTGCATACTTCTCGCATATAATGTGTGATGTTTACAAAGCTTAGGGTTAAATGAAACATTAATGCTCAGTATGTTTTACTTTCTCTGGTACAGAAACGAAAATTTTATGGCAATAATTTTGCCTAAGTGACATATATATATTTATTTTAGAATAAGCTAGAAATCTAAAATTGATTTAGATACAATGCATTAACACATTTTTCTATTTTAGATTAACCTCTTTAAATTTTATATAGTTTTTAAAATATATATATATCATTAATTTAATTAGATGTTTTTCTATTGTTTTTTTTATTTACATTTTGGTTTTATTCACAGTTTCTTTTATTATATACAATATATTTAATTCGGCTTTTGTCCGATTATCATGCCATAAAGGTCTAACTATCAGTTAGCATTTTTAAAATTCATTTCTTAAATGAAACTATCACATGTGAATTTGGAATAAAAATATTGTATTTACTTCAATATTGAATACATTTTAATATAATTGTTCAAAAAAAAAAAAAAAAAAAATCATATAACAAACTGAAATGGATTGGTTTTATATGTTACGTTGTTATTGTAGTAATTAACAATTAAACATATATATTAATAAGTAAAACTAAAATCGGAATTAAGCTTCACGAAACAAATTTTTGGTTTTGATTTGTTGGTGTTTAAAGTAAGTACAGTTTATAGATTCATTTCACCTATTCTTAGGAGTGTAAAGTTAATTTATGTATAAAATTATGATTATTTCCCTGTAAACACAAAACGATTTACCCAATGGTAAACAATATTTTAAATACAAAATACTTCAGTGGTATATTCTGGTTTAGACCGTGTCGCCAACGTTTCGCCAGACATGCTGCTGACTTCTTCAGGGCAGAAAAGAGAATGAGTTCAAACCAGAAGATACCACTGAAGTATTTTGTATAAATAGTGGCCGTGGAAACCTAAAAGAGTATTTAATATTTTAAACATTTCTATACTCAAAATTAATATATTTTATGCTAATAGTGGGAAATATGCGCGTTTTCATTGCACCACTATTCACTATATTTACAATCAAAAGGTAAATATAGGTTGAAAAAAAAGCTAAGTATAATTTGACCTTCATGGCTTTACATGCCTTTTAAACAAACATTTACTAATATTTACATACATCGATAATCGTATTGTGCAGTATAGTTAGCTTCATAGACTTATGAGTACATTTTATTAGTATGTGACATATAATACATTAGTAATTTATAATCTTATATTTTATTAGTAACATATTTATGATATTTTAATTACAATGAAACCTTACCTTAATGGATGTAATTATTTTTCTAATAACCAGGAAATGGATAGATCATATATTACATAGATATGGGTAGGTGTCTCATATGTAATAATAATTGACAGAAAAACTTACAATTTAATATTTTTATTATATTGTATCAATTCCATTGTTTTTAGTCCGGTACGCTATTTTTGTAAGGGTTTTTCGCTATAATGTATATTTTGGGGGGTTTTTTGTGGACCATAAAATCACTTCTTGTTATTAATTTTACTTACATTGAATTTCCGATTTTAGATTACCATTTATTCGCAATAGATGGATTACATCTTATATGGGATTTTTAAAAAAATCGAAATTCTGCTCCTTAGAAATTTCAGTCAGATAATACATAATCATATAATACTTCCATATAATATTTTCTTGTACATATATATTGTGATTCAGGTATTTTCAGTGATTTATATTGGTGCCCGATATTTCATCTCATTGTATAGCATTTTGACAATGGCCCAAGAGCTGCTTGCAGTATTGACTACAATAGACTTGCCACAGAAGAAAAGAATAATGTAATTGGAAGAAATACCAATAACGTTTAATCGAAAATGCGATACAAAAGTTATGGAGTTTCTCAGTTGTTAGAAATATAAACTTTTCATACATTATTTCTGAGATTTTCAATTTCTTTTTTAGCGATATTTCAGATCATTAATTAAAAGCAAAGTTCTTCCTACTTCAAAATACAATTTCTTTTTAAAAGGATTTTATTTATTTAATAATTTCTTTTTCAGTTTCAATACATCCACTTTTTGGAGTTTCGTTTCCTTTAGTTGTTAATTTTATAATATTATTACATTTACCTAATCAGCGAAATGTGATAAGCAGGATTAATAGGATATTAAACCCCGTTTTATTTATGAAGAATAAAATAATCTTGCTAATTACTAAAACATGAGCTATATTTTAACCCAGGATTTAATTAAGGATAAAATATTTTAATACATTTTCAATTAATTATATTAATAATTTAATTTAATTGTCGGACAATGTGATAAATCGGTCTAGGCGCGGAAACCTATATTTCTTTTCGTTTCCGAAAGCTGCCCGTCTCTGAAATAAAACTCTTAGCGCTCTATTGATCTCCTGGAAAACCCGATTCTGAGTACGGGGTAGGATCATTACTCCTACACCCTATATATATTATATGTACCACTACAACCTATGAAGGGTCCTGGGCTCAGTACATGGTAGAGACTGTACTGTTTCTAAGAGACATTAGTACTGTTTTTACGACAACGGTTGTGCGAGATGACGTTTTTTTCCGTCGGGGCTTTCCCTCAATTAAGGGAAAGAAATCCAATCAATGGGTTTTTTAGTTTTTACATTATACCCCATGTACATCGTTTGATCTTTCTGATCCGAGAAAGTTTCCTACCCTCTGAGTACTCGCTCCGGTATTCTCCCCTAAGGAGTACTTCCGCTGGGGTGGCTGAAGTTGGCTGCTGTTTGTTAAAGTCACTTGAGGTCGGTATTGTAATTGTTGTTCCTTTGAACTGAGGCTTATTGCTCAGTTAGCTCGGCAGCTCTTGTTATTGCTGGATTAGAAAATTATATTTGTCTTTGTAGTCGTGCAATCTTGTCTCCCCTCTGATATCTTCTCCAACTCCCTCGCCACGAAAATTAAACTTCCTTGGAAAGGTATATTGGACTCCTCGCTACCTTAGTTTAGTTCCTCCAGTGCTTCCTTCAATTCGGTTAATTCTAACATAAACCCGGATCCATATCTTGGAAATAGCTTTAAACTTTTTATCCCTTATTACTCCTCGTCGTACAATTCCTTCTTAATTTCATTTTGACGCTCCTCCTGTTATAATTTAATTGCCGTCGGAGGAGGAGATTTTTTATAAGCTCGAGATTAAATACGGTTAAACAGTTCGTTAAAAACTTTTTTACGCCGAGCTGATGGCAAAAATTGGTCGGGCTTTAATAACAAGCTGTGTGTTTAAACTAAATAGAACTGTTTAAAAAAAAATAATAATTTATTCATTCCTATTTACAACTGTATTGTAACAATATAACAAGTAAATGGCAGGAATGATACATAATGCCAATCATTATCACATTCAATTTAGATGCTCACGAGGCTATCTTCTTTGAGACATATCTTAAAAATGAAAGATACCTAATCTCAGCAATTGAGGCGTTGACATGGAAAATCCAGTAATAAAACAAAAAAAAAACATTTTTCATTCTTTCTTCCTAGATAAGATATTAATTATTCATGCCAACGAAACAGAAAGTGGAGTAAATCAATACTTGGAGTGATTTAGTTTCTATGAACGGTGGTAGTTACTTTTCCCCACTTTTATTTCTAGTTGTCTAAACAGTTTTTTGCTTTTCCTCTATCTTTTTCACGTCAACACTTTCCAGTTCGTTGGCTTGGAAAAACAAACTGAGGCGTTTTATCACGAAAATTATTCCAAAATTATCAACCAGCAAACCCTTTAGAAATTAGAAGTTGCGAATTATCGTATAAATATTTCGTGTAACGTTTACTTATTTTCAATTAAACCGTCTTTCTAATTATTTTAAATAATGAGAATAATAGATTATTTTTATTATATCGAAAATTTTATCATCCGTTGTATACTGTATGCGTGTTTTGTTGACAAGACTTTGTTTTATGGAAAGAAACGCTTCAAACAACCTCCAAATATTTTAAGAACTAGACATCTGATAATATACTCGACCATTTCTTTAAATATTTCAGCACGAGTACATATGTCTGATGAAGTCAGATACGACTTGGTCGCGATTTGATTTTGCATCTACGATTTTGTTCACTTGAATCTTGTCTTTCCGAAATTATGCGTTTGCGAAGACTAGTGATGTGTCGGATATCCGTATCCGTATCCGCGGATATCCGAGGAAAATGAAGATCCGTATCCGTATCCGTGACATTTTTGGCGGATCTTTTACCTTATTAATTCTCAATACATAGATGGAATTTTATATATGGGTATTTTATAATCACTGCAAACGTATAAGCAGCAACTTTTGTTCTAGCCAACCTCGAAATAAATAAAAAATCAGTCCTCCATTCAAATGACGAGCGTAGAGTCCTCCATTTAAGATCAGCGTATCTTAGTTTGTATGGAAAAACGCAATTTTTTTTTCGTTTACGATGTTTGTCCAGAACAAAAGTTACTGTTTATAATCTTACTAAAACGTGCCTAAGTGGTTTTCAGTAAATATAAAATAACCTTGAATAAAGGTTATTAGGGAGCAGGGAAAAACTGTTGACATTTAACATTTGACTCAGGCAATCCTTTCAAGGTTTAAAGTGATTTTATAACTCACTACCAAACACAAACGCTATCTATGCCGCCCAATGCAAGTCGACAACTCGAAACATGTTCCTAAACTACTGTCCTGTCTGTCACGCAAAGCGTCAAGTAGCGACAACTATCAAGGTCACGCGCACAGACATCGATTGAGTAAAAAAAGTTAAGATCCGTATCCGTATCCGCGGATATACTTCGTTAAAGATCCGGCACATAACTAGAGAAGACATCGTTAAAGATTTTTAATTACAATATTTTAAATATCGTATCTGTAATCATACTTCTTTGGATTAATAAAAAGAAAATTGAATAGATAATTCTTTAAATCGAATGGAATTATGGAAGCTTAACTCAGTTTAGTCAGTGGTCAAATATTTACCATATTGCTCAAAATGGCGCTTTAGAACACAACCCAATGGATAGCTCTCAAGCTCTCTCTGTGGTGTATTGTATCTTGTTAACTCATAAAATATGATTCGCAGACTGCAGAAAGGGAGTTAGTCCAAGTGTTGATCGTTAAACAGAAACCAAACGCTTTGTTTACTACCGACAGGACACTTGTCCGCAAGATATCAGTCTTGACAACGCCTTCAACATTTTTTTTACTGCTAATAGGCAACTAGTCCAGGACAATATCCATTTTTTTCTCTCTTGTAAAATTTATAAAACTGGATGTATGAATGTATTCCTACTCTTATTAATTACTTCGTTTATGTATCCAACTCAACTGGTCTCAATACAATTATTTTACAGTCATCAATTTTGTGTATAATTAACTTGATATTAATCGGCAATGTTGGTGTGATGTAACTTGTCCAGGTCGAACTTAAACAGTGGCTTAAGTAATCAATTTGCTTAACCAACTATGGATTGGCAAGTACCACATCTTGAGGAAAATAAAGAAAGAATAGTTTTTTAAAATGTTTCTACCTTAGTATGTTGATCTATTTCGAATATAATCAATATTCTACTGTGATAAATCACTGAACCTAGCCTCTGTCATTATTAATTTAAAGATGTTCGAAAATACATCATTACCAATTAATGGACAAATGTTTACACATTAAAGTTCACTCTTTTTTCCCATTTATTCATCCTCCGATGACCTCCTTCTGCCTACCGTAGCAGAATTATGACTATGACCAACCTATTCCGAACTGGAGGAAGAAGTGGATAGTTGGGGTGTTCCCATTCTGAAGCTGGGTCCGCCGTTCTGGCCAGCCGTCTTCCAGCTTCCCTCTCTGTACATCAGATCCTCGTCTCCCTGGTACACAATCAATTAAAATGTATTACTTATTTACTGTATAGACATAAAGTATTAAATAATTCATCATAAACAAGAAAATAAATAGTGGTATCCATGCCTGAGAATATTAACAATCGGAAATGGGTTCACAAGTTAGGCGTGCTTTTTAAAATGTTCAAATCAATTCGTCATATCATAGATAAACAGGGATAAAATTGTTTGAAGAATTTTTAAATAAAAAAAAAAACAGGCATAAGTGTTGTACAAACCAAGAAGTGGAATGGTTTGAGATTTCCTTTACAAACAAAAAAACAAGTAATGGATCCGAAAAAAACATGATACGATTCTTTTGTAAAAAATAAATAAATAAAACAAAATATACAGTTGTATACCGGAATTTCATGGTTTATTAAATATCATAATTTCCCATAATTAAAAAAAATAAGATAGGATTTCTCATTCTGCGGTTAAATTATTATGTTAACATTAACGTGATAATAAAAATCATCAAAACTGGCCAATAACGTGGCTTGGAGAATCTATGCTTATTAGCTAAACATAAGGATAAAATTATTGTATATTTTTTCTTTTTTTTAAATTTAGTTATTAAAATTGACAACTGTATATTAACAATATATCAAGTAATAGAATGAAAGATAAACAATAGCATGAGATAAAGACGAGTACAGAACCTAAACACTGGTAGTACTCCGATTTCTCTCTTTTACTAAATTTTTACTTGATTACGTAAATTAAATCTGTACATCTCTTAAAATATATTTCATTTTCGATTCTACACTATTCTAAGAAACCATTACTCATTTTCACCACCTTTCTGCATGGTTTTCAAAATTAGGAGTGTAGTGATTGTGATTCATGCAATCATGAATGCAAAAATTACATTTCATGCAAGTTTCAAATCAAAAAAATTAAATATTAATTTATACAAATAAAATTTCAGTAATTGATTTATTTACAGTTATAAATTTTGTATTGCCAACAAATATATTTTCTTTTATTCTTGTTTGTTTGCATTTCATTATATTATTTCGGTTTTTTTTTGTAAATTTTCTGTCTTGTTTGTTTCTAATCTATAGTGTTAAAATATTAATATAAATGTAGTTGTCTATGTAATAAATAGAATTTTCAATATAAAGTATAATTTTTATTGTATGTTACTCGTAATATATATTTTAGTTTTCATAGTATAGTATATTTTTCATCCTTTATTAAAGGTTTAAGAGTGACAGAATAGTTTTTAATAAAACAGATTGCTTAACATTTTGAATTTGATATAAATATTTCTAGTTGAATAAACTCAGTTTATTGTCATTCTTTTATAAGAAAAGGCACAGATTTCTTTCCTATAACTAAGTCGAATGTCTTATAGAGGTCAAGGACTGCATAATAAATATCTTCATCCCTTCTCTAAGGTTATTGTATTATTTCTTTTAGACAAAGATGAAAAATGGTTTAAATAAAAAGCCTTTTTGTTAATTTTTAAATCTTTAAACTTTAGCCAACGGATTTTTTTCTTATTTATTAAACAATGAATCGTAACTTTCTTAATCTATGCTACTTTTCATTGTGTTTTTTGTTTTTATTTATTAAATTTAGAAGTTCTGATGACATTTGGTAGGGTTACTACTTCTGCGTTATGTATGTTAGGTAGAATTTTGTATTATTTATATACAATACCAGTAATATTATATACAAGTTTTGACATGTTACATATACAGTAGAGCGTTGATTATCCGATCTAATTTTCATGGGTTTGAATTTGATAATCTGAATTCAGTTTTAAAAAAATGCCTAACTACACGCACTTATAAAAATGAACTTTTATTTTAATATGGAGTGCACATTTACTTATAAACAAATGAATAAACATCAGTAAAAATATGCATGTACACAGCATTACTTGTCAATGTCGTTACACAAAATTAGTATAGAATTTTTGGCTAAACCAGCTCGGCATATTGAACGTTCTGATAATTATCATTATAATTATCATTATAATTATAATCGAAGCTCTACTGTACAATGATCATAAATACATATATACATTATCTTCAAAAGTACAAACACATCATACACCATGCAAGTTACATAAAAATTTGATGAACCAAATACCTACCTACACATGCTCACAATAATTTGCATAGTTGCAGGTAATTAAAGAAATTTTGAAAGACAATATATTACCTTTTGGATGTCTTAAGTTGTTATCTGTATGAATTTATTTGTTGATTAAAAGGGTTTATTTTTTTTTGGGATGTTTTTTGGGGATTTTTCTTTTTTGACAACAAATCTTTCTGCTTGCTAGTTCAGTAAAGAGAAGAAGTATTAATTAAAGAAGACTAAAGAGCTTTTCAGTTCTAAAGTTTTAAATTTTGCCTATCCCGGTATGATTATTTTAGGGATCTTTAATGATTGCCGAACCTCTTACTTATAGGACTCCCATTTTGCGCCTCACCCGAAGGATATGACCGCATAACCAAGGATTTTTTATCACATTTTAAAAAATCTTAGGGCCATCTCCCGTGGTGAGAATCCGTGATCTTGGGCTTTATTTTTATGTTTTAAGGCTTCGAATCTTATTCGACCCTATTTCAATAAACATTATTGCGTAATCATGGTAGAGTATCTGTTATGTTCGATAGATATAAAATATTATATCATTTCGAATCTTATTTATTTTCTTTGCCTGTAAAAAATTTCCGTTTATATTACATTGTCAATTATATTTTATCGAAGGAAATATAAAGTACTTCAAAGGGCTCTGAAGAAGGGCGCTCAACTGTTTATGCTCGAACCTCGCCGCAGTGCAGGGCGCTTCATTAGACCCTTTATGCCTTTGTTTGCTACAATTCCACTTTATTCAGTCCATCTGCAATGGCTTTGTGTATGTTTGCGGTTTCTAATGATATTTATAACAGTATTATTCTATGACCTATCCGTCGTTCATTGACATGTCTCTATTTTATATAGTACTCATGTTATAACTGATGTTTAGTACAGTAGAAAAAAGAAAGTCGAATAATAGATTTTTTTTTCGTTCTCTAACTCATTTAAACGATACATCTTATATTTATTTATATTGCGTTTGCAAACACAATATAAATAATTTTTGTACAGGGTGAGTTAATTGTGTTGAGGAAAACGTAATTGTGTCATTCTCACACAATGGAATGGATTTAAAACATAAGCAATAACTGCATTTCAAACCAATGCCTCACTTAGATCCTTGTTCACCACGAAAATAACACGATTCCGCTTCCCTAAGTACAAGAAAATCATTTTGGACGAAATTCGACTTAACCACTCATTAATCGGGTTTGCAGGTATAAAGGATACATATATTCTGATAACCCATACGTATCTTCATTGGTTATTTTGAACGACTTATCTACTTATAAGGATTATGTTATGTTATTTGTTTAAACTATACATTTTTTCATCGGATTTTCAGTAATTTAAATATTTTAACCTAAGTCCAGACTAGTATGTTTTTTATGCTCTTTAATTTTCTACATTACTACCTGAACACTTCTGTACGTTGAAAATTCAAGAGGATCATAATGTTTTTAATGGATCTTATTCCAGGATTTATGTTATATTTTGTCTTTGAATCCTGCTGTTTCTGGTAGTTATTCATTGGCGTAAAATTAAAAGAGTTGATTCTTCTTCTAATTTTCAATTATAGAGATATATTTTTTTTGTCATATTTATCATTATCGCCGGTTCAAAATTATATTTTTTTCACAAATACGTTCTATTTTAGCTCCTTATTAATTTTTTATGGAAATCGTTATAAATATTGGATAAGATTATATTTTTAAACCAGTTAAGTAAATTTAAAAAACTCATGACTTATACAACATTAGCGTATGGTATTTAATTTACCGCCCCTCCTAACTTTGCTGGCTTTGCCTATCTCAATTTCAACTTCGGAAACAACTTAACAGATATCCTCCGATGGCTTCTGTTCATTTCCTTAATACTTTAACGACTTAACTTCCCATTGATTTATCCCTTCCAATCTAATTGGGTAATTGTTATAGTGACAATTGTAGTAGATACAAAAAAATCTTTAATTTTAAACTTTAAAAGTTAAATGGTTTGTTTTTTTCATTTTTAATATTTTATGGTAGGCTTCAACTACTGAATAGATATATATAACTGCGAAGTATCGAAAGTGGAAAATACCATTTTCATTACTGTGAAAAGACTGTTTCAAGATTGATGCCAAATCGTCAAACTTATTTTACCTATGTCATTATGCATATTTTTGTGATTTTATAGATTACTGTACAAATGAATGTTACGTCAATTATAAATCCCAAAAGCAATTAGTCCAGGATCCATGGTCCATTTTTTCACTTGATTAGTATCAAGCTGAATCTTCGTGAATAGCTTCGTTTCGATGAGACGCCCAACAATTTCCTGTGCGAAAATTCTTGATTTTGGTAGCTAAAAGAGGTACCAAGGATAAAATATGTCGATTTGATGATTCTCAAAAATTTATTACTATCTGTTTTTTTGTTTTTTTTTGTTAAATCTCAAGATAATTATCTTAATTATTTCAAAAAAAATATTTGTCCTAAAAAATGTATGGTTTGATCAAAGAGTCCCTCCCCTCTTTCCAATATGTATCGATAACGAAGTCAAAAAAGAAGAAGTAAACAAAAAACAGCTGGTTAGTAATCATTTTTGATGACCTCGTTATCGATACATGTTGGAAGGATCATACATTTTGTAGGACAAATATTTTTTCATACAATTTAGATAATCCTATTATCTATATATTTGAAAATTATCCAGATGTTTTTATTTTTATTGAGATAATTCTAATCTTGAGATTTAACAAAAAAAAAAAAGTTTGTAATATATTTACGAGAATTATCATATCGACATATTTTATCCTTGCTACCTCTGTTACCTACCACAATCGAGAATTTTCGTACATGAAATTGTTGGGCGTCTCATCGAAACGAAGCTATTCACGAAGAATCAGCTTGATACTAATCAAGTGGAAAAATGGACCATGGATCCTTTACTATATACCAAACGAAAAATGTGTTTTTCACATAAGTTACTTTGCATTTGTAACGATGATATATAGAATTTGGGAAGCCGCGTAAAAGTGAGGTATTAGTATTTATGAGGAAGAAAATGGTCCGGATGGATGTAAGAAAAATTATTTTATTAAGAAGAACTGTTTATTTTTAAACCCTACGTTTCGTCCCACATTACAGGTCTTCTTCAGGGCTAGTAGTGAGATCAAGAGTTTTAAGGTGTCTAGTAGTGACCTCACTGTGGGTCCAAACTTTGGCTTTAAAAATAAATGTCCTTCTTACTAAAAGAATTATTCGTATTTATGTTTTTCAATCAGACCTTAGAAAAAGTTAATGTCAAATTTTAAAATTTAACATTATATTTATTAAGATAAGTAATTGAGCTTTTAGTTATTCGGCTGGCTGTTTAGTTTTCGAAGCAAAGTTAATTCGACCAGAGTGATAGAAGGGTTCCCTGCTTAAGTCTACAAATATTTGCCGACTCTTGGCGCCCTGCTCGCCCACAAACAACTCGGCTCCTACCATGTGCAAAGGGTAAATACTCGAGAATTTATTATTAACTCGTTCATGTAAGAAAGATAAGTCCTGTATAAATAAAATCATGGTTATGATAACATCTGGTGAAATCCAAATGTATAATTAAATAGGGGGAAGATTTTTGTTTTTTTTAAAATTAGGGTTGAACAATTTATTTGAAAGCCAACCTTTCGAGCCACATTACAGGTCTTCTTCTGGGCAATATAAACAAGATTCGAACCAATTAAATTGATTCATAAAAATTGTAAAGAATAAAAATGAAGTATCCAATATCATGTCTATATTTTTCTTATTAGGTCTATAGGGATTGCTTTTGGACTGATAATTTATTTAAGATGTATTTTCTAATCTCCACCCGGACCATTTTCTTCCCCTTATGTATAAGGTCAACTATTATTGTTAAAAAAATAATAAATAAAAACGGTATTATTAAATAGTGTATAATCATCCATTTCATGTTCTATTGATTTGTGTTTACTGTGCCAACCATGCAGTCAATGTTCTGTTAATTTATAAGCTTTTTCTTTGTTTGTTTTGTTATTTGGTTCGCAAATTTTGAATATCTTGCTTTTATGCCTGTGTAGGGTGGGGTTAAAGAAGATTGAAATAAGGACATTATTTATTTAAACTATAGTAACTACTTGTGAGAAAGAAACACGCTTTTTGCGTGTTTTCTTGACTGCACCCCCAACTATCAACATCCTATTATAGTAACTACTGTAATTTCATGATCAGAGAGCTTTTATATCATTTGAAATACGAGGTTGTTGGAAAAGAATAGATTTGAACGAGGGCAGGGAAGAAGCATGGCGGATATAGGAAGGAAGGGGTTTGCAAAGAGTAGTGGAATGGCCAAGACACGTAGCTTCCAGAGTTGAAGTAATAAAGATATTATTATAGATATAAAGATAGTATTATAAGGAGGAAATTGGAATATATAATAGTGGCTTTAGATATGAATATATACATATAAATATGAGGAAAATAAATAACCTGTACCTCTACAACCCATGAAGGACATTGGGCTTAGAACACAGTTACTATTTATAGAACAACGGTTATGCAGGTGATTTGTTCGAGATCACGCTCAACCGTTTCGACTCGACTAAGAGTAGTCACTCTATAGAGGCTTGCATATGAGAAAATATGTAAATATATTTTTGAAACATATATTATATATACTCACTTAAATTGCCCCGGCAAATATTTTTAATCCATTCAGCAAGTGTTTCTTCTGGTTTCGACCGTGTAGGTACACCCGCTGAATGGATTAAATATATTAGATATGTTAACATATATTTTAAATACTGTTAAAATTATTCTACTGAATGTAAAAAATAAGTTAAATCAATATTAAAATTTAAAAATTGCCATTCCAATGAAGGATGACATAGGAAACTGTTTGTATATTTAACCGTTCTCGTCACGTTCTACTGCAGGACGGTCAATATAAGAACACTGCCTCTACTAACGTATACTAATATCATCTCTAACGTATATATTTTTAATAAGTTAGAAAAATAAAATTGAGTATTAACTAAAAAATATTTACTAAAATGATAAATTCAGTAAATCGTAATCATAAATGATTAAATAAATATTTATATCTTAATTCGCACTTGAATATTTAAATTCAACATTTATCATTAAAATGGAACTGTTTATTTATTTATTTTTGTTGGGTTCAAATCCTGCAGTGATAGATAACTTATTTACTCTGTTAACAGTCACAGATGTGAAATCTTCAGAGCCTCCTTGGGCTCATCCAGCGTCTTACAGTGGTTGTTCCTAATTGGGGAAAAACCTGGCAGTTGAGCCTGTTCTCGGATAAATCACCTCACTGCACAGCCCGTTGTCCTAGAATCAGTACAGTCTCTTCCATTTTCTTAGCCTGAGACCCTTCATTGGTTGTAATACATTTATTTTGCAGTTACCAGTTAAGCCCCTGAAGAGGCTTTGCCTCAGTATATGATAGGGACTGGATTGCTTTTAAGACAGCGGTTGTGTAGGTAGGTGATATGTCTGAGATCACGCTCATCCGCCAGATTTGTCTACCTATTAAGAGTATTCACTTTATCGAGGGTGCGTTTTCTAGACTCAGTACAGTCTCTACCATGTTCTGAACGCAAGACCCTTCATATGTTGTAATGGTACAGGTTTTAATGAATTTAAATCTGCACTATCAGCGACGATATCTATAGGCACGATATCATTACAAAATTTATTATCTTATAGAAATTAAACATTTTCTAAATCTTGTCGATTAAGGGGGAAATGCAACGCTTGCTAGAAATGCTGTCTAAACACATTTTTTCTCACGAATCATTTTTTGTTATTTATAATTGTAAGTAGTTTTATTTGTCTCACCGTTTTAAACATTGATCTACCTTCTGTGTGTATATATATATAATATATCTTTATTCTTATTGAAATATTATTTCTTATTCGCAACAATTCCAACTAAATATAATTTTTGATTTTATATGTAAAGTATTGCAGAAATTAAAAAACGAAAATCGAGCGTACATATGAGTAAATATCAAAATCGAGTTAGGTAAAAATATTTAATGCATAATGAAGATAAAAGACCATTATTCAAATTAGTAAATCAATTAATTATCCCTTCATTTAACTACAATGTAGGTAAATTATTCTTAGATTAGATGAAACAGTCTATTCCTATAAACAATATTTGTGATAAGAAATTATAATTGTAATTATCATTTATAAAACGTTTCATTTGAATGGAAATTTTATTATGTTAATGTTATGTGCAGTAAGTCAATCTCATACCCTTTTTTAACTTTAATTTTTCTCCTGTTTATTTCATGTAGATGAATGGAGGGTTCGAAAATTGCTATTAATGGAATATTTATTTAAATTAATTCAGCTAATTTTATTTCTAGGACGGAGAATCAGTAAGACAGTAAGTGTAAGACGTAAGAGGTTTAGTTACTTGGGGACCGACTACATCGGGAGAGAGACAATCCCACCTGCGTCGTTCCATTTCCTTGTGGGGTGGAACAGGTGTCATGTTCAGTTATTAATGATTAACGTGGTTTGTTCCACCGGGCTATCTCCGTGCCGATGAGTTTTTGTTTCGTGATTGCCACCTAATGGAATACATAATGGCCAATTAGTCACCTATGAAGGAGAAAATTGTCCGGGGGGAGAGCAAAATGAAATATTAAATAATAAACAAATAATTATTAGAAACTAGAAACAGTGGGTAAAGGGCTAAGCTACTATGCCGAAGGTCGTGGGTTCAAATCCCACTTCAAATTGTTATGGCACGTAAATTATTTAATCTGTTAAAATTTTGGGATGGACTCAGTTGTATCTTCAGACTCTCCTGGGGTTTAACCAGCCTTTATAATATGGATATCCTTATTTTGGGGGAAAACCTGGCGGCTGAGCGTAATTTCGGTGTTTTAATTAAAGCCTGTTTTCTAGTTTAGTTTTTTAAACTGTTATGTATTTTCTAATTTTTAGTTAGTTTGGGCATGAACGTCTTAAGTTTTTTTAAAACTAATATTCATTTTCCTCTTTTTAGTTTGGCTAACTTCAAAAGCCTTTTTTTTTTTTAAGCCAGACCTATTTAAACCATTAAAATTTTTTCTCATATATAATGAAGTTCACGACTGAAAAATAAGCCGATGCTATAGAAATTATTATTAAAACTATAGTTGTAAATTTTTTTTTTGTTAATAAGGTTCTCCATCTCTATTTTATTCAGTTTCCTTTTGAGTCTATGCTTCCGATAGAGGATAGGTAGATGGGATAAAGCATACCGAATTGAACGAGGATCGAAAATTCAAAAGGGGCTCAGGATCAAAGATAGCGGCTATTCGGATCGAGCCCCCTCCACTACCTCGTTGTCAAAGATATGCTGAACAGTCCAGAGAGGATTTGAGATAAATGATAGTCCTGGTGAAGATATAGGAAACTTTTTATGCCCGATGAGAGAATGGCGATCTTGTTTACAGCCGGCGGCCGAAGCATAAATTGACCATTTGGCTATCTCATCCTCTCCGTATATCTCTTGTTTCCTCCGATATTTTTTGTACTTTTTTTTCAATTTATGTACCGGCCGTCCTTTAATTGCTGTGCGATAAAGGAGAGAATACCTGCCGACATATTTTTATTACCTTAATGATTTCCCATTTTTTTTTTTTTTTTTTTTTTTTTTTTTTATTGTCAGCTTAATAACTATGTCGTGTATTTCAATTTTTTTTTCTCACGAATCATTTTTTGTTATTTATAATTATAAGTAGTTTTATTTGTCTTACTTTTTAATTGAAATTATAAGAGAGAGCGCAGTGGCTTAATGGTAGAGCGCTGAGTTGCCGTACCGAAGGTCCAAATTCCTCTGTTTGGCACACTTTTATTTAATCTGTTAGCACCCTATGATAACTAAGATCCTCCTAGAGCTCACCCAGTCCTTACAAACTGGTCATTCAAACTAGGGAAGAAAATATTGCAGTTGAGCGTGATCTAGGACAAATCACCTTCCTGCTCAACCCTTGTCCCAGAAACAGTACAGTATCTATCACGTACTGAACCCAGGACCCTTCACGGGTTGTGGTAGTACAGGTTTTTTTTTTATTTAGACGGAAAATAATAGTGGATATTTGAAGATATATAATATGTTATATAGCCAGTGAATAAATGGTACAGTCAAATTTTCTCCAACATGAGGTTCTTGTTTCTAAATAATTGGAATCTTGTTACTTTCGTAATGAATAAGAGGCTAAGTTTAATCATTTTGTATTTGAACGCCAACCAGAAATAATGTATTCATTACGTTCTAAAATTATTATTTATGAATAAATGAAAATTATTATCATGATACTTGTCTTGTTAACTCATTAAACTCATTTGTTATAAAAAATCATGATTACTTTACGTGTTAGAAACATTACTAATTAATAATATTATCGTATTATGAGAACCAATAGCCAGTAGCTTTGCTATTTAGCTGCGTTAATACTGAATTAAGGGGAATTGCGCTTGTTTGTACTGATGCAATAGGGTTTACATATTCTATCGACCAATATTCTTACCTAAGGCGATCAAGTTCATCATTAATCTACACCTCAATTATCTTCAGTCTAATCCAATTGTGTAATTTGATGTTGTTCAATTCCAAATGCTATTGTTTAATGTTGACAGAATCACTCAAAGGATCCTTGGTGTCCTCATAATAAGTTTTAATATCAAAGGAGGCTATAAATTTATAAAATATGTGTTGTGTTGTAGGAGGAAATGAGCATGTCGCGTGGTTCGAGAACTTAAAGTATTTATTATAAGAAAAAAACGAAATTATAGAGGAAAAAATGACGCGATTAAAGACAGATGATCATTGTTATTATTTGGTCTCGAAATTACTAAGCTCTCGAGTCTTTTGTCCCGAAATATAAAAATCAGGATTTGTAAAACTATGATCCTTCCAACTCTTCTTTACGGATATGAAACGTGATTACACAAAGCGGAATTGTGGAGCATGCAACCTATGATTGAAGTGATAGCATCGTGGAGGGTAAGAGGGGATGGGCTTGCAAAGTTGTTGGCCTAAGTAACGAACGAATCTCTTAAGAGTTAATAAGCGCTGTGTCAACTTGGAAACGCCTTAGGGGTAAATCTAGGCGTAGATGGGAGTGCGTTCGGAGTGATCTGGTTTGGTGTGGTCCGTGTATGTTTGTAAGCAGAGATTTGTGGTATCGGCATCGAGACTTTGAGTTCGCTAAGCCTTATTATAAATATGATTTGTCAAACATTTCTCGAACAACTGTTCCATGTTTCATAAGCGGTAAGACTGATAAGATTATTTTTTAAAATGGAAATATTTTACGATAAGATACATATTATAAATATTTTAACATCAACATTATTTTAATTATAATTAGTATTGTTATGTATTTAATTGTTTACTTGTTTTTGTTTCTTATTTATTACAATTATTATATTTTTATATATTTTGGTATCCCATTTATTCAGCCCTGATAATTTTTTGATTATTTTAACATCAACCCGTACCTCTAAGATTAAGATTAACATTTTCCTGTAAGATTAAGATTTTTTTTTTTTTTTTTTTAAATTTATTTATTGATATTTACAACTGTATAAAAAAAAAAATACATCTAGTAAATGGGCTAAGCGATACAAAATGACATGTGAAAATGACATGTAGAGAAACTACCCACTGGTAGTACTCAAATCACAAGTTCAACTAAGAAGTCACGGGGCCATCTTCTTTTCAGACGCCTCGGAGGATTATCGGGAATTGAAGTGGAAGCTAGGTTTAAAACCAGAGGGCTTGAGTGGAAATGAAGTTTGTTATGAAAGGATAGATAGCGGTTTCGGGCCAAATCAGCAACAAATGGGACATTAAGGTCGTTATGGATGATTTTATTCTTAACAAAATAAGGAACATTAAGGATTTTACGAAGGATTTTGGATTGTAGGGATTGGATACGAGAGGAATTCGATGGCTTAGTGGAGCCCCAAAGCTCTACTCCGTAGGTCCAAATAGGTCGTATGATGGTCATGTAGATGAGTCTTTTGTAATAAATTGGGAGCTTAGAGCGTTTGTCTAGTAAGTGTTGAAGTAGCCTGAAACGTCGAGCGGTTTCTTGTCTTTTCAGTCTCGTATGAGGATTCCAGGTTAATCGTTTGTCAAGATGCAACCCTAAGTATCGGATCTGTTCTACAGGCACCAGTGGGATATTATTAAAGGATACTGAAGGGCAGGAAGTCATTGGTTTACGTCGTAAGGTAAAAGTGATTTGATGCGATTTTTGAGAGTTTATTTTAATTCTCCAGTTTTGACACCATTCTTCAAGATCAGTGATATGGGATTGGAGGCTTTGGGATGCAATAATTGGATTGGTGTTGACAGATAATACACATGTATCATCAGCATACGTGGTAAGGATAGTATTAGGATGAGTTGGGATGTCAGCTGTATAAACTGTATAAAGGATTGGGCCAAGGATGCTACCTTGAGAAGATTAAGATTTAAAAAAAAAAAAAAAAGTTTGTTTTCGATGAGGCCATCTAAGCTTGCATAATTTGGATTCTTTCCTTACCCAGAGTATTTTCATTCTGAATCTGGGTTACTCTTTCTTTTTTTTGTCCGTTTCCAATCCTGGATTTTTTTCTTTTCCTGGATACCTTCTATTTTAATTTTTTTTTTCTTCTTTTGTGATTCCCAAACTTTCTAGATGATAAAATATTTTGTTATAACCTTAAAACAAATTTTCGAGTTTGTATTAAACTTATATTATACCCCTATTTTATCCCCTACATATCCATTGAATATTGGACGTTGTTAAAGTAAAAACATTTTGTTTCCATTAATAAAAAAAATACACATTTTTTTCTTTAAAAAATCGCTTTTAATTCTTATTCCCTGTTATATACTATTTACGCGTGACGGAAATGTGGTGAATGATACAGCCAGGTGGAACAAAGTGGTATGTGTGAAAGGGATTTGCCACTGTCTCAATCACTTCTTATATTTTATTTCGTTTCCATATTTATTCCTAATCATTCACAAATTAATATATATTTTTAACTCATTATTTTACAGTTATCATTTATTATATTTATATACAATGTATATAAATTCCAGTGGTAAACTATCCCAAGCTGTTGTGTTTTCTGCCTGAGTCCAGACATTTTTTAAAGAGTTATATCTTTCTTTTTGATACATGTTATATTGTGATTTTGATCTGGACCTTGTATATGGCTATAATCCCACGTTTATCAACTATCCAATAAATTATTTGAATAATGTTTCATTATTAATAAATACCACGCACCTTAATACGTGCTGATTCATACGAGAATTAAGATATTATGTTGTTTAATATTATCTAACAAGAGATGTTATTATTACAAGTCCCATTTGGAACACTGTTAAAACCCTTTAAATATTAATTTAAGGTTGACACTTTGTAGGAGAGGGGGTGAATAGGATCAAAGATTTATGATAGACCGCTATTAAATATGAAAAGGCCTCGGTAGCTGTCTGTGACCATTAATACCAGGGAGTGCTCGGTGCCAGCGACCCCCTCCCAGTTCCAACCCACCTTTGTGTCTCTAATTAAAATTAGCTCTTTTCGTCTCGACTTCCTCTAATGTTTGCCCTGTCTTTATTTTATGTTTAATTTTAGGAATTTTATCTGCAACACGATGTTATCATTTAAAAAATTTTTTTTTTAAGTAGTCGAATTAATCACATTCACTTAAAAACAAATAGTGACCTTATAATCTTTTATTTTACATATGTGATATAATTTAAATGTAAAATAATAATAATAACGACTTGAATATTTGTTTTTCCTACTTAAACTATATTAAAAAAAAAAAATACAATCTGAGATACAGAATAAATTTAAATCACAGTTGTTTAATTCGTGCTAGATGGGGGTTGGTCCGCCTTTAGGCAGAGAGGGGGTAAAAAAAATTAACAAAATAATATCTTGATTTTTCCCTGTTTGGGAACCATTGATTCCTTAACTATGCACTGGTTAACTTCAGTTGAGATTCAGCGTTTTAAAATACTTGTTTTATTCTATCTAAACATTATATATATTTATATATATATATATATATATATATATATATATATATATATATATATATATATATATATATATATATATATATATACACACACACATATATCTAATATATAAAATTGTCTTGTCACAGTGTTTGTAACAAAACTCCGAAACGACTCGACCGATTCTTATGAAATTTTGTGTGTATATTTAGTAGGTCCGAGAATAGGACGTAAACTATTTTTCATGCCCCTAAGTGATTTGGGTCGGCCATTATTATTGATTATGCGTTATAGTTAGATATAAGATGAATAAAATGTGAAATAAAAAATCTATTTAATTCATTTTTTCATTCATTCATTATTCAAATTTTAACTAATAATGGAAATATATATTAGATATTGTGTATACTCTCATTTCTGGATAATTGCAATGTATAAAACTATAAGCGTTGGGGAAGAATAATTTGTATTGTGAAAATATCTCATAATGAAATCAAGCAAAAGCGATAATAAGTAATGCAGTTATTAGGATTAGAGCAATGAATTACGGATTTAGCGTTCAATTACAAAGGAAAATTAATTGAATATTGTAATTAAATTTTTCTAAAGGATTTCCAGACTTAACGCTGATAATTGAGGTAGTGAATCCGATTAAGAAATTCAGAAACTTATCCGGATTATAAAATGAATAATTTTAATACTGTTTAAAATATAATATAGTTTAACTTTTTCACATTAAATTCGTACTCGTCTTTAGCACAACAAAGCCTGTAGTATAGCAAAGTTCGGAATAGAAGGAAGCTTGAACCATTCCCTTAATGCGGGGGAGAATATTAAATTGGTCTACTTTTGTATCAAGTTAGTAGCATTTTGACTCGATCTTTTATTTCTGACTTCGCTTACATGCATCTAATTTCAGAGCAAACATTTTTCTTCTTGTTTGAACACTTTATTGTATGATGGAAGCGTTGCAGGCAGTCTCTATGACGATAACGTCAAACACATATAATGACGTGGTGTTGGGTTTTGTTACGTAAGATAACAGGATTCTAGTGTATAGGAGGAAATTAATTATCCTTATCACTGATGGTGGATTTATCTTCTAACGTTCACGTGTTGGTTTATTGGATGAAAAAATAACATTTACGTTCTTTTTGAGGTAAATAACTTTCCCATCAAATCACCTTTACCCTCTGTCGTAAACTAACGACTTCCTGTCCTCCTGTATCGTTTAATAACATTCCACTGATTCCTGTAGTACAGGTCCGGTACTTAGGACTACACCTTGGCAAACGCTTAACTTGGAATCCGCATACAAGACTGAAATGGCAAGAAACAGCTCGCCATTTCAGGCTACTTCAACATTTACTAGACAAACGCTCTAAGCTCCCAATTAATTGCAAAAGACTCATATACATGATATATGATGTATAAACTAATACATGACAATTATCCGACCAATCTGGACTTAAGGAGTAGAGCTTTGGGGCTCCACTGAGCCATCGAATTCCTCTCGTATTCAATTGTTACAATCCAAAATTCTTCGTAAAATCCTCATTGCCCCTTACTTTGTTACGAACTAAGTAATCCATAATGTCCCATTTGTTGCTGATTTGGCCCGAATCCGATATCAATCTTTTCATGACACACTTCATTTACACTCAAACGCACTGGTTTCAAACCAATCCTCCGATCCTCCAAAGACATTATTTATCTTTGACTATACTTACTTCATGTACTACTCAATATACATTTGTAAATTTCAATAAATACATTTAAAAAAAAATAACTTTAATTTTTCCCCAATTAAGTATACCCACTTTATAGAGGCTGGGTGAGTGCAATGAGGGTCGGCAGGTATTAGACCGTCTATGGATAACTACTATCTGTCTGTGAAGGATTCGAACCCGGTATCCTCGGCAAAGCAACTTTAATTTCTTTATTAAACATAAATTTTTTAATTCGTTTACTATTCATTGAAACTATACGGTTTGTTTTCGTCTTATTGAAGGATTGACAAATTGTTTCCCTCTTGCAGAATATTGAGAGCGCCTGTCAGTGTATTGTCTCCGTTTAAACAAGATAGCCTGTTCGGTAGTCTGAGGCAGGTTATGTATTCCATGAATAAATTTTGCCCCTAGAATAAAGGAAGGTAAATGTAAGTAACATGCTGCCAGTTTGAGCTATCATCCTCATCTCCAATCGTTGCCTTATTCTATAAATACTATTATTTTATTCATAAACCCTTTTTGTTTGTTTTTGTTTAGTATTATTTATATAACTGACGATGTGTCGTATTTATACATAAATTTGAATCCTTGAACTGAACAAGAAAGTTGAAATACTACAAAAAGCAGTGTTATTAGGAACTGCTAGCATTGTACGAACATTTTTAAATATCGATAAATAAGGCGATTAAGCTTAACCTTGACCAGATTTTGCCAACGGTTGACGATCACATACGAACTTACTACAAACGCTTTCAAGAAAAACTACACGGACATCCAAACCCATTAATAGAACGAATGGCTACGACTCTCATGCCTGAGAACGCTAGGAGGAGACTAAAAAGAACGTGGATGAGGGATCTATTATACTCGTAATAGGAATTTAATTCAAGCCACGGGAGAGGTGTCGCCGGGTAACTGTTCTTCTTCATGCCTCTCATGCCATTTGTTTTATTTTACTGTCAGCCAATTTGCTGATTGTGAATTGTTTTTAGTTGACAGGTGTGGATCCAAATATAAAGAAAAAAAAATTGAAGAAATAAAACTGTGCAAGGTTTATTAAGGCAAAACATTAAGCGTTGAGGAAATGAAGACAATTGTCGGTAAACAATGAATAAATTGTTATTATTAATTATTTTTTATCCAGTATAAAAACATATTTATCTGCTTGAACCGCCGGAATATTCGTTATACTGATAAAAAACATATTCATAAATAATTCTTAAAATATTAAGCAGACACTTAATGATTTGAATTATTTACAAATACTAGATGACTTTTTTCTAATCCTCTTGAAGAAACCTTCTTGAGCATAAACTATGCATTATTAGATTAAAATTAAAAATGTTAAATTTCTAAATGCCTGGGGTTGAGATAAAAAAGACCCCCGAAAGGGACTTGCCTTACACCCTGATGATTCTTAAACAAATTTTCTGATATATCTCCTTCAAATGACCTTCTACAAATGGCATCTGTATTGTTTTTGAATAAAATAACTCAAAAAGGTTTTAAAGAGTATCTTAAGGCATATATCTGCAGCCTCGGTGAATAAGTAGTTAAGTCGAATTATCTCCAAAATTACTTTCTTGTACTTAAGGAAGCGGACTCGTGTTATTCACTTAGCGAATAAGGGACTAACTGCGGTATTGGTTGGAACTGGAATTATTACATATATTAAAACCTCATTTCAAGCCAAAAACTATAATAATGACAGGATTCTGCTTTCCTCAATATAGTTAACTTTTTCTGTTCTAATTTCGACTTCACCATTCATTCACCGTGGCTGCAAAGATATTTAGACGCGTACAACGGCTCTTTTAATTTTCTCATTAGGCTACAATAAATGAGAAAATTGATATTGCGGTATCAATATTCACAATAAACAATAAAAAAAATGTTTTTTTCACCTTTGGTTGCAACGCTTGCTTATTGGATTTATGGCGTCTTTGTCTTGATTTTGATCGATAACGTGCGTGGAATGTAAGAAGAAGAAAAAATGAGATATCTGAGATGGACAGCCTTCGATTCCCATTGTTCCTATAAGAAAGGACGTAGCGATAACTCATCCTTTCAAGTTGTCGGAAATTGTTTCCGCAACATATTATTGATTATCCCGTAGAAAGTGTTTTTTTTTTGGTGGTACCTGTTCCGCAGGTTGTCGCTTCGAGTCGAGTTACATACAATTTGCATATATATAAGGTCAATTCAAGATAGATGATGTAAGTTTGTTGAAACGTTCATTTCTAGATGAAATTATTACCGAAGTGTACACATTTCCCATAATTACATTCTCTTTTCATAATAAACCTCATGATAACGTATTTTTGAAAAATATTAAAAATGAAACGAATGAAAAGCCCAAACTCAACTCGAAGCAAATTTAAAACATACGGAATAATTATAATTTTTTACATGATAAAATCATTGTGTCCTGTTATTTTTATTGTGTGGCTAAATGGTCTTTTTAATGTGAATACTGTACATGCTCGAGGCTGGAAATGCACAAACGCCAATAATTCGAAAATACAAAATATTGGATGGACTGAAATTTGAGATCCTTAACAATACAATTTTCAATAACGAAATCGCAATATTACCAAATATAAAATCGAAAAGTAGTGGAAAATTACAATACTCAGCATAGTTTAGAATGCCTATCAAAACTGTAAAATATTTTTTGAATTTACCATCTCATTAATAAATCGATATTGTTGTTTTCTAACTTTAATAACTCGACAACTTAAGGTATTAGTAAATAAAAGAACTAATAAATATTTTTAAAATGACATTCTGTTCAAATAATTGCCATTGTTCAATGCTTTTTGGTATTTATTTATTGAAATTTAATATTTAATTTATTTACATAATAAAGCAAGTAAATATAATAAATGTTATATAATTACATAAGATAAAGTTAAGTAGAGAAACTAAACCACCTACTGGTTATACTCTGATAACAATTTCAACTCAAAAGGTCACAAGACCTTCTTTTCAGACGCCTCGGAGGAAGAGTTCAAATATTGAATCGGAAAAAATCTAGGAGAAAATTTCAGCGTTATAAATATAGTAGTCCGTTGCTTGTCGATGCCTGGACTAGATTTTAATATACTGTGAATTATTTTTAGATTTTTTTTTACTTTAATAATTTTTTTTTGTGAACTCATCGTGGGGATAGTTCAAAAGAGTAAATTCTTTCCCTTTTATTTTTAGTCGTTTTATTACACTTTTCACTAAAGCTAAGTTATAAAATTTCAAAATTATTGAACTATTTTCCTGATATATTTATATATATTATTAATTGTTGAATATACATTAACTTGACTTGATTGTTTAGAGGTAGATGCAAAAAAGAAAAAATATGTTTCTATCTAATCTGGGTTTCTTGTGTTTTCTAATGGTATTTTATGATATGGAAATCAAATTAAAAATATAAAATTAGAGTTTCGTTTATATTAAAATATGCATTAGTTTAAATAACAAAAAAAACCAAGGTCACCTGTGGTCTAGTGGTTAGCGTAACAAACTACTAAGCCCAAGATCGCGGGGTTCGTAGCCCGGCAGGTGACCCTTGGATTTTTTTAAGGGAGTAAAAAATCCTTAGTTACGCCGTCCTTCGGAAGGGACGTTAAACGGGAGTCCCGAGCCTGTACGATGTCAGGTACTCGTTAAAAATCCCTATCCTAATTAAACCTGGGTAGGCAAAATTTAGAGCTCTCACTGTAGCATCGTCCGATTAGCCATAGCAGCAGAAAGTGACGTTAAATGAACAAACAAAAAAAATCATCACATTGGCATTTTTCTTATCGTATTTTGTAAGTATAAATTGTGTTATCTGTTGTCGCTTCGAGCTTAGTCGCAATTTTATTTTTTCTTTCGGTTCCCTTTCAATACTTTCCAAAAATACAAATTATCATGAGCTTTAATATACAAAAGAGAATGTAATTATGGGTAAAGTGTATACATCGGTAATCAATTCTAGAAATTAACGTTTCAACGAATATATTATTTATACTTCAAAATGTTCGTATCATTGATTTGTATTTTTGGAAAATATTAAAAATGAAACGAATAAACAGTTACAACTAGTATGTAACTCAACTCGAAGCGACAACCTGCGGAACAAGTACCAAAAAAAGACCTTTCTACGTTATAATATGTAGATTTTGGTAATAATTGCATCAAGAAATGAAACGTTCAATGCTAGATTAAATGATAAACGAAGTACCTATACACATTTCCTATAATAACAATATCTCTATAATTCTAAAGCTCATGGTAACTTAGTTTTTTTGGAATATATTAAAAGGGAAACGAATGAAAAGTTAAAACTTGTGAATCAACTCGAAGCGACAACCTGGGGAATAATTACCAAAATGTATGCTTACAAAAGACGATAAAATAAATTTTATTGTTCCAAAGCAAACTCGATTGGGAAGTTTTTTCCTTTCTTTGGCAGTATGGAAAAAGTGCTTGTCCTTATTAAAAGTTTCTGAATATCCTTGATAAAAAAAGAAATGCTGTGACTGGCGAAGAGTGTATTATACCCTCTGACTTCTTTCAAGTTATTGAAAGTTTAAAATTGCGATTTTCAACTCTTTTATTACTCTGGAGTTGCGGTTCGAGGAAGGAAGAATTCTCCAGTTGCAGCACGTTTCAGCAATTGTGCCGGTCCCATAATGAACTTGAGGTAAATCGGCTTAAGGTTTTAAGGCTTTTCTCTCAGACTTCGTTATTCTTTTTTTTTTTGTACTATTTATTTTTTTAAGGAGTTTCATTAAATTAAAATCAAGATCGCTTTTAATTTTCATATTCTTTTTACTATACGCATATTATGTATGAAATAATTTGGTCGATTATTGTCGATAATAATCTTTGAGGCATTAACTACGATATTTTAACATTTGCGATGAAATTCCCTTTTTAGACAAATCACTTCCCTGCATAATCGTTGTCTAAGAAACAGTTCAGTCCCACCCAGGGTTCTGAACCCAAGACCTTTCATGGATTGCAGTGGGACAGCTTTTGATTTTTTGCATAATGGAAATCCGAATTAATCAAAAATACATATTAAATAAACTATCGGAAAATGTATTTATATTTAAATATGTTATACGAAAATATATATATCTAACTTATATATTCTTAAAACATTAATAATACTTAAAAATATATTAAATGATTATCCTTTCATTTTTTCTATAAACATTTTTTAAGTGTATAATGAATAATCCAAATACATTAAGTTTATAAAATTAATTATCCTTTCATTCTTTTATTCTATATTTTTTCAGACCTATTATGAAAGTTCTAATGCTTAAAAAATGAATTATACTTTCATTTCTTTAATTATATTTTTAAGACTAATAATGAGAATCGAATACTTCAAAAATATATTAAATGACTATCGATTCATTTTTTTAAAGTCTATAATGTAAATACGAATACTTCAAAAATATGTAAAATAATTTTCCTTTAAGTATTTTTAATGAAACATTTTTTAATGTGTGATGATAATCCAAATACTTCAAAATCGTGTAAAATTGATTATCCTTCCATTTTTTAACTATAATTTTTCACTACTTATAATGAAAATCCGAATACTTCAATGATGAATTATCCTTTAATTGTTTAAGACCTTTAGTGAAAATCTGAATAAAAAATAATCATTTTTCATTTTTATTTTTTATGACCTCCAATGAAAATCGGTCTACTTTAAAAATATAACTAAATGATTCTTTCATTAAAGTGTTTAATGAAATTCCGTATTTTTCTTTGAAGGTATACAATAAAAAATCCTTTTATATATATATAATTCATTTTATATGTTTTTGAAAGCTTCGGTTTCCATTGTATGATTTAAAAAAAAAAAATTTTAAAATAAAATATGTATATATAATATATTTTTTAAAATCATACAATGGAAACCAAAGCTTTCAAAAACATATAAAATGAATTATTATTTCATATTTTACCTGAATCCTCATACTAGACTGAAACGACAGGAAAGAGCACGCCGTTTCAAGCTACTTTAACATTTACTAGACAAACGCTCTAAGCTCTCAATTAATTGCAAAAGACTCATATACATGACAATCATTTGACCCATCTGGGCTTGTATAGCTTTAGGGCTCCACTAAACCATCGAATTCCTCTTGTATTCAGTCCTTACAATCCAAAATCCTCCGTAAAATCCTCAATGCTACGAATAAAGTAATCCATAATGACCTTAATGTCCCATTTGTTGCTGATTTGGCCCGAATCCGATATCAATCATTTCATGACAAACTTCATTCCCACTCAAACCCACTAGTTTCAAACCTAGCAACCTCTTCAATTCCTCTGTTCGATAATCCTGCGAGGCGTCTGAATAGAAGATGGCCTCGTGATCTTCTAAAGTCGCGTATAGACTTGAGCATTCGCCCGAATCAGCATGCGGTCCTCCGGGGAGGGGGAAGCTCCCCCCCCCGCACCACATGAGCGCTGAGCAGGGAAGGTAGAGGCCCGAACGCCGAACACGGAATCCAGTCTGCCCTGAGTCCCTGTCAACTATGGTGAACATAAAACGTTTAGTTACCAGTTTCCTAGTTAGTAGCCAGTTATGACTAATCTTCTTTAGTCATATTCATGAGGTTGGCAAATTTGTCCCATGCGCCTTCTTTTTTCATGTTAGTAGTGTTCGTGTTTTGGATTACAAAGCTCTGGAAACTTTCGGAAATGTTCTATTAAGACAAGAAAATTGTCTTGATTAATTTCCATTTTTTTTTTTGTTGCTTTTTAAAAATGTTTTAAAAACGTTGTGCAATATTTATGTCGCGTGCACGTTCGAATTCACTACTCAACTGTATAAAGACGGATAAAAAAGTGGGAGTTCAGAGTAGAGAGGGGATGTTTGTCCGGGAATTGGGGGAACTGAGTTTTTACCATACCCACCGAGCACGAAACGAATCACTTTGAAGTACCGACAACTCTCGGCTCGGGCTGGCTGAGCAGTGCGGATCCGTTCGGCTAGCTTTGTACTCATCTGAGCAAATCAGGCCAAACGAATGCTCATTCTGGCCAAATGCTCAAGTGTATACGCGGCTTAAGTTGAACTTGCTATTTGAGTACTACCACTGGGTAGTTTCTCTACTTGTCATTTCGTGTGATTGTATACATTCATTCTATTTATTTGATGTATTAATATAATACAGTGGTAAATTACATTGAATAAATTATTTAAAAAAAATATATATATATATATATATATTTTACCTGTATATTTTTAAGAACTATAAAATCTTATATTTAGGACCTATTATATTTTGCTTTCGAAGCAATCAACCCCTAATAAATTCCTTATACATTACTTTCTTTAGGAAGGAATGAAGTCGACAAGATTTCCGGGAGTGCTTTAACTGGAAGTGTTTGAAACGCGCCAGGGACCGCCGTGTTATTTTGTCTGTAACGAGCAAGCCACCTCTAGTGATAGAAGTTATTAACCAAGCCTTTTGTACATTTCTCATTGTTTCAACTGTTCTATTTCAACTCTCTCGAGTGATTTAATTTAAATTTAGTAATTTATCATGGTTTTCGCTTAATTACAAATTTCATTTCCATACAAAACATAAATGGAATGATGTTTGACCTAGAACTGTAATTTAACAGAAACTATTCTGCTATGTTAAATGGAGTAATTAGTTTTTTTTGTAAATATTCCGCAGGTAGTCGGTTCGAGTTGTTTTAACTGTATCCGTTTCATTTTTACTATTTTCCCAAAATACAAGATATCGTGATATTTAGTATGCAGAAGAGAATGTAATTATGGGTGATGAGTAGATTTTGGTAATCATTTCATCAAGAAATATAAGTTTCAACTCACATTTCGAAGTATAGGCGATATATGAATGTTGAAACATTCATTTCTAGATGAAATGATTACCGAATTATTCACATTTCCCAGAATTACATTCTCTTTTCGATACCAAAGCTTGTATTTTTGGAAAATATTAAAAGGGAAACGAATTACAAACATTAAAACTTGTTGTAACTCAACTCAAAGCGACAACCTGCGGAACAGATAACAATTTCATCACTATTTATTTATCATTATTTAGTAAGATTTTGTATAAGAAACCATTATATTTAATATCAATTACGTAATATTTGTTATAAATGGATTATTCGTCAGTCAATATTATATTTCCTATGACATTTTTTATAATGATTAATTATTTAAATATTGATGTGATGTAACTATAGTCTGATCCGTTTATTATTTTTATAGTTATAAATTGCATCTTAGTTTTAATAGTGGGCAATAAAAAAATATTTCACCGCAAAATTAAAACAGCCTGAATTTTAATACCGATTTCCACCTAAATGTTTTTATTAAGTATTTTCTCGGATATTGTCACCATGACATGAAAAAATGTTCTATATAAGTCTGGATTCCCGCGGGCAGTGAAGTGTACAGAGCTGCATAATAGAAGGGTCTGACGAAATAGATATGCGTCTTAGAACTGAACCATGACAAGGTGTTATATGTTATTAAACTATAAAAACCCGGTGTCATATATTACTCTATAATATTTTATATTTAAATAATTCTTAATTCTCTTTCCCTCAAAAAATATAATTGTTTAGGTTATTTATTTTCAATTCTTTGGAAAATATTATTGGCAAAAATTTTGTTTTTTCCTTCATAAATGACCGAAATATAGGCTTTTAGAAACAATATGGGATATTTAATAACAAATTCTGTGGAACGGTCTCGGAAAAAAAAATCCGAAATTTATAATTTTTTTTTTACAATTTAAGAAAAAATATTAATAGGTGTTTTGAAATTCATGGAGAACCTTCCATAAAACTACGTTTGTTACTGGTCATTAATCATTTATAGTCGTTAATATAATCAACTATAAATGGATTATCTAATCCATATGCATTTTAAAAAATATCTTCACTCCATAAAGATCCTTTAAAAATATTTTTTTTATTCATACGCTATTATTAATTTAATATTTAGTTTTTCTTTTATCATGGTTAATATCCTCATCAATAATTCGTTTGATTATGTTACCTTTAAATTTATAAAAATAAAAGATACTATTGCAATTTTTCCGTTAGGATAAGATAGCCACTTAGTTTGTTATCATTTATGTTTTGTTATAAACGTATATAACATTATTAATTTGTTCCTTGATTATTATGCTTCCATATTATTAATAAGTATTGTTTTTTAAACATTTTTATTTTTATTTCCAATTTTATATTTCATGGAATAAAGTCTGTGAAATTGGGGTTATGATCTTATTCGTTGATAATAGTATAACTAATGTTAGTCGACTCCTGTCTGATAAAAGCGGTATTACCCACTGGTAGTACTCAAATCACAAGTTCAACTAAGAAGGTGACGGGGCCATCTTCTTTTCTGACGCCTCGGAGGATTATCGGGGATCGAAGAGGAAGCTAGGTTTGAAACTAGAGGGTTTGAGTGAAAATGAAGTTTGCTATGAAAGGATAGATAGAGGGTCCGGGCCAAATCAGCAACAAATGGGACATTAAGGTCGTTGGGGATGACTTTATTCTTAACAAAATAAGGAGCATTGAAGATTTTACGAAGGATTTTAGTTTTTGTAGGGATTGGATACGAGAGGAATTCGATGGCTTAGTGGAGCCCCAAAGCTCTACTCCGTAAGTCCAAATAGGTCGTATGATGGTCATGTAGATGAGTCTTTTGTAATAAATTGGGAGCTTAGAGCGTTTGTCTAGTAAGTGTTGAAGTAGCCTGAAACGTTGAGCGGTTTCTTGTCTTTTCAGTCTCGTATGAGGATTCCAGGTCAATCGTTTGTCAAGATGCAACCCTTAAGTATCGGATCTGTTCTACTGGCAAAAGTGGGATATTATTAAAGGATACTGAAGGGCGGGAATTCATTGGTTTACGACGTAAGGTAAAGGTGATTTGATGCGATTTTTGAGAATTTATTTTAATTCTCCAGTTTTTACACCATTCTTCAAGATCAGTGATATGGGATTGGAGGCTTTGGGTTACAATAACTGGATTGGTGTTGACTGATAATACACATGTATCATCAGCATACGTGGTAAGGATAGTATTAGGATGAGTTGGGATGTCAGCTGTATAAACTGTATAAAGGATTGGGCCAAGGATACTACCTCGAGGATAGTAACATTTAAAAAAAAAAAACTGTACCACTACAACCCGTGAACGGCTCTGGGATTCAGTACATGGTAGAGACTGTACTGTTAATTGGACAACGGCTGTGGAGGGAGATGTTTTGTCCTAGATCACGCACAATCGCCAGATTTTTCCTGCTTATTTTGGATACCCAATTTTTAGAGGTTGGGTGCGCCCCAGGAGTTTCCTATATCCAGTAGGACCTATCTCCCGCTATCAGATGAAAAGACTAGTGAGCGGGATTTGAACCCAGGAATTTCGGGACGTCAACTCAGCGCTCTACCACTGAGCAACTTGGTTCCCATATACAATACAATACTTGGAGGTGGACCAAATGTGTTCTACTCATTCCGTGTCTAGAACCACGAGGTGGCTCCTTAGAATGTTTTTTCACAAACTTTATCTCGCAGGAATCAACTCCTACAGAATATACCAGGCAAACAAGAGTGAAGAAAAATGTGAAAGAACAGGTTTTATGACAGGGTTGGGTAAAAATTTGATGAGGGATCATTTGAAAGAAAGATTCAAATTGAAAAATCATTCCAAGGAGATAGGTGAGTTTTTGGAAGTTTATCGAGACAAGCCAAAAAGAAATTTTGCTATATATGTGGAACGAAGAAAAACAACAGAACACAAACTACCTGTGACACATGAAGGAAGAACGTATGCAAGAAACACAGCACGAAGAAAGTGTCGTGCCAATGATGCGATGAAATTACCGACAGTGATGAAGAAAACTAAAAACGGGAAAAAAATTGCTGTGATCCATGTGACAAAATGTGATCTATCTTTATAAATTATAAGTCTGAAAAATCTATTTTTTATAACTAACAAGACTGAAAAATTCACATATTTTTTCCATTCCATGTGAAACTATGAAGTGATATGATTATTTCGTTTATTTATTTTTTATAATTTTGATGGTTTTTTTACTAGTCTCTAAACAGATTCTATTGCTTTACGAAGTGACGCTAAATATGTTCCCTTCTCTATTGTGCTTTCTAATAGTCTTGGAAGTCAGTTTTTCTTGTCCAATAGTTCATTATTTTCTACCAAGCATTGAGAAGTCTTAAAAAAATTGTTGTCTCAATTTATTGGAAATTATGATAAAAACGTGTTCGTTGAATGTTATCGTCTCTTATTCCTTCATCCCAGATCGAAAACTGAATAAAAAGGGGAAGCAAACAGCACAGAACGGCGGGCGCTCTAAATGCCGCCATGCGCGCACTTACTTTGTGGAAAGAGACGCGCGCGGAGGAGGGTTAAGGTGGACAAAACACCCAGAGAGATGACCAAAAATTATATTTGACTTTGTCCCAGAGGAGACCCGAAAAAGAAGCTGCCCAAGGAAAACTTGGCTGCAAGGAGTAGAAGAGGTGATGACAGTATTGTTGGGTTTCGGCATATGACCAAAGGTTGTAAAAGTCCGAAATAAAAATATAAATAAAAATTAACAATTTTGTAATGATTTGTGAAATAACAACTCGTTTTTAGAATATGAATAATGTTTAAACGGTTTCCCGCAAACAGTAACAGATTAGTTGCGTATATTCGAAATGAGAAATCTACATTTGTAACAGGGAATTGAAAATAAATCATTATCAGTTTTTTTGGAAGAATTCCATTAGCTCATAACATTTCTTTCCGCCTTTATCTCTTTCATCCTCCCACCTTTTCCTCCACTCCTCCGTAACGGAGTAGAACTTTGGGGCTTCTCAAAGTTGCCCATTTAATTTGAAAACTGCAGAATTTAATTAGCAGTAAAAAAAAAAGTTGTGGCTGTGTCATGAAGAAATCCGTGTGTTGTACTTGAATACGTACTCTCTAATTTAATTTTCTTAATAAATACTAATTTATAATATACTATCAAAGTATAGGTATGATTTCATTTTCGTTTATTGAAGGAATTTTTATATATAATGGTTGTAAATAAGAATAGCAGCTTAGTCTTCATTGTCACATTAAAATGGCCGGTGACTTGAGGTCGATAAATGGTATTTTATTGTCGCTAGATTTTTTCTGATTTTTAATTTTTTTTTTAAGTTGTACTCACATTTAATTGTTTTTGATGATTCCACATAGACTATGATGGTTTTGGCAAGATACTGGATTCGCTTTGAAACAGGAAAGCTTACGCATCGCCTGGAGCAGTACTTGACCCGAATGCTCTTGATGTTCATCCTAGGAACTGAATACTAACCACTCCCTTGTACCCGGTTTGTATTTGAGTCTGTACACTAGAAAAACTTTTGGGTCACTTATGGTTATCATAAAATAAACAAACTTATACATTTAAAAAATAAAGCAGCATTAAAAAAAAAAATGGATGGGTCTGCATTAATGACTCCCATCATCTATAAAGTGGTTACGTAAAATAAGGGGGGGAATCTGGAAGTTGAGAGCGTGACCTAAAACAAATCACCTACCTGCACAACCGTTGTCCAAGAAACAGTACAGTCTCTAACATACACTGAACCCCGGACCCTTTATGGGTTGAAGTGGTTCAGGTCTGCATTAATACAATTCTATTATTTGCTACTTCCTCATCCATACGCCTTAAAAAATTATCGTTATCGCTAAAATATTGCGATTTTCGGGCTTCAGCGGACTTTTTTTTTTTTTTTTTTATACTTTTTTTGACGTCATGTCTGTATGGACGTTTGTACGTCTCTTGCATAACTCAAAAATGTTTATTTGCATAAGTGCTAATTTTATGTTTAGGTTTAGTAAAAACATTAGTTTTGCACATCCCGTTTGGATCAGATTATCACTGGAAGTGATACGTGAAAGGTATAATATGTTTTATCAAAATTGATCTCTAACATAACATTTAATTTTCATTATCACTATTAAATGTTGTAACAGTTTGAAATATCTATAAATGGTAATGCCATGTAAAATCTTATATTTAGTTGATGAACTGAATATGATTTATCCAATAAACTTAAAACTGCCTGTCAAACCAATAACTTTGTGAGATATATGAACCGTAATAAAAATCATTTATCCAGATATTTCTTTAGTAATTGTATTTTTTATTTTTTTATAAATTTTACAGTATTCTGTTATCAGTAATAAGTGTTAATGACATATAATTATAAAGTATAATTAATACTTAATGTGGTTCACTCAGATTTTTTGGGTCACTTTTTGAGGCCCCGGTTTATAGTTTAATATAATCGTATGGGGTTCTAACGTTAAGACGAAACGCCAATCACTAAACCATAAACTCAATTTAATGTATTCGCTATTCAGGAAAAACTCAAAATTAGATTTAAGACAGAAATTATACACGTGCTCTTACTTACTAAAACCAGTTTGGAGATATGCGTTACAAATTTACGGTATCGCTAAACAGACCCATAGAAAACGACAGCAAACTTTGCAGTCAAAATTACTTAGACTAATCACCAAAGCACTATGGTACGTCAAAAACAAAACTTTGCATGCGGACTTAATAATACAAACGGTTGACGAACACATACGAACGTACTACAAACGCTTTCAAGAAAAACTACAAGGATCACAAACCCATTGATACAACAAATGGCCACGACTCTCATGCCTTAGAACATTCACACAGAAGATTAAAAAGAACGTGGATGAGGAACCTATTACAGTAGGAAATTAAAGCAAGCCACGGGAGAGGTACTACTGGGTACTGGCCTTCATCCCTTTCATGTCACTGTGTATTATGCCTGGTTTTCACAGGCCCAGCAGCTGGCGGTCAGTGAAGGACAGTTACTGTCTGGCAGCTACTGGGTCCGTGAAAACAAAGTTGAGCCAGTACTAACCGATCAGTTGCTGACGGACAGCTACTTCAAATTTTTTTGGTTTTTACCGACCACTGACCTTCCCCCGCTCCCACAAGGACAGCTACTGCGTCGTCACTCGCCCCAACGCAATTAGACAGTGGCGGGTCAGTGCTGAAGGACAGTGTATAAAAGAGTTTCCACTTACTTTAACGTATTCCTGTAGACTTTCTGAAACATCACATACTTCTACTGTTAAGTTTGATATAGCTTTCTTGGACACCCTGAAAAATACTGATAACATTTCGTAACTTATTCCTGAGGCAAGGTAAACCAATGCTAACTCTAGTTTTACTCTTGCTGGTATACCTCCTCGGATAAAGGTATCATTGCGTTGAATTTTTGAGGCAATCAACTGCAAAAGAACATCAAATTGGCAGGGTATTCTCAGTATTTTTTAAAATTCATGTTCATCATAAGTGGGCAGTTCTTTCATGATCATAGAAGTTGCTCCAATATTTTTCCTCTGTAACCAATACCTTGTCCACATTTTTTTCTTGTTTCTATTTTGGCTTTTGAGAATTTCCATCAAGTGTTCACCAAGGAGTAATGCCACTAGTCGTATATTTATTCGAGTTATATCGCACTGTTCAGCCATTTTGCTGGCCTCGTGAAAACGCAATGGGTCAGAAACCCAAGCCAGAACTAGTTACACAGTAGCTGTGTACTGCTTTCTCCCAATGCAGGTCTATTTGTGAGAACACGTCAGGAACTGTATAGACAGCAGAATGTACAGTTGCTGTCTACTGGGTGGTCAGCACCTGGGGCTGTGAAAACCAGGCCATATTTTCCTGTCAGCCAATCTGCTGATTGTCAATTATTTGTATTTGACAGGTGTGGATTAAAATATAAAAAGAAAAAAAAATATATAATAGTAAAACAAAGTCATGTATTATCCACATTTTTTACTTAATGTAGTTTTTGTATTTTACACAGTTTTCCATGGAATAAATTCACAAACAGACAGTAACAATCGCTTATTATTTTAAATTATTTGGCGATGTTATTATCCCGGTAACAGTTATTTACAAAACGCTCAATTAACTTCGTTACCTGTTTCAGTAATGCATTTTATTTACCATCGCTGTGTAACTAAAGGTAAAGTTCCCTTTTAATATATTTCATAGATTTAATAAAATTCCCCTTACATATTTATATTTTTCCGGCTAAAGCTCCCCCACTTCTCTTTGCTGTTTCTTAATATTGAACTGGTTATATTGGCATTCCTTGATTCAGGAAATTTTATAAATCTGATATGAAGTAATTTTTCTTCTTTAACGTTACGAAACAGAGTTATGCGTATTAAAAGAAAATTATTTTCACTTTGATAGTTTTTTTTTTGTACATACTTTAAAAAAATCCATTTAGCAATAAAAATCCGTACGAAACGAAATGGTATATATTTTTTCCTTTTTTTCATATAGATACAGTTCTTACTCAGGTAGTGGTTTTATATTTAGTTGCTTTGAAATTAAAAGAAAATATATTGTTACTGTTAGACATTAATTTGTTCTTTTTTTAATTTCTTGTAAGTCGTAAAGAAATTGTAATTGCTATTTTATTTTTTATTTTTAGAGCTCATTCATATTTTATGTACTTATTGAAATTCAATAACTACCTTTTAAGGATATCTCATTATTCAAAAATCCATTCGTTAGAATCAACCATTAGGTCTTTTTTTTGTTAACTACCAATAAACAAAATACGACACTAGTAATGTGCTTACGTTTAGAAGTACCTGTTAATAATCGGGTTAAATATATAAATCACATTGTTATTGGAAGCCAACATATTTGACGGATAATATCAAATAGATAAATAAATTTTAATTTTAAAAAATGGAAAAAAATATTAAATCAAAAGGTATCTGGCAAGAACATATTAATAAATCGAACGGAGTATGATATACATTTAATAAAGCTTCAATATATTTAAATAATTATTATTTCGTTAACATGATGCCATTGTCATTTAGTACAAACTGCCTGCAATCACTAAGTCGTTGGTACGTTACACTGCGCACAGATCGGTCTGGATTTATCAGCTGTATTTGGGTGAATTATGTTTGTCCTATGCGGAGTGCTGTCTGATAGCTTGAATTGATGGTATCTATGACAGTTCTTTGTGTTTATGTTCTGTAAGTTAATTTTCTGTTATATGTCATGTATTCATTACTTTCGATTTGTTTGGACGAATCAAACATGCATATTTGCCATTTCATAAGCTTTGCACTTGTTACGTGTACTTTGTATCCCTGGGATCCTGAGAAATAATGCTGTTCGATTTATCCAACTTGGACTGAAAAACAGGCGAAATATGCGATAAATATATAAAAGAGAAATTAAAATTTGTTTTAAAATATTAATAGCTAGCTTATATCTGCAGAGCCCCTGTGAATGATTGGTTAAGTCGAATTTTATCCATTATCGTACTTTTTGACTAGAAATGGAGTAATAATATATGCAACATCTCTATTTCAAGCGACTGTCGGACTTATTCCCTTATTCAATACGAGGTTCGGCTTGTGACTGAATCATTATAATAATTTTAATTTATTTATAAATAATAATTTTAGAACATGATGAATATGTTAATTCTTGTTGTCATTCTAATTCGGAACGAATAAACTTTTATCGCATCAATGTCCTTTGTATTTATTTGTTTCTACTCATAAATACTTTAAGAAGAAGAAAATAGTCCGGGCGTGTGTAAAAGATTTTTCATAACTAGAGAGAACGATTTATTGGAAAGTTAAAGTGCCACATTGCATGTCTACTTCATGGGTAAATATACAAGATATAGACATTTAAAATTATAATAGATTATTAATATTCTGTGTTATTAATATTCCCATTATTTCTTTTATTTTCCACTATCTCTTACTTTTTTTGCAAATACCATTTACTAGAATAATTTGTATTACCTTTTTCATTACTATTTGATAATACTCTATAATAGTTCCCCTGTTTTTATATTTATCTAAGAGTCCTACGCCTTTATTTTTTATCACTCATATACCTTGATGTCTATATGTATTTTTAATATTTAGCATATATCATTTTAAATGTCCGTATCTTGTTTATTTAGCCCTGAAGAATACCTGTAATGTGATTCGAAACGTTGGGTTTCCTATACACAGTTCTCTCTATTTATGAAAATGTTCTTATCTCCACCCGGGTTATTTCCTTCCTCATATGTATAAGATCGACTAATATTATTCAAGATAATTATTTTATGTTTATTTATGTGGGCTACTGTAACAGAATTTATCTGTATTTCTTTTATCGGTTTATATTCGTCAGAATCAACATCAATAAAAAACCTCAGTGCTGATCCAGATATCTCCAACATACTTTAGACCTTAAGGGAGCTAAGGTACGACAGAGAAGGAAGAATAGCTCTCCTCGTTTCGGCAACAATGGAGGTCAGCTGCTATAGAGACTGCTACTGGCAAGTGAAGAATGAAATTGCTTCTACGTCCACTCAGCAATTTGCCGATATAAATACCTCTTATAAAGCTCTCTTACTTAGTAATACTCGAAAAACAGTTAAGTGAATGCACAGCTTATGGCTTCCGTACCACCTGATTAAGACCAATTGATTTGCCCGCGTTGGTAAACCATTTTGAATAATACTGTTAGTTTCAGTATGAATGTTCGTTCTATCATAGTAGGGTTCGATTTATTAAAAAGCTTAGGAATTTTAACTAAAATATTCTAGTTAAAAGTTTTTTTTTTATTAATTTAAATAAATTGAAAAAAGAAGATTTTTGGAATTTAGAATAATTCTAAATTAAAATTATTTATTTATTACATTTATTGTATTTAAAAAAGCAATTTATTACAATTATTTTAATAAATAACTGAATTTATTTTTTATATATTCATACTTAATATATGAAGGAAGTAGCTCTGTGTGTATAGCGCTGAATTGCTGAGGGTCTCAAGTTATGTCAATTTACCAATCCGGGTGTGGAGGGTAAATTATTTATCTGTTAACAACTGTGATATTAAATGGTTCATTGTTATAATTAATCAATAGGAATGGTGATTAATACCCGCACTTAATTACTACAGTGGCGCATTGGAAATAGACTATGTTTATATTTGCTACATCGCTTCCAGCCGGGTCATAGCAACGTAGCTTTAGCATAAAAATAATCTTGACAATATTAAATTATTGTGCGAATATGATATTAAACGTTCAAGTCGTCAGAGGTTACACACTGGATCACTAACGTATACCATTACATATTGGTTTATTTGGTCATTATTTATTGATATTGAGATTTTTTTTATATTTGATTTTTTTATTTTGTGAGAAATCCTATGCGGAAATGTAATTCTCATTTTTTTTTTTTGGAGTTGTGTTCAAATGAATGTAGTGGTGTGTTTGTACTTATGTAGTAGAGTGGTTCTAGAGAGACTACGAGGATGTAGAGAAGAAGAAGAAAGAGACATGCGACACTCACAGATAACACTTGATTACCGCATTGTGTTTGTAGAGGGGCGGGGCAGGTGGGGGCGGCAGCGGCTCCGGAGGAGGCGGCGGCCCGATGAGGCCGGACATGAGGAAGCAGCAGCCGCAGCAGAGCTCCACCACGGCCGCCCTCAGCCCTCGGTGAAGCACCAGGAACAGCGTCGGGTTCACGAAGGCGTGCACGTAGGCGATGTGCAGCGTTATCTGTGGGCACACCAGTCCATCCTCAGGGGTTTTAAAACTATCTATACAAATCAGAAAATATTTACTAAACAGTTTATAGGATGGAATATTTGGTTAAGGTTTTCTGCGAAGGTTCGAACTATCCTAGGTTGAGTAATTCATCCACAATGCACTTATTTTAAGATTAAAAAGCGTATGGTGACCAATACCTAATATAATCATAACATCCAGAATGTCACCAACACCACTTCTTCAGACCTGGCACCATAGGATTGCTTTCATTTTAGTAATTTTAAGGGGTTTTGGCGTGGACAGTGATTTACAAAGAGGTCCAAACAGCTGTCGCAGAATTGTTTTGGAAGATGGAAATGAATGTATGCAACGAGGATATACAAAAGCATGTCTCCTGTCCTGTTTTGTACCACTACAATCCATGAAGGGTTCAGTACGTGGTAGAGACTGTACTGTTTCTACAGAGACTGTGACGATTCTGCAGTGAGGTTATTTGTCCTAGATCAAGCTCAGCCGTCAGGTTTTTCCCTAATTAAGAGTACCCACGGGGTCCCCTAGGAGACTGGGTGAGCTCTAAGGGGGTCTCAAAATCCAACAGAGCTCATACCACAGATTAAGTAAACTATCTGTCACACCCGGATTTGAACCAGGAATCTTCGCACGGAACACAGCCCCTACAACTGAGCTGTTCCGCTCTCCAAACAGTTTGTCTCCAGGCTTCAAAAATATACTTTCTTCAACGGCGATTATGTAGAGAAATAATAACATGTTTTTACTCATGTATTTTAAATTTCATTTAAATATATGCATTTTTATATATTTAACACTTGTAACCTTACTCCCTGGACGCCCCTCCTAAGTTTTGGGTAATCAACGCTGGGATGAATCTTTTTGAACCCTACTGTTTCGTACACGTACTGATTCAAAGTTCCTTGGGATAAGTGTATGTAAGAGTTTCGTGTTTAATTTTTACTTTTAATTCGAAAGACTTTAATTGTACTTTACTTTTTTCTCTAATGCATTCATGCATATATATATATATATATATATATATATATATATATATATATATATATATATATATATATATATATATATATATATATATCTTTGCATGTATTTTTCTATTGATTTTTTTTAGTTTTTATGGGTAGCGCGTTGCAATCCTGTGGTGAGACCCACAAATATGTAAAGTGGTTGGTTAGGGCTGGTGCCCGACACCCACTTTACAAGGGCGATCTTAAAAAATATTCCACTTAATTAGGGCAAAAACTGGATGCTGTTCTTGGCCAAATCACCCCACTTCACCATCATGGGCTTATAAAAAGTGAAGCTCTTACCAAGCACCGAAACCAACACTTGGGTTGGAGCAGTACAGGTTTTTCTTTTATGAAAAGTTTCGTAAGTGGATTCTTTAATCGTTATTAATATTTAAATTACTATTAATATAGATACAAATTTTAAAGGTTAAATTCTAAAACTATAAGCTTTATTTCCAACCTATGTTAGTTTTTATTTAAGTTTTAAATTTATTTAAAATATATAGCTTTATTATAGTGAATATTTGAATAAAACTGAACATGGGCTGTACTCTTTTAACGGCTATGATGAGATTTTCTTTCATGTCTGCGATGATTGTCGAGTCCGATGAATTAATTCAATTACTATTGTGTAATTAACTTACCAAGCTTTATTTATTAGCCTGACAAATTTTGTAAAATTGTGGCTCTCCCTGGTAATATAATTTGTAAAATTATTATTGTTTTACATGGTGCGATTTTAAAAAGACAAACAGTTTTTTTTTCTTTTGGGGGTTTTCTTCTGTTGATCTTAAGAAATGTTCATGATGTATTTTTTTATTACCATTTGCTGTGAAATAACATTATTTTCCATAGAACTGTAGAGAATTTGGATAAACTAACTGAAAATGTGTAAATGTAAATCCAGACACTAAGATTTTGAGTTTAGTCAGTGTTAATTGTAAAGATACAACAATGCTTTCAATGTGTTGCGTTTGATGTTAAAATGTTTCATTCTGTTTTTGAATAGGTGTTTGCTTTCATATTAATTAATCAATATTAAGAAAGAGGTAGTAACTGCTGAAGTTTACATTTCATTTGGTATCAAATTCCTGTTTGGAGGCTGTGTTTAGCATCACATTATATGTATATATATATCAGAAATATGGGTGTAATAAATTAAATATTAGGTTTTCATTCGAACGAAGACTAAATTATAAATAATATGTTATTGCAATTTAGTTACGTTGTGTGGTTGATAATCAAGGTCATAAAACGAAGATTTCCCACTTTTAAAAACAATGTGTTGTTTCAGAGACAAAAAAAGATCCGACGTGTGCATTTTCCATTAATTATAAATAAATAAAAAGGCTTAGCGAACCCGAAGGCTCGATGCCGATTACACCAATCTCTGCTTACAATCCTCCGTCCACGGAGCACCACCCAAACCCAAATCAAGATACTCTTAACGCAATCATTCCACCTACGCCTCGGTCTATCTCTCAGACGCTTACTAGTCTACAGCGCCTGTTAACATCTTAGTTCCCAAACTCAATTCACTTATTTTCGGCTTGATAGTTAACCAGTGAGTAAAAAATTTAGTTTTTAATGCTTTAAGAGTGTAGGAAAATATTAGATAGAATAGATAATACTGGTGTAAGAATTAATAAAAAGTAAACAAAGGGTATTAGTGATAGTAGACAAAGTGTGCAAATACTTTTTGCCAGGGGATTTTATTATATATTTAATTTTTCCTCATTAATCTAAAAAGTTAATTATTGTACACCTATAGAATTGTTTCAGTTTTAAATATACTTTTTATTAATGTGAAGTTCAGTGGATTATTATTTCCCTTACGACCGAAAGTTTTATAAAAACTGGGTGTGCTAATACTTTTTGCCGCCACTGTACTTCATTGGAATATTTAATTCTTGTGAAATATTATGTGAATCCACTGATTACTAATTTTCAGTTTCACGATGCTTGGATGTTTTATAATTTTGTGATTTAAAGTTTAATTTTCATCACATAATCACAATGATATGTTTATCTAATAATGCATTTGTTAATTCTGAGCTGAATGATTTATTTGTGTATTGTTTAATAAACAAGTCTAAAATTAATTTTACTTTTTTTTCAGGTAAGACAGTTCATTGGTACTTTGTTACATCATCATTCTTTTTTGTAAGTGATATATTTATTTTTCCTATAAATTCTTTTTTTTAAAGTAAATTTAGATTTATTTCACAACTGAGCCTCTATGGACTATATTTTTCAACTGATCTTTCTATTTTTCTTCTCTTCAATGTATCTTTTATTCGTTCCCTGTGTCTTTATTTTATTTTCTGTCCAAATGTAGTCTGTACTATTGTTATTGTTTTTCTTTATACTCATTTTACTATTATTGTTCAGATTATTTCTTTTTTTTTTATTCAGTAGAATTTAAATAAGTAGTTTTTGTAATAAGCTCATGCTTTCAAAACATTTTTATATATTTAAATCTAGTTTTAAGTGTCAGTTTTTTTTGTTTTTTTTATGTTCTTTATTTATTAGTCGAGAATATATGGCTGATTATAATTTTCCAAAACCAAGAATATGATGGTTAGGGTTTTTTCTTCTTCTATCCTTGGAAATATAGGTCATATTTTATTTAATACAATATTAAATAATTTAAAGGATAATACTTGCCTTTATTTATCATTATAATTGTTTGTAATGAACATTAGTTATTAATCTCGACATTATTTTGAAAGCTCCAGTGCTTGGATTTCGACAGTTGTTTTTTCAAAAAAAAGAAAGTTTTTGTGTGTTACTTATTCATACAGAAAGCAACATTTAAAAAAAAATCTAAACAAAAACTAATCATTCTCATTTTTCTAAAATTTAGGTTAAAAATTTAGTAATTCAATTAAGGTTATAAATCTGTAAAATAACAAAAATAAGTTGTATGCCATCTTAACAAGTGAAAATTTATTTAGAGAATATTAAAACATATTTGATTTAGTATATTATTATCGCATTAGTTATCGAGAAGTATTGCATTATTTTTCTCTCTAGTATAATAGGACTAAAATCGATAGTAGGGAAGCGAATTTATTCCAAACATGTTTGGTGATATGTTTTTTTCCCTTTTTCGGGTATCCCCAGCAGCCAGCTTTTAGTCCAATTTAGCTAAAATTCGGTAGAGTTTTCCCGATGTAGAACGGTACATGTGTATGCGTGAAAACAAATTTTTGGATTTACCCGGAATGTTTAAAATCTTGGGGGTGAAAAAAAAAATCGTTGCAAATAAATAGTCCCACATATTTATGTTAGACAGTCGAAATCGTGCATGACTGAATGTGTGATTATGCTTGAGTCATATAAGTGCCTTTTGGGAATTTCGTTTTTGGTTCTTTTCTTCTTAACATCCTTTTATTAGCTTCGCCTGCATGTACTTATGGAAGTAACAAAATATTTGTACTCGATTTTCGAGAAATTCAAAACATCGAATATAATTGAAACATTGCATTGAAAGGACCGATCACTATACAACAAGTCAATAAGATTGCATCATTATCCTGGCCAAGATCTTCAAGATTAGCGATTTTTCATATCCGAAGACACGGTAGTGTCTTGTGCTACGACATATATGGCTTAATCTTTTAGACAAGTTAGTGACTACTGGCAAGCTTAACTTGGGAGTTGGGTATATTTTGCAACTAAACAAATTAGTTAAAAAAAATAAAAAATATTCTTTCATAGATATCTGAACTAAAAAAATAAAGAAAAGAAAATGGCTAATAGTTAAAAAAATAAAATAAACTAACGAACACGCGTTTATATAAGTTTGAAATAAGAATAGAGTGATGAATAAAACAAAATGAAACCATTTTTTCGTAATAAAGTTTGGAGTTCTTGATGTTAATTTTTGTAAACCTTTATTTTTTATTTCATTGACTGATATTAAAAATAGAGTCATTATAAAAATACCTTAAAAAGCACCCCACGCCTTTTCACTTCACTTTTTTCGCCTTTTCACTTTTCAATTTTTTTTATTCATCAATATTCTTGTGTTAAAGTTATTGGGCATTATTTTTCCTTTTTAGTTTTAATTCCTATTTAAGTTTATTTTTTTAAACTACTATTCATTTTTAACATTTAGATAGGCTCGCTATAAACGCGTGTTATTTAGTTGTTTTTTTTTACTAAAATACATTTTCTACTTTTTAGTTCGGTTAGCTACAAATGCGTGTTTTTTAGTTTCTTTAATATATTTTTTTCTTGTGAAATATAAGAAACTCCCCAGTTTATCCTGCCGGTAGTCATGCGAACATTATGCGTTAGTACTTAAAATATATAGAAAATCGTTAAGCCTGAATATCCTGTTCAGGATAATGAGAGAAACTTATTAAAGTATTGTATTGTCATCAGCCCTTGAGGATTGTGCAAAGTTTAAATGTAATTCGGTGTTTTGAAGTGCCCGAAAATCGAAATCAAATATTCCGTTACATGCATTCAGGCGACGCTAGTAAAAAATTTCTAAAAACTTTTTATATCAGATTAAACACATATTTAATGCGGGTTGTACGGAACAAAACATTCACCTAAATCTATTAGTAATTTCCAATCTAGATTGAAAAAAAAAGTTTTACTAATAGTTTACACCGTTGTATTCTGAAGATCCTGAAGAGAGTTATTTTTAGGCTATTATTTATTTCTTAAGATGTTGCGCGTGGAGAGCAGTTAGACCTTTAATTTCACCTCTAGTTATATCTGTATCTAAAAAAACTTTTTCAACCTTATTATAAAGCTAGTATGACACATACACTACCAAGCCCTGGTTCTCGACATTACCTGCCGATGCTATTACCTCGTATCCGAGGGGGTTGCCGATGAGGGGGTGATGGACGAGGGTGACGAAGAACAGAGGCCCCCAGAAGATGACGTAGGCGGCCGTGATGACGAGGAACATCTTCACCCTCTGGACGCCTTCCCTTTCAACCCGCTCCAGGTAGTTCCTCATCCTCCTGTGCTCCTCCACGGCTCCGAGCCCTGTCTGCGGAGGAACGGTTGATTAACAGGTTGATTGGTTGTTTGTTCAACAGTTATCAACTGTGTAATGTCAACCTTTTTATGTATTAATAACATATTTTATATATAAAAAGCATGCAGAAAATGAATAATTTTATGGAATCAACATTAGTTATTAATCTCAAAAACACAGTAAAGATCACCAAGTGCAGCACATTTCTAATCAACAGTCTAAACAGACTCATCAGGTACCATACCTTATTCCAAGACGTTCAACAAACAACTAACCCAACTATGTAACTCTTATTTGTGGCGAAACATTTACTGATTTGTTTTCCCCTTATTTTAGGGACTTAAGGATTTACTTTTGGGATTTTTCCTATTGCTTCCTTTTTCTAATTGATGTCTCTTTTTGAGTTTTTGCTTATTTTTGTTATAATTATTGACATTGTAATGATAAAAAATATCAAGAGTTGGTAACTAACTAGGTTATTGTTTCAGGTTTCATTTCAACATACAATAAATAAAAGTGAAAAACTCAAAAATGTTAGTTTACTTAAAAATTTTAAGATTTTTCATCCATGCGATATTGGAGTCGTCTAATATTTGTAAGTGATTGGTCTTTTTAAAGAAAGGTGTGCGAACAGGATATCTGCAGCCCCGGTGAATAAGTAAATAAGTCGGATTTTGTCCAGAGCAATGGCAATCTGTGGCAGATCAATTATTTAATCTATTAACAGCCACGGTTGGGTCCTGGAAAAGCTGGCGGGTCACCCTTGGACAAATCACTTTCCTGGACAATCGTTATTCTAGAAACAGTGCAGTCTCTACCATGTACATGAAATATGACCCTTGAGTTTTAGTGGTACTGTTGCTAATTATTTTGACTATAGTCCTACCGCTGAGTTATCGTTATGAATGATAATAATTATTTGAAATTATAGTATATTATCTGATATAATTATTCAATAGTTAAAATGCTGATTTGTAAGGGGAAAGGAGGGATAAATGAAAGGTCGTACATATTAGATATGGCCGCTTGCTATAATTCTAGTCCTGATCTTAGATGTTATATTTATCCTATCCGATCTATTTAAAATGACTTAAAACGGCTTATTTTTATTTTGAAATTTTAAAAATTATAATATTATTTTCTCTTAAATTTTATATGATCTTGTCAGATTGTTTTTCGCAGTGCTAATATTAGCAGTGTTCGTTATATTATCGTGTTTATCAATTACGTTTCAGACGGTCATTAAAGTGATGCCCGATTTGGCTGACTTCCATAAATATTCTAGGATACTTAGGCAGAACCGTATTCAGGCTAATCATGTCAAGGCGGCACAAATAATTCACATTGAAGCTGTTAAATTAAATTTCTCCGCCGTTTGAAGGACTAATTATTATTAATTTACAATATAAATTAAAGTGATAGAAATTATCCTATAAATCGCTTTCGATATTTTTGACATTTATTACATATGATTCCAGAGAAGATCGTGAGATATAGAGGGATAGAAAACCTTAGGAAGGGTCTGTCGACGCTTGAGTGACGGCTGCTATGGCTCAATGCTGTTTTCTTCAGGCCCTTTCTAGTCCCTATTTCCATGAAATTTCTACGAGAAAGAATATTCAAATCATAGTAGTGGAAGATCATTTACGATTATTGTAGTGTATCATACAACTTTCCCCCTTGAATAATATGTATAGGTAGTTTGCTGATTGTAAGAATCTTTTTTTATGTGCTAACTGGAGTATCTGCAATTTTGCTATTACCATTTTATTTGTTCTCTTTGTAATGCCGGTTATGCCTCAATAAATAATTATGAACCCAAAATACTATCGGTTTAAGAAAACACTCACTCACTCCTTACCGTAGTGAAGGAATACGGTCCTACAAGGACCTGGGGCTCATCCACCACTGCCTGCCAATCACTCCGGTCCATAGCTATTCTTCTCTAATGTCTGATTCCCAGCTGGTGAAGATCGGCCTCCACATCACCTAGCCATCTAGAACTGGGTCTTCTACCACCGAGCTTCCCAAACACTACCTTTTTATTATAAGAACAATTATTCGATTAATGTTACTTCTGCTTCAGCGGCTATTCCTTAAAACCGAAGTTGTTAGTTCTATTTTCGGATACACGACTTTGGTTTTTTTAACGAGGATTTCTATATCTATAGTTACATCTTTTCTAGTATATTTCTTTTTCCATTTTAATTTTATATACCGTATATTTATTAAATGTATATATATATATATATATATATATATATATATATTTAATTTTATATTCCATCTTCTTATTTCTTGGCTCTACAGCCCATCAATGATCCGTGGCTTCCGCAAGTCCTACCTCTCCAGTACATTCGCCATCCAATATATATTATTTCACTTTTAAAAATAAATTTAGTTAAAAGATGATGGCAAGAAGTGAGATATGGTAGATCGGAGGTTGGGAAGGTTCTATTTTCGTCTTGTTGTTGTTGATGTTTTATTTTAAGGGCAAACAACTACAAATGGTTATTATTGCCCTCACTACTGGAGAATATAAATATTTACAGTATCTACATAATTACCACTAGAGAATATACATATTTACACTACCTACATAGTTACATTTATATATTCTTGTTACCTTATTACACTTAGTAAAAATATTGTTACATATTAAATTAATAACATACCATGCTATATTAGTCGCATAGTAAAACCATATTAACATATTAAACATATGATAGAAATGTAACTTATATGAAGTTGTTCATATTAAAATAAAACGTTAGACATGATTATATAAGATTTATGATATAATATAAAATTTATATCATCTATATAACATTATACACACCGACAATATATATATACACACACATACATAAACCCATATACGCACATACACATAAACGTGTAAATGTATATGTCAAATTGACTGGTATATATTGGTGTTTTTAATAAATTTTAACGTATTATTTAAACATTGTTCGTTATCCCCCAACGCCTTTTGCATCTGCCGAGGTACGCCACACCTTTCCATCACTCCACTGTACCTAGGACAATCCTGGAAGATATGGCGCACTTTTCGTCTTGTTTAGTTGCGTTTTAAAATAAATTAAACGAAAATATTGCTATAAATGTTTCTTTACAATAATTATTTGCATTTATTACTGTAAAGTTAAAATTTTAGAAGTAACATAACCGATATTTCATATTGCCTATTGAGAGATTAAAATTACAACAGCTCAATGTGCAGGAATAGTCAATACTATTCGTGTGCTGGGTTGGAAATCTTCTCGCAGTTGTTTGGCGGTAAATGGGTTTTCATGTTTGTTTTAAGGGGGACTGATGAAAATTTGTAAATACATCATTATTGGACCGGTATTCATGAGATAAATAGATACATTTTTATATACTCATCTAGTATGTAGCTTTAGATTAGTTGGACCATTAATATTCTGTTTTTCTCCTTACTCTAATTAAATTACCTATTTTCCATAATGATGGTAATCTGCTCAATTCTCTCTTGCAATATTAAAATAGTTACCACACATATCTTATTTCCTTCATTTGATAGTTTTGTATAAATGTTATGATGATGAAGAAATTTCGTCGTTGATGAGGAGACAACTATAGTTGTTCATTTTTCTTCTCTACTAACTTCTGTCTGTGATTTCTTCTTGGAATCCATACTGTATCAAGTCTTGGAATCCATACTGTTTCTCCAAGTTTCATTATTTCGTTGTTCCGTTTTATTAATTATTTAATTAATTTTTTTTATACGAAGAATTTCTTTAGTCTTCTAATTTAGTTTATCTTTTCGTTGTTTAAAAAGGTTTCGCAACTTTGACTCCCTTTTTTTATCAAAAGGGATTTTGGAAATTTTAGTCCATAGCGACAGTTTTTAAAACAGACCTTTACGGGAACAAATTATGTAAAAACCTGGCCCTAGTGCTCCTGTTAATGTAATTATTTATGCAAATAGTGCTTACATTTCTCTTTGCTTTTCGTAACACTTAGAGAATGTTGACTGTATTTAAGTGATGGGACGAGGCTGTTTGTTGGTAGACGTTAATTTCGTCAGGAGGCAGTGTACCATTAATTTAAACTTCTCTCCGTCTTTTTTTCTTCTTTTAAATAAATCTTATCTTAAAATCAAGTTTATTAACTATTATATATTTCGAAGGACTAAAGTCTATTTCAGTGTTGTATCCTCGCATAATTTTAGTAAGAATACTAATCATCTAGGGTTTATTAAATATATATAAAGGGAACTGGAAAAAATAAATGCTGTTAAATGGAAAAAAAAACTTGTACTACTAGAATCCTTGAAGGGTCTTGGGTTCAGTATATGACAGACACTGTGCTATTTCTAGCTCAACGGTTATGCATGGATGTGATTTGTCCGTGATAACGGTGAAGGTTATTTTCTCAAATTGGGGCTCAAATTATTTTCAGTGGGTACCTACTTAATAGAGACTATGTTAGCCCCAAGAAGGTCTGTAAGCTCTGCTGGTTCCATCTGTGGATTTTAAGATTTTAAATAATTTATCCCCCACCCGGATTTGAACCCATAACCTTAAGCATATCAACGTATCGCTCTCTGCGATAATAAAAGAAAAAAAATTGTATCACTACGTCGCATGAAGGGTCTTGGATGGCTATTCAGGGAGGTGATTTGTCCGAGATGTTACGCTCAACCGCCAGGCTTATTCCCCAAATTAAGGGTACCCACTTTGTAGAGACTGTCAGCCCCAGGAGGGTCTGTAGATCCCACTGGATCTATCCGCGGCTCTAGAAAATTTAATAGATTACCCCTTACAGCCAGATTTGAACTCGTAACCATCAGCATGTCAGCTCAGACATTCTACTAATGAGGTCGTGAAGGGACAAGAAAAAAAAACTACCAATACAACCGATCGAGGTCTTGGGTTCAGTACGTGGTAGAAACTATACTTTTTCTTCATCAACAGTTGTGCCGGAATTTGTCCTAGATAACGCTTAACCGTCAGTTTTCCCCATAATTTGGATACCCACCTTATAGGGGCTGGGTGAGTCCCAGAAGGGTTTAAGATCCAAAAGAAAGGGAAATAAGAACCTACAAATTTGCTTTTAATTTGTAAACTCCTGAAAATTATCAGAGCTGAAAATATTAGGAAATGTACAAATATATAACCAAAAGTCAGTTTCAGTAATTGTTTTCTCCGTCTCGATCCCGGTGATTGAACAATTAAATTGAACTGACTCTTCAACGAACTTCGGCAATTAAATCCTTCCTCTTCTTATTAGAGGGTTATTCACGAAGTTCAATTGTTGAAAACTTTGTCGCGACCTTTATGAATACCAAGAGAGGAATATGAACTCTGGAGCAGAATTTCAATTTTTGGAAATTTGAATGAAGGAGGTCATAAATAATGAACATATCTGAAGGAAGGCTTCACGTACACACGCGTATCTAAATGGATTTGTCAAGAAGTTGCTCCGCCGGTGGAGTGCTCGCGATAAAACAGAGAGGCCGGGAAGTGGAATAAAAGTTGCCCCGGGAAGGGTTCCGAGTTATATTTCAGTGAGTTAGTGAGTTAACGTTTGTCAAAGGGCGATAGAGTCTATCTCGGGACGCTGCATCCCGTCTGCTCTCCCGCTCTCCCCATCTTACGTCTCTTCTGAAAATAGCTCCGTCTCCGCTCTTTATGAATTTTTTATTATCATTTCCCGGTATTGCACGTCCCGAAATTCCGAGTATCGTTGCCAGATGTCTAAGAGACATTCTTGACGTTTACCTCGAATATCACTTTCATGAAATAACGGTTATAGTGTAGTTGCTATGCTACTTCTTACTATCTAGCCTGTTTCTATCCCCCTATTGGGAACTTGTTTAATATTAGTCCGAACTGACTAACTAGCCGTTTTACGGCTATAATAAACTTATATTTCCTTATTCATATAGAAGAGGCGATCATCATGTAAACTGGGTAACTGCAAATTTCAAGAATTTACTGTTTCACATTATTTGCTAGTTTAGTCAAGAAATGCTTTATGATTTCGAAACTGCTTTATGGTTCAGAACCAGTCTAAAACCATGAGATTAAAGCGACACAGTGTCGTGTTAGACTAAATTGCGTGACTTATCTAGCGAAAAATGTGACAAAAAATTCAATTATTTAAATTCTGGAGTTATCCGCTTTTCCTCCATAACAACTCATACATGCTTCAATCCCTACATATTCAGCTAATTTCTGACTGCCCGGAAGAATCGTTGGAGAATCAATGGAGCTTCATGAATGAGCGCTTTATTCATTCATGGTTTGCTTTACAGGATCTACATCTTTTCGTTGGTACACGGAACTTCCTTAAGATATAGATGACTTTAGAAGGTATTTCATGGTTTCTCTTGGTTGTCTTCGAGAGACCACCCTTTGCCTTACAAAAATAGCCCTAGCGGGAAGAAATAAGTAAGGTTGAGGAAACTGACTAGTGGGTTATTGAAGAATCCGGCAGTAACGTTGGGTTAGCCATACTTAGCCAACTGACCATCGCAAAGGTTGAGGGATATGAGGTCATATCAATGGTAGTAACTCAGTTCCTGGCCTAGGATCTGAAATTGTTGGGGAGTAGTTTAGGAATAAAATAGGAAAATTACTAATAGATCTCAAAAGGAAATAAGTTCCGCCGGTTGTCGCCGAGGCGAGTCAACTTAAGTCAACAAGTTTATACCTTTCATTTGTATCCTTTTCGATATTCTCGAAAATAAAAACAATTTTATTAATGACTGTATGTAGTAACCATTATTGACTTTACTTTTTAGTTTTGTTTCCTATTAAAGCATGTTTTTTTAAAACTATTACTTATTTCTTAAGGTGTTGCGCAAGGAGAGGAGTTAGCCCTTTTATTTCATTTATATCTTTATTTAAAATATAATTCTTTCAACCTTATTATAATGTTGATAAGACAATGTTGACGACTCGAAGCGACAACCTATGGATCCGTTACCGTAAACCGCTTTTAAGACCTTAATTTTTATAGGTATACAACTAGATATAGGTTGTGTATTGGGTTACCCTGTGTGGTGCTGAGGGGTCGTTAGAGATGCCGCCACCCCCGGTAACACTAACTAGTGTGGTGACCAGGCCTGCCACCCTTACCGCCTCCACGTTAGCCTTAGTGAGATCCCTGTGGAGCTTGTGGAGGTGGAACAGCGTCAGCAGGACGCAGATCACGTTGATGAAGATCCAGAGTACGTTCAGCACGTAGTGTCTAGAACAGTAATTTCCTTAATTAAAATAAAAACATTCTTCAATAATAAATAAAAATGTTCCAGTATTTTAGGTTCAAACTTTTGCTTTTTAGGATTTTTCTTGTTGCATTCTATACTCTAATAATATAATATTTGAACATTTGTAGTTACATATTGTATTAGATAAATTTAAATACTTTTTATTTTAGTAATTGATTTTTTATTAGGATAATATTGCAAAAGGCAACTATTCCAACTTTCGTGATTTTTGTTTTAAATACTTTTTTCGTTTAGCAGAGACAGAACGCATAGTTTAATAAAGAAAGTACACTTGTTTACTTGACAGCTTAGTCTTGACAACCCCTTAAATATTTTGTTTTCTCCAGGTAGGGACTATAAAAGTGGACTAGTTGCCTTGCTTTAAATCTTTTCGGATTAGAGACATAGATAAGCTTAGCTGATTTTCTTCGTATCTTTGAATTTTTTCATGGCTGAAAATTATGCTTCAGAGCATCTGACAATTCTATTTTTCGGTGTTATGCATTTTAAGGGAGCTCCGTATTACATCACGTAAATTTAATATTAATTCTGGTAAATAATTGTTTAATAAATAATTGATTGCAACTCTTAAAAAATTATTAAGCGCTGAGCCGACTGGTAAACGTATGAGATATGGGCCGAGGCGTACATGGCTGGACTTTTTGTAAGCAGATTAGTGGTACCGAGCCTTTGAATTTGCTATGTATCATTATTATTTTAAATAATAGTGTTGGTTAATTATAAGTATCAAACTTAAACGTTCATAATAAATTTGAGGAATTTACTCATATAGTTATTAACATTGATGTGGTATTCATGAATGTTTAATACAACTAATAAAACCCGAATATTTTGTTAGAGGGGCCATTTTTTTTAGTCCAATTTTCAACATTTTGACTTTTGAAAACAACCATTCGTATTAATTGTTACTAACTGAACTATACCAATCCGATTTATACGCTGCCCAGGCGTTTATGGTATCCTATAAAAAGTTAGGTACGTTGGCCTGGAGATTTATTTTTTTATCACTTCTGTGGAATGATAGCTATATACCCTATATTTTTATGGGATACAGTTTTATGAAGATGAGAGGTACTAAAACAAAATCAAAGTGTTTTATAATAACTTTTTCATGACTTAGATTACAATAAACGGGTAAATGAAGAGATTTTACCGATCGTCATAATTATCGTTTATGTTTCTTTCATCTTAATATTATTATTTCATGACATCTCTTTTACTCTACCTTATTTTCTGCTGATTTTTTTCACTTACGCCTTGGTTACGTTGAGTCTTTCGGCCATCTATGCCCGTGGAGTCCAATATAATATATTTTTTAAATAATAATTTAAATGTTAATAATAATAATAAATGTTTATTGAGAGATTGTCATTTGGCAAATAATGTATTTGTTATCTTATTTCTAAAACCTCCCTTAAGGGATTCACGTGGAAGGATAGATAGAGAAACCTCTCATTGAAGGCACTCCTATCGTGTTTTATCTCTCAGTTCTGTGGTAATGTGTCTACCAGTGATGATTTTTCTATTAACTTCGTGTATCCAGCAATTGTGTCGGTTTTTTTAATAGTTTTTCTTGATCGTGACAGTCACGAGAAGTATGTAATGCAATATAAACTGTTATTTTGTAAATTATTTTGCTTAAATCGAAATTGTTTGAGTTGTACATTACTTCATCTATGTAAAGAACGTTCGAAGCAGTCTCTATGGGCAGGGATTTTAGAATGTTTGTAATGGTAGTAGATTCCACCAACTGCCTAAAGTTCGCAAATTATCTTCGGTACGTTAGATGATTTGTAAAAATAGACACTTTTCAGTATGTTGACTTAAAACTTCATAATTATTTTATATTTATTATTTTTGTCGTATTTATTGGGTTAGAATAGTGTAGTAACCTTCCTATGAATGATGAATGGTGGCTAAGTTAGTCCTAGCTTTTAATTAGAAAATTGATTGGCAAATTTCTAAAATAGGTTTGTCGAGTATAAACTTGCCCTATAGAAGATTCGAACGGTATCTGTTAATCCCCTTGATACCTGCTATTCGTGAGATGGGAATTCGCTGTGTATAAAATCGTTTTATTGCCTAACATACTTCCATATGCATGGGTATCGATCAGCTATGAATATAAGGTAGTCGTGTAATACCTACAGGCATTACGTACAGCATTGGAATGGCTGTTCCATCTTTTGACTTTCACGAGTATAACATTAGGTTTTACTGTTTAAAATAAAATTAATGTGACAGAATATTGTTTAAATAAGGATCCCCTATTTTTTATTTTTTTTTATGAATAGTTAGCCCCGACTTTGTTTGTCCATTAAAGTTTTATGTGGAAGAAAATGGTCCGGGAAGAGGTCAATAAATTTCTCTGAATATCAAGCAATATTTATTCAGTAGCCAACGTTTCGAGCCACTCTGCAGGTCTTCTTCAGGGCTGTCGTGGGGGGGGGGGGCACTCAGAGAGTGATATGATTACAGCTTGGACGGACCTATCGCCCCCCCCCCCGCACCCCCTCCCTCCCCACAACAGCCCTGAAGAAGACTTGCAGAGTGGGTCGAAACGTTGGCTACTGAATAAATATTGCTTGATATTCAGAGAAATTTATTGACCTCTTCCCGTACCATTTCCTTCCACATATTTCACCAAGGTCAACTTTTTTCATTCAAAATTAAAATTTTACTTATTTCCCTTAATTCTTTTCAAATTTTAAAATAATTTGTTATTCTTTAGAAGTTATTTGAAAACAAAAACAATTTTTTTGACAATGTATTTGATTTACTTTAAATTCATATGTGTTATGCATAACGGTTCATCGTTTTTAATGAATAAATTTCTTTTATCGATTCTATCATAATTTAAATAACTATTTTAAAGAATGGCTAGTGGATGTTTATTATGTAAATAAAGACTTCTTTTATTAGTTAATTTATAAGTTACCAACCCGCTTTTATTGCAGATCTTGAATAATAATTACCTGACTATATAAACATAGGAAATAAAATGTCCCTGGTGGAGGTAAAATGAATTCCTTTAATTGTGATAAACAATATATTAGAAAACAAATAAATAATATCTAATAAATATTTCATTGCTATTTAAGGAGTTAATTTTTTTACCTCAACCTTGACCATTTCTTTCCCCATTAATAATATTGTTAATTTATAAACTATAAACCAAACCTTTTTTTTCGTTATTTAATATTTTAAATTTTAAATGAATTGAACGTATTTATTATAAAACTTCATTTATTCCACATGGATCTGTTGACTGATTTTTATTAAATTATTCACAGCCAAAAGCTGAAGGATCTTTTGTGGAGGCCCAATCTCTTTTTTTTAAATTGAAATTCTATTAATTCGCTTTCATTAGCCATCGTCAAGTTTCCTCACTGTTTATTCTAATTGGCAACCAGTTTTATTGTAGATTTTGTTTGGTTAATTTATTAATTTCCCTTGAGTCCCATTCTGAGATGGGTTGTGAAGTATCAATCAGCTGCTTGGTCACAAACAAGTACCTTATGTAATTTACAAATGCTATATATGCTGGCAAATTGAAAGTATTTTTACTTTTTCATTTGGCTAAATAGCAGACAAAAAAAAAAAGTCAAAGCATGGTTTTACGACGTGCTTTATTTAAGTTATTTAATTTACTTAATTTACAACGTACCATGCATAGTTTAGCAAATCCTTGCCTTTATATTAATTTATCATTGTTATAAATACCTACGGAAAATATTTTTACAAATCAACAAATTTAGCAGCTTGCGGCTTTCTTTTTTTTATATATATATATTTTTTTTTTTTTGTACGCCAAATGTGCTTTGACCTTATACGTAACAAGTTTATTCTTTAATAAATAAATTTAAAAATTTTCATCTGGATATTACATTCTATACTTACTATTTAAATGTTTTTATATACCAAATTGACGTTTATTGTTTTGTTTTTTCATATTTTAATTTCTCCAATTTTAACTTCTCCAATTTTAACTTCTGAATTGAATCTTACTTTAAGTGCGCCTACTGCTTAATTTACTAATTCATTGCTTTATTAATTGAAGCATATAACCCATATTTCTACTACATTGCCTTCCTTACCTGAACGGTCCGTGTATGAGGGGGCAACTTGGTGCGTTGTGTACTCCGTCCGAGTTCGCGGCGAGCGCACCAGAGAGGAAGGTCGGTCCCAGGTTGATCGTGATGGAAGCGAACCAAATCATGAAGGTGCCGAAGAGGACGCACTGCGGAGAGTCCATGAGGAGGGGTGCCATCAATTCCTTGTCCTCCTCCTCGTCTTCCGGGAAGACCGGGGAGTCGTTGAGGACTGTTGTGAGCATGTTGACCGTGGACACCGTCACCAGGAGGAGGAAGGCAGTCTCGACCAAGGAGCACTTCCTCACGGGCTCGCAGCGGAGGATGCTCAAGCCGAGAGGAATGAGGATGGCGGCCCTGGCGCAGTCGACCATCGCCTGGTGGAAGAGGAGTCCTTGCGACCACCTGTTGGTCACCGACCATTAACACATGCAAATCAACTTAAGGGTGCCAAAATTTCTTATTTTACTGTTAAGGGTGCGCTTACCCTGTGAATACTCTACTCAGTGAGCTCAAAATAAATTATTATTACTAATTGCGTAAAATGTAATAATCTACCATGATTAGTTAAACTTGCTCTTGTGAATTAAAAGTGTTTGAGCTCAAAATATAACTAATTAACATTAGTAATACTGCAACATATAACAATATACTATGGTATACACCCACAGAAAAAATGTGGAAAAAATAATTACGGGGGGATTGGGATTAGAATCTTGAGATTAAAATTATTTTTATCCAACTAAAAATTTTTTAGATATTAAAAATTAAATTATAGAACTTAGATATTGCTCCTATTAATAAATTAATGCTTTGAATGGCTTTGAGTATCCGTATTCTTGAGAGAGTAGATACAAAGGAGATGAGATCTTATATGGTAGCGTTCGTTAAGTTATCTGCTCTCGACAGTCTACCCACTGCTTCTGTACGGGTTAAACTTGAGTTACCTTCTCTTCTTGCGGTGAATAATATTAGCTTGAAAATGTATCTATATGTACATATATGTATGTAGGTAATAGTTACTACTAGTGAATTAATATCCCACGCTTACAATAGGATTTATGGGAAGAAGATAGATTAGGCACCCTCGTACGTGCAAGCCGGTCAACTAATCTCAAAATGTCAAAGTCAAAGTCTCTTAAGACCAACCAAAGACTGTGTAGGCGTGGGGTATTGGTTCACTGTTATCCAAATATGTGTAGGTGTGTTATAGGAAATATGCAATCCTTTTATATGTTATATATGTGAATAATTTATCAAATAGTTGGAAAATATACCCACAGAAAAAATTGTATAGCTTCTTATACAATTTTATACGAATGTCATTTAAAATATGGTGGACTGATAACAGTGAGAAGTACCAACTTTTAGCTCAGGGTCAAAGTATTTTTATCTCTGGTATGGTTTCATTTTTACAGTAAACATGAATTAAAATTATATTTTCCCTCACATATTAGTTAACAAATCAGAACTTTGCCGTTTTCCTAATTATTATCTTTTTATTTTACTCCTTTGGTAATCTGAATTATTAAATCGTATAAAATATAACCAGACTGGTTATTAACAAAAGTAAAAAACAAGCACGCCCCTTCAAAAAAATTAATAGATAAAAAACACGGCTTAGTTAGTAATTATTTAATTCACATTTCCTATATGCTATAGTTTTTTTAAGAGAAAATTATATCAGCGCTTTATCTTACAAGTTATTTATCATATTGGATAATATACAAAAGAAAAAAATCAAGTATGGTCCAGAAATAAAACAAAACAAATCATATCTATAAAAAACAAAACAAGGACCAGCAATTTAATATTTACAACATATCTAATATAGCTTTTAGTGTATTAGGAAAAAATATTCATCAGGTGTTGCACCATTAGTAAATATTTCCAAAAATATATACTTATAATGAATCAAACGGATTTTAGGAAAATACTGCATATGGCAACATATTTAACAATGCAATTGGGTTTTTCACCAACTATTATAAAATATTTTGAAGTGATGTCAAAAGCGTTAGTTAAGCAGTTGATGCGAGATGTGCTATTCCATTCTTGTTGTTATTGATAATATTATTAATATGTAAGGTTATGTTTAAAGTAATACGTTAATATAAAATCATTTTCATGGACAAAAAAATTATCGAATTTTCTGGAAAAAAAACCAACAAAAAGATTCTTGCAGGAGTTTCGGAATATATCAGAAAGTCGGTTTGTCATTTGGTATTTTTTTAATTTCGACGTCGTGCTGATCATTTTAGTTTTTAGGAAGAAAAAAAAAATCAAAATGACAAGGGATTTCCATGACAGAGTTTTTAAGTCTGGGACTATATTTGGAATCGATAAGAATCCAGTTGGATCTGTTGGTTTTAAAGGGTCGGTGCCTGAAAGAGATCTCATTTGATTACCCACCTTCAACCGAGCGGTCTCCTTTTTCCTTGAGGTGGATTTTCTTTACCTGTCAATGCTAATATTTCTTATTTTATCTCAAATTTAAGCTGTCTGTCGTTAGTCTTATTAGAGACCTTTAACGGTGGCGTTTTCGTGATATTTTGGTAGCTTATTTAATTTTATTATATTAACCGATTACTCATCAGTTTAGCGAATCTTTTATTATTTATTATAAGTAAAGTAATTTATCGAATTTAAATAAACATATTTTTATTAATTGTTATTTTTATGGTGATTATTTTTAATCAGGCATATGATACACATGGTGCAGACGACCCGGGTTCGAATCCTGGTCAGGACAAAACTTTTGTCTTCAAAACTTAAATAAACCTAATTGAGCTATTATTTTTGAAAGTCCATTTTATTATAAGTCGAGATATTTAAGGATTTGCATTTGGATTAATTAAAAAACATTTATTTAAATACATTACACCTTTTAATATATACTTATTATTATTTATATATATTATTAATAGTAATGTAGTACTATATAAGTACTATTGACTTTCTATCCATTTAATCATTATTGCATCCCAGTGAATAAGTGCTTACGTCGAATTTAATACAAACCGAGTTAACATCATTCCCAGAAATAATTATCATTTAATTCACAAAACGTGATTTGTAACTTCAATATGACAGAGTTTTAAAATGAATACTATATATGAACAGCCTTGGTGAATAGTAGGAAGTAGAATCGTGTAATTCTCACAAGTGCATAAGTGACTATGTCAGGTCTAAGCTTGGAATGGAGTTATTGGTTATATTTGAACTCCATTTTTAAGCAAAGACTACAATAATGACGGTTCCTTAAGCACAATTAATTCATTTTAGACAAAATTCGACCTAAAACCATGGTTGTAGATATATTATAATATTAAAATTTATTGATATTAGGATAAAGATATGCACTTTCTTTTTTTTGTGTGTGTGTGTGTGTGTTATTCTGGGCTCCGTATACCTAACAAATTCAAACAGTTAGGATAAATACACGCCTTAATAATAAAAAGCAAATAAAAAGGGGACAGAGGAGAAGGTAAACAGCTGGGGGCAATGACATATATGATGGCGGCCACCGAAAATATTTCTTCTTCCAAGTATTTTTTTTCCCAATGGCCCACTTGAGGTTATGGAAGAAGAATGGTCCTGTCTGCCCATTACGAGAAGTTTATTTTCTGGATTCTAGATTTATTATTGTATTTTTTTTTTAGTCCATAAAGCATATGAATTACGCTAATTTATTATTAATTATGTTTTATCTTTTAAAAATTCATAATTTCGGATAAAATAATCAAGCTTTGTTTGTCAATCACCATCATTAGATCATCTTATTTTTTCGTAATTATGATCGTAGACACAGTGTTAATTATCTTTAACATCGCCAAAAAAAAAAAAAATTGTTAGTGGAACTTCTTCAACTGCAATGTTACTGTCTCTATTTGGCAATTCCGTCTGGTCTGTTGATGTGAGATGTGTTGTACTTTGCCTTCTTTATTTGATTTTACTTTTGGTGTCCTTAATATTACAATTAATGATACCTACATTGGCTAAATGTTGACTGACTATATGCTAATAATCGTCTCAGTATTTGAAAGACATAAAGCTTTGCTTTTGGTAATTTTTGCTATTTCATTCTAATTAATAATTTATACCTCTTTTCAAGTTTGTGCTCATTTTGATTGAAAAAAAAAAAGATAATTATTCCTCAGGTTATCGCTTCGAGTCGAGCCACCACAAATTTCAACTTTTTATTTTTTTCCCTGTATTGGAAAAAACAAAACGATAAAAGAAACCATTGTAGCAACTATAATGCTCAAGTTGGTTTGGCCTTAAAATTGGAGATACGGCCATGAAATGATACATAGCTTTTCTCTATTGATTGATTCGGAAAATGGAAGGGTATGTTCAAGTGATTCATGGCCTCTTCATCTATTAATCTTTCTTTTTCGTTTTTCTCTGAGCGTAATAGTTGTTTCCTCGAATATTGAACGAATTCAACTTAAGAATAGATAATATAATTTTTATCATCGCTAAAACATAATTTAATTATAAATGATTACATTAATAAATTAAATGGAAACAATTTTACCGTTGACATAAATGCATTGAATCGAATGTAAAAAATAACTATAATTCTTTTCGATCTACCACGTTTGCTTTAGGATTAATAATTATAATTGATCTGAAATTCTTATACATTCATTTATAAGGATATATTCGTAAAACAAAGTATTATGATATAGACCAGTGCAAAAGCCTTTGAAAATGCTAAAAAGTGAAAACAAATAATAGGATGAAACCCATTGGAAAAGGAAGAGAATATAACAAAAATGAAAGAAAAAATAATTTACGGCCGATCTGAGGTCGGGAAGTGGAAGAGGGGGAGGTTTTATGGGTAAGGTAAATCTCCATTCGAACCTTCTTTGCGCCTTGACAAAAATAAGGAAACAAATTAGCCAGATTGGTCGAACCTTTTTCGAGGTTTGCGCTTAGCAACACATTTGGTGATTCATTTTTATTTATATAGACATACAGCTGGGAACAGAGTGGTTTGTATGGGAAAAGAAAAGTGTTGTTTTTATTATTTCCCTCGTCATTTTTACGGGTTTTCTCTCCATAAGAACCTTCTTTGAGCCTTAACAATGTGAGGAAAAAAAATTAGCCTCCTTAGTTAAATTTTTTTTTTTTTTTCTCGGGGATGAGTTCCATATAAGAATAGTTTACAGTTTTTACGGACACGACTTTAGCCATGTTTCTTCTTCAGAGTAGATTTAATATTACGCTCAATAAAAGAAGTTGTATTTTTTCTGTTTTGCGCAGCTGCTAAGTCGATGATAGAGGCATACTAAGTAAGATAGTGTTAAAATTCGATATAGAATGGTTCAGCAGTTTCCCTCTTAGCGGTTAGAAACTTTTAAAGTTTGTAATCACTAGAGTATTAGAACACAGTTTGTAATCGCTAAAGTTTTAGAGCTATTCTTAATGGAAGGAGGTTTTCTTTATCTATTTTGCACAGCTGTTGAATCGATGATGGAGAACCTCTAAGCTAATGTTGAAATTTGGTTAATATTGGTTTATTAGTTTAGGGCTTATTGGTAACAATCGAAAAACGGGCTATCCTCTTATATTGTATAATTACTTTGGTTCCTAAACAACCCACTTATTGGTTATGGCCCTCATCCAAGGTTCTGTGACTCTATCCTTAATAAATGCTGTTTAGCAATTAATGGTATTTACCAAGGACCTTTTATCTTGTCTATTGCGTCATGCCACCTTACTTAATCAACACTTTGTTTAAAACATTGTATTCATAAGTCCAAATCCTTATAGCCGAAAGTCTAGGTGGGGTAAAAAAAAATTAAAAAATCCAGGGCACCCATTTCGTTGTAACGAATCAAAATTAAGTAAAATTCTGCTCTATAATACTGATCGTAGGTTTCTCCTCTAATTATATGTGTCTGCTAATGAGTAGTAATATTTTCCTGCTTTCAATAATTTATATCAAGTTTGATCATGAAAAAATCTACATTAGAAGCTAACTTAATAGACCGATGTGATATTTCTGTTTGAATCAAGTTTTTTTCTTTTTTTAGTATCCTGATTTAATTTTCTTTCTTTCTTTCTTTTTTTTTTTTTTTTATTTCGTATCATAAATTAATTTTGTTTAAAAAAAAAAACGAAGTACATTAAATACTTTTTTTAAGTAGCAGACTTATTTCATTGCACTTTAAATAAATGCTGACCTTTTACCATGTTATTTACTCATTCAGATTAAATCTTTCTATCATGCTGTATTTGCTCTCCCCTTTTTCTTTTTTTTATTTGTTAAATTAATTATTTATTTTTCTCACACATGCTGCTATATATATATATATATATATATATATATATATATATATATATATATATATATATATAATAATTTGTATGTATGTATCAATTTTTTTTTTATTTACGTGCTAATTTGCCGTTATTGCATTCCTAATTTCCAGTTTACCATTTTGTTACCATGGTTTACTCAGTTCAATTAAAAATACCATTAAATCATGGTTTATGTAAATAAAAAGGGAGTATTGCAGTGAGTTAGAACCATTGTGGGTGAATCTGGTGGTGAGATAGACGTTAAATCAAGTGTTCCTCGGGGAATACTTAAGGCTGTTCTGTATTCTTTATGCTCTCCCTTCCTTAACCTACCCTCTTACTACCTGTCTTCTGTCCGATGGTTCTCTTTTATTCATCTTTATCTCATAAAAATGTTTATGTCTCAACATTTTGCCCTATTTGTTCTCGGTAACTCACTTGTAAAAAAAAGTCCATTATAAAAACCAATCAATCATTCAGGCATTCTTAGCTGCACTTCCTATCCAGAAAAATAAAAATTGGGCATCTCCCAAGCATTAAATATTTTGTAATATTAATTATTTTAAAATATAAGAATTTCTTATTATCTTCTCCGGATCCCATTTCCATATAGTTCCTAATATGAAACTGAGATTAAACAGGATATTATTTTGAAGCTGCCTAGTCTGAAACCAAAACTATTTAATTATTTTTCTGTTAAATATTAGGTCGTTTTATATGACTGTCCGTTTTTATTATTTTTTTAAATAAGTTGACTGTTGTTTATCAGGCTTATGTTTACAGTTTATAATGAGCTGTTATTAATCCTCTCTTTTTTGATAAATTTGAAGGAACATTATTTTGTATGTCATCAAATATGACTCATGGAAACGTAATTTTCGTGAATTGTTTTAAACTCCGTAGCCCAAGCTGCAATAAACATTACCATCGCGTTCGGTGAAGGGTTTTACAACGAATTGATGATTTGCCCATGCCAAAACCAAATATAAATCGAAAAAAATATCGGTTTTATGAGGTTACCAATGGCAGGAATAATTCATTTCTCTCTACACAAGGGCGGAGTGGCTCAGTAGTGCAGCAATGGTCCTGAGTTCGAACAGCTGGACATGGCTCTTGTGGGATCAGGAGACCCTCCTGGGGTTCACCCAGTCCCCGTAAACTGGGTAGCCTTAATACGAGCTTGGTCTCGGACAAATCAACTCCCTGCACAACCGCTATCCAAGAAACAGTATAGACTCTACCACGTAATGAACCCAATACCATCCATGGATTGTGATGGTAAATGTTTTTATTTTCTACCCAGTGGTAAAACAATCACATCCTCAACCTTCTGGAGGAATATTGACTTAATGAAACACAAACTAAAAACGATTGGAATGGTTTATCATAAGGTATCTATACTTTTACACGACAACGAAGAAACTAAAATAACTGGGTCAAGAAGTTCTGAAACACTCACCTTATTCGCTAGACCTATCACCAACAGATTTCCATCTGTTTAAAATTTTGTATAAATTCCTTAAAGACTTTGACGTTTCCTAAAGGATAAATTCCTTTTTTATACTTTATTTTATCTCTTAACCATAAATTATCAGTTTTATGAATGAAAACTTTAGAACACGTTGGGGGTGAATGTTTTGAATAAAAAGGTTTTTCTTTCATAAAATCGTTTTACTAAGTATTCTTTCCTTTGAAAACGGACATTTTGTATGAATTAAATGACCAAATAAAACATAACATAATGTTTATATAAAAATGCCTCTCTTTTATTATCTATTATAGTGAATTTGAAGATCGCTGTTGGAATGTTTATTGAACCCGTAGCTCGGAATGCCAGTAACTCTTTCATAGAACGGTAAATCTTTCACCACTTTTCCTCCCCTTTCCTCGACATTTTTCTGATATAGAGGGCTCTTATTTCTTTAGCGACGGAGAAGAAATACTCCACCGAACTACATAAATATGGATCCGTAACAACTTTAAGAACTTGGCCTGGATAAACTTTTTCGTTTGGCTTTTATCCTCAGGGCCTTGCATTATTAATAAATTGTTTATGTTATACTGGTCCACTTCGGATTGAATTAATGCTGTTATTGTTATCATTAGATTATCGTTTTATTATCCTAAATTAAAATTTTAAAATAGTAATTGACTGATTCGTCGCTGTGAATATTCGGGAGTGACATGTTTTTATATAAAATCTGCTTCTTTTAGCGTCTGCCAATCAAAAAAGTAATTCTTTCAAACTTTTATATAAAAACAGGAAATGTATAAGCATCGGAAACTTGCTTTTGTTTAACAATTAAAATTATACCAGTTTTTTTTTTTTGCTCTATTTACATACGCATTCAGGAATGAATGCATTTAACATTCGCGTAGTATTCATGTATATTTAGATAATTAGTACTTTTCATGTATTATTAAATTAATTGATCAATGAATCTGTATGCCTATATTATCTCGCATGCTTATAAATATAAATAATTACTTGAGTACTAAAAATAAATTTGTTTATTCAAAAAATAGTTGATGGTTATAAAATACTAAGCACCATTTCTGATAAATTAAATAGTAAAGCAATCATATATAATGAACCCCATTCCTGCCACATACTTGTATTGTTCTAATACAGCTGTAAATTTCAATGAATATATAATAAAAAAAAAGTATGTTATGAGATTGGGATTTAATGCAGAACAATATCGGGAAATAAGATCTCGTGTATTAATTAGATAGTTTATTATTAAATTGTAGCTAAATTAATGCAGGGTTAAATTAACTAATTAATTAAACTCTGACTATGATAATCGCGAGGATTCTTTTTTTTTCTGTTTTCTTTTCTTGCAAATAAAAAAACACAAAAACAAATGATTCATATAATTTTAATCAATTCATTTGTCTGCCAACAACACATAATATCTCCAAATAACTAAATTTCACCCACTAGAGAAAAAAATAAAACAATTTAATACAAATATTGAGTTTTCAGCTCAAATTTTTTTTATTTATATATTTATTTGTATGATGTGCTTATTCGATATGCTCTAATAATTATACCACCCATTCAATCAAGATATTTAATCAACATATTTAAAAAAATAACAATTAACAAATTGGTTTTATACTGAAATTGCTTCTTTTTTTTTTGTACGTTCATGAATAATAATTATTAATAGCTCTGTTCCATTTACCGAGCTTTATTACTATAAATGCTTACTATTCAAACGATGCAGTATGTGTACTTTTAAATAAAGCATAATTTAGTTCGTTGTAATTAAGTAAATTGTTGATTTTTCAGGTAAGTTCATTAATTTGTCAGTCGGATGTTATGGTAAGTAGTAGCTCTCCCCCTCCACACACTCACTCTCTCTCTCTCACATTCTCTCTTTTTTTTTACATAATTGATTCTAATCAAAATGCTTATGTTCCTCTGCGTGGGTTGTGTTAATTATAATTAATTTTAAGTATATTTTATTCTGAATTCTTCACGATTATGTTATTTAAATTGATTAAATATTTAAATAAATTAAATGAGTTATGAATAGTTGAGGAAAACAATTATTTATTTTTTCGCAATATCTAGAGAATTGGAATATTATGTTGGCTTAGGTCAATAATGGAATTGTGTGCTCAAAAGAGATTAGTTTGCTTAAGTGTTTCAATATTCCATTTTTGGTGAAGTTCAACTTCTTACCTTGGCAAAATAAGGTTTAAGTTATCTATATTAAATAATTTATAAACTTATTTTTTTGTGACTAATCTTTTATCGTTTTTCTTGACGTACCTTCAAATTCTGAAGATTTTACTTAAACCGATTGATGCCTTGGTTTTTATTTTTTAATATATATTTAACATTTCATATAATGTCGCCAAAATTTCGATTATCAAATATAATCTTGATTCATTATTTTTTACATTTTGAACATTATTATTTTACATATTTATTGCTATAATAAAATTTAATAATAATTATTCCTACTTAAGTTTAATAGCTTATAACATTTATGATAATTATTGTCTTAATAATAAGTTGTTATTTTTGTTTTTTAAAGAATACTCCATTGCTAAGAGATAAAATCAACCGCTAAAACTGACAATGATAATTATTTCTCATTTATAAACAATTTTTATTTCATAAATTCATTCAGCTCACAATTTAGAGTTGTAATAAAAAGAAGTATTGCTTAGAATAATATTTTTAAAGTTGAGCCTATTTTTCATATATGAAAAATACTGGAATTTATGAAAATATTTTTTCTTCTACATGATTTATATTGTAAGAGATGATTTTTATTATATTTCACGATAGACATTAATTATATTGTACCTATTGAACTTATAGTCATTATCTGTTACACTTAAAGCTGTATTTAGAGTAATTTATTTTTTCCTACACTTGGAAATGTTTTGTTTTTTTATGTGTTGTAAGAGACTCTCCACTGATTTATTTTATAAAAAATATTTATTTTTCTTGTGCCTCGATTCGCTTGAATTATTACGTTGATAATATTTATTTATTTATAGTTTAAAACTTTAGCAACATTAGTGGACCTCTTCCACATATGTTCAATAACGATATTATTTTTGTTATTCATTATCATACAGATTTGCCTCCTGTAATTTACTAAAATAGGAACGGGTTAGTATGTATAAAGCTAACGCTTCTTCTGTGCTGAACATTCCGTGCTCCAATCCGGTAGGATCTGCAGTCCTTCCTAGATCTCACTAAATTTCTATAAATTGTGTATCCTTGATTAGAAAAGAAAAAATAGGCAGGTGTAATTGATCTCAGTCGAATCACCTCTGAAGAACCGTAGTCCTAGTAACCTGTTATAACTTTTTTTTAAAAATGTATAAAGAAGGAAGCGGTATAGCTCAATGTATAGTATTAAGGAAATCCAAACGGGCTGTGGGTAGAGTTGTTCGATAGTCGATAGTTACTATCGATGTACCGATTGATCATGCCTATCGATAGTACTGACTATCGATAGTCAGTTTCGATAGTGTCGACTACCGTAGGATCTTTTTTACCCTCAAGGTTTTGAAACTCTCGAAATTATGCTGATCGGTCTCTGTCCCGTGTCGAGTTCTTTTGAAATTGAATTCGGAATTCCTAGAGCTCAAGGGTTCTCTTCTAGATAACTTTGATGCCCCACCAGACGTCTCATTATTTTATTCTCCTAAATTACTATAATTACATTATGTTGGGTAGGACACGTAGTCTCACACATGTGCAAACAACCCAAATTCGCGGTATTGAGCATTGGCTCTTCTAGGTTTTTATAACCTTAACTTCGTCTTTAATTTGGGATCTTATTCTACAATTCTTCGAAAAAATTTTATAGCGTTTTCTTTTCGTTCTCCTTCCCTTCCTGACACCTCTTTCTTGTAATTGTTAGCTGTTAGTTCAGTTTGGCTTTAGATCACATTCCGTGCAGTATTCGAGTGCCAATATGCCACGAAAATCAGATGTATGGATTTTTTTCATTAAAGAAGAAGAAAAAAGTGCGAAGTGTTTGTAATGCAAATTTACTGTTAAAGCAAGTTCTAATATGCCCAATCTAAGGGACCGTCTCCTGAGATGGCATCGAGATGTCTACAAACGTTCCTCGAAATCTACACTAGCGTTTTCTTTTGGATAGGCTGGTTTCTTTCTTTTTTTCTCATCTTTATGATATAATCTTATAATTTATAATCTTGCAAATTTCAAATAGTAGGTAGGTAATCGAATTTAAATAAATTAGTTGAAATTCTTTATTGAATAGGTTTGGAATAAAAGGAAGCAACTATCGAAAAACTTTCATTAGTATCGATAGTTTTCTACCGATAGTATCGGCATATCCATAGTGCTAACTATCGACTATCGCCCAACCCTAGCTGCGGGGGATGAGAGATAATTACTTATTATGTTATTTAAGCATTAGCATTTGATGACTTCCCTGAGCTTACGTCGACCAAATCCCCTCCCTGCACAACTATTAACTTTGAAACAGAACGACCTCTACCAATTACTGAACCCAAAATTCTCCTAGGTTTCTAGAGTGATGCATGCTTTTTTTATTTATTTATGTTTTCTAACTTACTGGAATAAATTCCTTTGTGTTACACGTTTCTTTACAACATAAAGTTGAAGCCATTTTTTTTTCTTTATATTTGTATCCAAATCTGTCAAGTAAAAACAATTGACATTCTGCTGGCTATCAGAAAAATAAAACAAAATTACATCAGAGACATGAAGAACGGTACCCAATGGTACCTCTCTCGTGGCTTGTTTTAATTTCCTATGTTGATAGATCCCTCCTCCACGTTCGTTTTAGTTTCCTACTAGTGATCTCAGACATGATGGTCGTAGACTTTTGTTCTATTAACATTAACGGGTTTAGAAGAAGTTAAACCACTAGGAATCGGACCAGTTCTACGCGATACCTTCCTCCCAGGATCAGCCAAAGATTTCTGCACAGTTGTTATCCCAGCCTTTTAGAGCCCTGTAGCTGACAGAGGAAGAGCCAAAGGTAGAGCGCGGCATTGAGAGCTGGCAAACAATGTGCGAAGGGCCTTTGTCAAGGGAAGGAATCTAATGACTCACCGGGCCCTTTCATTGCTGACCCTCTCGTCGTGTGCGAGATACCTTAATGGCTGTCTCCTATCTCCATCATCTCTTTTTCTTGTCCTAACTTACTTACTCCATCCACTTCTACTTCTGGTTTCGTAATAAGTAATTGTTTAGTTTTTTCGTTTAAAATAAAAACAAATCAGTTTATATAGGATAAATCAATTGTCCTCGACCACATAATGTTATGCTTCCATACTTCCATTTTTGAGGGAGAGGACTACAATCATTGCCAAATACTACAATAATAATTGCATATCAACGAACATGTTAAAGTGCCATATTTTTATTTATTTTTAATCTTGCCGGACCCTTTGTGAATACAGTATAACTCCACAGACTGCATATAAAATTATATATCTCCATACTGAATTTTTACCCACTTTAGACGTGTTTTAGGAATGAGAAATTAAAATATAATAAGCCATTATTATCACGATTACTTTTATTCTTGCACATAAGCATTAATTAATATAGTAATAATGACATTAAACACACATTGTCACCGTTGTAATGATTTTGGCAGTTCATTTTTTAATACATGAATATGCAAATAATGTTTCACTACAATGGCCATTATAAAATCAATATATTTTGTAAAAGTGTGATGGATCTCGCGGTTCAGAAAAATGGTCAATACATATATATGATATTTTTTATATATGCCCTAACTTTTTTAATTTCTGAGATCCCATCTTAAGGCATAGTTACTAATCGAATGTAAAAATATTGTAGCATATTGGAAATATTTTAAACTGGCTTAAAAACAGAAATTCATTCTCTGCTGAAATTAATAAAAGGGTTTACTGTCTTCAGCCTCCTATTTTAGTTATAAGAAGAAAGTAGACCGACCTAGTGAGTTGAGTTTCTTCCACTGTACGAAAAATATGAAGTAAATCATAATATATCTATCTACATGATTTTTTTTTCATATCGTTTAGTCTGTCCATATCTGCCCCTAACATTTGGAGTTGCTCTTTTAGAGTAATCATATTTTGTTCCTACAGTTGGCTAGCTTTTAATTTTTAAATTCATTCATTAAAGCTAGATTTATTTTATTCTTGCCCCGTGCCTCATTCCCTTTTCCCATAATATTTTGTATATATGTATATGTATTATTTAAAAAAATGCATAATATAGTATTGTCTGCCCGAATCCGGTCACTATACCCGAAATAAATTGTTCTTCTGTTTTAAAAATATATATTTTATGATTAGTTTTTAATTATTGAGAAGGTTTCTGTTGATCGCTGAATGAATAATTAATAATGTCAATACTATTTCAATACAAAATGTAACAGTAATTATTTATTTATGAGTACGTCGTGGTTTACTGTACTGATATCAAAAGAAGTTCCAAGACCATCAATCATTTGACCTAACGAATGAGTCAATCCACGGACTTGCTCGAGGAGGGCCTGGACGGTCAATCATTTGATCAAAAGATTAGTCAATCCATTAAAGCTTCAAGAAACCCGTCAATCATTCATCTCTTAAGTCTTTTGATAAAAACTCGTTGGCAGTGAAGTGCTCGTAATGAACCGCGTAGTCCGGTGTAATTCCTTATTAAGCCCAATCATTTTTTTTTTAATTGCTGCACTTTTATTTTTATTACGGCAATATTCATTTTTGTTTTGCCAAGCTTTAACCAATCCCATTAAAAATCTATTAAGGTGCTTTTGTACCTTTTGATTTGGATTGGGGGTTGATCGCATGCGGAATCAGTTCCATTGTTAACGGCTAAGTGCCCTCTTTAATGATTTTTTAAGTGTCAAACGGGATCATACTTAACTGATTAAGTTCACTTTAACTTCCTTAATTTAATTTAAGATCGCCTTGTTAATAGCCAACGTCCGAAGCGGATAAGGCACAGGAAGAACATGTTAACAAAGAATTAATATTAGTTTTTTTTAATGATGGATTCAATTGGTCAGGGGTTGCAGTCGAAGAAAACACACAATAAGAAGAACTTATTTTTCAATCGTGCCAACGTTTCGGCCTATTATGTAGACCATCTCCAGGGCTAAGAAAGAAACAGAAAACGACTATATAAATCTTTACAGTACCAAGGAAGAATTACAGAATTGATAGTAATGTGTAGAAATACAGAGGAAGATAAAACTATTATAGAATTATGAATCAATAACAGAAATAGTGTACAGAATTGATAATAATGCAAAGAGATACAGTGAGTAAGATAAATTATGAAATAACTAGTGAGAAAGATTGAAGAGCAAGGTACTTTGCATGCAGTAAGGTACATTATTTTTTTTATTTTATACTTTGTGTGGCGACATTAATAATTAAGGATTGACTAATTATGACCAGTTTCAGTAAACTGTAAGTTAATCTAGTTTAGTATTAAAATTAAAATTGACTCACCAATTTTTTTTATCGTACGATTCTTTAACCGTAATAAAAACTGTTGTTCTCGAAGATGTTGAGAACTTTGGCTATGTGACGACTATATTTGTCCAATGGCTTCGGATTAGTGGATGACGTTATGGTGATCCATAGTTTAAAAGTCATTAAACCAATAAAATTTTATGGCACTACTTTTATCCGAAAGACAAAGTTACAGCTTAAAATTACATCTTGTAACAAAGTTACATCATTAATTTTTTAAATAATTTATCAAGTAATTCAGTTTAAGTAATTATTGCTCAGTTACAAGACTGGTTTTGAAATAGGAAGAATCAAACTGAGCATTGATAAATCACGACCTTCTAGCTCTGACGGGACACTTGAGCTCCAGTTTACATAAATAATGCTTCCATTCATCAGATTAACATAGTACATTACTTAGGACTCGCTTTCAACAGAAGGCTGACATGGGACCACACATTAAGCGGATATATCTAAGCCTTAATAATCGACTGAGGTTTCTGTATTCTCTTTTTAAATGAACTTTTAACCGTTGACTCTGGCTATAAAAAATAGTATAAAACTAAATATTTATATTCTAAATAATGTAACGTAAATTGTAAAAATAAGCAAATTACGGACACATAAACAAAACAAGAACATTTCTTTTAGTCATTATTATATCATGATTAATATTAAAACATTACATAAAGATTTGAACATTCTCCATGGTGAAAGGCAACAACTAGACAAAATATGTATATGAAAACACCCGAAGGCTAAAAAGAAGCTGGCTGAAGGATCTCCTGAATTTTATAATTTTCCATTTTATTTTTAATGTTCATGCAAAGAAACTAATGGGAGCGGAGTAGCTCAGTGGTAGGTAGTCGGTTCAAATACCGTTCCTTGTCACTTTTATTTTATCTGTTAGCGGCCGTAGATGGATCCTATAAGATCTACGACCCTCCAGGGACTCACCAACCCTAACAAAATACAAAGTGGGTACCCAAAATAAGGGGAGGGGGGAATCTGGCGGTTGAGCGTAATCTAGGACAAATTACTTCCCAGAACAACTGTTGTCCCATAAACAGTACAGCTACTACCATGTACTGAACCCCAGACCCTTCACGGGTTATAGCGGTACAGATTTTACAGGCTAAGGAACTAAGAAATCAATTATATTGACTATCTTAACTTCCGATTATTGTCAAGGAATGAATAACAGATCTGGCTATAAAAATGTGTCTATATAAAAAATAGTACAGTAACATTAATAAATGGTTTCGGCAACCATGTATTCGAGTTTTTCCTGTGAGACCATCACAGTTACTAAGTGGACAGAGGAGAGAAAACTGGCTCACAGTAAGAGGATGTGGAAGATCTGGAAAAGGAAAGAAACAATTTTACCAAAGAGTAGGCTCGAGATAAAACTAAGAAAAACGTTAACATTTTACTAGCTTCAGATCTGTAAAGATTCTTCACAATTTTGTTTCTTGGTATTCAGTAAATTAAAAATGACTGAATAAATCCTGAACAATGATTGATTTGTTATTTATTTGAGTTTGTAAAATTTAGGACTTTGTTTGTAATATTAAAACCGTTATTTGATTATTTTGAATGCGAAATTAAATTCGTAGTTATTATTCATTCATATCATCAGTTCATTAATATTAAATTCTATTCTTGATATGATTTAATGTCTTGGTTTATCATCCTGCAACTGGTTTTTAACGGCTTATCCTCCAATTAAGGAAGTAGGAGGATTTATTTAAGTTGTTTACTATAGATGCTTCTATTATCAATCCCTTTAGTCTTGGACTAAATCTCAACATGTTCACTTTGAAGTCGAACAATTTGGATAGGTCCTCAGTCTCTGACTAAAATTTTCTTCTAAATCATCCTAAGCCAAGTTTTTTTTTATACCTGTATGAAAAACAGGATTGCTTTATAATGAAGAAAGGCAATGCAAGAATATTATAATCTCTATCCTCAAGTGTCTCGGAAAAAACAAATTTAGTAGTCGTAAAAATGGATATATATTGTTAGGATAGTGTTTCAAGATCTCTAATCTATCCCTTGATTGAATTTTTATTGAAAGTTTTTTTACTAACCTCATTCACATACTGATACAAACTTTATATGATCTTATAAGAATATTAATATAGTAATAGTTGTTATTAAGCATAAAGATAAAATTGTTTATAAAAACTTTTTATTTTTGGGGAAGAGGAATGAAAAATTGAATAAGTTTTTCAGGTCAAAGAGAAGGCAATGATTAAAACTTTCCTTGAACGAAATCCCTCTTGGAAGTGCGAAGTTAACATTTAATGCCGTTAGTATTTTACTTTATTTCACATAGTGATGTAAACAATAACAAATTTACTATGTCTGCTTTATTGAATAATATGAAATATATCTTAAAACGAAGTATAAGAAGAAATGTAATATTTTATTCAATAAATCGTATGGCGGGCTTTAGTAAATTTTCTCTAATTCGACTTAAATTTCACAAAGTGATGTAAAATAACAGATTTACTCTATGTAAATTAATAAATAATATCTATGAATAAATGTAAACGTTTATTTAACAATTCGTAAGGTACTTGTTAGTAATTTTATTTTTTCTCTGATTCATCTTCATATTATTGAAATGTATTGGGCAAATTATTCTTGTTCAGTATTTTTCATTCTCATTATTATTATTATCTAACTCAGTATATTGAAAAGGTCATACTGTATCTAATTGTTTTATACGCGCTATAAATAATTTCTTTTCTTATCAGCCATTGAAATTCAGTCGTTGATTAAAAAAGATAACTGTTAAAAATATTTTGGTTTTATAGGAATTAAAAAAAAAAAAGAAAAAAAAAGTATTATATGATGTTTCCAGGTTTTATGATTTTTATTGATCAATTATGATCATTTTCCGTAACTTGAGTTTGCCAATTTTATGTAGCTTAATAAACTACAGGTTCGAAAAAAACAAAACAGATTGGAGGAAACATTTTTAATTACAGGAAATAATTTACTGATGAGAAAAAAATGCCGTGATATTGTTCGTTTGGAGATGAAATATCTCGTGCAGGTGTGTGATGTATATCATGTCACATAACAATTTATCAAGACTCAAGTTACTGCCAAAAGACCACGGCAGGAATAGATTGGTTACCCGAGCTGTACTCATTATTAATTGCTGATAAAAAAAAATACTAGTTCATGTATCATCAGCTATATTATTATGAAACAAAAAGAGCTTATTCATTCCTTCAACTTAATGTAATAAAAAAACACAACTTATTTCATCAGGTGTATTTTGGGTATGTAAACACTCTTATTTCGAGGGTTTAATTTGCCAATTTATCTGTATAATAAAATTAATTGAGGCGTTCAGGATTTTATCCAACACGACACTTACCGCCTTATATCTCATGGTTTTATTTCGGCCTTATTTCTAAACCTGCAATTTTGGAAGCATAAAGCAATCATTGCCTAGTTTAGTGAAAAAATCAATTTTTGAAATTTGGAGTTATCCGCTTTTGGTCCTGAACGTCTCAATTATTTTTTAAATTAGCCTTATGTTATTTAATCAAGCACAAACACCGTATTGTCATTATTGTTTTAAAATTAATATTTCTCTCACTTCTTGGTGCCGGATTAAATAGAATGACTAGGCATAACACATGATCGTTCATAATTTTCCTGGAAACCTGCACCACAAAAACCATTGAAGGTTCTTGGTTTCAGTACATGGTAGAAGACTGTACTGTTTCCTAGACAGTACCGCCATCATGCTCAACCGCCAGATTCTCCCCCATTGTTGGACACCCTCTTTATAGGGGCTGCGTTATCCTCAGGAGGGGCCGCATCCATTTACGGCTGTAGACAGTTTAAGAAATTTATCTGCCATAACCGGATTTGAACTCGTGACAGACGAATTTAGGGCCCTACCTCTGAGCTACCCCCCCCCTCCCTTTACGGATCATATCTTTGAATACTTAACTTTCTAACAAGAAAGAGGAACAAATAAATTTTCATTTTTGTTGGCTAATTTTATTAAATCGTTTATTAACGCATTATTTGTCCATTATTAGATCGAATCTGTTTGTCAGGGAATTGTGTTCAGTTGCATTAGGTTAATCCATATTTGAATAGATCCAAAGTACCTTCGCCCCAAGTAGTAACTAATTCAACTGCCACCGCATCGGGTGTACCTTAGCATGTAAATCCTATTCGCCAATTATGCTAAGCCGTTTAGATATTGTATAGTATTAGGAGGAGCTCGTGTAATGATAATTGAATTTACCTACAGGTGTAGAACTGTAGATAGGTGTAAACCTCTACAGATAGCAGCTACATGTGTAAGTGAGTATACAGCGTAAACCTCTACAGACAGATACAGGTCTGGGCAAGTATTGGACAGGAGAACACAATGACTATAGGCTGCCCGCCTTGAGTTAAGACCTCTCCTTTATCCCTCCCTAGGGGGCTAGTCGCCCCATAAATCCCCCCTCAGGGGCACTCTCAGGCTCTATCAACTACGGTGGTGATTATAGTTACCTTGTTTCGTAATCTCGGCCTGATTTACAGCCTATTGTATTTGAGATATATATGAGAAAGATGCGGATCTACCCTGCTCCAGGGTACAATTAAACATAACCGTTATATTTTGTAGATTATAATTATATTGATGTGGAAATGGTTGACTAGACATATCTTGAGAAATGTTGAAAATGGTCTGGGGGTGCAGTTAATCATTTTAATACTAGTATAACGTATTTTATTTGTACATAAGTTTCTGTGTTAGTGGTGAAAAACAAAATAATTTTCAAACTATTTCTTAAAATAAGCTATATACTGAATTAATAAACATTAATTTCTCTCTTCCTATGTCGACAAAACATGATATAGATACAGAGAATCAAGGAGGGAAAATAATAACAAACTAGAGCATATCAAAGGATGTAGGGTCTAACAGCCGCTAAATAAATATTAACAAAACAAATCCGGCTGTGCCAGATAAATTATTTATTCTGCTAATATATATAGACCGTTTGAATCTAGAGACTCCCAGGGCTTAAACCCTCTATAAAATGGGTACCTTCAATGGGAGAAAAAGCTATTGGTTGGGCGTTTTTACAGCCAAATCGCCTTCCAGCACTACCGTTGGCCTAGACACAGTACAATATCTACCATGTACTGATGCCAGGACCTTTGATGGGTTATATTATAGTACTACAGTTTCGTTTATAAAGTTATCAGATAGAAGTATGATACATTAACGTTTTCTAATTATAAGTGAGAAATCAACAAAAAACTGGCAGTTCCATTCCACTCACCTCTATGAAGTTTAGGTATACCCAAAGCCAAATACTCTCCCCTATCCATGTTCTCTTCCCGATTTGTCATTTAATGACTGAAAGAATTGGGGTGGTGAGGTTTTCTCTATTGTGTGTCGAATGACTAACAGCGGATGATATTCCGTATTCCTTTTTAATAATCCATTCCAAATCCCTCTGTTCAGATTCGCGAATCAAGATTCAGATTGCTTGGGACTGTATAAGGTGTAATACTATAAGCCATAACCCCTTGTTCGCTTGCAATGAAAGAGACGGGGACACAAATGAATGAAGAAAACCCAGCACGGGCAATTTCCTCGGTGGATTCGGTCCCCGGTTCCATCGTCAGGTAATCTGACTTTCAGATGGAGCGGGCTTTCTTTTTAGCTTACTTCTTTGCATTTTTAAACCTCTATTCCGTCCCTTGCCTTTTTTTCAGCTTATCTTCTCTTCCGTTCTTCCTTTATTGTAATTTTCTTTTTTATATTAAATAATTATTTTTTCTTGAGGAGGAGATTATACTCTATTAGTTTCTGAGGCTCATTGGTTTTTTATGTTTGTTAATTAGCTGGAAACTAGTAAACGCAGTAACGTAAATCATTTTACACTAATAAAGAAAAAGAAAAACGATTCTTTTGAAATACCACCAAATACTTTTCGAAGTGCAATGATATCTTGGGTTTAACATTGTTGTAGATAACCCATACCTCGTAACCTGTGAGGTTGATGGAGGGATAAGACAAATAAAAAATGGGTAAGTTCTGAACTTTGAGAAGGTAATCACAGATTTAAGAACATGAGGAACCAATGTGTCGAGCTTTCAGATACATCAAATCTTTTCAAATGGTTACCTAATTCGATTTTACGACTCAGTGGTCTCGAGAGTGTTATTCGCTTGTTTGTGGTGTCTCATCAGCCAACCAAATGTCCTTGAACGTGGTACATTTTCGACTGCAAAATCGCTGGGTCTAAATTTGCATAGAACTTTTGGCTCTAGCATACGTTATGTTTTACAGAATTTTCATCCTTTCGATAGTAAAATATGTCGATGATGTTGCTTTTCCCTTTCCCTTGAAAGGTAAAAGCAATCATTAATCGAACTTTGTGAAAAAACGAGTCTTGCTATATCAAATATTAAAATATATTGCGATTAAGCAGCTTAAGTGTGAAGTTAACTGTGACAAAACAATTAAGTCCTCTGTTGGGATAAAACGGAATTACTTTCCGAACAAAGCAACCTTGTTCTATGTTATGTAGTGCTATTTGAGTACTACCCGAGGGTAGCTAAATGTCCTTACGTCCATAAATATCATCCATATTATCTCCTTGTTGTATTGTTATGGAGTACGAATTTACACCATTGTTCTTTGTTTTTAAATTATTGTTATTTATTATTTTATTACGATAAAAAGGCCTTTCAATCTCAATTAATAAAAATATATAAACAATTCTAGCTTTCAAAGAAAAATTAAAAATAAGTCAATAACTTCAGGAGTTAACGATTACCTTGGGTAACATGTTTAGCCTTGTAGAGCCCGAAATGTAATTTTCCGAGTTGCGATCGAACGCCTATTTCATCTCTGACACTAAAAAAAAACAGGTAAACCGTTTAGTCTGAATTTCAGGAATGTAACTACACAATATTTTGAAGTTTTTAATTATACATCGATACCAGTCTACCCTACATGATTAATGGATTGTCTGTCAAAATTGGTTGTGCACTGTTGCTTTGTATAATTTGGTTGACACGAGAAAATTGAAAATATCCTGAACCATTTCTTTCGAGGCCTTATTTAATTTAATAGGAAAATACGAAGTGTCTCTCATTCACGATCTTTTTGAGATGAGTAAGATCAGATTGTCGTATGTCTGAATATCGTCTATACTTGATAACTTATTTGATTTAAGGTCATGACTTTTTTGTTAATTAGGTCTCAACTGAATCTGTTAATTTTTGATTGCTCATATGGTTTGAGATATCGTTACGCTGTCTTAAGTATACGCAAGTTCATGTAATAAAGACGTCTTAAGTAAATAAAGTAAATATGTTGTAATCATTTTGTATGCTTTAACTGTGTTTTCCGTAACTTGCACTAGCGTCCGTTCTAGATCTTGATGTCTGAATATTAGACGTAGGTTGGGATTGTCTGGTATGTTGTGTTTGTATATAAAATATAGTAATGGTGCGAGTATTAAACCTTGAGGTATTTCTGCTTGCGCTGGTCGAATCGAAAACATTTCTAACCTTGAAGGCCGGAGAAAAATCTGTGGAAGAGGAGCGGCTGAAGGATAAGTATTGTATTCAGTTGAAAAGAGAATGCTCTCACACATTGCCGAATACTTCAGAGGGATCCAGAAATACTGCTATTGCATTAAAAGTTTCCTCTAGTGCCGTCAAAAAGATTTCTTCTTCTGTGGATTTAATTTGTTGTTGAGTTAAATTATCTTAATCCAAATTGATGGTAAGCTATCATCTTATTACCTGTTAGTATGTTAAGTTATCTTTTGTGCAGCATTTGGGAACAGAAGGAAAACACTAAAGAATATTTCCAATCGTCAGAAATTTGGCTGTCCTAAGTAATTCATGGAATTAAATATTACAATTTATTAAATTTCAAAAAATGATCTAGGCTGAGATATTTAAAATTTAGAACCTCCTTGAATATGCTCCTCCATAGTCTCCACACTTATAAAGGGACGGAACAAAATACGGAAATGTCTCCCTTTAAAAACTTCTGCCATGAAATTCAGCATTCCTTGGAAGCGCTATTAGAACTGTCCTCATTAAAAATATTTTTAACATTGAAGGGTATTATTAAGAAGTGCAAAATAATAAAAAAGTAGATTCAGGAAAGCTCAAACATCGCGCTGACGCGTATAATTTTACGTCTACATTTCTTTGTTCCAGAACGGTATCACGATTAATAAATTTTGTGGGTCTGTTAATCACATAAAAACTATCTGATGGATTGAATTATCCAGTCAACTATTTTCAACTCAAAAATAAAAACTATCTGGTTGATCATGACACAAAAATTTGAACATATTAAATTGTGAATAATCAACATTTCAGACTACTTCAACACTTAATGGACAAACGCTTCAAGTTCCCAATTAAATACAAGAGACTCGTATGAGCTGTTATTTTTTAAATTGGTATAAGTCAAAATGGAGCTATAAAAATAATTTATTCTTGTGAATGATTTTTATTTCATAATAGAATTGAAAAGGTGTATGGGGTTTAAAACGTCACTAAGCATTTGGGCATATTTTAAAAGTAATTTTTAAAATAATTGAAAACCTTCGATGATGCTACTATAAAAAAATATTTCCACTTTCAGAAATAACAGCTCATGCACATTACTATTATAATTTGGGCTTACGTAGTACAACTTTGGGGATCCACTAAGCCATCCAATTCCTCTCGTATCAAATCCTTATAATCCAAAATGCTATCTAACATCCTCAATGCTCCTTACTTTGTTATGAATGTCTCCATAATGACCTAAATGTACCATTTGGCCCATACCCCGATATTACTCCATTCGTAATAAACTTTTCAAATTCAATTGTTTATAACTTTGCTATCTCTTCAATTCCGGATAATCATCGGAGGCGCCTGGAAAGAAGATGGCCTCGTGACCATTTAAGTTGAATTTGTTATTTGTACTTGGTTGTATTATTATAGTACAGTTGTGAATTTCAGGCTATAAATTGAAAAAAAAAAGAACTGAAATACATTTTCTATTTTTTTTAAAGCTGTTTCATTAACACTTGATACTTTCTTTTAATTACCTTAAGTGATTGGTTTTCCGAAGTTCGTCCTATAGAACTTACCCAGAAGTGACTGTTGACCTCAAAGTTGTTCGGTTAGGAACCCCATCCGATTCCCGATAAATGTTTAAAGGCAGGAGAGAATTAGTAGCGCAGAAGGATCGGGATGGCGGGGTAAGTAGAGCTCTTAAAAGGAGCACATGATGGGCATCCTAAATCTCTTTCTGATTCCTGAGCAGCATTTGATCGGCTAAGTGGATATCTTACGGTCCATATTTGCCTCTACGTGATGGATTTTATTTATCAGAAATTAGATTGGATCAAATGGGAGTGGTTCAGTGGTAGTGCACTGAGTTGCCCTTCCGGAAATCTTGGTTCAAATCCTGCTGCAGGCAAGACATTTCTTTACTCTGTTTGCAGCTGTAGTTGGATCATATAGTTCTAGGACCCTCCTGGGGCTCACCCAGCCTCTGTAATATATTATCAAAATAAGTGGAAAATTTGGCGGTTGAGCATGAGCTATGACAAGTCACCTCCTTGCAGAATCGTTGTCCATGAAACAGTAAAGTCTCTACCATGTACTGAACTCCAGACCCGTTCACGTGTTGTCATGGTACAGGTTTTATAATTGGAATCTATCGGTTCAAGAAAATTACTTGTACCTCTTTCAAACATAACAATTAATATGTAGTTGCCGAACGGTCGCTGACCTAAAATAAATTGTTTATAAAATAGAAACCTCCTTTTCATTTTATAAGAAACAGCTCTGAAAATTAGAGAGAAGAGAAAGGGATGTTATGAGGTTGTTGTTATGATAAGAAATGCTATGATTTGATTAGAGTATAGTATATTAAGGGTCTAGTTAAGAGTAGTCACGGTGTTAAGTTGATAAGTTATAATTTTAGTCTATAGATAATAGTATATCTAGTTAGTTCATAGCTGAAGGTCGGTTTGTATATTTGTGTTTCCTTCATTACCACAATAAATATAATTCTCTCTCATAAGTCGTTTACTCCCTCATTCTCTCCATCTTTTTCGTGGTCCTCCACGCCGTTTCCTCCCTTCAGCACTCCAATTGAAAATTATATTTGGCAATATTTCTTCCTTCATTCTTCTGAGATGACCATTCCAATCTATTTTGGATAGAGAATATAGTAATAATTTCTGATTCAATGAGCGCCCTCCAGGGATTGAACAACATGTACTCGCTCAACCCCATAGTCCAACGCATTCACAGATATTTAATAATGCTAAATCACATAAACAAAACACTATTCTTCATCTGGGCCCCGGGAGATGTGGGTATTGTTGGGAACGAGATGGCTGACAAAGCTGCTCGAGCAGCTCTAAACCTCCCAGGTAGAGGCACAGCCATTCTAACCGCCCAAGAACTTGCTCGCCCCCTTAAAGAATGTATAGACAAAAGATGGCAAGCAATGTGGGATGAAAGTCCAGCCAGTAAACTGAAATATATAAAAAAGGAAGCAAAGCCCTGGACTACATCTAATCATAGTAAACGCCATGAAGAGGTGGCTATAGCTCGCCTTCGAATAGGACACACCCGGCTTACCCACGTACATCTCATTACAAGGGACCCACCACCGATATGCCTTAGGTGTAATAAAGATCTTTCCATCAGACATATATTTGAGGAATGCTACTCCTATAAGAAAATACTTAATCAGCTCAAAATACCCCCCGATGTTAGAGAGGCACTTGGAGACAACAAAGCTGAAATCGACAAAGTGGTGAAATTTATCACAGGCTGCAAATTAATAACCAATATTTGATCCTCCATTGTCCTTTTTTTTTTTTTTTTTTTTTTTTTTTTAAAGATAAATAGTTATAAAAAATAAAAAATCTACAGGCGTTGATGACCCTAGGGTTTTACGCCTCTAAGCAAAAACAAACAAACAAACAAACAATCTATTTTGGAGGAGGCTTCGTTGAGTTTGCATCCGTTCTCATAATTTCGGCATTAGTCCTTCTTTCTAGTCTGGATATCCTGGGAGCTTTCCTCCAATAGGCCATCTCATTTAGATTTATTTTTATATAGTAATATTGGTGCCGCTCAAAGATAATTACCACTGCGGTATCGTAATTCTATATAGTTACTAATTAAAAAACATATCCCTCTCTTTTCCTATGAGTTCGTTAGATCCCTCTCGTTTTGGTGGGTGACTGCCTGGGTGTTGTTTTAATAAGTAAAGATCCTTTTATTTGACGTCAGATAAAATAACTTTAGATCCATTATATGCTGATCATGATTACAAACATATATTTATACTTGCAAAATGCTCCTTTTCGTTATATGGACCTGTTTACGCCTAAAACTTTCTTTATGAGATTCCCGGCATTTATCCCCCTTCCTTTATAACTCTCTCCCGTCCTGCCTAGATCTGTTTCATCTCGCCCTTTTCAGGAACATACCTCAGGAGGCACTTACACTATCTCCTCAGTAATCCATTATTACTTTATTTAAATTTTCATAACATTCTCAATAGTGTCACATATAAACGCTAAAACGTTCCAAAAGCTATCTATATCTCCTAATGATTTCTGAATTTTATGAAGTTACAACTCAAGTGTTCGACATTTTCATTTAAGAATCATGGTTGCATATTATCTATTTATAACTATTACCACTTTAACGAAGAGTTTCCACTTCGCCGATTTCCGTAAGATCGGCTTTAATTCACTTATGATCACATTTTTATAGTAATTAAATGAAACAAGGATTAACTTAATATAAAAACAATAAATTATCTAAGTAATATAAAAATTCTTGAATTTTCTAACCAGGCGTCTTTTTCGTCATTTCATATATGGTTTTATTCATTGTTTTATTTTAACACCTGAGATGTCTAATAAACTCATTTATTGCAATCAAGTTTAGTTTTCTAACACTCCTAAAAATTCTAACACAAGAGAGGTTTGGCCGCGCGTTGTGGTTTTCTTGCAGACATATAATACTTGAGGAGACAAACAAAAGGTCACCCAACCTCGTTCCTGCAAACCATTGCTGGGGAGTCAATACAAATACAAAACCTCAGGGTTTAGGGTCTTCCCATGGTTTTCTCGACGATGCTTAGCTATGATTACCTATTGCGAGTGCTTTAGCTCTATGTTCCTTCGTTATTATATTTGTTTTTTTAACCTTTTTTTTCCTGTCCAATTTGCTCGGTTTCATTAATTAACTTTTATCAAATGATCTAATTAGAGTTACCTAGTATTTAATATTCGATAATGAAAGGATTTCTGAACGTTTTTTGCGGTTGTCCCCTTATACAAATAATCTCGGAAAAATATTCCATAAGGGATGAAAAAACCGCACGTGTTTGACGTAAAGAAACCTCAAATGGGATTTCTTGCCGAATAAAGCCCTCAATCTTTGTTCTAAGTAATCCCGTATCAATCACTCCCTTCTTTAGCCGTTTCTTCTTTAGTTGCTGTCAGCTGTTATTCTAAATGGCCCGCTCATTTACAATAGATCTGTGTTTCTGACATTTCTTTCTCTCTTTTTTTTTTATTCTAAGCTCTTCTAAGGGCCTAGCCTAAAAACACTTTTTTATTTCTCAGCAATCAGAGCAAGAGTTCAAAGTAAAACATGGTTCAGAATTTTGGCCAATCTTCATTGGCCGAGTCTTCACTTTGGTGACATGGGTATTTTCTTTGATATTGCCCGTTATAAAATACTTTAAAAAATCGCTGAAAAATCTCCAGAATACTATCTACAAAATATGTATTCATTATGTAACAAATAAATAACTGTTAAATGTGTATAACTTACAAAAAATAAAAAATGATTACTTTGGGTGATACTGTTAATTATCATATTGTGTCCTATCTTATTTTTTTTCTTTAGTCGCCTTATAGAATTACTAACTTTTATCAATACCGATTAAAAGTTTTGGACTACCAACTAGTTAAAAACAACTTGATTGTGTGTAGAATAACTTCCCAACATAGTCATAAAACTTCGTTTTTAACACATGTTGAATAATTGGAATGCTCTTAGTAGGAAAGACTCCAGTTGGAAAACATTTTATTTTACTATTGACTCTAAGATCTCTTGGAATTATGATGCATTTGGCAAAGAAATAATGAATTGATTTATACAAGGGTGTTTTATAAGGCAAGTATCTCTTATCAGGGTACGTTATCAAAGAGTATTTATATATTATGTCATGTTTCATATACATTTAGTTTGCTATTAAGTGGACCATTGTCTTTTTAATCTTTTCCTATCAAGCACGGGTAGCAGGGGGTAGAAAAGCAGAAGAACGAGTGGATTTGGGTGATTTTGTGTCGATGAGTGGAATGTTATGTATTTGTTATGAATATAGTGGGAATGTTTATGTCGTTGTGTATGGGTGTGAATATACCATGGAGTATTACCAATTGTTCTGAGAATTTTGGACTGTGTTGTTTGTATCTTATGTATGTGGGCCTGTTTTGCTAAGCCTCAAAGCTCTGCTCCATATGTTCAAATATACTTTAGTCTACTGATATAGAAAAGCCGTTTGTTTCGTAAGTCAAGTGAAGATCTGTAGTCCAGAAGATGTGATTGTTGTTTGTAGCGTCTTGTCAGTTCTTGTCTTTTTAATTTTGTATGTTCATTCCATGTAAGTCTTTTATCCAAGTATAGTCCAAGATAACGTATACAGTTTTTGGAAGGTTCTTCGACAATTTTGACTGCTGGAGACAAAGCTTTGCGTAGGGAGAAGCTTACAAGACTAGTATATAAAATCGTATGAAATATAAGTGAATAGTTACAATAATGTTAAATATAATATAATACCAAGCTTAGTTTACCAAGACTGATTGTATGCTAAATGCTATTAGGTGACGTCTTTCTAAATGACCGACTTATAGTTATGCCGTCTTACGGGTTTTTTGGATGACGTTACTAAGTATGAAATACTTTTTCATTCACTAATATTTTGTGTTTTAATTATTTTTATTTGTTGTTATAATTCTTTTAGTACTTCTATTTTATTTTATTTCTCTCATACCCTACATTTTAGCTGAAAAATCGACTATGCCATAACTACTGAAGTAGTTCCTTTAGTATATTAGCATGAACTCCCCTGGTACAGTGCTGCTCAACCCTTAGCAAGAATGATTTATAGGACTTGTTCCGATTGAGCGGGTAATTTTCACCCTTAATCCTGCGCCCTACACTCAGCGGAATGACTGTCTATAACATCAATCATGGGATATAGCGGGCACGCCCCTCGGCTAGGCCCGGCAGCTCTAGTCTAATCTCTTCCATTACGGCTCTGGTTTATGTTCTCCCTTTAATTTATTGCCTCGTCAGTTAGCACAGAAGCTACAGTTATATGATGATTAGCAACAACTTTACTGCTCAGTTATTTTTAAACTTGTTTTCCTTGGGTCCAGTGCGTAACTTTTGAGCGTTCCTTTCTCGCCCGTTCTATCTCTCTTTGGAACTCACTCCCACCCGAAATCCTTCATGCGTCCTCTTTCACCTCGTTTAAATCCAAACTTTTCCTGCATCTTATAAGTTCCCATACAGATGCTCTGTAATGAATAAATAATTTATAGATATATTCAACTTAATCGATTTATGAATTACTGTAAATATTCCTCACACTTAATGATATCATTTTTAAGTGTGATATCATAATAGATGCTATTAATTATTCACTTATTTTTCTCTAAGCCTATTTCTTTGTATTGTAAATTAGTCTGCTTCTTTATTTTATTGGTGTATTACATTTTCTAATTCTCTACCAAAGCGTACCTGTTAGTTATTTACTTTCAAGATAATATGTAAATATTGTTTTATTCTAATAAGGCCAGATGTATATTTATTTAATTTTGTACATTAATGTTATTCTTAAGGGACCTGGTACCAGAATAAAATTATTTTTCTGTTCTATTCTATTCTATAATCAATCAACCTTTTTGAAAAAAAGAGTCTTGTTATATCACATGCCAAAATATATTGTGGTTATTTAGCTTTGATGTAAATTTGAGTTTCGGCTCGGCTACTCAGTCCTCTACCACTGAGCCACTCCGCTCTCTTCCTATAGATTGATCTATAAGTCCATATAGATTGTTGGTGCTGTAAGTCTCACAAAAAGATAATTTTGAGTTCCTGGGAGCTCATCATGGGGTTGCCGGATGAAATAGTTTCCCCCCTGTACGAAGATACAACTCCTTCAGCAGTTTTGAGCCATTTGAACTCATTTTTAACCAATTTTGACCATTGAGATATATCAGAGACCGTTGTTGTCATTTTTTTCGGGGGAAATCGTTTTACCTTTGTGGTTCTTCAAGTATGGCTTTTAATGAGGGTGGGCTGTTAAATTAGAACATTGAGCTAGGTTTCTAAATCAGCTTTTTTTCGTTATAAGCCAACTTAGGACTTCGCCAAGATAATTATTTATTCTTCTCTTTAATCATCCTCTAGAACAACTAAGTTTAGTAGGAATGAGTTCGTTTCCTCTTCTATAACCATTTAGTTCCAGATCTTTAATTAGTTTCGTCTTCCTGTAAACCTTTAAATTTTATAAGTGATGCTTTACATTAATATCTGTTGTGTATAAATTATTCACTAGCATTGAACTTATTCTGTTTTCCCAGTTTGAAAGCCAAAGCCTATATTTAAGGGGATGTTCCTTGTTCGGTCCTAGATCTCTTTCTTCATCCTTATTCTTTGTTGGACTTTGTGTTTTTCGTAATTTTATTTTTTCATTTCTAAATCGTTAATTATTATTAATTTAATCCAAACTTATAAAGAAAAAAAGAAACGGCAATTTTTGTCATTTCTTAAACCTCAATCTTCATAAACACTTAGTTACAACCGTTTTTAAAAACTACTTCTTATACTTGTTGAGACATGATTTTAAGGGATTTTCTTTCAAAATAAAAGTACTAATTTCCACATTTCACTGATTATTTTTAAAAATGCTTCCTCACGATTCATTTAGCTATATTGAGTAATGGTTGTCAATCCCTGTAAGTTTTCTATAAGACGCCGACCCGAACTATGGCAAGAACCTTTTTTCGGATTCTTATAAATCCGCAACTCTCTATCGGCTTCAACTCCTTCGTTTGTTTGTTTATTTAACGCCACTTTATGCTGCTATGGCTAATCGGACGATGCTGCTGCGGGAGCTCTAAATTTTGCCTATCCAGGTTTTATTAGAATAGGGATTTTTAACGAGTAACTGACATCGTACAGGTTTGGGACCTCCGTTTAACGCCCCTTCCGAAGGACGGCGTATCTAAGGATTTTTTACTCCCTTTAAAAAATCCTAGGGCCACCTGCCGGGCTACGAACCCGCGATCTTGGGTTTAGTAGTTTGTTACGCTAACCACCAGACCACAGGTCGCCCCCCCAACTCCTTCGTTATCGGCAAAGTAATCCTGAAATGAGAAGCGAACCAAATAATTAAACATAATAAATTAAAAAAAAATTAATTTCCGCTACTCCCATTGTAAAACCTACCAGGTCTAATAAATTTTTATAGTACTTTTACGGCTATACTTCAAGTACAACACTAATAAGGGGCTACACCATAAATCTCAGCATTGAACTTATTATTTTATTTGTTAATATATTTTAATGGAATCGTGTTATTATTTATATTATATAAAATTAAAATAAATATATAACAATTTAAAATAAATTATTCCGTAACTTTATGAGCCCATATTTGATAGGAAGTTATTTATATCTCCTTTCATTCTTTATTGTATCTCTCAAATTTTTGGCTATGTTATTTTTTTTACAAAATTACTTTTTTTATTTATCCCAATAAACATGGAAAAAGCAGGTGGGTCCGAGACCGCCTAGGATCCATCTCCGGCCGCTAACAGATTAATTTAAAGTCCTCCAGCGAGCGGAATTTGAACCCAGAACCTACTTTCACCTCAGCTTTATTATTACAGCTGTACGTTATGTAGCTATAATAATAGGAGTAGGTGCTTATAGTTTTATTGCTTTGAAGTTATCACCACTGTTCTCTGTCAATGAATCACAACATACATCTATAGTTTATGGGGATTTTAGAATATTCGTAAATAAACATGTTAACACTAAAAAGTTGACACATACTCATGCATACTTCAGTATCTTTACGTACCTATAATATATTTTGAAGTTGTATTATCCAAAATGGATGGCTTGTTTTTATTATAATTATTTCCTCAACCCTTATCCTATAAAGTTTTAGATTTGAGAAGAATCTAAAACTGTCTCTAACAGCCAGGCTTCCTTTTAATTCTTTTCAATTTAGAAAGACCTAAACTATATTTTCTTTATGATGATCTACTATCTTTATGATGATTCCTTGGAAGAACCAAATTGAATTTTATTTCATAAAATAAAATATACAATTTTCTATAAAATTTTATCAGAAGATTTATTGCTTTCGCCGTTTATTACTTTATTCTCCTTACAACTATGAAAAATCAAATTTAGATGGAATGACGACAAAATAGGGGTTTTTGCTATTTTCTTAAGCTTTCCTTCACCAATTCTTAGAGGAGTATAATGAAATTGAAACTATTATATTCTCGGATATACTAAAACGAAAAAGTAATTAGTATTCAACCCTTACTTTGAAATTATTTGTGACTATGTTCGATTGGCCATTTATGGTTGCTAGTATATATCGCTATAGACAATATAACGAAATGCGGTGTCGGTCTTTTCGACATTTAAGAGCTGCTAAGAAAGAGAGAAAAGAAGGGGTTAAAAAAGAAAAAAAAAATGCAGCTCTGACATCCAAAATTTTAGAAACATCATAAACGAAAGCTGTATCTGTCAGCTAGCCTATAGTTGTCAATGCATGTTGAGAGGAATTAGGTTGAAGTTTTGATAAATTTCTCAATTTGAATGGAATATAGTGTGACTGGAAACTCTGGATTCATCTTAGAAACCTCATTAAAAATACAATAGTTAGGAATTTTGAGTGAAAACCAAATGGAGAATATGGAGGAAAAAATCCTTAGTCATGCAGTCCTTCAGAAGGGACATAAAATGGGGTCCCGAGGCTGAACTTTGACAAGCACTCAATCTCTATCCTAACTATAGGATAGGGTATAATTCGATTTCTGGACGATGTGGAGGAGGACCTAATGTTGCTGGGTGCACAAGAATGGAGGAGAATAGCGCAGGATCGCTGAGATTGGTTGGCTGTGGTGGAGGAGGTCCTTGTTGGACCTTAGAGCCGGTATAATAATAATAAAAATAATTCTAATTGTACCTGGATAGGCAACATTTATGACTCCCAATTTAGTATCCGGTTAGTTTTAGCAGCATTGAATAAATGAACTGTTAAATGTACTGAATCCAAAATGAAAAAAAAATGTAAGGTAAAGGTCACATTAAAAAAAAATAATGGAGTTTGGAAACCACACGAGTGGTTATTTAATTATTATTTTGTGGTTTATTAAAAATGTCTGTTTAATGTTTTCCCGATGGAATGGAATGTTCACAGTCATAACCAGTTCAATCAAGGTTAGCTAACAATAAGACACTTCTACTAATCTCTTAGGATTAGTTGGCAATGTGTTCTCCTAAGATAAGAGACAACAACTGGGAAATCGAAATCTTCTGTTTGAAGGAACTCTCCACTCATCCCGGATTAGAGAGAGGTGGTGTTCTAGTAGGCTACCTAGTGCGGCTTTAGGCCAACTAGTGTTGCTCGACTTAAAAACTTTTCCTTCGGGTTGCTTAGAAATCTTGTTAAGTTGAAACTCTTTAAAACAAGTATATCAAATTACCTACGGTATCCGTGATCCATGATTGGGTAAAGAAATAGCGTTTTATTATTTTTAATAATAATAATAATAGATTCTTTATTTCCGTATATTTATCAGTTATGCTATTTATGTGAAAAGTTGATGAATAAATATATTGACTGCAGCACTGATCAGAGACTACTGGTGGCTGCTGACCGAGGCGACCTGGTCGCATCAATGTTTTGTCGTGCCGAATTAATAATAATGAATAAATAAATAAAGGGAGAGGAGTAGCTCAGTGATAGAACGCTGAGTTGCCGCGCCAAAGGTCCCGGGTTCAAATTCGGCTATGGCAGATGATTTTTTAATCTGTTAATAACCACGGATAGACCCAGTGAGGCCTAGAGACCCTCCTGGGGCTCACCTAATATCTATAAAGGGGGTTTCTAAAACAGGAAAAAACAAACCACTTCCCTGCACAACGGTTGTCCTAAAAATAGTACAGCCTCTACCAAGTATTTGATCCAAGAACCTTCATTGGTTGTAGTGGTCAGGTTTTTAGTTTATCAGTGTGTTTTCTTTAAATTCTTTATTATAACTATGTTGTATTTAAGTATATTTATCGATTATTTAAAACATCTATCAAAAAATATATTATTATGGCTCGTTTCAGATTCGTTTAATAAATTTAAAAAAATTTAAAATAAAGAAAATTCATCAACATAAATTACTATATTTAATCGATAATATCAGAAAAGTTAAAGGAAAGGGAGTGGAATAGAGTAACAAACTACTTTTCAAAAAAATATTGAGTTATAAATAACAAAAAATGTATTTACGCTAACATTGTATTCGTGCTCATTCATTTTAGTCTAAAACGTTTTTTCACATATAAGATTAACTGTGTCTTGTAGAAGTTTTTCTTTCTAATCTTTATATTGAAATTAACTTGGAAATTATCTGTATATTTATCACATTAGTTTAATGTATAAAACTGTATGAAGCTGGTAAATCGTAACTTTCATTGATTTATCATCATTGAATGTAATTAGACTGGGATACTTATTTAATAATTTGAATTGTTTATTAGTCTCATGTATAATTAGTGTTACTTAAAAGTTGTTGAAGTTGGAGGAGTTGTTTTCGATATTGCGAAGCTATTGCCCTATGGATGTTATTATTCCATTAAGTTCCAATAGAGGGCTACAGCAGCGAATAATTGCTTCGATCGCCCCTAATCATATACAGCCTCTGCTTCTGCTCCTGCTTGCCCTAGGTAGGAGAGCTATTGTTATCGCTTTTATAAATTACAACTTTATTTTTTATTTCCTAGACTTCTGGGGAGTGGTTTTAGATTTAATTTTTTGCTTAACGTCGTACTGAAATGACCATTTCAGATTTAACCGAGATAAATTATTGAAAAAACAGTATGCACCCCTAGAACCCATAAAGAATCATTGTTCTGTACATGCTAAAGAGTGTACATTTTCTAAGACAACGGTTGTAGATGTAGGTGATTCGTCTGAGATCAAGTTTAAACGCTAGTTTTTCTCTCCTATTAATTGTACCCATTTTATTGTGGATGTGTGAGCGCCAGGAGGGTTGTTTGAAGATCCCAGAGGATCCACCTGTGGCTCTTAATACATTATAGAATTTATCTGCTAGAGCCAGATTTGAACCCGTGGCCTTCTTCATATCAAATTACTCTACATTTTGAGCTATCCTGTTCCCTAAAAAAACAAAAAAACAAACAGCGTAATTACAATACTACTCCGTCAAAACTAAGATTACATTCCGATAAATTGATCCGAGAGATTGTCAATCTCTAAATTGAGGGCAACATCCTTGTAACCTCAATAGGCCCAGCCAAGTACATTATATCTGTTTAAATCACTAAATATGGATAACACACCACGTTTCAACCAATTGATTTTAGAGTTATGATAAGAAAGGTTTCCATCAAATTTACCCTGGATTGTGAATTAAACTTTAATTAATTATTAAAAAAAATATATAGGCAAGTAATTTTATATTTCATATACTGATGATTGTTAACAGGTTAAATAATTGATCTGCTAAACCCGGATTTGAACCTGGTACCTTGCGCTCTTAACTCTTAGTTGTATTAACCGTTCCGTTGTAAAAATATTTTTGATGATTTTCGAAATGCGATTCAATATTGTTTTTTAAGTATTTTTATAAAACAGTTCTTTTCATTGCTGTGTGGACCATTTTTCAATTTGTCCAGAGCCCATTTTCATTAATGTAAATTACTAAAAAAATAATTTTTATTTCCCTCCTCAGGTTAAGTTACTGTAGACTAATTTACGTTTAGGTATGCTCAGTTACTGTTGTTCTTCTCAGTTTAAATTTATTCCAAATTGGTGTTATTGTTAACTTTGGTAATTCTCGTAAAACTGAGAGGTAGCGAAACATGTAGGTTTTGCATAAATGTACCATTAAGATGAAAATTAATGTAAAAACGGAACACTTCTGGTTTAGGATACCTCCATGTTCTATCGACATTTCTAGATATTGGAAGCATCATATATCTAGTTGGATATATATAAATGCTGTTCATTCTTTCTTTTTTTACATATGTTTGAGGCGATTTTTATTCCGGACTTCAGGTTCAAATAAATAGCTGTAGTGTAATCCTTTATATATACATACACACACACACACACACACACACACATATATATATAAGCTATTATTGAAAATATTACGAAATATCGATTTATTTTTTAATTCATGCGATAAATAAATAATTTAAAAATAAATAACGACCTTGATATCAATCTCTATATCGTGTCGGTATTGAAGAAAAACCTCGATATCAAGGTCCATTATTGGGTTTCCAAAGGCCGTTCTTATTTAAGTTAATATCAAATTTAAACGAATTTATTTATTTATCTAGTGTCATTCGTTTGACAATCAAAAAAAGAAAATAAACATAGATTTATGTGCGCAGGATCTTAAAATTTATAGCATTTTTATCGGGGTCGGATTTGTAGTACTGCCAAATTCAGCTGTGGTAGATAATGTCGCTCCCTGCTTCTGCTCTTATCTTCAAAAGTAATTGTTGCCTTTTAATAAAATAAAATAAAAAACAGAGTCGAGATAATACCCAAATGCATGTGCGCTTAGTTTCCTTTTTCGATTCATAAAATATTCACTACAGCGAAGTGTTTATAATGCTTGTGCTTAAATTCACTGCATATTTTTATAATAATGATCCACGATTGATGGCCTCAACATCATGTTTATTCTAAACTTAAATAAATCGATGTGTAATATTCTATAATCCATATGCAAATGCGCCAATTGAGATTCAAATATCTTTTTCATAAACGATAAAGAATTCCAATATCACGAATATCGGATAGGAAAAGATTAGTCGATAAGAATCCTGCCACGTGATCCTGCCAAAATTGAGATATGTGCTTTAAATAATCCTAAAAATATCTTATTTTTGTTAAAATTAAATTTATGTTTATTTATTTGAATTTAAAAACTTGATTTTTTTCTTGGACAAGGTTTTATTTGTTTTGGAAAGTGTTTAATTTGAAATGAAGAAAGCTGAATTCATGTTATTAAATCTTGTTGCTGTGCGTTATTAATTTCACAAATATTAAAAGGCATTTTATTTAAATATAATTATTATCATTTCAATGGAATTCTAACCTTCAAACTAAAATTGTTTAACTCATGCACAGGCCGCTAGGTGTCGCCAGTCTCTACCATACACTGATCTGAACCCATACGTTTTCCCACTAAAAAAGTCCTAATAATAAAAACATGAAAAAAGTAAAATAAACTAAATGGTATATTATGGTAGAAAATAAAAAAATATTACAAAAAACAGCATACTAATTTACAATAAAAAGAAATAAGTTGAGAGAAAAAAAATAAACACAAGCAACTAACAAAAAATAATATCTTTAGGATTGAATAATATTTACAGTAATGAATAGAGAGCATCTGTTATGGAATTTATGAGATGTAGGAAAACTTTGATTTGAATGTGGATAAGGAAGACGCATGACGGATATCAGGTTGGGGTGAATTCCAAAGTTATTTTTATTGCTGTTATTTCAAAGCAATTGTGGTTACTGAAAGTTACTAGTGAATATAGAATGAAAACATCACAAATATATTGTGACCAGGTTGCGGGGTTTTCGGTCCAAGGTCCAAATTGATTCAAATAAACTATTGTCCAAAGAAAAATGTTGTATTCTTATATTATTATACATCAACGGTAACATAATGCCAACTCCAAAAACATAACCATAATATATATCGTAACACCACCAACTAAAAATCATAGATACATAATTAATAAAAACAAAGATTATATACACTTTTATTTACAAATATTAATAGGATGCTTACCGCTGAGCCGCAAAGATACGATAAGGTAAAAACAATTAAATTTGGCAATTACTTGGCCATATAACCCACTTATACACATCCGTATGGAATGACGGTCCTCAGTTAAGTGAGGTCAGATAGATAGAGACACCTGACGGACGAATTTTGCAAACAAAAGAATACTCGTTACACACTCCCCTCCAGCGATTAAGTCCGTCGGGTTGGATAAAATAATTTGAGTTTTGAGGGATGCCATAAGCCTATTATCTTTCCATCTTCATCTCTCAGTTTACAGGATCCACCACTCGTAACGGAAACAACCGTAAAAGGGCCTTCATATTTGGGGTTCAGTTTAGCAGCGAGTTTATCAGCTGCCGACGATAGCTGAAACCTCATCTTTAAGACTTGGTCCCCCGGTTGGAAACGATCTTTTCGGCGTCTCAAGTTATAACGACTGCTCTGATTTAGACTTGCCTTCAGAGAGTTTTCCTCTGCTATATGATGAACTTCAGGCAGTCTGCCCACTTTAGCGGCCCAGGCAGCATGTTCGTCTGTGCCAGCCACTAGGATATCATCGTCGTTAGCTTGATGTAGAGGCCTCAGTTCTCTACCAAAATTTAAGAAGGCAGGACTGAACTTGGTCGAATCTTGAACGGCGGAATTTAAGGCAAACTGGATCTCTCCTAGTTTTTCGTCCCAGCGTTGGTGTTTCTTCCCTAGGTACGTTACGATAAGTTGCTTGATATTCCGATTCGCTCGTTCTGTCGGATTTGCCTGTGAATGGTAAAGAGGAGTAGTTTCTCTCTTGATTCCAAACTCCTTAGCCACTTCAGTTACAAGATTACTAACGAAGTTCTTCGCATTGTCGGAAATTATTTTATGCGGTGCGCCATATCTGTATATTATGCGGGATTTCAGTTTATTTACAATAACCGAAGAGGTAGCTTTTCTGATGGGACATAATTCCACCCATCTACTAAATAAATCTACAAACACTAGTAGATATACATTGCCTCTAGAACTCCTAGGATAAGGACCCATAATGTCAACTGACACCATTTCCCACGGCTGCTTGTTATAGCGAGGGAACATTAACCCACGAGGTGGCGTGTTATTGGGTTTGACCTTCTGGCATAACTCACACTGCCTCACATACTGGCTTATATCTCGGTATAATCCAGGCCAATAATATAGTCTACTAACCCTAGAAACAGTTTTATCTATTCCCAGGTGGCCTGACTGCGGTAGGTCATGATTTTCATATATTATTGCTCCCCTTAAATGTCTAGGAACGACAACTTTCCATTCCTCACTGGGGTCTTCTAGCTCTCCCTTCAAAGGATTCTTTCGATGGTATAATAGCTGTCCATCTTTTATCGACCATCCAGGGTGGAGTTCTGGGAACTTCTGGACTCGATAAAATTTCTGATTATACCAATCGTCGGTCGCTATGAAAGTTCCTGAAGTCGAAACTGAATCGGTAGAAGAATTAGGATCGGAACTGGTAGACAATACTGTGATTGCAGCAATTCGTGATAGGGCATCGGCCACTGTGTTGAGTTTCCCCTTTCGATATTCCACCTTGTAGTTGTAAGGCTGCAAGCGAAGAGCCCATCTAGCCAAACGACCTGAAGGGTTTTTCAAGTTCAGTAACCACTTCAGACTGGCGTGGTCAGTTATTACGGTGAATGGATAACCTTCCAAGTAATGCCTATTCTTCTCGATACCAAACAGAACTGCGAGGCATTCCTTTTCGGTTACGGTATAATTCCTTTCAGCTGAACTTAAGGTACGAGAACAAAAAGCGATAACTCTTTCTTCGCCGTCTTGTATTTGAGTCAAGACCGCTCCAAGACCTGTATCACTGGCGTCAGTCTGTAATTGAAAAGGCTGCTTAAAGTCTGGCCTAGCTAATATTGGTGCTTCAGTCAGTGCTGACTTGAGAGCATTGAAAGAGGCGTCTTGCTCTTCTGACCAGATCCATTTAGCGTTACGCTTAAGCAAAGCTGTTAGCGGAGAGACAACTGTGGAGAAGTCTTTAATAAAACGGCGATACCATCCTGCCATTCCAAGGAATCTTCTAAGCTGCCCAGCGTTGGTGGGAGGAGGAATCGAAGTAACGGAACCAACCTTATCTGGATCTACACTCAAGCCATCGCTATTAACCAGATAGCCCAAGTACCTAACTTCATTACAACCAAATTCACATTTTTCCGGGTTGATACGCAGACCTGAGGCTTTAAGTCGACTGAACACTTCTATTAGCATATCCAAATGCAGTTTGAAAGTTGGTGTGCAAACCAAAATATCATCCAGAAAAACTACTACGTAAGGGTAAAGTTCGGGTCCAAATATTGCATCGGCTAACCTCTGAAAGGTAGCAGGTGAATTCGTCAGCCCAAAGGGCATAACTTTAAACCTGAATAGTCCTCTGCCAGGAACTGTAAACGCAGTAATGTCCTTACTAGTTTCGTCGGCAAGGGGCACTTGCAAAAATGCTTGCTTGAGGTCAAACTTGGAGAGATATCTAGCCTGTCGAAGTCCGTCTAAGAGAGATGTCATATTAGGCATAGGATAGGAATCTTTACAAGTGACTTCATTAACCTTACGAAAGTCTATACAGAAACGATAACCTGATCCCTTACGAACCATGACTACCGGGGAAGACCATGGAGATTGGCAAGGTTCCACTAAGTCTTCATCCAACATTCGGTCTAACTCCTGGTGCATTGCCTCAAGTACTTTGGGTGAGTAATGGTAGGAGCGCTGCTTGATAGGTTGGGCATCCTGAACATCTACCTTATGGCTAATGCGCGTCGTTAATCCTGGAGAATCTTGGAGAATTCGCAAACCTTCACTGACTATTCTATCCAGATCCACCCTTTCTGAGGGATCAAGTGAACTAATGCCGCATATTTTTGATGTTTCCTCTTCTACTAATTGAACATCTTGAAGAAACGAGAACTTATGGTCGGGGTCATCTTGAAACCACCATGTCGCTTCACGATGATTAGTACTCATATTTGTGTTAACGATAAAATCTAACCCTAAAAGAAACATAAATGGAAGCTTGGTTAAAACGTAAAGCTTCGTGTCATATGACCGGTACCCAACGGTAATTGAAATGGAGAATCTTTCATCAACGATACAAGAGCTTCCATTAGCGACACAAATATTAAATTCGGGAATTTTCTCAACTTCATATCCCAATTTAAGGAGAATTTCAACCCCTTCTGGTCCAACAAATGAGGTAGTGGAACCAGGGTCAAACAGGGCCAAGTAGGACAGGCCTCCTTTGTCAGGTTTCCCTATTCGGAAATCAATATAGTGCTGTTTAGGAAACGGTAAACGATAACAAGATACGGTAGAACTTTCGGGAGAATTCGATACGACACAAGGAGAAACGATATCAGATTTAGCGGTACAAAAAGGTAAACGATAAGGCACGGTAATAGGTAAATCGGTACTTGGTGGGTCAGCTGAAACCGTGGGAATAGGAATGACCCTTACTTCCGATTCCCTTGCACATTTCCCGGAGTACATTTAGGACATGCGTGAATGGAAACTCCTGGGTTACCACAACGGTAGCAAAACAGCTTTCGTGGTAACGGACACCTGGAATAAACATGCGTTCCACCACAATTCCAGCAAATTAATTTCTTAGCTGGTAGAGCCGGTTTTGAGCCTTTTAGACACGTTTTCTCGTAGAGAATCGGTTCGGTACTATTTCTTGATTGTACATCAGTCGGAGAGAATACCTGTTTCTTAGAGCCAACTGCCTGAATTTCGAACTGGTCGAATTGAGGATCGTGATTCGTTGTGTTAGCAGCAAAATCGGTTTGTTTTTCCGATGGCGAAACAGTAAAAATTCCCGGAGATATTTGTTCTTTTCCGGAATTGGATTTGCTATATCGTCTAGTGGAATTCGCAGAGCGGGATTTTTCTATAATAGGCTTTTCTGATCGGCCTTCTTGAGCCATCATCTCATATACTCTAGTTCGTTCGGTGACGAAATTAATCAAATCCTTATAAGAGGGAATATCTGCTGATTTTATTCGTTCTTCGAATGCTTTTCTAGTCCCTGGGTCTAAATTATTAAGAGCTAAATGAAGTTTAATGAAATCCCCCATGTCTTCAATGCCTAAAGCCGATAACGCAGAAAAATTATTTTCATGCTCAGATAAAAATCTCTGCAAATTAGACGCTGAAGAATTGTTTAAAGGGGTAAAATCCATCACCTTCTTGATATAAAATCTGGCTAGTCGCCTTTTATTTTGATAGCGAGAGACCAATGCGTCGTAAGCGAGCGGATAATTAGCTTCGTCTAATGCGAAGCCCGAGATAAGCGACAGAGCTTCATCGCGTAAGCTACTTCGTAGATAGTAAAATTTCCTAATGGTCGATAGAGATTCTTCCCTATGAACCATAGAATCAAATAGGGAATAGAATCCATTCCAGTCCTCTAATTTCCCTGTGAATATCGGTAAGTCAATTTTCGGTAGCTCCTGAGGAATAGAATGAGAATGGACAACCACAGGTTTATTCTCAGGAGGGCAGGTAGATTGTACCACTTTGTTATAATTCGCTTTAGTAATATCAACTAAATCGTTAAATGAATTTTGTACTTCTGTTGTCTCGAGTTTTTCACTTTTGTTCTTTATACTTGCATTAAATATCCGAATTTTTGATTGAATTTCTTCAAATCGGATTTCATTTTTGAGTAAGCGGTCATAAGCGGGTTTAAAAGCGGATGCTGAATCGGTACTCAAAGATTTGGATTTTGTGAAAATGGATTGAACTGCGGCAAAAATATCCTCCCTCTCTGGCACTAGAACGACTGGATCATCCATCGTGACAATAAATCAAGACGTTACCCTAAGTTACAAAAAAAAATGCCAAGGAAATTAAATGTTGAAAAAAATACCAACAGAACCTTTAAAAGTCGTAAAATACTGAAAATTAAATTGATTAAATTATATTAAAACTAACAAATTAAATTAAATCGGTAAGCGTCCTTTACAAACTTAATATATAATTTTTTCATACGTCAACCATAGATAACCAATTATTTTTCTTTTTAAAAGGAAACACAAGATAATGCTAAATAGAAACAAACAACAGCTGTTGTCTCTAAGTGAACTTAATGCTTACTTGCTAATCTAACATATGTTCAATTCAACTATTTAAACTTACGGTAAAAATAGAAAATAAAATGATATATTAGTAGATTTTAATTTTCAAAACATGTGTTAAACAAAACTAAGTCGTTTTACGACCTTAAGTAAAAATTCTTGATTTTTGTTGTTGATACAAAATTATAAATTAAAAATAATTATCTTTACATTTCCAAAATTGCGTCTAAGACAAACCTTTTGCTTCAATCAACAGAAATTTAGTACCTTCAATTAATACGAAAATTATATTTAAACATTAGAAAAAAATATATAAATATAAAATTATTGTTTGGAAAAATTATTCTGTTACTATTATTATAAAACTATTAACAGTTAACTTCACTATTTCAAAAAATTGTTAATATAATAATTAAATCTTCCACTAATAACTTATCTGTAGATTTTTCTTTTGTAGTCCCTGTATTCGAGCGCCATACTATTTGTGACCAGGTTGCGGGGTTTTCGGTCCAAGGTCCAAATTGATTCAAATAAACTATTGTCCAAAGAAAAATGTTGTATTCTTATATTATTATACATCAACGGTAACATAATGCCAACTCCAAAAACATAACCATAATATATATCGTAACACCACCAACTAAAAATCATAGATACATAATTAATAAAAACAAAGATTATATACACTTTTATTTACAAATATTAATAGGATGCTTGCCGCTGAGCCGCAAAGATACGATAAGGTAAAAACAATTAAATTTGGCAATTACTTGGCCATATAACCCACTTATACACATCCGTATGGAATGACGGTCCTCAGTTAAGTGAGGTCAGATAGATAGAGACACCTGACGGACGAATTTAGCAAACAAAAGAATACTCGTTACAATATAATAATAATTTGTTGCTGTTTAATTCTTTTTCGGATATGGAAGCTATGGAAGAGAGTAAACTATATTGGCTGGGAGTGCAGTTTATTGCAGGAGACTCCACTATCCGGGTCAGTCGATCAGCCGCCCTATCGGCCATTAGTCCTCACTCCATTATCGGCTTCTCTCTCTTAAAATTTTGTCCTTTCGGTGCCCCTTTATTGGGCTCTATCCCCGCTCCTGATCTTCTGCGGGTGTGCCGTCCTCAGAGGGACCGCATTGCATCACTTCCCTCACCGCCAGGGTTATCCACCACCTCTTTTATCTTTTACACTGCGCTATTATATTTCTGAGGATCGGGCTTCGCTGTTCGTTCAAAAAAAAATAAAATAATGAAAAGTCGTTATTCTCGTTGGATCTTGTGGACGGCATTAGAGTAACATTTATTACTTTTGTGGAACAACTTTGTTACTATTTATCTCTTAAAATAAATTAAAGGGGTTCAGGTAGGTAAAATAATAAAGTAATACCGGTTGAAAAGTAAGTCTTTGTAATTATTTAATGATCATTCCTTTAATCATGTTTATAGATGAATTTGTTGGTTTTCGATTACTTAATTCAAAAGAAAAAAAAATGTACCAGAGACTACTGCTAAACTATTGCCCTTGATCTTAAAAAAAAATCGAGCTAAACATTTTAAATTATCATGCAAGTAGTAGCGGAAGAGAAAATTGCTTTTTACGGAAATATTCAAGATTAAAAATTATGTTCAATATTAGATATTTTTTCTTTTTCGTTTTGGTAATATTTTAAATTAGTATATTTTTATGCATTTCCAGTGCATCAGGGCTCACTGTTAATTCTATTATTTGTTGTAACATATTTTATTATTCAATTAATATAGATTACAAATGCACAAGCTTCATTGTTTAATGTTAATATCTGGCATTATTGCATCATAAACCTATCCTTTATAAAATCATTTTGTTTACCCATTCTTTTTTCATTAGTGTGAGTGCTCGCGGCCATCGTGTTTATTCGACGAGTTACGGGAGTTATGAAACTTACATAAAATATATCATGTATACAATGCATAGTCAATATAATCCTTACTCATGTATTACATTGTCGAGATCCTCCATTTACATGTTACGTCACGATAAGCAATATTTAAATGAGCCGATAGGCAAAGTAACAAATAATTTACTCGTCAACTCTTTCCCATCTTATTTTGCAATTCTATTTTTCCTTTTACTTCTGAAGATCGCGTTGTGTGATCTATCATTCGATCAATTGGCTTGTAGTAGTTGCTGTCGTTTTATAAATATCATTATTATATTTGGAAATTTGTAAAAAATTTACCTTGATCTGTCATTGTTATTATATTAGTTTTAAAGTTTTAACTTTAAATCGATGGCCTTGATTAAATATTTTTTTTAAAGTTGATTTAAAAAGTTTATCATTAAAAAATTAAAAACTATTTGATCATCTTTAATGTATAGTCATTATTATAAAATTTATTTGATGCATGTCCTGCATCAAATGATCAAAAGTAAAATTTTCTCAATACTCACCAATTAAGAAATAGTAAGGATAAATATAAAGTGTTAAGTAAATATAATAAAAATAGTTTTAAAAATAATAAAGAATATCTAATTTATGAGAAATATATTTATGAGCAATTGAAAAGCACAAATCAAATTATGATTACTTTACAACCTCATTATATATATATCGATACATATAAAATGCGTTGTCCTGAATGACTGACTGTGGGATCAACGTACACCCTAAACCGCTGATCGTAGAGTCTTGAAAATTAGATGGTGTGTTCTCTGTATGACGTAGGCATCCGATAAGAAAGGATTTTCCGAAATTCTACACCTAAGGGGGTGAAAATGGGGGACAAAGTTTGTATGCTAGCTCACCTGTTTCTTACTCGGAAAATCTACATATTTTGGCTGAACCAAACCAATCAAGTAACATAGTTCACTTCTCGCTGCTCCCGTACAAGTGAAATCGTTATACTAAGTAATCCTTTTCCATAAATTCAATAACATTACTTACTAATCCTTTACTAACAAGAACAACAGTAAACTTCTGTCCGCCCCGTTTATTAATCAGTAGCAATGTATGTTTCACGGTTCTGCTGATCCGTCTGTGATGAAATTTGATATGGATAATCTCAAGGCTGAGGAAAGACATAGGGTACTTTTTATCAACACACCACATTGGCGAAGTTTCTATAAAACTGTAACCTGATTGACTAACACACCCAGCGGTCAAGGCACAGCAGAAACTACTGAACTTAGCATCTTGAAATTCGCAGATAGGTTCTTTGGATAGCTTAAATGAGCACTAAGAAAGGAATTTGGACAATTCCACCCCCAAGGGTTTCCCCCTTAATATAATAAGGGCTCACAGATTGTATGGAATCCATCAGTTTTGAAGTTAGACAACTGAAATTTCGGATGTACGAGTAATTTAAAAGTAAACATATTTATTTGATATGATCTGTTACGAAACTTATCTGGCAGACCAAATTCCACGCGAGCGAAGCCGTATATTTATATATTTAAATAAATTTTATTTTTTAAGATATATTTTTATTAAAATTACGTCACTACTAACTTCGGTTCTAAGACCTGGAATAAGGGGTCGAGTGCCATTGTTGTGGTTTAAATAATTAATTAATTAACATTGAATATGTTTTAAATTTGTAGTTGTGTTGTTTATATGATTTTTTTTGGATTTTTATTTGGTAGCGGGGTAGCTGAGTGGTAGAACACCCGGTTGCCAGGCCGAAGGTCCCGTTCAAATCTGACTAATTTATTTTTTAAAAGGCGAGAATGGATCGTGTGGAACCTGGAGACGACCCTTCCAGGGCTCACGCAGTCTCTTTAAGGCGGGTGCCCTAATTTGGGAAAAAACCTAATTAGAGCGTGATCTAGGACAAATCACCTTCTTGCGCAACTGTTGTCAAAGACAGTACATTCTCTGCAACGTACTGAACCTATGACTCTTCTTAGGTTCAGTATGTGATAGGAAGAAGGGTCTTGATTGTAGTGATAGGTTTTTTTATTTGTATTTATTGGTTTATTTTATTTTGCTTATCTCCATTTTATTTGTATCCTTCTAAACTGTTATCGGTGAGAATAAAAATAAGAAAAGAGTGAACAGGATTAAGACAGATAGTTGAAGTCGACCTCATTCTGCCCGGGCACGATCGTTTAAAGCTATCATTAATTCTGTGATAGTCAATGCTTATCAATCCCCTCGGACTTAGTGCTTCATCAGCTTTAGTTTCTGATAAATTTACATTAGTGGAACAACTTGCTTACTTTGCTCCTACGTATTTCCCATTTTCCAGCAATTAATAGATTTCTTTATTTTTGCCCACTCATTTAGGTAATTTCAACATAAATGCCAATAAAGGTTGAATATTTCCACTGTGAAGCATCTAAACGTAGATGAAATCATCAGGACGGTTGATCGAAATGGTTTATGCTACTAGTTTATTATAATTGAATGAATGTAAAACGTAAATGTATATATAAATTATATAGGTATATGTAGGTATATGTCTGGGGCCTGGTTCTAAAAGGGCCAAAGTCAAAAATGCCAAAAGAGCCAATGTCAACATAGGCCTTTATAGAAATGAATCCGAAACCAATAGCAATGACAATGGCTCACATTATAATGGAAATACAACCTATTTTATAATTTATTTTATTTGTTACTAATTTTTAAATATTTTTATTCGAAATGAAAAGATATGTCCAGGACCGGGACCTTAACCCGGGTCTTCCAGATCGCTAGTCTGGGACTCTACATTATTTTAATTTGGATCTTTTTAATGGTAGAGTCCCAGACTAGCGATCTGGAAGACCGCTATCGGGTTCGAGTCCCGGTCCTGGACATATCTTTTCTTTTCAAATAGAAAAAACAACCTATTTTAGTTTGTTAGTAGACATTCCCTCTTTTAGAATTAAAGATGTACTCAATTGGAAACGTTTGGTATAAATAACACAAAATTTGAAAAAATTGACATTGGCCCAAAGATATACATAAGAGAACATCATTCAATCTTTTCAAAATCATTCAATAGTTTGATATTCACAGTGATATTAGTAAACGAATATAAAAGCGGACACTTTAAAAAGGACGAATTCTGGAATACTGAAAATGACTTTTCAGATAAAAAAATTGTAGAATTTAGTGAAAAAAAAGAGTCAGTTCAAAACATACACAGTGAAATGCATGCCTTTAAGTTGTTTACGTTGTCTTAATGTGTTAATTCGCAATTAACAATATTAATATACATTCAAAGATAACACAAAATTAGAAAAAACTTATTTTCTGTAATCTTTGACTGCACCCCTGACCAATGTAATCCATTATTAGAATTATCCAGTCAGCTTTTTTACCACTTTAATATATGTATCTATTATTATTATTCTGTCGTATGAGTAAGCCTTAAAGAAGAATCGTTTATTTGAAATTGATTATATCCCATGCAAGAGCATACTGTGTGGATACAATTTTATTATATAACCAAACATTTGTTTAACTAAATAATATATTACGAAGTAATAATATATATATTCTAATCATATATGTATCTATCATATATGATAGATATAGAATATATCATATACATGTATATATTCTAATCATACTATTTTTTTTCTACTTTTTAAGATTAATTGTCCCTATATAGTTTATTTGCAACTGCGTTCAAACTCTGGGAGAGGTTTGATGTTGATTCATTTTTCAACCCATACTTCTTGAATGATAGATTAATTAACTTGGGATTTTAAATTATTGGAGAACCAGCTGGATGACTTAATACTTTTGTTCAATGCGAGACACCAGAAGTAGTGTTAGCCATCTAGAGTTTCTCACGATTTGTTCTCAGACCTACAGATCATCTTCTCGCATTGCTTAAGTATTTAATATTGTTGGTATTGTGTGCATTTGGTCTGTTAACACCTTAAGTCATATTTCCAGCCCCGGTGAATAAGTGGTTTAGTTGAACTTTGTCCGTAGAGAGTTAATTGTAATGATGGGAGTAGAATTGTCTTATTCTCGTCGATGTGTAACATAAGTAATGAGTCCTTTTCAATCCAACCCCTAACTTAGCTAACGCCTAACGCCCTTTATTCGCTGAGAAAATAACTCGTATCCGCTTCTCTTAAGTTCAAGAAACCCGTTTTGAAGAAAATTTAACTTAACTTCTATATTCACCGAGACTATAGATTTTTCTACCGTAATAGATAGGTTTAATTTTTTTACCGAATCAATCATCGAATTCCATTCCGCATCTGTGAGCTACTCGGTTACGCTTACCTCCTCAGGTGCTTGTTGGCCAGGATGAGGCCCATGAGGACGATGTTGGCAGCCATCCCGAGAGACCCTAGGCTGAAGATAAGCGCTGCCTCGGCCTCCCCGCCCGGGTGGCACTGGAAGGTACGGGAGCCGTTGCTGGAGGAGTTGAAGGTGTTCCCGTAGCGGAGGTTGGCACCTATCATTGCCACCGCCGAGCCTGGTACCAGTCCTGCAACCATAATAATATATTTTTTATTTGTCTGTCTTAATTACATAAAATGGTAAGAAAAAGGCTACGGAGGGTTTAAAATAGGCATACGAAATATGATTGTATATATGAAATTCCAAAACTAATAAGACTTCTTAAAAGTATATCAACAGTTTTGGAATAAAAGGAAAAAAATAATAATTAGGGCGTCGCATTTCTACGAAAAGAAGGGTGTAATGTATCCATTTACCCCCCCCCCCTTAACCTACTTTTAAAAAGGCTGTGGGATACCTGCCAGTTCCTCAAATCATTTGAATCATTGAGTTCCCACATCACAGTGGCTTGATCAACCCGTTACTAATATAACATATTAATATAAATAAACTAGCTGCTCGGCTCAACAGTCCTTACAGGACCTAGGCCTCTCAGGCCTCTCGGGACGTCGCCTTCTCTCTCCACCTTAGCACTCCGTTGTTTTTCAGATCCTGCTCCACGTCATCGATCCACCCTATATGTGGTCTTCCTCATTTTCACATCTCTCCTTCAATAGAGCATTTTCTTGGGGAGTCTGCTTGGCTCCATCATTTCCACATGCCTAAGCATCTCACCCTTCTCTGTTTTATTATTCTGACAATGTCGGGTTGCTGATTGTTGTTCTTCGAAGATCGATCAGCTTCCCGCTTCTCCATTATCTATTATCCCGTATTGGGGCAAATATCTTTCTTAGTATCTTTCTTTCCATCCTGAGCTTGCTCTCTGCTTGATGTTTGAGTGCCCATAGGTCACCGTTGGTCTGATCACTGTCTTGTATAGAGCTTATTTTCGCTTATTTGGATATGCATTTCGACTTAAGGGTTCTATGGAGAGCATAGTAACATCTGTTTATCGCAGCAATTCTTGCCTGCACATCTTCCATGGTATTGTTATCTTTCCTGATATCAATTTCCGATTTTTCGCTACTTCCGTCTGTACCCTTTCTTTTCGTGATATCATCAAATATTTATTTTTTTATAAGTTCGAACTGAGGCCCATCTATTTTGCTACTACATTACATATATATTAATGTAAGTAAGTAATAAACATTCCTATTACTTTATATATAATAATATTTACAAAGGAAAATATTTTTTTCTTATCTTACGCTTAATTGAATATCAGTTTTAAGTCTATCGGCATAGTCACAGAACTACTATAATTATAACATTCATTACTTTAAATTTAAATAAGGTGGTTCAATATTTAAAAAGTGAGTATAAAAGCCATAAAAGTTTAGGTTCAGTGGTACTTAGGTCGTATTATGACTACTGTTTTTGGTACTATTTCTAGATTAACAGTTGTGTTAGAAATGATTCGACTAGGATAACACTCAAACTCTGGGATTTCCTCCATTGAAGGCAAATCTCTAGCTAGACAAACCTCAGAGGGCCAACCACAGATGATGGCAGTAAGTAATTACCCTTAAAAGGAGATTTCATGTCCAAGACCAAAAGAGTGCTAAGCATAGTTCTTGTCTGGTTTATTTATATATGGTCTGCATGGTGCTTCTCTGTCCCTATATTTTTGACTTAATAATTCATAATAACATAATGGATTAATAAAGCATAATTAATTATTTTATTTTTGTATCGTTTAATTTCTGTCTGTTTTTGTTTCTAAACCTCCTTTATTTTCATTAATATAATACGTTACAATGCATCAATAATAATAATAATAAAAATTACAATAACGGAACATATTGTTCAAAATATTACAGACTTCCATTACCTGAAGGTATGTTAAGGAATTACATCATCTGAGAATATCTGCCAATTGTTTTGTTAATATTTATACCTATCATAAATAAAATTCATTAATTTATTCTAATTTACGATCCAATTTATTAGACCCATATTTGCACAATATAATCTTATTAATACAATTCAATTAGCAGTTTGCTTGCCGTACAATCTGCTGTTCGTAGTTTCATAAAAAAATTTCTTTTTATCTTTAGATGTTTTCAAACATTCAAATATAAGTTTTAGGGATAAATTGCAAAATGGAATATCGATTCATAGCAATTATTCGAAACGCAAAATGTTATGTAAAGCGAGATGATATGAAAGGTAGATATAGTATTTTTATTTTTTTTAACATAAAGCCTTGAATTATAAACTGAATGGCCAAAAATTATAATAAGGATAATGCCGACGTTGTCAAATAGAATTATTTGGTAAACTACTAGTGTGGTTACTTTATGATGCAATCCTATTTATTTTAGAAAGAGGTACAAGTCAATTTTTTTATTTATCGAGATATTTGAATTACTTTAAAAATGTGGGCAAACGTTATGTTTTCAACGCATAGCACTTAGCATGTTTTAACACTATACTATATATTATAATGAAGTAATAATCATTTTAAACGAAAAACACGTTTTTACATCCAAATGGATTTTTTCCACTTTAAAAAATAACAGCTTATTTGCTGAATATGGTTCCTGTAAATAATTTATTTTCACAATGAAACAACGGTTTTTGATTAAAAAAATAATATTTACCATCAAGATGGCCGTAACATAATAAGAGCTTCGTTAATAGACCGCGGGCTTTTTATCGATATAATATCGCGGCCTTCTTTAATGTAAGAAAAAAATTGTTTGGGGATCCATTAATGAATCGGTTTTTGGTTTCAAAGTGTTTGCCTATGTATACTTGTAAAATTAAATTTTAATTAATTTTGGAGAAAACTGCTATTTAAATATTTTCTTTAATCTAAAATACATACTTTTTATTTTTGAGCTTCACTCATCATGTGAAGATGAATGAGGATTGATCCTGGTTTTAATTTTTAAATCAAGTATTTTTCTTTTTAAATTAATTAAGTATATGTATGTAGGGTTGGACCCTGGGATGTTCAGGCCCTCAAGGGGGCCAACCAGTCTCTTTTAATTGGGTAAGTTTTTTTTTTATCGGAGAAGCCCAATGTGTAGAGCGCTGGGTTGTTATGCCGAAGGTCATTATTTACTTTCTTAACTACCGCATATGGACCTAATAGGATCCGGCGATTGCCCCTGGAGAACACATAGCATCTAAAAAGAGGGGAAGCCTTAATTGGGGAAAAACCTGGCGTTTAATTATGATCTCAGTCCAGTCAAATCCGTGCTCAACCGTTGTCCTAGAAAAAGTTCTGTTTTTATGACTATCTTTTTCTTCTATATTTGTTTATTCATTTAACGTCACTTTACGTTGGTGTGACTCTTATTCGGAATATTTTACAGCGTGAGTCCTAAATTTTGCCTTTCCACGTTTAATTATTACAGGGATTTTCAATGAGTATTTGGCCCCACACAAGCTCGTGATCCGCTTTTTACGTTTCTTCCGAAGGACGGCGTAACTATATCTTTTTATGATTGCCCCTTTACTCCCTTTAAAAAACCATAAGGCCCTCTGTTGGGCAGAGAACTAGCTATATTGTTCATACTAGATGCTTTCTTTAATACATTCTTTAATTAGTTTAACTACATTTAAACATATTAAGATCGTATTGACTGATTTTGGAATTATATTAAGGTCTTTCGCTATCTTAGTAATTTATCTACGCTCTCGAGAGCTGGGAAGTCTCTCTAATGATATCTAGCCGAGACTCTCTAATACTAATCTTCTTAAGACAGATGAGGGATGATATCATCCGTCCATTGTGGCTACTAATCGAAAAAGTTCAACCCCTCTTCTCCTTTTTTCCTTCTTTCTTCGGACGGACGCCGCTCGTAGGAGATTAGACAGTCAGCATAAAAAGTGTAGGACATTGTGCCAGCCCTAATGAACTTTAAATGAAGCCTGCCGTGGACTCCGTTAACAACGGTCGGACTTATTACCCCGGAGTGACATTTGTAGCCTAATTTGTTTGCAGTTTGTTGAGAAGTTAGCGCAATATAGCTCCGGGCTACTTGAGAGGTATTTTTCAGAAGCGACATTTTGTCGCCTTGCTATGTTAATCAACTAATTATAGATTTTCGGGAATTTAATTATGTTGCCTTTATAAATAAATGAGCGTTTATATTTTACTTCTATTTCACCTTCCTTCTTTTTTGTCTACCTATTTATTAAAGAAATGACTCTTTTTTCAATGCTTGTTCAGTCATGATGAATACCTTACTAACAGCATTTTTTAATGTGTTCCATAGCGGTATGATATAAACATGAAACGTTATATGACCGCGAAGGGATTTTAGACTATCATATATATTTATATATCTCTTGATAGACACTCAATGGACCAATAAAAATATTTTGATTTCCCAACGAACCTCTCGTCTATATTCAATTGGTTTGTGTAACTGTAAAATAAAGTGTTCTCTTCTATGGAATAGAAGTTGGAACTATCTTCGAGGAGTTATGGGCTCAGTACGTGATACAGAATGTACTGTTTCTTAAACTTTTGTGCAGAGAGGTGAGTGATTCATCTAGCATCTCACTCAAAATGTATACTTTTCTAGTCTACACGTAGACTGAGATCTTAAATTTAATAAAACTTATTTTAGATCACATGTTTGATGTCAATACCCAGATTAAAGATCTAAAAAAAAAATCGGCCCCCTCAGTTTTTGTAGTTTAATTTTACATCATACAACGATTGCTGAAAGTTCTACTTATTAATATGCATAGAAAAAAATGACGGCTCTAATATGTACTTGTTAGTTACAAGTATTTACAAAGGACTGCATATTTACGATTAATTTAAATTTATTTAAGATTAATATATTACTAAATTAAAGAATTGTACACGAATAAGTTATTTATAACCAATGAGGGGGCCCACATCTCTATATCTGTCTTTTCTAATGGTTGCCAAAGGTTGGTAATGAATTAGTTAATGGTGAAAAATGAATAAGTTTGACTTTTATATAAATAATTCTTTGACCGCACCCTGAACATTTTCTAGATTACCCATTATACATACGATCAACCATTTCCTCATCAATAAAATGCTATTAATTTTATAAAAATGGGAGAGCGCTCAGTTGATGTGCTAAAAGTCAATTTTTAGAATCCAGCTGTGGCAGATAAATAATTTAAGCTGTTATCAGCCATGTGTGTACTCTGTAGCATCAGCAGTTTCTCCTTGGGCTCACCTAGCATCTATAATATGGATACCCTTAATCGGGGAATAACCTGGCGGTTGAGCGTGATGAGGTGGTGAGAGCGTTACTCTCTCTACCCAGGACTGAACCCAAGACTCCATTCGTTTTAGTGGTGCAATAATTTTTTTAATATAAAAATATCGTCGACTAATTTTTTTTTCATAAGCTGAGAGAGATTATTTTATTTCACTGATATTTACCATACAAATTTATATGTAAAGATGGATGCAAAAAATAAGATGTGAAGGAGCAAGTCCGCAACGTTTTAAGTGGGCTCTAATTATTTTAAACTTGGCTTCGTGGTTAACCCACTTTCCTTAAAATTTCCCATTCAGTGGCTCCTATTAAAAGCTATTTGGCTTTTTAAATGTTTATAATTTATTTTTTTTATACTAAAAATTGAGATAAATTCTTAATGAGTTACATGCTTGAGTTATTTTAATTTGTTTTAAGGTCCTTTTTTCCTCCCCTAATTATTTTTTTAAAGTATTTAAAATTTTATATACCTTTAAATTTCAATCCATATATAAAGAAGAAAAGAATGTAGGATGAATAGAATTATTTGTTCCTAAGAAATTCCTATTAGAATCATCTTCCGCATTATAGTTAGTAACATCATGTTACATTTGATGAGATTAGTGTTGAACTTAACGATAACCAAATTCAAGTAGCGAAGTTGTAGAATTAACCTTCATCAATATTGATCAACGAGCTTCCTTCAGTGCTTGGTCCCTTCCATATCAGTTAAAGTTAAGGACATATTGATAACAGCTAATATTGTTAAATAATAATTAAATTAATGTATTGCAATAATATTTTTTATACTTTCGATAAGCCTATGAATATTTAATATGAGGTTGGCCTTGCATTAAATATAATGTTGACTTCTAATTATATATTTGAACTTATATTCATTAAAATTTCGGTACTATTAAAAATTCCGCAGTAATAAAATAACCAGACATTCAAAAGTTTATGTTTATTCCTCATTAATACGTTGCCAAAGTCTGATTGATCTTGATTCTCCCCACCCTCTCTCTTTACACACGCACATACACACACACACACATATATATATACTTCATACAAGTATATTTATATTCTCAGAATAGGTCTTAAATTATACTTATTCTCTTGCCTGAAATAATCAAACTTACTGTTAGGTACATTACAATTAAGTCACATTTCAAAAAGAAACTGCAATGTTAACTACTTTAAAATCAATAAATGCCCATAAATTTTGATTTATTTTTAAATTATCCCAAAAAACAGAGCTATACAAGACATCCTCACTACATGGTATCACTTGAAAGCCACGCTTTGCATGACAGAGCCAAACGCTTTCCTGGATCTAAAACTCCCTTCTCCGAACATGAATGTGAGATGACTGTCTTTGATCATAGAATAGTGTTGTTGGAGTATAATATACTGAATTAACATCTGTTGTAGTGAACAAACGTTAGCAGTTGAATTTTATAGAATTATCCTGAAATTGGGAATTACTTTCAAAATTTCCTAGTCAGTAGTTAATCCCAAAAACAGTTAAATATAAACGATGGAGTTTTTTTTTTACTATATATAAAAATGGGAGGTTAACTTTATAATGGTCTTTCCTTTGGGCAATCCTGATAATTCTCAACAAAAAAAGAGTGCCTACTTTCTAGTAACGTTTGATTGCTGATTAGCCGGAACCTGATATCAATTCTTTCCTGACGAACTTTATTCCCTCCCAAACTCACTAGTTTAAAACCTAGCTCCCTCTCTACTTCCCAATAATCCTTTGAGGCGCTTGAAAAGAAGAAGATCTCTTGAAGTTTTAACTTAAATCTTTCATTTGGGTACCTCCTCGGGGTGGTTTCTCTACCTGCTTTTTACTTACTTGCAATTACATAAATTTATCTTTCGTACTATGTTATTTAATACAGATATAAGTTTCAGTAATTAAATTTAAAAAAAAAAAGGAATGGATTACTACTAAGCTTGTTCTATTAGAGATTCTAGTTAAATCAGATTGGAGATGTTTTGTTCTACATAGTAAGATTGAATTTTTTTTTAACTACTAAATTTCAGAACTGTCGAGTAGTACTCATGTACTGTAAGGGAAAAAGCAAATTAAAAAGATAAGTGTTGGTAGAAAACGACGCCCTGAAATAAGAAATCCATCAGACTCAAGACCGCATGATAAATTGAAGAGAAGAGAAACAAGGGCATTGTTAAGAGGGTCATTACAAAAAAGATTTGTTTCTGGCTTGGATCCGTGCTTTCCGCTATAGTTTATTTATTTTTAAAAGAAATATTCATAACAAACACATAACTATAAAACTCCTTAAATTGTATCAATTTATTTGGCAAAATAATAGGGTGCGGAATTTCTCATTCTAGCTATATTACCGCAGCTAATGTTTTTGTTCCATCTCTCTATTTTATAAACAAGTTTTTAGTGATGTAATATTTTGTCGGCATTGCCTAGCAGCGGATCAAGGAATTACTTTTTATTTATGTTTAAATGATAAATAGTTGACTGGATAATTATAATCATGGTATGAAATGGTCAGGGGGTGCAGTCAATATTTACACTAAATAAGCAAAACTCATTTTGTGTAATCATTGACTGCAGCTAATTATCATTTCATACCAATGTTACTTTTTAGTTAGTCTTTTGTCGTCCTTGGCCAATCAAAAACAACTGTTCCTGACATCTGGAAGCAGTTATACAAAATATAGCAATAAATACCAAACAGAACCTCAATTTCTAGAATAATATTGTGTACTTACAATTATATTATTATACAATTAATGGGACAGTTTTATAGTTCCTAAAATGATAGTTGGTTGGCATCATAATAAATCTTTATGATTTAACTTTATCCTTTTTGAAAGTTAATAAGCTGTAATCCTTGATTTTATTAATAATAGATTTTAAATAATCAATCAGTCCCTTTTTTTTACATCTAGAAGCTTTCTGATTTACCCACTGATTTAATATCTTATTTGTCGTTGCTTAACTATCTAATTTTCTTATTTATCTACGAGCTTTAAAAAAATCTTTTTAAGTTTTTACTCCCATCCTCTTATCGTCCTATATCTCTCTTGCCCATAATGGGGAAAATACTTGAAAAACTCATTCTGAAACGTCTTCATCCTATCATAGAATCCAATCAAATAATCCCAGATCACCAATTTGGTTTCCGAACATCACACTCCACCATTCAGCAATGCCATCGTGTGGTGGACGTTGTCTCATCTGCATTAGAGCGCGGAATGTACTGCACGGGAGCTTTTCTCGATGTAGAGCAGGCTTTTGATCGAGTCTGGCATCCAGGACTGCTGTACAAACTCCGTAAATTCTTACCTTCAACTTACTTCCTTATTATCAGTTCCTACCTCAGTAATAGAACCTTTAAAGTAAACCATAATTGTTCCTACTCTTCCCTCTTCACCCAGTCTGCCGGAGTTCCTCAAGGTAGTATCCTGGGGCCCATCCTATACACGATATATACAGCTGACATCCCAACCCATCCAAGCACTGTCCTCACTACTTACGCTGATGACACATGTGTGTTATCAGTTAATAAGGATCCATTTGTTGCATCCCAATCTCTTCAATCCCATATCTCACACCTACAAGAATGGTGTCAAAATTGGAGGATTAAAATAAATCCTAACAAATCCCATCAAATTACCTTCACCCTTCGTCGTAAACCTACGAATTCCTGTCCTACTGTATCGTTTAATAATACACCACTGAACCCTGTCGAACAGATACGTTACCTAGGACTCCATCTGGATAAACGTCTCACTTGGAATCCCCATACAAGACTGAAAAGACAAGAAACTGCTCGACGTTTTCGCCTACTTCAACACTTACTGGACAAACGCTCTAAGCTACCAATTAATTACAAAAGACTTATTTACATGACAGTCATCAGACCTATTTGGGCATACGGAGTTGAGCTTTGGGGCTCTACTAAACCATCCAATTCATCTCGTATCCAATCCTTGCAATCCAAAATCCTTCGTAAAATCCTCAATGCTCCTCATTATGTCACAAACAAACTCATCCATCATGATCTTAATATCCCATATGTTACTGATTTGGCCCAAACTAGATACCTATCCTTCCATAACAAGCTCCATACGCACTTGAATCCGCTAGTCTCTCAGCTTGCTTCCCATACTATTCCTGATAACCCTCCGAGGCGTCTGAAAAGAAGATGGCCTCGAGATCATCTACTATAGAACTTTATTGGAGTGCTATCGATGGGTAGTTTCTCCACAAGTGTTTTCATGTCATATTCTACATTTTTGCACATTTACTTGATATAATACCATTATAGTTGTAAATATCATTGAATTAAATAAAAAAAAAAAAAAAAAAGTTTTTAAATGTTACTCATAATTTTTATTTTGTCTGTTAAATATATTCTGTTATTAATGTAAAAATCTGAGTAGTTAAAACTACATATCCTTATATTTTATCAATATAATTTTTTTAACTCTCTTTTATAGTTTTAATAAATGCAAACAAAATTTAAATATATTTAATTTTTTTATATATATAAAATTTTATAGAATGATTCTATATATAAATGATTTTAATGATGGTGTATTTTTAGGATGTTTCGTTGAAGGCTTCTGTTATTCGTCGTCGTATCATTATTCGGCTGAATACTTCCAATACTTGCCTTATCAATGGGTTTATAATTAGAGTATCTTCTCTTCATCGGGTTTTTATTTTTACCTACTCTATCATATTATATTAATAATATTATTTTATTATTTTCGACTTTATTTGATTAATTATACCGAAGAGGTATTTCTGACTGCCACTCAATTTTACAAATATATTTAAGTATTAAAGTAGTCCCTTGTGCACTGAGATCATTTAAAAATAAAATAAAAACGTATATTGCAACACAAATTAAATTTAATAAATAATTTATGTTATTATTCATGATTATTTATATTATCCCTAATGAAATATTTAAATCTTTTATATTCTTTTCAATGTTTTATTCTTTTCAAATGAAAATATTTAAATCATTTGACCAGATTTTGATATATGTAATTACTTAGTAAGTTTAATTAATGTATTTGTGACAATCGTATGTAATTATGCTGGACGAAGCATTTGCAAAACAATCACGCTGTCAGTTTATATCAATATCTCTAACTTTAAAATTTTAATAGTTTTTTATATTCAGGTTATTTGTTAAATCACATTGCTAATTTTAATAATTCATCATTATGCGATTTTGATTTATTTATTCATTATATTTTTTGTTTCAGGTAAGTGGAAATTTTATCATAAATTCATCCTTTTTCTGCTGTACATTTTTCTGCTCCTCGACTTAAACGGTAAGTGACTTTGAAGTATTAAATTGTGTTTTTATTAAATATTAGTACTTCATGTATCTATTAAGTACAATTTAAAAAAATCGATTTGTTTATCCTCTTCAAATGCGATTTCTTCTTTGATCTTTTTCTCATTTTTTTATATGGCCATTTGGTTTGGATTCGTTCTGTTGATTTCCTTTAATTTTCGAAATGGTGATTGATTCTCCCTTTGGAACTGCTGTCAGCCGCAAACCGTTGGTTTTATGATGAAGAGTTAAATCTAAAATTGATGACATAGATTAGCAATGACTGACTACGGTTAAAGCGCACGTGCAGTTTTTAATATCTTCTCCACAGCAAAAAGATATATATCAGATCAGACAGAATTTTAAAAATAACCACTTGGATCTAAAAAGTAAATTAAGAATAAATTATTGAAGTTTATTCGGCTAGATGATGGAATATATATTCGAGGCGTAATAGAAGTAATCGAATTTATTCTGAAACTCGAAACGCCGGATTCATAGCAGTACATTATCATTAATCATTAATCAACACCTATAATAATCTGACTAATGTCAGTTATAATAATCTACTTAAATATCTAAAACGTCCAAAATGTAAAAATAAATTGTACGTGAGACAGATCGTAAAACATATTTTTTCAGACACAGAATTCTTGTTATATCGGACCTAAATTTGAGAAATATTTAGAAATCAGAAATATAATGAATCCCCTAAAATATAATGCCTGAAATATATTGGTCACCTTTTAACCTCACCGAACTTATCACTCCGCCTCAAAGTAATGATTTATAAGGCAGTTACTAGACCAGCACTCCTTTATGGAGCGCCTATGTTGAATAACATTGCACTAACAACTTTAAAAAGGCTCCAACAATTTCAAAACCGCATACTGAGGCGTATAGTAAGGCACACCTCTCTACAAAGGACGAAATCAGACATAATACGCGAGACCCTCGGCCTCCCGACGGTAACGGACTTCATCACACGGAGGCATATCGAATTCTTTGATAGCCTCCTACACTGCACGCATCCACTATTCAACACACACCGACAGGCCAATCTCAGCGCTGGCAAACACATGTACAGACACTCAACATGGACTGAGTAAACTACTAACTTCAATCAGAAAGAACTAGTGAACCCCATCACTAGACCCCCCCCCCCCTCCTACCATCTAATTAATCTCAAGAAAATATAATGTACAATCCTCTCTTTAAATGCACCTAGTGCAGTAAAAGAGATGACAAGTATCATATTAATATGTTATTGTCAACAATTAATAAAAGCCAAGGGACTAAGGAAAAAAAAACCCTAAAAAATATAACTTTAAAATCGATTTATAATATTTTATTTAAAATATTGAAATCTCATCATATATTGGTATTTTTCAAAACCTAAAATATCACTTTTATAGAAAAATAAGAGTTAACTTATTTAACACGATAACATTATCGTCATGAGAGTATTCAGGATCGTTGGGTTCATAAGAGGGGGCTTAAACTTTGGCCATCATCTCTCTTCATGAATAAATTAAAGAACCTTTGTAAGCTAGATGGAATTCTAATTTAAATGTTATTGTTCGGAGTTGTTAAAGTGCTCTGTAGCCGTTTCATGGAGAATAAAGGGATGTTTCAGTTTCAAAAAAAAAATCTTCCAAGAATAAATTATGAAATAAATGTATATGTTTTGTGTGTGTGTACGTAATGTACATTTATACACATGTATATATACTTATTTAGAGTTGTAAAACTATCTTTGGAACTTTAGATATTATCATTAATTAGATAATTTTTAATCATTAATTATTCTGATTTATTTTTCATTTAGGATATAATTTTTTGTTTATTTTTCTTCATTTACCATCTTTGGTATTTAGTTTAATTTTTAATAATGGATTAATCAAACTGAAATTAGTTATTGAGTGATTTCGTTTTTATGTGAGGACAACGACGTGGTCAAATTAAGCACATTATTTAAATTTTGTTTTTATTAAAAGGATTTTTTTTTTATCTTGTGTTGTATGCATTAGTGGTAATGAGCTTTGTATTCAACATTTCGACGGTAATTTTCAAAGCAAACAGTTGTTGATTAATTATCAAACATTCTCACTCTAGAATAATTTTCCAAAATTTAAATAATTCATAACTCTTTCCACATCTCTCTGACCATGATTTGTTTTCTAGTTGTAGGAATATTGTTGAAATAGTTTGCTAAATAAATTTGTAAGTTTTGTATGAATTATTTATGGTTTGATATCACTTTCAATGTGTTTGGAAACAGTATTTTATAATTTTTCTTTTTTATTTACGTAGTTATGACACTTTCTAATTCTAACCACTCAGTAGAAATTATTTTTTTTAGCCAGAAACCCTTTGATAATAATAAAAAATAACCTTTTGATTAGTTAGGACACAGGACAGCATCGATAATACCCTATTTTAATAAATAGGAAAAGTTTGTTAAAAGGTGATATAAAAGTATTGCGATTGCTCTTGTTTTTCATTATTATTATTATAATTACTTCAAATAATAGTTAGTTGACCATATAAATAAGGACATAAAAACGGCAGAGGTCCAAAATAATGATATCCTTAAATAGTGATAAACCATTTTCCTATTTAATTAATAACCTTAACTATTTTATTTGTTAAATCTTGCTAACATAGAAATCATTCGGGTTAGTTTGTGGTTGGAGAAGTTTGTCCGTTTCATTTTTATATAGCAGTATTTGCTCTGAATGTTGTTTATATAATTTTTTATTAACATGTCGAAATTTTATCTAGCTATAATATTAAGTTTAAAGTGCTAAGATTTTTTTTATTCTGATAAAGATATCACCTATATGGAAGGAGATGAATTTTGAAGGATTATAAGGCTTATTTTTAAAATTATTGTATTGAATTTCGAAACAAGTGAAACAATTAATTCTATTTTTGTCAAAACCCCTCATAGAAAATAGTTTGGTATTTTGTGCTCTATTTTTGTTTTTTTATTTATTTAACGTCCCTTTGTGCAGCTATGCGTCTCTACCATGTACCGAACCCAGTACCCTTCGTTGGTTGTAATGGTACATGTTTATTTTAATGATTTTAGCCTTATGTTGTATCGAACTAGGCGTTTAATTCGGACAAACATCAGTTGTGGTTAGTCCACCGTGATTGGTAGTGCCAGTGTATTTTGTGCAGAGAGGCGTAACAGCCTGATTCGGAACAAGTCCTATTCTGACCGAGCGCAGGTATCCCGTCCATCGGGCAGTAACGTCCAAGCAGTGTGTTTGACAATCAAATAGGCGCAGCAGCCCTGATGGGACTCCGGACCGAACTGTTTATTCTGCCCTTCCTAATCGACCAACTCCTCTAATTTAGAGTTTTTGTTTTATGGACTTTGCTTGCTATGTTTGTTTTCACTATGTCTGGATTGCCTTTTATTTGTTTCTAATTCGATTTCGCTTTTGGGACCGTACCAATTTGTGTACATATTGTTGTTTGTTGTTAAATATTTTATTAAGCAATATAAGTTATGTCAATACCGGGATCTAACATATTTGTTCTCATGTGCGTTATTCACGAAAGTATTTTATGGCGTTACCACCAAGTTCAGTACGGCAGTCCCTGAATTTGAAATAGTAGAGTCATCACTATTTGTATCGCTAACTACACAAAGGCAACAAATCTTATGTTTGCGTTTTCTAAATGTACATTATCTCTGTTAAAAGATAACTATCTTGCCTTCCAGCTTTAAACTAGAGATATAAGTTTAAAAAAATATAAATGTGGAGTTTTTAAAAAAAATGCTATTTTTTTAAATTAAAAAATCCAGCCTCGTTTCTGGAGTATTGCATTTTAGTAAATAATAAGAAAAAAACCTTTACCACCATATCCCATGAAGGGTATTAGGTTCCGTTCCTGATAGAGACAGTTTAAGTTAACGTTTCTGCAGGGTGGCGACTTGTACTAGAAACCCTGAACTGCTAGGTTTTCCCATATCTAAGGGTACCCACTTCATAGGGGGTGGGCGATTTCCAGAAAGGTACAGGGGTCCGAAAGATCCCACATGCCCATTTATGGCTGTTAACTGACAGGTTCAACTAAGAAGGTCACGGGGCCATCTTCTTTTCAGACGCCTCTGAGGATTATCGGGAGTTGAAGAGGAAGCTAGGTTTGAAAGTAGAGGGTTTGAGTAGAAATGAAGTTTGTTATGAAAGGATAGATAGCGGGTTCGGGCCAAATCAGCAACAAATGGGACATTAAGGTCATTAGGGATGACTTTATTCTTAACAAAATAAGGAGCATTGAGGATTTTACGAAGGATTTTGGATTGTAGGGATTGGATACGAGAGGAATTCGATGGCTTATTGGAGCCCCAAAGCTCTACTCCGTAAGTCCAAATAGGTCGTATGATGGTCATGTAGATGAGTCTTTTGTAGTTAATTGGGAGGTTAGAGCGTTTGTCTAGTAAGTGTTGAAGTAGCCTGAAACGTCGAGCGGTTTCTTGTCTTTTCAGTCTCGTATGAGGATCCTAGGTTAATCGTTTGTTAAGATACAACCCTAATTATCGGATCTGTTCTACAGGCATAAGTGGGATATTGTTAAAGGATACTGAAGGGCAGGAAGTCATTGGTTTACAACGTTGGGATGTCAGCTGTATAAACTGTATCCTTGGGCCAAGGATACTATCTTGAGGAAGCTGTTAACTGAAGAAATAATTTATCCATTACAGCCGGATTCGAATCCGGGATCGTCAGCAAAGTAACTCTTAGTAGCGCTATTCCTCTGAGCTACTCCGCTCCCATCAATATTAGGAAGTGTATATATTTTTATTAGGGATTGGTTATGTGAATTTACTTTTATATCTGCTCAGTAATTTTTAATGCTATTATCTTGGAGGCCTAAAGCTTACATATAAATAAAAAATGTATCCCTAATTATGTCTAAAATGTTAGATAATGTAATTTCTTACTAATAATGTCAATTGGTTCTAGGAATTCATTGTCAAGGATATAAACTTTTTTCTGTAGTCCTTTGAGTATATTCAAACATATGCTTATTACATTTCAAATTATTAATTTAATTTTTTTTAAAATTAAATTTATGTATTGTCGCCCTGAAACGTAATATAAACTTTTAAATAACTTATTTAAAAGTTTATATTAGTTAAAATTTAATTTAAACTCCGAACAGGTTGTTGAGGGAAAGAGTGTGCCCAGCATATAGATGTTGGTCGGAATGAACTCTGTAGAACTCCAACTATATTCCACTTACAAACCCTTTCTGGTGCAACGAAGCCTGATTTTTTCCGCATAGAAAAATGGGCATCCACTGGAAGGGCCGTTCGGTCTCTATAGCTTTAGAATTACGGCTTGTTAAACCATGCTCTCTTGGGTAAGGATATTGGCCGCAATCGGTTTAATTTTCTGGCATGAAATACAAAAGTGCATATGATTATGACTAAATTTTGTAAAGAATACATAAAGAATGTATCTGTTAAAGAAAGGAGCGGAAAATCTCAGTGGTAAAGCTGTGAGTTGACGTGCCAAAGGTCCCGAATTAAAATCCGACTGTCCATCTACTATTAAACTATCTAGTTCATATAAACTATCAATTAGGAATCTGGAGAACCTCTTACCCAGTCATTATAAAATGGGTACCCTTAATTGGGGGACCCTGACGGATGAGCTTGATCTTGCTAAGATATAAAAATCACCTCCTGGCCCATCGGTCTCTACTACGTAATTAACCCATTCATCGGTTTTGATATAGGTTTGTAGTACTTTCATGCATGATCCCGCATCTAATCATACACTTTGAGAAGTCGATATAATATTTTATGTTCCCTTATAGTATTTAGTGGCCAATGTTTAACCATTGGGAACAAATGCTTGCAAATTAAAAAAACAACAACTTTTATTCACAAGTGAACACTCGGTGCATATTGTTATTGTTTAAAAGTGTAAAACGCGAAGGCCATCAACGCATATGGTTCGCTTTATAAAATGTTTTTATATATTATTTATCTGCAATGCACACGCGCGAAATCATTCACACACTCAAGCTGGACGACAGAAAAAAATTAGATACAGTTTGAGCTATAATTGAGGAGCAGGGGATGTGCTTCGTTGCCTTCGATAAATTTGGTGCTAGTCCAATTTTATTTATTCTTGATAGGTATTAATTACATTCTTGAAAAATGTTATAAATTGTTAGAATGGAGTTTGTAGTAATATGGATATTTTTATTCGCTCAAATAAACTTAACATTTATTTGTAGGAAGAAAACGATAAGAAAAATCTCTTGGCCTTTCGTTTGAAAAAACAATGGAATTGAAGTTTTTAACTTTTTTTTAATTATACATATAAGGTTGAAGGTGAGTTTCCACTTTTTAGAACCCTCCAACGATGAGGGTTAATAGCTTGACAAAAACTGGCGTCATCCATCAATCAACATGGTCCGCTGCTTTTCAATAATGACGTGATTAAATTTATTATAGTATCGATTAAAATTTTAATTACCATGATTTACAGCCTTTAAATTAATATTATAATATTAATTGGGACATCTTTAAATTTACAAATGTAGGTCGTAGATTATATTTATTGTTTAATAAATAAGCATTGGTTCCGATCGCTTAGTTATTTAAGTTTATGTAAATTTTGATTAACGGATATTTACATTTCTTTAAAGAACTGAACCAACTTAATCATGTGAGCTCATGGTTACATGGTACATGGCTCTTTAAATATTTAAAATTTCCTGAGATCATATTTTAATTTTAAAATACTTCATTGAAAGTATATTATATTATAATTGCTTAAGGGTGGATTAGCTAAGTGTCGCGTAGAGTGCTGAGTCGCTATGCTGAAGATTTCGGATTCAAATCCGACTTCTTTAATCTGTTAACAGCCAAGGATTAGACCCCGAAAGATTTACAGACCCTCGTGGGTCTCACCCAGCGTCGGTACATCATGGGGAACTCTGTTGGTAGATGACGATCTCGGACAAATCACCTCTATACACGATACGGTAGAAACAGTACACTCTCTACCATGTGTTTAACCCACGACCCTGAATGGTTTGTAGTGATATGTTTTCCTTATTTAAATTGATAGATACCAATCGCTTTCAAATGTTGAGAATTATGTTAGACTGGTTGCTGAATTTATTAAACTGTTTATATATTTGGTTTTTAATAATTAAATGTGTCCTTGCATGAATTCAGTTTTGTTTGAATTTTTTAAATATATTTTTGCTTTCCATCCATTCTTCCTCTTACCCAAAGCTTAAGTCAATTAATTTCACTTATATTTACTGTTCTTCGTCCTAACAATTTTTTAAAGGGAGACACCGAAGTTGAACTTTTTTATTTTTGTTCCTAGGAGTTTTGTTAACGTTGTTAAAATGATTCCCGCAAATGCTGTTAAAAGTTGCTTCTAAAAACAACTTAATCCTGTTGGACAGCGAAGATAACTGTTTCTGCTGTATTTAGTTCTCCAGGGTTTTTATCAGTCTTAAATACATATTTACTTTCTTCTTTTTTTTTCTTCGGTACGAAGTTTTTAGATTACTTTTAAAATTATTGCCTCGCAGTGTTCACGATTTAAGTCGTGAATTACAGTCTTTTATTAAAACAATTTATCTATCCTCTTATTTCTTGTTTTATATATATTCTTAAGGACGATTTATTTTTCAATAGAATATTTCGATTTTTAATAACTGAGTATATAGTATCGAGTCAATTATGAAGTACTAATGAGACAATGTAGTTCTTTATTGATATTGTCAGAAAATTTTAATTAGGCGGTGAGCAAGTCAAAGAAAAAAGCTGGGAATTCAACTAAGTTTTATTATTAATTTAATTTTTTCCTATTTCATACTTTCTTAAATTACAGTAATAACTATTAATGACAAATAAAAAAATATTACATTTTTTTTTTTTAATGTTCTATTGTAATTAGCTAATGGCGCATTTATTTTTTATCTTTTCGCTTTGAAAGGGACTGAATTCCAATTTATTCCAGGAAGGGAACCTATCTATGCTTAAGTTTACTTTTTAGGAGTTTTCGAGTAATTATTTTTTTCTTTTTATCGTTAAACAAATTATGAACATGAACTTTTCGTTGAATCTTTACTTAAAGTTTGTTTTAAAACTTTGAAAAGGCTTGATGAGAGAGGAAAATAAAATAAAATTAGAAAGCTGACCGGCCATTTTAGATTTTTTTATTTAGGCTGGCATTTTATTAAATATGTATCGTTAAAAGTCGCACTAATCAGTCGTTAATGATGCTAATGAAGTTTTTAACAAATTTTGTTTATTAGTGTTCTTTTTATTTATTATTTTTGATTTGCTATGAATTATGTTATCGATATTTACAATGAACGAAGATGACACTATAGGAATATCGAATTCGAAGAAGCTGTTAAATACTTCCGGAAGTTCCGAATAATTCCAAAGATGAAATTACATCACAAAGATCATGAAATAGAAATGTTTTTGTCGAAAGTGTAGGGGAAAGATTACTATAACAAAAGGAACGTGGCTAGAAATGAACGCCATTATAAACAGCATTAAGCTATTTTTTTCTCAAAAATGAAAATAAAAATTGGAGAAAAAAGTATTTTGTAACTGTATTTCCATCTTCATATCATACCCATTCTATTTCTATGAATATGAATAACAAGGTAGTTGTTATCAGTGTTCAGCTTATAAACACTGTACGATAACAGTCTCTGGAGACCGGCTAATACATAAGTACCCTTTTGTCTACAACTAAAGAAAAATATAACACAGTTTAAATAAAGATAACATAGCTTAGATCTTAATTTTAAATTTATTTTTAAGCTGAGTTTAATATGTTGGTCCGTCAGCTGTATTATGAATTTAAATTAATTTAAAAATTAAATGTTTAGAGATTTAAAAAAAAATCGGCATTTTGAAAAAAAGGTTGAGAATGAATAGGCTTATAAAGCTGTATGATCTGTCTGATATGTTTCGCTCTCCTCTCATGACACCTCCTTTGGCATTTTATTGGGGTTTGCCATGTTTTGTCGGTAATAATGCTGGAATTCGACAGGAATAACTCGGCGATGTAACAGCGTTTCCTCTGCCGGAAATATGATTCTATATGTATGATATTTATTGAAATCTGTCAAATAAAAATATACACTAATGTAGCTTTTTATTGTTTTCTTATGTCTGGTACTCAATGAAGTCATTTATTCAGCAAGTATATTGACTTACTCGATGCGATATTTTTTCCCATTTGCAATAAAATAAGAAAAGCCTCTTTATGCCTGTTTTAGTGCAGTTTTTATGTAGTTCTTTAGGTCTGCGTCTTTTGTTTCCCCCCTTCGAGCTTTAAGTAACCATCAGTAAAGAAAGTTTTCCAATTTAAGTTTGTAACAGTCTTTGTGACCAGAGTTATTTCAACTGACGTCGGTAACGCTGAGAAAACGGAATAGTATTTCTTGCCATGTGAAGATTCATTTACTTCCTTAGATGTACTCTTAGGATTTGTATAAGATATCTTTTTCTGAACTCGTCAAAATTATAAAATTTCTGAATGAGTGTAAATTTTTCGATTTACTTTGCCGTCAGATTCAATTTGATCAGCTCACAGTCTACAATATGTAAAAGATGAAAAAGTTCAATACAGCGTCTCCCTTTTTATACCCTTCGGCATTAACGTGATTTCAGTATTTTTTCCTCATCTTCCAAGACTTAATTTATAAATAAATACAATACACAACGCATAGTGAACTGTGTATACACTTATATAAAAATGGTAGTATTGTATAATTTATATATAATATATAATATTTATGTATAATAGTGCTTTCAAAAATTTTTATCGATTTATTTAACTGTACATTAATATGGTCAACCACTATGGATAAACATTTCGGTGGAAATTATATTGTCTTTTATTATTAATTCATATAATTATTCTTATCATCTTATTATTACTTTTATGGTGATATGCCACAGCCCAATCATATAAATATAAATGAAGGAAATTTACATGGATAGATTTCATTCATTTTATTTATTACAACGACGTAATTTTATTTATTACAACATTTAAATCGTGTATGACTATTTATAAAAATTTCGGTTAAAAATGTATTGCCTTTTATTATAAATTCACAATATTAATTCTTATAATTAATTAATAATCTCATTATTATTTTTATAGTGGCAATCATGGCAATGAATGGATTTGGAAAGTCATAAAAATGAAGGAATTTATATGTATAGATTTCAGTTGTTTTATCTGTTACTACGAGGAAACTGTAGAACGGATGACCGTTATGAGAAAATTACAAACAGTTTATTTGTCAATATAATCTTGATGCTCTCCTTCGAGAAATAATTAGTCATGAATATTCTCTGTTTTAATTATCAGATATAATTAATTTTATATTATTGGTAGATGTAACTAAACGACACATGAGAGTCAATATTATTTTATTTTTTTTTTTTTTTTACAAGTTCCTATGTACTTATGTGCTTTATCATCTACAATATTTTTATATGAATTATTATAGTATCTTACACTTATTACGGAACCTTTCTGACTAATATTTGACTAGTGTAATTTATCCTGGCTCAATAGTGGCCATATGTAAGCGTCCTTATTCATTTCTAAAACACATGACCGTTTTAATTAGTAGCAATGTAATTAGTGTCGACCCTTAGGAAGGCTATTAATTAAATAAATAATCTGATTAATTCCCGAGGATCTATGTCTGGGGGTTTGCCAGCCCGGAGTGTTGGTACCCTTCCCAGCCGCAAGTTTTACTTAATGCTGGATCCGTTTCTTTTTTATAATTTTTTTCTAGATTACATTACTTGTTTAATATTTTTTTTAGGTTTGATAATTCTTATTGTATTTTTGGACTTACTGACCAGTTCTTTTTTTTTTAATTTGTTATTAGTCATTTGAGATCTTAAAGCGACGTTCGTAAATATAGTCCCTGTTTATTGTATCATAGTCCGCTAGATAATTAACTATGTAATGTTTAATAAGAATTTGAATTAATTTTAGTTTAATTAAATTAAACCTTTCAACAAAGTTTCTTGCACTCTGAGCAACTATTCCTATTTTAAGCATAGGAAGGAACGGCTTGAAAAACTGAGATGATGGTTCGAGGAATCTTCAGAGTTTCTTTATATATCTGTGGTCGATAGATCGAAGATATTCATAATGTTTGCCATGATTTTATGAAGAAGAATCATGGAAACAATGTATATTGTCGCTGTCAAATTAATACCGCCTATCTAAAACTTTTGGTGAAAATGAGTTAGTAACTGTAACGCATTCTACAGGTTGACCACATAAGAAAAAAAATATTATTCATCTGGGGTACATGTGGGTATTGTCGGGAATGAGATGGCTGACAAAGCTGCTCGAGCAGCTCTAACTCTCCCAGGAGGCACAGCTATTCAAGCCGCCCAAGAACTTGCTCGCCCCCTTAAAGAATGTATAGATAAAAGTTGACAAGCAATGGGGATGAAAGTCCAGCCAGTAAGTTGGAATATATAAAAAGGGAAGTAAAGCCTTGTGCTGCATCTAATCGTAGTAAACGCCATGAAGAGGTGGCTATTACTCGCCTTAGAATAGGACACACCCGGCTTACCCACGCACATCTCATTACAAGGGATGCACCTCCGATATGCCCTAGGTGTAATAAAAATCTTTGCTTCAGACATATATTTGAGGAATGCTACTTCTATAAAAATACTAAATCAGCTCAAAATACCACCTGATGCTAGAGAAGCACTTAGGGACAAGAAATCTAAAATTGACAAAGTGTTGAAATTCATTACAAAGTGTAAATTAATAACCAATATTTGATCATCCATTGTCCTTACCATAGAGGCAATTGTTGTTTTTTTCCGATTGTTTTATTTCCTTATTATAGAAATATTTTTGGTAGTATGTGTGTGCGTACATGTGCTTATATGTATTTTTTTTCTTTTTTTTTTTAAAGACAAATAATTATAAAAATTTAAAAATTTACAGGCGTTGATGACCCTAGGGTTTTAAGCCTCTAAGCAACAACAAACAAACAAACCATTCTACAGGTTGAATTACACACTATTAAAAAAAGTTAATACTTCTCTTCAATCATTTTAGTAATAGTTCTGAAAAAAATTGCCAAGTCTACCGGCCCGGTTTTTTTTCTCTCCTGTAAAGTCGCCCAAGTGTACATAGGCGGTATTGTTTTGACAGCGACGATATGAACTAGTTTATAAAAAAAAAAAAGAAATGATGTGTAGCATGTATATGATAGAAAATTTCCGCAGAATTATAAAAGCTAATTCTTCATGATTTTATTATTATTTGTTTATTAAACGTGTCAAGTAGGTGTTACATTCATTACAAAAACTTCTTGTCTGAATGTTATCCCAGATGGAATATTTTTCCATTTTTACTTTTTTAAGGCATCACTGCGCATGATTAATTCAACTCTATGCTATTGATAATATTGGTTCATTGTGAAATATGGTTCGAATGTTTGATTACTTCTGGGGGATATTATGATAGTTGAGTCTTCTTGTATTTGTGGTTTTGGTCAATATATTTCCAACCGGTGGGGGGAATGGTAGTAGTTAATAGCATTATTATTTAATTGTATCAATCAAATTACTTGAAATTGCCTTTGCTTTCACAACCATTCTATCGATTTTGGTTTAATTGGGAAAAACTAGGAAACAATAGGCGGAGGACATTAGCCCGCCTGGCCTGTGATTACTGAAGGTTCAATTTGAGTGTAAGCGTTTCCTAGTAATCCCGATCTGTCGTTTTCTGATGGCAGTTTAATTTGATTTGCCATTTAAATCCTGTCACAATTTAAGGAAGATGACTATCATGTATAAACATATATAAACTGTATCAGCTATTGTTTTATAAATTAATTCTAGTTATTATATTATTCATAACTTTTTAATTACAGATAGTACTCACTGTTACTGCTAGTTCGCCATTATTACTATTCACAGTTTTTGTAATATGTTAAGATTCGTGAGAATTTATAAATTGAAAAATTATATGAGTAAATTTACGTTGTATTTACATTTAGTTTTAAGCGTAATTAAGTTTCTTATTCAATTCTAATAACAACGATGCAATATAAAAATGGAATGAATTAATTTGCCAATGTACTGGGCATAAGTTATTACACATAGGAGTTAGCAAATACATATCAATTTAAGTATTGATATATAACCAAGTCAAACATTACTTGTCATTGATTGTAGGCTATTGTAATAGTGAATTAGTTGTTGTTGGTTTTTAAAAGATAAATAGCAAAGTGGAGGTACAAGGAGGTTATATCGTCGATACAATTGTTAGTATCGATTGTGAAAAAAATGTTTTCAGTGGTAGCTTTAGGATTGATGATTTTTATAAAATCCATATAGTCATCTACAAGGCAAAAAAACTACGTTTAATAACTTATGTTAGGGTGCGTTTAACGATACTTATTGATTTTGAATGGACCTTGAAACATATTTTTTACGTTCCTAAAAGTTCTATACTTGCATCGAATATTTGTTTCGATTTTTGTATCGATATCAATGAGTTCGACCCAAACTGTCGTCATTGATTTCATCTGTGAGTAAAAAGAAGATTCTGAGAAATTAACGAAATAGATAAATGAAATCTAAATATTTTCCATCTTTGAGCTCATCGCTGAGTTTCGAAACTTATCCAATAATGCTGATACTTCACCTCAATGCCTAAATATATCTCTTAGTATGCCGTTATATATTCTGATAGATAGCTGTGTCCATATGAATGAAGACGGCCAGTGAATACTAACTCCTAACTGCCTAGAACTGTAATGCCAACTAGAACAGATTTATCGGTGCCAGATACCAGATATCACTTTCAATTAGTCGGCCAATTAGCTAACTGATTAGGCATCAGCTGCGCTATGAACCTTAGGCTTTGTAGGCGTCTCTGTACTGCCTCTGTTCCTACCTGTCTGTACCGGTCTAACCGGCCACTGTCTGTACTCTCTGCCTCTGTTCCTACGATCACCTTCGCCGATGCTTTCGATGGACCAACACTGGCCTTAAGCTCCGGTATTAACTATAACTATGTCGAAGTCGGTCTTTTAATGATCTATAATGAAAATATTTTTTCAGTTGCTGAACAGTTGACATAAGGTTGCGTTGATAGCTGCGGAATCTTCATTTTATTCTGATTTATTCCGTTAGTGTTGCCCGAGTAAAATTAAACTAATTATTATTGAATGATGAGCTGTTAAAGGATTTATTATCCATTCATATCAAGATATCTCGTTGTTTGTTTCATTTAACACCACTTTATGCTGATATGGCTTATCGTACGATGCTACAGTGCGAGCTCTAACATTTGCCATTTCAGTTGTAATTATGGATAGGAATCTTTAAGAGTACCTCACATAGCGCAGATTCGGAACCACCATTTTACGTCTCCTTCAGAAGATGTTCGGTTCTTAAATGAGTTTAGACTTAATAAAAAATAAAAATATATTTAATGAAATTTTCAATTGTATACTGATATACATCAAATAAATGTAATGGAAGATAAATCAAGCACCGAGATAAAGGCAAGTAGAGAGTCTACCCAATGGTAGTACTCAAATAAAAAATTCAACTTAAAAGGTCACGAGGCCATCTTCTATTCAGACCCCTTGGAGGATTATCAGGAATTGAAGACGTTGCTGGGTTTGAAACTAGTGGGTTTGAGTGGAAATGAAGTTGGTCATGCAAAGATTGATATTGGATTCGGGCCAAATCAGCAACAAATGGGACTTTAAGGTCACTATGGATTACTTTGTTCGTAAAAAGTAAGGAACACTGAGGAATTTATGAAGGATTTTAGATTGTAAGGATTGAATACAAGAGGAATTCGATGGCTTAGTGGAGCCACAATGCTCTACTCCGTAAGTCCAGATGGGTCTAATGGTTGTCATGTATATGAGTCTTTTGTAATTGATTGGGAGCTTAGAGCGTTTTTCTAGTAAATGTTGAAGTAGCCTGAAACGGCGAGCTGTTTCTTCTCGTTTCAATCTAGTATGAGGATTCCAAGTTAAGCATTTGTGAAGGTGTAGTCCTAAGTACTGGACCTGTTTTACAGGAATCTTTGGGATGTTACTAAACGATACAGGAGGACAGGAAGTCGTTGGTTTACGACGGAGGGTAAAGGTAATTTGGTGAGATTTGTGGGAATTTATTTTGATCCTCCAGTTTTTACACCATTTTTCAAGGGTAGTGATACGGGATTGAAGAGTACGGGATGCTATACTACGGGGGCTGATAATACGGTGAGCTATTTTGTTGCTATTTAGATATGGAAATAATGATATTGAACTATTAACTTTTAAAAAATTGTTATTAGTTATGATTGCTTTCCTCTTACTGATTAATACATTTTTGTGTAAAAAAATTATGTTAAATACATATTGTAATAAGATAGTGATTATTATTTTGGTTTGTTGGCATTTTTATTGAAATTTTTGGATATGAAGCTTTAAAACCATTATTTCTTCCTAAAACAATATTTTATTTCTTCTCTTTACTTTATGGTTTTTGTTTGGTCCAATAGTTGATAACTATTTTCCGTATTCCGATTATTTTTTTCTTTTAATCTATTAGTACGAAGCGTAAGTTGTTTTATAAGACAAATATATTTGTTGAAGTCAGTATTATTTTTAAGACAGACTTTGTTTGTTTTGACGTGACCCAGTCTGCTGTTGCAGACGCCCACCTTTCCTCCTACAGATCTATAAGGTCAAGGATGCATGTGTCTTCTCTGCCATGTGTACCAATGTGACCGTAGTTATGCTAGCACGATTCGACAAGGGAGGAATCCGAGAATAGGTATCGTTAGAAAGATAATTAATTCAAGATGTTGAACTAATAACAATTTAAGTTATAAGCCATGCGTTAAGGAAGACATGCATTTGAGTCATCCAATAACCCAAATCAGTTTGAAACGTCAGTGTGAATGATTTATCGGAACAAAGGATGAAGTTTGATGGATTATGTATTAGTAGAAACAGTAGCAGTGAAGCTATCGATATTGAGGAACACTAGCCCACGTATTCATATGTGGTCAAGTGGTTAGTATAACATCCTACTATACCAAGATCGTACAGGTAGGTTTATGGAGAGGGGTAGTAGAGCTGTGAGTAAAGTGCTGGTTCCTATGGCGAAGCTTCCGGATTCAAATCCGACCGTAACATATAAATTATTTTATCAGTTGACAGCCGTATTTGGTCGTTGTGTACGAAGACACTGCTGGGGCTCGCTTCCGTAAAGTGGGTACCCTAAATTGCGAAAAACCTTTCTGGTTCAGCGTGATCTCAAAAAATCACAACCGGTGTTCCTAGAATCAGTTGTGTCTACCATATACTAAACCCAAGATTCTGCATCGGTTGTTGTGGTACAGGTTTTTTCCCCCAGGTCTAAGTGATTAATCTTCTAAGAGATTTAAAATCATTTCTGGAATGGCATGATATTGTTAATATTATTAATAAACAATTGTAAGATTAATTCAACTGTTTTACTAAGAGCTCCTCTACGATTTACGGGGTGCCATTGTATTGTATTTTGTATTCAATTCTTGTCGGCGGAGGAACTTGTGAAATGTGAATTTTTTTAAACATAGATATGTATGCTGCTATACATATACTATACATACTGCTACATTGTACTGTATTCTCTAAGTGTATTCGAGGTTTTAGGGTATGTCAGACAGACATGGGCATGAAGACGGATGAAGACATAGTTTGGACCTTATAGATCGCTCGGACACACGCCAGTAATAATAGTCTGGGTCACGCCTGAACAAAGAGGAGCTGAAACTTCTATTAGTCTCTTCGGCAAATATCATTTAGCCCATCGACCAGTGCTCGCTCCGGGCGTCCAGAATGATCGGAAAATACGGTACTTGGGATCAACAGAAAAAAAGGAATGAGACTTATGTACTTTTTAATTTGTTTTTTGGTTTAAGTGAGTTTATTCATTTTTAAATACTGCCTGTAGCAATTTTCTTACTTTATTTTTCATAATATTTTCTAAATAGAGTTTCCTTCAGGCCTCCATGATTAAAAGAAAATATGGTATTTGGGATTAACTACTACAAACTATATAAATAACTTATTTTATCTTCTTATTAATTGTTATAATTTTTAAATATTCTATTTTGAAGAGAAAAGATTTGTCCAGGGCCGGGATTCGGATCCGAATTTGTATAATTTATTCAAAATAAAATATATAAATAAATGTTACGAATTGAACTTTTTACGTTAATTTTGTTTTAATTGAATTTATTCATTGATTATCTAATAATAACTTTTATAAATTTAATTTTTTGGGGTACTCTGTTAATTATACTCGACCTAGGCTTCCGTTTTGAACGGAAAAAATCTTATTTAGGATCATAAAGAAAACAAAAAAACTTATCCATTTATTACTTAAATTTTTGTTTTCAGTGAATTTATTAGTTTTGAAATAAAATTTGTACCAATTACTTTTTTCATTTCATTTTTTTTGTTGGTATTTTCTAAAATATGCACTTATCAGGCTTCCGGAATGAACGGAAATTAAGTATTAGGAATAAAGAATTTATTTATGATCTTTTACTTTATTTTTGTTTTCAGTGAGTTTATTCTTTTTGTAATTCGATTTGGAATAGTCCCTTTTTAAATTTATTTTTTCGAGGTATTCCCTTAAATATATTCTTTTCAGGCTTTCGCAAAGGAAAATACGGTATTAGAGATCAACCCCCAAAAATTTACTTATTTTAATTTTTTTCAGCGAAGCATTAAATTTGAAATAGTAGTAATAGGGGTCAATATTTTTTATTTAATTTATTATTTTGTATTATCTAAAATAGGCTCGTCACAGGCTTCCAGAGCGAAAAAATTAACTTATGAATTTGAGGCATTAATTGTGTCAGTTGATTTATTAATTATCCAATACTTTCTGTAACAATCACAGTTGAAAATTTCAATATATATGCTGAAGAAACTGGTCCCAAATCCCCAAAACCTGGCCAAAATATGAAGGCGTTCTTCAATTTAAATGAAAATTAGTATACTAAAGTTTCCGAGGTTGCTGATTACGAATCAAAAGTCAAAATTACGCATCCAATATGGTGGACATATACATTAAACCATATTAAATTTAGCCGAAACTTGTATATAGGGCTTTACGAGATCGCATATTACGAATCAAAAGTCAAAATCACAAAATGGCGGCTTTACAATGGAAGACGTATATATTTAAAAAAATTCAGATTTAGCCGAGATTGGGTATTTTGGAATTTTTTACGTACGCACGTGACTTACCAGCTAGTATACAAACATTCACTACAATTAGAATGGCACACAGTGACAGCTAATTTTTCTTTATTTTGTTAAATTATAGTATGGTTTTGTAACGTAACTCATCAACTTTTTCATAACTTTTCAAAATTTACACATAAGTTTTTACTTGAGTTTTTATAAAAGAATACTAACAAATATTTACATTACACTTTATGATTATGACTTTTTTATATGCATTCATAAATTCTACTTACTTCCAGGAGTATTTTAAATTTTGAAAAATTAAAATCGATGCACTCTGAGCAAAATTATTAACATTTGAAGCTTTCTTTCTTGCTGTTGCGTCAGGTGCGGGTATTGCTCGAACGAAGGTCACGTTTCCACCGAAATATAAACTCAGGTAGAAGCCGTTGGCCCCTGCCTCCTTTACCGTTCAATCCTTAAACTATTAGTGTACCCAACCCAACGGTCAAAAACTCCCAACTTAACGTTTCATTTTTGAGGTTTTGGCCAGGTTTTTGGTACCATGGTGGGGTGGTGGTCCGAAAAAAATATCTTTAAAAAACTATTTATTTTAAAGCCAATGTTTCAGATCTCTGTCAGTCAACTCTCAAATTATAATCCCTGAAGAAGGCCTGCAATGTGGGTCGAAACGTTGGGTTTAAAATAGATATTTCTTCTTATTTAATATAATTTTTTTCTGACTTCCACCCAAACCATTTTCGTCCTCTTTTTTTTTTTTTTTAATATTTTCTTTAACGTATCTTCTTAAAATCCAACCAATAATAAATCCTTATTTTCTACTTTATACTGTCTTTAGACTTAATTACATATTGTAATTATATTTTACTTACATATTGTAAGTACATATGTATGAGCATTGACCGATATGTAAATTATTTTTTAATTAAACCTCCAATTGAGAAGATATATGTATACAGATACTGCTAGTGGTGGAATTGTATTATATTTGGAATATATTAGCTTGTGTCTACAATGGTCACGAAAATATTACTAGCTTTAGTAAGATCCGGTCGGAGCGAGGTTAGGCACAGTTGGATTTGAGTTAGGGGTCTCTGTTTGTACAGGCCCTGCATACAATTCGCCTAGGTCTCGGGGTCGTTCATAAATATTTGGTCCCTGCATACATATTGTCTACAGATTATTGTTTGGTCTCTGTTATTATTATTGTTATTTAATGAGTTTTATTTCAACAAAGTAGTTGGATAAGCAAACCGAAAGGGAAGTAAGTCGAGATTCGAATAAATCATTACGCGGTGGACTATTTCTTCAGGGGGCATATCTGATGGTGATAAAAAAAATAAATAATAATAATAATCTGCAGATAGTTGTTTGATCTCTGCATTAGTAGTAATTTAATAATTTTCATTCGATCAAAGTAGTTGGATTAACAAACTGAAAGCGAAACAGTTGAAGTTTGAATACTTTGTTACGTGATTTAAGTTTTATATACCTATTGGATTTATATATCTGAACAATAAAATAAAAAAAGAGTAAAATGTGTAGTTAAATAGGTTTGTTATGGTTTGCAATGTCAGTTATTCATGATATCATTTTGTATTTATATATGTTTAAACATTCTACCATTAATGATTTCAACAGGCACTTCAATACTGGAACTGCTAGCCTATAAGATTCATACGAACACAATTAAAAATATCGTTATTAGTTTCTGAATTTCACTTTATCGAGTTTTATTGTTATGTTTCGAAATTAAATTTAAGATGGAGTAAGTCATAAACTTCCTGTCCTCCTGTATCGTTTATTAACATCCCACTGAATCCTGTAGAACAGGTCCGGTACTTAGGACTACACCTTGACAAACGCTTAGCTTGGACTCCTCATACTAGACTGAAACGACAAGAAACAGCTCGCCGTTTCAGGCTACTTCAACATTTACTAGACAAACGCTCTAAGCTCCCAATTATTTACAATTGACCCATTACATGACAACTATTAGACCCATCTGGACTTACGGAGTAGAGCTTTGGGGCTTCACTTAATCTTCGAATTCCTCTCGTATTCAATCCTTACTATAAAAAATTCTTCTTAAAATCCTCAATGCTCCTTACTTTGTTACGAACAAAGTAATCTATAATGACCATAATGTCCCATTTGTTGCTGATTTGGCCCGAATACGATATCAATCTTTTCATGACAAACTACATTCCCACTCAAGCCCACTAGTTTCAAATCTAGCAACGTCTTCAATTCCTGGTAATCCTCCGAGGCGTCCGAAAAGAAGATCGATGTTATTCCATCATATTTTTAAACGAGAACCATTAGCTTTGAGCCGCTAGAAGTTCGCTCAGATTCCAACAAGTGAACCCATTGACCTTTCACTTGAAGAAGTGCCCTAACAACATCGACTGTAGATGTCAAAGTTCCCCAGGACCCTTCATCAAAGGACTTTCCTTCTGTGAAGGACTCTTTTGTACTTGACAATTACCATAAACCTCCCTCACTCCTCTAGCGGCTAAGTTCTGGTCCTCCAACCCGCCCCGCCTACATGCATCCGAGCACACGTTAACTGCCTCTTTGTACTTCTCTTTTCCACTTAATTAAATGTTTTAAATTGTTTTCAGTAAGGATAAATTAGGAACCAAATGGTTGCCTGTGGTATGCGTATTTTATAATAAGGATATGCTACTAAATAATAAATGTACTATATTAAAAAAAAAGGTCCATCTGAAACTTGTCGCGTGGAAATATAATATGTTAGACAAAATAAATTCTTTTCATGTCAATATTAGTGACAGAATATTATTTAACTTGTGGTAGAGAAGGCACAGATATCAGTATAACTGTTTCGATATACCTCTGTAAATGTATTAACGGAGATCTATTTTAAATCAATAATAATATTGGCTATATAAAAAAAAACCTATTCCACTAAGACCCATAAAGAGTATTGGATTCAGTACATGATAGAGACTGTACTGTTTTTAGAACAACGTTTGTGCAGAGAGTTGATTTGTCCGAGATCGCACTCAACCCCCAAGATTTACACCTCTTTTTTGGGTATCTACTTTATAGAGGCTGGGTGAGCCCCATGAGAATCTCCAGATCCCAAAGTGTCCATCTCTGATTAAGATTAAATAAATTATTTTTCATAGCCAGATTTGAATCCCGGGACCTTCGGCACAGCAACTCAGAGCTCTACCACTGAACTACCCCGCTCTCACATTATCTAAATAAGGGGATTTTATTGATAGTCTACATGACTTTATTGATAATCTACGGATAACTAAAACTGGGTTGAAACAAGACCTTACTTATGCATATCTTCTTTCGGTACATTCAATTAATACTAGACTAAAACTTTAAATATTAAAATTGTACGAAGTAATATGAGTTAGATTCTGTTCAGGGAGGCTTTTTATTCGTGTTTTTGAATTACGATGATTAGAGACTAAAGCTTTAACATTGATTGGTTCCACCATATCGTCATAGGTTACATATAATTTTTTATAATAATCAGAGTGCTGGTATAAGTAATTTAGAGAGTACCGTTTAGTTCGATCCTTAGGGTTTCAATGATCTGTAGTTCTTTTCTGATTTTGTATATTTAAGGCGTTCAGTATCGACTTTTTAAGATTTTTTGCTAGTTCAGTCAATCAATATTTCATACGCCCGAAACTTAAGTTTCAGAACCTGACTCAATATGTCGTGTTAGACAAAATTACTTGACTTGACTAGACCTACGAAAAATGTAGAGATGTGGATTATTGAAATTTCGGAATTATCTTCTTTAGGTCCTGACCGTCTCATCTATAGGATATATTGTGTTGCCTTTAATTTGTAGTATTGCTTATATTTATTAATATAAGTCATTGTAAATATGTTTGCATACATTGCAAAACGTATAACTTAGATCATTGATATTGTATTGTAGTATTCATCATGGCTGTTCGCCATTCGGGAAAATGCAGGGATCTGATGAGACGGCGGGAGATGGGGAAGCACAATCAGTGGGATCGAGGTGTGAGGCAATCAGCAACTTGTGCCAATTTGGAACAGCTGTAAATAAAGAGCGAAACCCGAGAAGAGGCTATCTCGTCCCGGGACAGGCTCTGCTGTGTCGCCCCACGGGATCTCATTATCCCTTATCTATCCTTCTGATATAAATTCGATGCAGATTAGAGATCACGGCGCAGTTAGCAGTATGTGGGGCGTTGTAGTTTGGAATTATCGAACTTCTATCAAATATTGTTTAAACCGTTATAACAAATATATAATCTCTTAAGCAGTGACTCATCGGTTCATTTTCAATTATTAATACTCATGTCTGAAAATATGTATATTTTTTAAAATTTACAATACAAGTGTATATAATGGATGATTCATTAGTGGTCACGAGACTTATTTCAGACACCCAGAGGATTGTCGGGACTTGAAGATGAAGCTAGGTTTGAACCGGGTGGGTTACAGTGGGAAACATTTTTTCATGATAGGACTGATAACGGGTTCGGGCCAAATTAGGAACTAATGTAGCAATTTGTTGGATTGACTGTATTCGGAACAAAGTAATGAGCATTAAGGATTTTACGAAGGATTTTGGACTGTAAGGTTTGGATTGGATACGTGAGGAATTCGATGGCTTAGTGGAACCCCCAAGCTCTACTCTGTTAGTCCAAGGAGATCTTATTTAAGCCATGTATTTTGTAATTAATTTGGAGCTTAAAGCGTTTGCCTAGTAAGTGTTGAAGTAGCAAAAAACGGTGCTAAATAATATAACCTTAATTATTAAAATTCGATTGAATGATATATTAGTTAAACTAAGCAAAGGAAGAGTTGACGTTATTTTATTAATTTTTTTAACTTGTTATTTACTATCTATTGTTTAAACTCAAGAGTTTATATTATAATAATTTAATATTTATTCATTATATTATATAAGGTTTAGTTTAATGAATGAATTAATAATATTTTATAAATATCTATGAATGGATACGTATATTTTCTAGTCAGTAAAACTGTAAGTATTTATTTATAACTTTTCCTTCTTAACGTTTCCATTCAACGATAATTGGCGAAAATTGAGGCAAATTCTTCTTTTCCTCTCCTTGTCTGCCTTTCTAAACAGGATATACGAGTTTAAGCCCATTCCGTCCCAGACGTTCTTCATCTTAGAGCAATGTTGACGTCCGGGACCTTTTATCTTTCTCTCCATTATGAGCTAAAGGAAAACACATTTTTTATGTCCTATAATATGGACGAGATGGGATGTTTTTCTTATCTTTTTTATTGTTTCTAGAAGTTCTCATCCTTTGTTTATTCTCTGTACAACTTGCAAATTCAAAACATGAACAGTCCGTGATATTCTGCGATACACACATGTCTCAAATTCCTCCAACATTTTCACTTATATCCGCAACCCAACTCCGTTGGGAAGAGTGGAAAGCACATAGCACTCGACAGAGCAATAATGGGGATGTTGAAATTTTAGCGAGTTAATCCTTTTTAGGAAATTTTCTCTACCCATTTCGATGAGATCTCGGATTTCTATTTAGGTCTTCAGTGATCGAACTGCCCAGAATTTGGATTTTGTTATAGTTGTTCCAGATACGACTATGTTTTATTGTATTTATCTAATTTGTAACATATAGAATAAAATACTAAACAACGTAAGTATGTCTCCGTTATGAAATGAAAATAACTATCCTAGAAAAGTAAAAAATTAATCAATAAGAAATAATAGTAAGTGAAGGTTCGACGGTAAAAGTTTTCTCGGGTAAGTTGGGCATCCATTGTGAAAGTTTGGGGCTTTTACGATGGAAGGACCAAAACAGACCGAACCCAGTCAACAACTTCCTTCAATCAAACTGCACAGTTATATAAGTCGCTTCTCTTAAAGAACTTGCAAGTTATATCTCTGATAAAAAAACAAAAACAAAAGTCTTATATTTTTCCCTGCAATTTCACCAAACGACAGGAATTTCAAAAAAATAAAATGAATTTGTTTGTTTATTCATTTATCGCCACTTTATTCCAATATCGCTAACCGTACGATGATACAGTGGGAGCCCTAAATTTTGGCTACTCAGATATAATCAGGATGGGGATCTTCAACGAGTAACTGACACCGTATAGCCTCGGTAAATCCATTCAACATCCCTTTCGAACTTATGCATAACAAAGGATTTTTTCCTCCATTTTAAAAAAACCCGAGGGCCACCTACCAGGCTGCGGAACCGCTATTTTATGCGTATAAGGTTGTTATGCTTACCACTTCACCACAGATTTGAAATTTGTTTCGTAGGTAACATATATGAGATATTCAAACATTCCTAATTTACTTTTTATTCCAGACATTTAAGTAGTATACATAACTATTCTATTACGGGACCAGTATGTGGAGCGCTATAGTTGTTAAAGTTTTAGAGCATCGATGTTAAATTAATATTTTAAATTAAGATCCCAGCCTTTTATGTATATAATTGAGAGATACTTCAGATTTGTAGTTATACACTATTCACTTCAACTTCACGTTACTTTTCTTTTTTTTCTCTTAATTACTCATTGTAAATAAAATCCCCTGTGTTATGGAAATAGGTTTTTCATGATAGGGTTTTGGAAATCATTCTAATGAAAAATTAGACTGAAATCTGCAGCCGAAGCGGATACCTTCGTCAATAATAACCATGATTCCTGTTACGGCCGCTCAGTATTTCTAAAATGACATGTTCATATTTTGATAATTTTGTTTAGTTTCAATTATTTTGTATTTTTTAATAATTTAATTTAAATTAAAATAATTCACATGTAAAATACTTCAACGTAATATTTGTTTGAATTAAGAGTGATTTAATCGAAAAACAGCTGTGAGACCTTGTTTGTTTTTATTGGAAAAAAAGGTCTTTAGTCATCATTGTTGTCTCGGCTAGCGCATCTTGTGAGCCTACCCTACAACAGTCGTCATTGTTGTCTCGGCTAGCGTACCTTGTGGGCCTAGCTTACAGCAGTCAACTCCTTTGTTCCATAGCGACCCGCGCGGTGCAGCTTCTATCGAGAAACCCGCTTGACCAGCACTTCTATCAAGAAACCCGCCTGACCAGCACTTATATCAAGAAACCCGCCTGATCAGGGTATTATAAACATTTTTTTAATTGCGCAATTAAACCTAGTTATTGTATAAATTCATTTTTTTTGTATCAAATGGTTTATTGTATTTAACAAATCTTAAGGTATTTTCAGTTTTCTTGTTTTGTGTATTTCTTGTTTGTCTTGTTTTTTTGTATATTTCTTGCTTGTTTTTATTTCTTCAATATAAAAGTTTCAAAAAACTAGCATTTGGTATTATATCTGACGTCCATGTATATATTTGATTTTACAATTCAAGATTTAACTTGGTAGGTAATTTTCTGTAAAGAAAATTTATCTGAGTCAGATTAAGGCAGTAGCCTATCAGAGATTAGTTTCCTATAGGGAAAGCTGTACAAGGGTGCAATCCCTGTTACCCTTACGGCGCCCTAACAATTCCTTTTTTCTTTTCTTCACAAGTAACAGCTTATAAGTTTATTCCTCTAACTCTGTATTGTTACTTTCATTATTCTTTATTTATTCATTTCGTTCAGTTGTGAGAGCTAGGTTTATTACTACTGTAAATTTTAGTATATATAGTATTATTCAATGGTCGACATACTCACGGCCAATCTCAAAAGCATCCTGGATACCCATGCCCCAGTCAAAACTTTAACCTTCCGTCACCATCCTGCTCCTTGGATGTGTCAAAAAATTAAAGACCTGCAAAGGAAACGTGATGCTGCCCGTAGACGCTTTAGACGCACTAGGCTTACTGATGACTACCAAGCGTTCAGGGCTCTTCGCAATTTGACACAGTCTACAATCAGACAAGCAAAATCCAAATATTTCCACGAAGCCCTTTCCTCGGCTCCCGATCCTAAATCTAAATGGCAACTCCTCCGAAAACTCTCCCTCTGCAATTCAACATATTCCAGAGCCTTTCCTTCTTCGCCAGATGAAATGAATTCGTATTTTTTGTCTACCTCAACTAACACATCAAAATCATCACCCTCCGTCTTCTCACTAACTCCATCTTTCAACCCCGACAATTTTTTTTTTCTCTGACATTTCACCTACCGACATTATTTCCTCAGTTCTCAAATCCTCCTCCAGTTCTACTGGCTTTGATGAGATTCCCGTCAAACTACTCAAACTATGCCTCATCGATATCCTACCTGTCCTTCTTTTCATTTATAATTTCTCACTACAAAACGCAATATTCCCAACTTCTTGGAAAAAAGCCCTAGTCCATCCTATAAATAAAACCTCTACCCCTTTTTCTCCCAAAGACTACCGGCCAATCTCCATACTTTCCAACCTTTCCAAACCTTTCGAAAGAATAGTCCAGTCGCAAATATCAAATTTTCTCAAACAGTCCAAACTCCTGGATCCGCTGCAATCTGGTTTTCGTCCTGGTTTTTCCACTCAATCTGCCCTTACCAAAATCACTACGGACATACATAAAGCCATGGACAACAAACAACTAACCGTGCTAATCCTATTAGATTTTTCCAAAGCTTTTGATTCCTTGGACCATTCTATCCTTTTTTCCAAACTAAAGTCATTGTCCTTTTCCAACAGCTCTATACTATGGTTCCAGTCCTTCCTCTCTAGCAGGTCCCAAGCGGTTTCTATGCCCAACCAACCCCTTTCCTCTTTCCTCACTCTATCCTCAGGTGTGGCACAGGGCTCAAGCATCTCTCCTCTCCTTTTCAACTGTTACATCAACGATCTTCCTAAATCTGTTCACCGCTGTTCCTACCATCTATATGCTGACGACTTCCAAATCTATTTATCCTTTCCTCCTTCTGAGCTATCATTCGCGTTCGCCAGTATTCAGCAAGACCTCGATAGGATCAGTGCCTGGGCAAAGCTGAACAAATTGGAATTGAACGCAATGAAAACCCAGGCCATTGTTCTAGGTTCCAACTCCCTTCTTGCAACTATCCCCACCCTCCCAACATTGATCCTAAACGGCACCCCTATCAGTTTCAACTCCTCCGTTAAAAACCTAGGCATTACCATGGACAAAAACCTCTCCTGGAAACCACATGTCGCCCAAATATCCCGACGATCAATTAGTTCCCTGAAATTATTCCATCGATCCCGGCATCTCCTTACACAATCTACCCGGAAGCTTCTTGTATCTTCCCTTATCTTCCCCCACTTTGACTACTGTTGTGTGGTATACGGGGGCCTCTCGAAATTGCTAGAGGATCGCTTAAAAAGAATTATGAACTGCGCTTTAAGATTTGTCCTTGGTACTCCGAGGCGTTCCCGGGTGTCACATCATTATGATGAGTTAAAGTGGCTCTTCCCACCCATTCGTAGACATTATTTCCTTAGTGTTTTTCTATACCAATCCATTAACTCGCAACACCCTTCATATATCTATAGTCTCCTTCAATTTAAATCCACTGTCCAACACCATCAAACAAGATCCCGCCTCTCCGATCTCTACATTCCATCCCATAGAACTAAGGCATTCGACCGTTCCTTCCTCGCCCGTTCCACCACGGTGTGGAACTCAATCCCTCCTTTCATCCGCCATTCATCTTCACTGGCCTCATTTAAATCCCTGCTTTTCCATCATCTCTTGGCATCCCAAAAAAATGCTCTCCAGGCAGGCCAATCTTCCGCTTGAATTAATGTGTGTCGAATACTCGATCTCGTTACCTACGTGTTTGTTTATTTTTCCAACAACAAAGAAGATACAAACTTTGTAAATGCTTTATTGCATGCTATGCAATTTATTGGCTTTATTTAGCAATTCCGTTATTAACTATTATATTAATGTTATTTATTATTATTTTGTTAATATCAAACCTTTATATATATATGTTTTATTTTTATTTTTATTTTTCTAGAAAATTAGTTAAATTCCTGTAAAGTCTATTACTTTTTAATCAGTTATTTTTTTTTCTTTCTCTATTTCTATTATGTTTTGTCACTCATGATTACTTCATGATTTGTATCATTATGTGCCTCCTGGGCAGATGAATATTATGTTTATTTTACTTGTTCTTTATTGTTATTCTAAAGGGACTTGGTCCCAGAATAAAGTTTGTTTTCTATTCTATTCTATTCTATTCTATTATATGCTGGCTATAATACTATAACTCCATCGGCTTGCTTATACTGAGTGTCTTATCTATGGCTTGAGGTATTGCTTTACTTGTGATTACTTTTACCCATACACTTATACTTATTTGTATTTGGTAAATTTGTTACCCTTTCTTATTTTATACTTTTTTTATTATCGTTGTATTTTCATATATATATCGAATGTCCAATTAAATGAGATATACCAGCGTATAACAAGCGCAAATAGAGCATTCTTCGCTTCTTCAAGAGTACTTAAATCCCGAAGCATCTCTAAAAATTTAAAATTAAGGGTGTATAATGCTGTAATAAAGCCGCTGTGAGACGTGGGCTCTTACCGGCACCCTGGTAGCCAGAATTGAGAGATGTGAAAGGAAAATCCTCCGCACGATAACTGGAGCGGTATGGGATCAGAAGCAGATCTCGTGGAAGAGAAGGACGAATCAGGAATTGCTGGTTCAGTCGATATCGCATGGTATGGTGGGCCATAAGGTGGGCGGGGCATGTAGCTCGAAGTTATCCGTCAGGACGCCTCTACACAACTATGAGTGCCACAATAGTTGGCAAGAGACCACGTGGAAGGCCAAAGATCAGATGGATAAACAGGATCAACAAAGATGCTTTGAAGCATGTTTGATGACTTCATGTTGCAGACTGGAAGTCAGTGGCCTAGGATAGATAGAGGTGGAGAAGGCTGGTAAAGGCGGCCATAGATCTACACGGTATGTATACAAAATATATTGTTATCTTCGCCATTGACGCCTTGAAGTATCCTATCTTCTATTCTTTTTTATCAAGGCTATAGTGGTTATTAAGGGTGCTAGTTTTCCCTCTTGTATCTTATGAAACTAATAGTGTTATGGTCAGATCTGAGTATCATTCTGTTTCATATGTTTATCATATGTTGTTTCAAAAAATAAAATAAGACTGTGGGTCAGATAGTAACACTTCAGGGTAGCAGAATCGTGTGTAGCACCACAATATACTCTCACACCCTCCTCACACCGTGACATGAAACATTAATTCGGCCAATGGTAGGACCCTATTCACCTGTCCTACCGCCGGATAGGAGCCGTCCTGCCGAACCTTTGTGCTGGGCAGGACAGGAAAAAAAAAAACGCTCGCGGATCAACCTCACGACAAATGGTAGCAGACAAAAGTTATAAACCTCGGATGGAAAAAAAAACAAAAAACAGAATAGCGCCTAAAGATTTATATGTTCCATTTCCCAAAACGATTCTTCCAAGCTCTTCTCTTTGTCGAATTTCATCCTCTCGACCCGACCATCGAACTGTTTGAAAAATTGATGTTTTTCCAAAGGTTCCTCCTTTTGGGTTTGTGGGCGTAGCGTTATAAATCTTGTTCGTCGGATAAGCGAATGGGAATTTGCTGCAGGTATTATGGCTACTCCGATTGTTAGTTATTGATTTCTTATTTTTCAATTATATAAATCAATTTATTCTCGATGTTAAGCACTGTTACGAGTATACGGAACTTAATTAGGTTTATCTTGAATAACTGTTGGTTGATCGTATAAATAAGGAGAAGAAAACGGTACCGGTGGACACCAAATAAATAATGTCTTTAACAGTCAGAGGTTTTTTACTGTATTAATATTTATAAGAAATGGAATAAAGTAAAATTGATATAGTAACGAGTAATTAATATATTGAATAAATTAATAACAAATAAAACATGTTTTTTGTTTAAAAAAGTATTATTATTCTAACGAATCCACCACCATTAAAATTAAATAAAACGTGCAATTATTATCTAGAATGAAGTCAATGTTTCGCGTTAAGTCCATCTGCCGATCACGCTTGGACAAATTACACCTTTTCTTTTCCTAGAATGGTTTCATTCTTACTAGTCCTTCAAGCAATAAAGTCTTCTTCTTCCTCTGTCTATTTTCTATCCGGATTGGATTGTTTATCTTTTTCCTTGTTTCTTATATCCCTTGGAAACCATCTGTTTTAAATTAACTTTTTTTAATTTTGTATTTACTTTATTACCCCTTTTGTGATTCCTGAACTGTTTACTCCTATGTGAACCATATAGGTTTTGTTTTATGTTTCGTTAAAATAAAAATTCGATTTTTTTTTTATCTAGTTTGCCATCCGTTCTATAAGTATAATTGAAAAATCCGAATCTTCTCTTTTCTATTCTTTCTTTATTTGTTCTAAATGTTCCTAAATATCCTTGATACTTGAGTTTATAGTGCTGATCATCTTTGATTATTGGTTCGAATATTTTCCTAGGGATTTTATTTTCCAATCGAAATAATTCTTTACTCGTCTTACTTTAATCGTAGGTACGAATGTGAAGTGAAAAATACCACTTTTCTGGAAAGTAAAAACCTGTTTCAAGGTTCATTCGAAATCAGTGCTTATCGTCAAATGTATTGTATCTATGTCATAATGCGTTGTTTATTTTACCTTATTGATGGCTATATGAATTTTATATATATCATCAACTCTAAAGCCAAAGATGTTGCTCGAGAACGAGAAATGTGTTTTTTCACATTCATTTTTTGTATTTTTGTCGAAAATATAAGGCTCAAGATAGGACTACGGTTTGTAACGCCTGACTTTTATCATTTTAGGCCATATTGGTTTTTTCGTATAACACTTAGATGTGTCGAATTTTGAAAAGGCTTCTTAAATCTTTATTCTTTCTTTTTATAATTTCTTTGTTATCTATACCTTAAGGGTTAGGCTTATTGATATCGTAATTTGTTTCCACAAATATTTTCAAAGTTTATTATGTAGCTCTGAACATACCATTACTAACATTGCCTAGAGTAGAACAGAGCCAAGCCCTACTTTCCCGATAAGAGCGGGAGATGTCCCTACAAAGAAGAGACAACAAAGCGTCCACACCTGTCCCGTAGGACCATTGTGAGTTATTAGAGCAATTAGGACATAAAGGGTAATTAAAAACAGTTTGTTAATAATTGGAGGCCATAATTCTCGCCAAGGGGTCCGGCAATTTTCCGGCTGATTGGTGCGGACGCCATTGGATGTTGAAGGGAATGAGTTCAGTAATTAGAGACCCTCCTCCTTTTTACACATTCCCTTTATAGTATTAGATTTCTGAGGAGCTCTCTCAACCCTCTCTCTCCCTTCCTCCCTCTGGCACTCTTTCCCCCTTCTAATGATCCGGTTACCGTCGGCCCTGTGCTGAATTAAATTAGGTTATTGGAGGTTTATTATTGACTTTTGTATTAATGTTTAATTTTGATATTTTGTTATCATATTTTCATATTTAATTTTGAATGTAAAAAGAAAAGGAAAGAACTTTTTTTTTATTCCTTTAAAATTTTACTTTGGAAAGACATCCATGAAAAAAAAAATACCAAGGCACTAATTAAAGAAAAAAAAATGAAGACATCCAGTAAAGATAAAAGTTTGATAGCATCTATAAAATGTAAAGAAATTTTGCCTATTTGGAAAATTAGATATTTAAATCCTAACGATAGTCTGATGATATATTGATGATGATGAGTGTAAAGCTATCTAATAATTTAGAAGTTTAGAACGAATTTGATCAATATCGATGAGGATTTCGAGGAATTTGTTGTAACATGTAAAGCGGTGGTATTAAGTGGCAAACATGGTAAGTCGATTTTAAAATAAAAACCTAAATTAAATAAATACATGCATAGCATTGTGAATGAAGCTACATTTGTTAAATGTAAAAAAAAAAAAAATGAATTTCGCGTGCCTATGAAGCTTTGCTCTACATGAAAAAAATAATGTTGAAGCCAGTTTTTTGATAGACGTTACTCGGAGTCTCCATCAGGAAAATCAATCGTTAAAAAGTGGTTCACTAAATTTCAACTGACTGAAATGAGCACTGAAGAATATACACGCGGTGGATGTCCCAAAGAGGCTATATCTGACAAAAACATAAAAAAGTTTACAAAATAATTATGAGTGACCGTAAGTTCAAGTTGGTCGAGATAGCTGAGACTCTGACGATATCAAAAGAGCGTTTTTAATGTATTATGCAATGTATAATATTCATTGATTAGCTTGAAAAGGGCCAGAACGTGAACAGTGATTATTATATGGCGTTGTTGGAGCGTTTGGGGGATGAAATCACAAAAATCGGCCCCGTTTGAAGAAGAAAATAGTGCCGTCTCATTAAGACAATGCACCATGCCACATGTCAATAAAAACGATGGCAAAACTGCATGAATTAGGCTACGAGTCACCATATTATTCAGATCTATCCTCCAGTGACGTGAAGAATGAAGAAGCAATCGCTGAGAGTAAGGCCTATTTCGAGGCTAAAGAGAAATGGTGCTATTAAAGTGATATCGAAAAATTGCATGACGATTATTGTCGTTGTGTCGCCCTCAAAGGGAATAATATCAAACAATAAAATCGAGAATGACACCATTCCGTTTCTATCAGTACAATTAACTCATTTTGAATAAAATTCATCTTAACCACTCATTCACCTAGGCTGGAGATATAATCTACTAAGTAAATTTAAAAACTCACAATGTTATTTGTTTTCTAAGGCGGTGTAATTATTACTACTTTAATAGACCCTTACACACTCAGACCATTTTGCTAGATATCTGGGCTCATGGTGTCTTAAAACGTGTTTTTCCGTTAAAACCCCCCAAAAGACTGGAATTGCAAATAATTAGTGATAAGTTCCTTTCTGTGTATTACATATGCTTGCAGGTGAATTTAATATTGTAACAGAACCTAGGTGTTTAATTTTCCAACCTTGTTCCATCAATTGAAACTATCTTAAAAGAACTCTATCTTAGTCTTTAAATTTGTTGGGTTTTAATTCCTGCTTTTCCTCTTTCAATTTCTTAGTCGTTTTGTGAAGGACAATTGAAGGTGAAGTTCCATATAATCCAAAGGACTTCTATAAAATGAAGTTTCATTTCAATTTCACGGACGGTTGGTAACTTCTTCTGTGAAGATGATAATTATCTCGCTTGAGGTCTCACAGAAAATACCTTTTTGAATATTTAGTGAAAACTCTTTCTTTTTTTGTAAGAGGGTAACAAAAAGCCATTAATTTTCTTTTGTAAGGTGGTCACGAAAATGTTCTTTTTTTTATTTATTTAGTCTTGATTAAATTTTGTAATGCCACTCAAACAGTAAAATAAATTTTTGAGGAATGTTTTTTGTATATTCCAACGATAAATAAAATGGGACTTGCCCCAACTTATCGAAGGAACTTTGTGACAACGAAGCTACCATCATTTTGGTATTCCAATTTTTGAAGGCACTTCGCCTACTGCCTCAATTATAGTTTATTCTCAATTATTTTCATGAGGTTTCACAGAAAATACTTTTTTGAATGTTTAGTGAAAATTCTAAAAATTTTCTTTTTTTTTTTGTAATGTCACTATAAAATTACATCAATTTTCCTTTGGAAGATGGTCACTAAAATATTACTTTCTTTTTTTGTATTTTTTAAAGTCTTGGTTAAAAGCCATAATATATAGGTTTCCATTTGAATTACTTTTAAAATATGGGCTACTGGACCAAAGTTGTTATCACCTAGCACTTAACAAAGAGAGGTTTTTAAGTCCTATACAACTTTTTTATTTTATTACGATATAATGATTTTCAAAATGATTTAAAAGTTAACGTTTAAAATCATTAACTTTTTTTTTTATAGATAAAAATAACGTTTAAAATCATTAACTTTTTTTTTTAAGATAAAAATAAACCTATACCACTTTCATAAAACTAACTGCTCATATAATGTTTATTTTTAAAATATGTATAGTATTTTTGTAGCTAAAAGCCATAATATGTTGATTAATGTCTAGTTTAGTTTGATTGTTATAAGAGTTATTATTTTTAAAAGCGGTATAAGTCCATTTTTTCATATTCGCGATATCTAAAGGTTTCCATTTAAATTAGGTTAAAAGTATGGTCAAACGGGGAAATGGTTTTACCACCTAGCAATTAGCAAAGAGTGGTGTTTTAAGCCCTATACAACTTTTTAATTTTATTATGAAATAATAATCGTTAAAATTATTTAAATGTATAAACGATGTTTTTTTTTGTTTTTTTCTAGACCCAAATGGACTTATACCACTTTAAAACAATAACTGCTCATTATATGTTTATTTTCAAAAAATAGATAAATTGAATTTTTGTCTGTTCTAAATTGTAATTAGAAATTATTATTTTACGAGTCTTTGATCTTATGGCATTCAGGCTACATACGCACATTTATACACTTCTTCACAGACACCATACACAGGCTCAAAACATTTGTAAAATTAATTTTATTTACCCGATCGTCCATGAATTTGAAATATTAATTCGTCCTTTGTCACAGAAAATCTATTCTTGTTTAGCCCTTTTATTGAGCTCGTAAGAAATTTATTTATCTTGGAATTTTAGCTTTACTGTGCCTTTATTTTGATTAAAAATACGAATAAATTTCTCTCTTGAGTTTATTGCTTATTCAAGTGAGATAGGAGTAATCCTCGATCCTTTTAAGTCGAAATTCGATGAAAGGATTTACTTTTATATCTACCAACCTGTTATTTGCCCCCTTATTTCCATATAATGCTTAGCTTTATTTTCCATTCTTCTTTCCTTTATTGAGTTATTGAAGAATATTTTGTTAAAAAAGAAAATACATTGTAGCCAGAATGAATCATTATAAAAAGAAAGGGTACTTAACTTTAAAAAAACAAAACAAATTTGTCTTTATATAAAATAAAAATAAATAATTAATAATCAAATGCTGTAAAAGCCAATGCAGGATATAAATAAGGAGCGACTATTACTCCTGTTCTGTTAAGAATAAATAACGGTTTTTTCTTCATGACTATGATATTCAATATTTAACTCGTCAGCCACTACTCATAATTTAAATTTCTAATATTTAAGTTATAGGAAGCGGAGTGGCTCAGTGGTCGAGCACTGAGTTGCCATGCCGGAAATCCTGGTTCAAATCCTGCTGCGGGCAGTTACTTTTATTTAGTCTGTTTGCATCGGGAGATGGATCATATAGGATCTAGGACCCTCCTGGGGCTCACCAAGCCTCTATAAAATATTATAAAAATAGGGTACCCATAATAAGGAGGAAAAACCTAGCGGTTGTGCGTGACCTAGGACAAGTCACCTTCTTGCAGTCCATGAAACAGTACAGTCTCAACCATGTACTGAACCCGCAGACTCGTTCACGGGTCGTAGTGGTACAGGTTTTTTTTTTATATTTAAGTTATGCAATCCAAAATCTATGTTTGCATTCATATTATTTACCTTTAAAATAGACTTAGCAAAAAGTTTCTTCAATGATTCAAGTTTTATGTTGTTTATGTGTATAAATATACATATATAGTATAATGAATCTAAATATAATAGTTTGTATAGTGTTAATTAATGGAAATATTAGTTTATGATATGTTTTTTAAAAAACTCATTTCATTTATGTAAATATTTTTTATATCGAATTAAACATATTTATTCCAAGATGTTTTTTTAAATATTTAATTTTTTGACAGTGAAATATTTATTGTAGTTTAAAATTATTTGTTTATTAATTTGAACTCTAATTCTGAAATCGTTTTATTTTTATCTGTTAGTTTTTAATGCGTTATTTCTGGACTGGAGTTAACCCCAGTACGTCATTTAATAAATTTTCCAGTAGGACATTTTGAATGTTAAGTAAAAATATTTTTATAATTGTTAAAAAATTTGATTTTGACTGGCATGGAAGGTAGAAACAAATTTTTAGTAAGTAATGTATGGTCAAGGCCTAACATACAACCTACGAGTAGAATACTGATGAGATGGTAGATTAATGTTACTTGTATAGTCGCCATGCAGATATTTTGTATTTTTGTTCTGAGGTCCAGATTTGAATTACTTATTTAATAAGTGTGTATTGTTTATAATTACTACTTAGTTATTAAACATATTCCTAGAATAAATATTTTAAAGGTTGTTGTTTTCATTAAAAAAAGTACTAAGGCGTTTAGTTTATGGTCCACCTTATTATTTAATAATTTATCTTATTGTCAAACGCATACAGCTGTCACTTGCACATAACTTTTTCTAGTATTAAATGGTTCCTGCTAAAGTTCAACGGTCCTAGATATCGGATTTGGGAATGGAAAACAAGTTCAGGAAAAAATGTGTTCGACCTAGTTTGGAATCCATTTTGGCACCTCGCCCGGGTCCAAGAGTGGCAACTTATGCCCACTGCCATTTCCTTGCTTGAATAAATTTCAATATTTATTACTTTCTTCCGCACCCTAACTTGGAAAGCCTCAGTATTATATGTCAATTAAATAATTATTAATAGTTTTAATAATTATCAATTCAAATTTTCTTACTATTAGTCATTTTACAGTTATCTAACAGATCATTACAAGTATATATTTATGTTTACGATATACGTAGTTCCCCAAATCCTGTTTAGAAGAATTCACGCTATTTTTTCAGTTGATTTCACAAAATGGTGTATATCAGCTACACTTATGTAATATGTCTTAATTCCTTTCGTGTTCGAGATACTATTTTAATTGAATTAATCAATATCGTTCTTGCATAAGAATAAATGAACACATTCATTTTTATATATTAAAAAAATTTAAGAATTTAGAAAATTTTACTACTAGCATTAAAGATTATATTAAACATTTTTTAGTCCTGCAAACACGGCGACTACAATTAGGTTTAACTTTAGTTAAACTATACCTTTAAAATTTAAATTATACCTAACCTATAGTTAGGTTTAATTTAAATTTGATTCTAATTTACAAAATTAAAAGAAAAGTAGTTTATTTTTTGGTATTTAATAATATTTATTTTTTTTTCCTATGGCGGTAGGATATACTGTTTTAAAATATTTTCCGAATGTTTAACCCAATAGGATTTAAGATGTGATGAAGAGGCGACTATTTTGATTTTCTTAAAAACCATTTCATGTGATTGATTTAATTAAAACATGAGCCTAATTAAACAATGATAATATTGAAAATGTAGTGTATGAAAATTATTTTTGTAGGTATTTTGCAAATGATATGTTGGAAATTTCTGTAGGTAATTTTCTTTTTAGATGACGTTAATAATGTTTTTGTATTATTTTATACTGTACAGAATAGAAAAAAAGAGTTGTAAGTGGAATAATTCCAAACAGGAAGCAGTCTCAATGATAATGAAAACTAAAGAAGTTATTGACGTGTATTTTTGTTTTATTTTATTTTTTAGGCTAAAGGATTCTTGTTAAATGTTCTTCTTAGAAGGTTAGTAGTGAACAGGTTTCATCATAATGAGTTTTTTTTAGAATATGAGAGATATATACACTAAATTGTGGTTAAAGCCACAAAATCTAAACCCATGTTTTTACTTCATGGAGTTTTTAGTCAGGTAAAAATGTTTTGATTACACGCGAAAAGAATGCATTTGGATCCAAGTGATACCTTGAATGTAATCCTCTTATCCGCATATTGTAACTTGTGGGTGGCAAATGTTTATTTAAAATTAGAAGTGATAAAAAAAAACTGCAAATATTTTCGAGGTGCGGAATGAAACATTCGGCGAGTGATCCTTTTTTGTTCATTTAGATTACTATTTTTTATATGTCCATTCATCTTGTCCTTTTCGAAGTGCACTTTAATTTTCATGATTAAAAAAATGTGGAAATACTTTTATTAAAAACCTCTGATTATTTTGGTAAGTTTATGAAACTAAACTTTTAATCCATTATTTTATAATTATAATATCAATGTAATTTGTAATGTTTAAATTATACCTAACCTATAGTTAGGTTTAATTTAAATTTAAATCTAACTATGGATAAAAAATTAAAAGAAAAGTAGTTTTTTTTTAATGTATGTAATAATATTTACTATTTAATATTAAATAATTACATATAGCGATATAATGTTATACCATATCCTTAATTAACGTTTAGGTTAACTATCCTAAATATTTTATGTTTTTTTAATATTTTGTGAAAATAGCTCGCCCCCTATCGGTAACGTATATTTTTCTTCGTAGAAATGATATTATTCGTTCTGAATTGGGTTTTTTTTTTAGTGAATACGTAATATACACACATATATACTCGGTTGTACATATATATTTTTTTTCCTGATTATATCAACACTTTCCAATTTGTGGTTCATTAAGTAACTTTTTAATTTAATTTGAAGTAACCTGTAAAGCGATTGTGTTAAATTAAATTGTGTTCTAAGTGACGATTGTATAACAACTGCACAACCTGCATTTCCTGAACATTGAATTAATATTTTAAAATGTTTTGGTTAACCCCTTTCTTATGATTTATTTATTAAAATCATAGATATTAAGTATTTTTTTAATGATTTTTTTCTAACTTTCGGATATTAATTTATATTTGTATTTACTAAAGTTGGTAGTAAACCCGGTGGTGGGGATAGATTGAAGTAGGTGGGGGTTAGCGAAGGGGCAGTTGTTGCTACGAACCTGCTGCCATCACGTACTCTCTTCTTCGGCGATGTCTTCTCACAACTCCACTGCCGGAGGATTCATCCCCTGTGTTCTCTCATGGATCTAGTTCTCCGATCTAGAACTGTTCCTCTAGTTTTATCTTTTTTTCCCCCAAGTCGCCGAATTGACGTACGCCTTACTCAAGAGTCCCGCAGAGGCCTAGCGAGTTTGAAGATCGCGTCAAGACTGAGCCCAAGTCCGGGCCTCCCAACCTGCGCTCCTGCGCACCTCCTGGCTGCGACTCCTCCGCTTGTGCCGGCCTGTGTGTTTAGGATGCATCCAAATCGGAAATTGATGAAGAAATTAGGTTTTTTCTCTTCCCGAGGAAGTACTATAATCCTTGGATACAGGGAAAACGTGAAAACTGAAGAAAATGGTCATAATTTATCATAGGAAATACATATATCGATGGCATCTTTCCACAGTGATTGTTTTATGTTTTTATGCGTTAGATTCCGTAGATAATTTAGAGTTTTTTTTTTAACAGTTTAAAAGTAACACACATAGATATGCTATTATGCTATTGCCTAGAATGTAAGAAATATATTAACCCATTATCAAGAGAAGATCAATAATTAACTATCATTAGATTTTGAGCTATAATCCTTAGTTACAGAGAAAGAGTGAAAACTAGAGAAATTGTTCTTAATATATGCTACAAAGAGTGCATAAGTTCGTATTTTCCTATTCAGACGAGTTTACTACAAACTTTTTATATTTTTTTATATCACAAAGATCAATAAGTGTGAGTGAGGCGACCTGTGGTGCAGTGGCTAGGATAACAACCTACTATGCCCAAGTTCGCTGGTTCGCCGCCCGGCCGGGGCCCCTAGGATTTTTTTAAAGTGACTAAAAAATCGTTGGTTATGCCCTCAAAACGGGAGTCCCATGCCTGTGATCCCATGCCTGTGATGTCAGGTACTCGCTAAAAAATCCCTATCCTAATTTAATTTGGATAGACAAAATCTAGTGCTCCCACTGTAGTATCGTCCGATTGGCCATGGCAGCATAAAGTGACTTTAAATAAACAAACAAACAAAATACAATCGGATTTTTAATGGACAAAATCAGAATAATAATTTTGAAAAGGCTAGACTACCTTACTAAAATCATAAAACCTTACTAAAATGACACTTAGTGATTTTAAATCCTATTTTTTGAACATTGAACTAACTAACTAAATAAAGATATGGTTTATTGGGTGTCATCAATATAAACATCTCACACTATATACTCTACCATTTTCATCAGCGTTTTCTCAAAATCATGTTTTGACAGTGTACTTAACTTGTAACCCCTAGAATCGAAGAAATATATTGACCAATTATCAAGAGACGATGAATAATTAAGAAAAATACTATTAATTATAGCCTTGTAAAAATATAATCATTCAATTTTGTCTCCATTTTTCACATTAACTTTTCACCCGTAAATTTCAATTGAAAATACTATCTAAATTTAATTTTTTATCTTAGCCAAAGTTAAGCACTACAAAAATCCTTGAAATAACCTGAGTTCAGTAGAATATATTTATTACTTGTCTTCTAGGTTATACATGTTGGTGTGGTCAGCATCTACCCTCAATAATTTGGTAATAAATTATGTGAGGGCCCAGGTACTCCCACTTAATAGATTATGTAAGGGGTTCATGTTGGTTCGTTAACCCTATAGTTAATCCATGGGTTATAAACAGGAAATATTTTCTGGACACAGGAGTTTGTAGTTCAACTTTTTTCGTAAGACTGATTAACTCCCCCATTGATTCCAAATTCTTACTCAAAGTATTATAAGTTTGAATTTTTCATACCGAGTCAGAGGAGAAACTTAAGAATGGTCTGTTAGTACCATAAGATTGTATATTTGTTCATTTATTTCACGTTACTATTTGCTACTATGGCTATTCGGACGGTACTAAAGTGGGAGTTCTAAATCTTATTTATCTAGGTATAACTAGGATAGAGATTTTTAACGAGTAGATAGCATCGCAAATATTTGTGACAGCCATTTTACCTCCCCTCCAAAGGACGGCATGATCAATATTTTTTTAATTCCTTGAAATAAGGTCGGAATGGGTCAGTGGTAGAGTGCTGAGATGCTAAGCCGAAGGTCCTGGCTTCAAATCCCGCTCGCTGGCAGGCTTTTATTTAATCTGTTAGTGGCCGGAGATGAGATCCTATGAGATCTTCTGAGGCTCACCCAGCCTATATAAATTGGGGACTAAAAATAATTTAAAAAATCTGGCGGTTGAGCCTCATCTAGGACAATCACCTCCCTGCACAGCGGTATGCCCATGAAACCCTGCAGTCCCTACCATGTACCGAACCCCAGATCCTACACAGCTTAAAGTGGTACAGGTTAAGGTATAGGCGTGGAGAACATTAATTTATACATAATAATTTCAAATACTTGTCGTCGGACGCATAAATTTATTTCAACTTTCTCATTTTTCGACTCCGATTTCTTTGAACTGACTAATTTTATTTTACCTTTTCGTTTATTTTATCGAGATGACACAACAGCTCAAATATATTCTTGGTAATGACAAAACGTGGTGAACTAACCATGCCACTCCAACGACCCATGACTCTAGATATCAGCCTTAAGGAAGCGGAGCACGTTCTTCCTCACCATCCAGTCCTCTCTCCAAACACACAAATCGCCTAAAGAGAACTTACTGTTATTGTATTAGAGGTCTGCTAGAGTATACCACCTATCCTCTGTGTATCTCAGGAACCTTGCTGACCATGGGCTATCTTTCCTATTTGTCTTTCTACGGCTCAGTTTCTTTATAGCTAGAAAATTGGGTATACGTTTTGTTGCGACTTTAAAGACTATCTGACAGTAGAATAAATTTGATGGTTTTTAGTTACAAAGTATATTGAATGAGTATATCGGCAAGCCTGGTTCGCTTTTAATTCTAACAAGTCTTTGAATATATTTTTATAATTAAGTGATTATTTTTTGAACATTTTATAATATTTGTGATTCTATGATCATTTCTCATATGCTAGGGGTCACCCCCCTTGGTACAGTGGTTAGCATGGCAACCTACAATGCCCAAGGTCGCGGGTTTGGAGCCCAGCTGTAGGCCCTAGGATTGTGCCAAAAAAATCCTTGATTGTGCCGTCCTTTTTAAGAGACATAAAAATAGGGGCCCGGTACCTGTCAGGTACTCGTTTAAGATTCCTATCCTAATTGTACCAGGATTGACACACTTTAGGACTCCCACTGTAGCATCCTCCGATTAGCCATTGCAGCATTAAGTGACTTGAACAAAGTTCTCTCATATTTCATTCAAGAAAAACCCTAATGATTATTGCATTATTATAACTTTACATCACCATAGCTATTGTATTAATATTTATATAAAATATTAATTGTATTATTTAGTAAAAATTCATTAGAGCAACCAACATCAATAGATAGACTTAGATTTATTGATTTAAAATCAGTACATTTTTTACCTTTCTTAAGGTAAATAGACTTATACCGCCGATTTGCAAGTGTCGAATAAGTTAGAGGTCCAAAACTATCCGAAACTCAAACAAAATCGGCCTTGTGGTCTCAGAAAAAGTGTTTTATTTATTTATTTAAAATAAGGGTGACAAACTACAAATGGTATTAATGTTTTTCTTTTTTTTTTCTTATCACATCTATGTGATAAGCTGTAATGAAACTTTAGCATCAATGAATATTTTTTTTTTTAAAGAAATCAATAATACGTATAAATATCATACGAACCTAATCATTTCAAATGTTATTAAAGCGGTTTAATTTACAAATTTATTCCCTTAAAATTATTAAAGGGGTATGCTTTTTAGTAAATATGTGTTTTGTGAATCTATAAAAAATATTTAATATTTTTATAGTTTTTAAATCTTTCATTTTGATTTTTTTTAAATCTTATTCTTGGCGGATTGGGTAGATTTTAGAGTCTAATTGATGGGCAGAATCGTTGGCAGTATATTGATATTTGTGAAATGTATTTTCACATTATTTTTTATTGTTAATTTTGACTCTGAACTTCTCCGAGAAGTAAGTTTTAGTCCAGGATCCATGGTCCATTTATTCACTTGATTAATTAGTATCAATCTGAATCTTCGTGAATACCTTCGTTTCGATGAGACGCCCAACAATTTCCTGTGCGAAAATTCTCGATTGTGGTAGCTAAAAGAGGTAGCAAGGATAAAATATGTCGATTTGACGATTCTCAAAAATTTACTACTAACTGGGTTTTTATTGTTAAATCTCAAGATAATTATCTAAATTATTTGAAAAAATATTTGTCCTACAAAATATATGGTTTGATCAAAGAGTCTCCCCTCCTTCCAATATGTATCGATAACGAAGTCAAAAAAGAAGAAGTAAAAAAAACAACAGCTGGTTAGTAATCATTTATGATGACCTTGTTATCGATACACGTTGGAAGGGGGGGACTCTTTGATCAAACCATACATTTTGTAGGACAAATATTTTTTCAAATAATTTAGATAATTATCTTGAGATTTAACAAAAAAAAACCCAGTTAGTAATAAATTTTTGAGAATCATCAAATCGACATATTTTATCCTTGCTACCTATGTTAGGTACCACAATCGAGAATTTTCGCACAGGAAACGAAGCAATTCACGATGATTACGCTTGATACTAATCAAGTGCAAAAATTGACCATGGATCCTGGAGTATTTAAATTCTAAGTTTTAAAACCAAGTTTTAAAGAAAAATTATATGTAATTTCATGCTTACATTCCCGACGGACAGTGATGGTGATAAATTATTGCATCATTAAAAAGAATTAGAAAAGAGATAGGTATACACAAAATACATAAATACAAATATTGATAAATGTAGAATATGAAATAGTTGTGAGCGGTGGTGAGTAACGATACAGCCAGCGAGCTCAGATTCAAATGTGGGCTGTACACGGCAAAATATATTTCTCCTGCATAGGCTCTCAGATTCAGGAGACCCTTCTAGAGCATAACCTGCTTTTATGATGTGGTAATAGAGGAAAGGGTCTGAATGTTCAATGGGTTAAGCAAATCGTAGATATATTTACAACTATATTATAACAATACAACAAGTTTATTTAATGGCAATGAATGATACTTAATAGCATGGATAAAGGCAAGTATAGAAACTACCCTGTGGTAGTACTCAAATAACAAATTTAATTTAGAAGGTCACGAGGATTATTATCGTCTTTTCAGATGCCTCGGAGGATTATCGGGAGTTGAGAAGTAGCTATTCATGTTTGAAACTAGTAGGTTTAAGTCAGGTCTTTTAGGTTTGTCATGAAAGGATTGGAATCGGGTTCGGGAAAAATCAGCAACTAATGGAACATTAAAGTCATTACGGATGACTTTATTCGTAACGAAGTATGAAGCGAATAAGGATAAAGTAATCCTTATTATATCAAGGATATAACGAATAAGGATTTTGGATTGTAAAGATTGGATCCGAGAGGAACTTGATGGCTTGTGGAACCCAAAGCTCTGCTTCGTAAGGTCTTAGAATAGTCAATGCAAATGAGTTTTTTGTAATTAATTTGGAGCTTAGAGTGCATTGTCTTGTAAGTTTTGCTGTAGACTGAAACGCCTAGCAGTTTCTTGTCTTTTAAGTCTGGTATGAACTTGGCTAAAAAACTTAAGTAGCTTTTAGATTTCATTTCTTAATTTGCATTATTGAATCAATCCTAAAATGTTGGCTGACAAATCTTACTTCAATAAAGTCTTTCTTATTTTCGATTTAAAAATAAAACATTTTTTTTTATTCAATTCCTACATTTCACAGAGGTCTTTGCTCTGTGAAAAGGGCTTTGTTTTACTGATATAAAAGTTAATACATTTTCCAGTAATGAACAGTTATTAAAAGCTAATAGAATTCTAATTACTGTCAGGGTGAACTACAATGGTTAATTCATAGATTAGAGTGTATCAAAGGGGCCTTCATAATTTTGTTATAGGTCTTTTGAAGTTGCTAGTTGCATTTCTGTGGCCCACCACATCCTAGGTAGCATGGTTAGTCTCATACTGAATGGAACTTCCATTAAAATGTTCATTATGAAACCTACATGGAACTCATCGTATATACATAAGCAAAGCGAAACAGCCGTTTTATTCAATGTTATTTAGAATATCATATTATTTATTGTCTTAAACATTATAAACATTTTAATTTATTGCTGAAAAATGTTCAACTAACATCTTGATTTAGTGGTCTGAAAAAAAATATGGTTCACCGGGCCTCTCAACATTCGTCTAGGGTTACTTGATTGAATATATATTAAAAATGCATTATTAAAGCCAATAACTTTAATTGGAACTTTTTTTTCCTATCCCAATATTTATCTAATTAAAATGCGTCCTTGTTTTTATTTTGCCTTTATTTAAAATGTATTAAAATAGTTTATAAATAATTAACGAGCGTGATCTCAGACCTCGGAAATCACCTCCCTGGACAGCCGTCATCCATGGAACCGACATTCTTTACCAGGAATTGAACCCATGATCATGTGTTGTCGTGGTTCAGGTTTTTAATAATAATGGTATGGGTAATTTACTTTATTTATTATTCTATTGTAGGTAAATTCATTTTAACATATCTTTAAAAATAAAATAAAATACCAACTTTAGGGCGCATGTCACAGAACATCTATTTACCACCTAACTTGAAATAACATTTTAGAAATTTATATGCTGTTTCTATGAACCGTTCAAGTGATTCTCATTGGATATATATATCTATATATTTAGTTAGGTTTTATTTTGTGAATAATTTTTCTCGGAAGATAGCTCAACTGTTGGCTGTAATTTATTTTTACTTTAAAATTTCCAAGTTACAAAATTAAATCAGTGATTCCGAAAATCACAAACATTCTTAGTTACAGTCAATTATTAATTTTAATAAATTACTACATAGGTTTCAGACTGGATAAAAAAATTACTATTTAACTCAACCGATTATTTTTTGTGGGTTTGTAATATTTTCCAAAACCAACAAATACAGTATTTATATTCTAGAATCTTTGGAATGAAACTCTTATTTGATTTACTGCTTAAAATTTTTATTTGTTTTTGTTTTACTTTATAACATGGATCAGTTTTTTAGTTTAAAACAATGATTGATGATATTTTTATTAGTGTGTCTCATTGGGAAACTGTATATAATATCAGGGGTGGGTGTAAATTGTACATTGTATATCTTTCTGAGTTATTGCGAAAATAAAGTCTTCTGTAGGCCTTATCAGATTGAGATGAAAATTGAAGGTCATATTTAGTATTGTATTTAACTGATATTTCTTCCTTGATAATTTTATAACTAATAATAAACGTATATTTTAACATTATGTTGCAACATTATACCATTCATTGCTCGTTTGTTCATTTTATAACTAATAATAAATGTGTATATATCAGAATTAAGGAGCATAGTTGTGGTATTTTTTTTATCCTCCAAAATTTTTATTATAAATATTTATGATTTGCATTATCTTATGAACTGTGTTACGTTATGGTATCGGAATATTACAACAATGATATTATCATTCACTAATTCAATAAGTATGGGAAGAGAAGAAAATATTAAGTTTTAATTGTCTGGCCGAGGTTTGCCTGGAAACTTCTTCTGGCAGGATGCCAGACTTAAAAAAAAATCTTACAGGTCGGCCGATAGTGATGTGGTCGATAAGGAAAGATTGTCTCTCCCATAACCAAGGAATATATAGAGTGATATTAAGAGAAGTTCGTCCTGAAAAATTTAAGATTTTTTTTTTTATAGGTGTATTTTTGAACTTTATTTTTTCAAGACCGGGATAGTATTCAGAGTGGAGCGAAACGTATGTGGGAGGATTGCGTTTAGGCCGATACTGAGGATTTTTTAAGTGAAAACTTCGTTAGTCGCGTTGAGCGATTTTTTTTGGGAGAATACTTGTGTGCTCACGTCACCCACATGCGCGACGTACTCGTGACGTATTGCGCAAGATCTGCAACGCGTTACGGCCCTTTTACAATTAGTTTAATCAACCTCAGTTGTATACATAAATTATTTAATTTTTATAATTCAATTGATATAAGAATGACCATATTTAACTAAAAAGTCGTTTCAGAGTTGTGCAATTCATACTAATAATATTAACCAAAAACTATAAAATGTAAACTGAAGGAAAATTACGTTTCCCCATGGTATTTCAATTGTTGATATTTTGTATTGAGCTTGTGCAGCCCACCAATTAATTGTTTATATTAATAAATAAAACAAAAAATATTTACCACTACGGGTCCAGTACGTGGTAGAGACTGTACTATTTCTTGAACAACAGTTGTGTAGAGAGGTGTGATTTGTCCTAGATCACGATCAACCGCCAGATTTTTCTCTCTATTTTGGGCAACTACTAAGGCTGGTTGAGCCTAGAAGAATTCTAGATCCCATAGGACCCACCTCCGGCTGGCAATAGATTAAATCAAATAAAATATTAAAGGTTTTTTTAAAAATATATTTAGTGCTTGTTGGATTAATGTAATTCCTCACAGTTGTTTTATTCCATGTCTAATTTTTTTTTACAATTTCTGATTTAAAGTTTAGTTTAATGTTATGTAGATAGTTTTTTACTATCTAAAAACCTATCTTTCGTCGAATTAACGATCTTTTATCGAAAATACATACCGGTTATATTTAATGACTGATACATGCTAAAGAAATTACACATTACATTAAAATAAAACATATGTATTTTAATAGAGAATAAAAAAAAAATGAAATAATAAAAATAAATAAATTGATCTAAAATATAAGAACAAAATTCTGAGATGTGTTACAATATATTTTGAAACAAGCATAATCCGTCTCATACCTCCTCCTCGTATGTAGGACGAATAGCACACATTGAATTAAAGCAATATATTAGTTATAATATGATTTAATTATAATATAACTAACTCCATAGATAACAGATACATCATTACATCTCCTGGGATAACATGTATCACTTATAATATATAACTGCGACGTCTTTTCGACTAAAGACCCAATTTTTTTTATTCCAACTTCAGCAAAATAGAAATATAAAAAATCGTGTTCAATTAGTTATGTTTTTTATTAATTTATTCGGCCATATATAAAAATACCAGTACAGGAAGAAGAACACTGCTGACATTGATGACCCTTCGAGAATGGTGTCGAACCTGCGGTTGACAGTTTTGGAGTGTCCTGCTACCTCCATTGTTCTTATCCCTCTCTCAGTGTCTAATCACAGCTATAGTGGCCCAATCAACTTCTTCACGTTAAGGGGATCAAAGTTTATTAAACTGGAGTAGAGCACATAACATTTTATGAGGCTAATCATGCAATTAATTAATTAAACATGATGGATGATGACCTGAATTTTCTGATATTGTGAAATATATTTAAGTATTAACTGTATGGTGAGTCATTAGTCGTAGCCTTAAAACTTGCTGACTTAACATGGCCATGTTAGTAACACAAGATGATTGTTGGAGGGTATTTAAAGGCGTAAAACCCTCATGTCATCAACACCTATTGTTAGCAAGAATATGTTATAATTGTATGTGCAGTTCATAATTTATTGTTTATTTAATTATTTATAAATAAAATCTTGGAATATGAAAAAAAACAAAAAAAAACAAAACAGATTTGTCACAGATAAAAATTTCAATAAAAAAAGGCGAAAAGTGTTGTACCTAGTACGAAGCCAATAGTATCGTTAAATTTAGAAATATTAAAAAGTGTTTTTTTTCAAATTTCGTGCATTTGTATCATTACTCTGTAAAATTGGAGCTCTAATTATTGCATTTGAGGAAATCAAGTAAAATGATCATAACTGATACTAATATATCATATTTCCTAGTATCTAATTAATTAAATATCCTATTATTTAATTTGGATCTTGTTGACTTACGTCACTTCAGAGTTCCAGAATAGCAATCTGGGAGACCCGGGTTCGAGTCCCGGTCCTGAACATATCTTTTATTTTCAAATACAAATATTTAAAAATTAATAAAATAAAATAAATGATAATAATAACATAATAACATAAGTAAACAAGATACAAATTAAATAAATGTTCAAAGAACATTCTTCCCCCTCGTATGCATCGCAAATTGCGAGAACGCGGGGAAATAGGATCAGTGAAAAGAAAGGATATGACCATGACCCGGGAGCGAGCCTGATTGAGCCAGGATAGCTCAATTGGTAGAGTTCCAGACTAGCAATCTGGGTGACCCGGGTTCGAGTCCCGGTCCTGGACATATCTCTTATTTTCAAATAAAAATATTTAAGAATAAAAAAGTAGATAAGAACATCTATCTATCATTATGTATGAGGAATATTTACAGTAATTCATCAATCGATTAAGTTTAATATATCTATAAATTATTTGGAAAGGCAAGATCTAGTGCCATGGGATTGGATAGAGGATTTGAACCGTAGGAGACCATAAGTCGGATGTTGTGAGTAGATGATTTGGTATAAGAAAGAACCTAGGAAATAGAGTCTACGGATAGAAGGGAGGGGCCACTTTTACTCATTATAGAGGTCGGACACATGAGACTTCCTCGGGTTGTCGAAGTGAGCTGTTCATAATTCGTCTCAGTCTTTCCTCCAACTGGTTCAAGAGCCACCATATGCCACACAGCCATAGTCAATGTGAGGAAAGATGAAAGAAGTGATGAGGAGCTTACAGATAGAGTAATCATTAAGTGTTTCATTTATTGTGTGTGCTTTAATTGTGTTCATAGCCCAAAGATCCATTTTCCAGTTAAAATGACAATATATTCCAAATTGTATTCAAGCTGTAGAATTCATATTTATTATTTAAGTTATATTTATTATTAAGTGTAACTTAATTACTATTTTTTTTTTAAATATTGTCCCCTTCATCTTCAACTACATTTGTCTAATGTTTAACAATACCTCATATTCTCTTTGATATATATCTATTTACATGATTGGTCACTATTCTCACTACCAATTCTGCATTGCTCCTGTTCATGCATTTAAAAAAATACTGTTATGTTGTTAAAATTTCTCTTATAACTTTTTCATGGTTTTATTTCAATAATGCCTTGAGGTTACGATTACGTTAGTACCTTTTATTTGACTCTGTTACATTGTTTCGTTACTAGTCCTACTGTTCCCATCGTCCTATAATTGTTCTATAACTCTATAAAATTTCTATTATTATTTCGTTATCTTTTCGTAATTCTATGGTCTTCACATTTAACTCTTCTATATTTGATTTTTTTTAAAATATTGCCACCTTTATGAATACGTCAGAATAATTCCTCATTTTAAAATTTTTCATTTCTTAATTTTTTGGTTTTAAACAGTACCTCTATGTTATCAAATAATCCAGAAGGGATTGAATTATATAATATAATTATAATATAGTTGTAAGTTTTTTATATATATTTTTTTTAATAATCCCTTTATGTCATGATATGCTTTATTACTTCATGTACTTACTCTGTTTCTATTCTCTGTTACTATTCCCTCTGTTTTATATTTACCTTCAGAGTTCCCCATTTGTATTATAATTTTCTTATCACCCATATCCATAGACTATATTTATATCTATATATTACCCCTAGATGACTATATTTTTATTCTTTACTATATACGAGGGCTATTAAGAAAGTAGGGAACTTTTCCACCTGATGCCGCCAGGAGCGCGCCACACAGTGGAACGAATCAACGCATTTGTTGGACATTGGACCAATTCTCTAATAACTAAATTTGTCCTTTATTTTGATCTTAAATTATACTTTATACTTCTTCTTAACAAAATCCATAGATAAATTAATTGTGAAATTAAATCTTATATAAAAAATTCTGAATTGAAATATAAATTTTTCTAAAAACTCATATTTTTAAAGCAATCCACTGTTTGAGGTAATGCATTAAATTAATCGTGCACCTACTGGAAAAAAACACATCCATAATAAGATATTTTAGGCAAATAAAACTTGGGGCTATTTCAAACGTCTGGGATTTTTCGGTGAAAATTGGGTGATAAAATTAAATAATCAATTGCGAAAATCGCTCAAAATCGCCCAAAAAACTACCTTCACAGTAAATAACTAGAATGTTTGAAGTTTTTTTTCCATTTGTCGGATTTTGCTACTAGGTGCTATTTTCCGAGAAAATGATCTTTTCTTTTTATTTTATGGGCCTTGAGAATAATTTAAAATAATTTCTGTTGATATTGGCCTCTACTTTTCGCAAGTTTTCTTTTTTTTACCAGTTTTTGTTTACATTCATTTATCCGAACAACCCTCATCTAACATAATAGTATTAACAATGAAACTCAGTTTGCGTGTGGTATTTCAACGACATATGTATAATGGTGCACATAGGTGCAATAGTCCCTACAACAAATCGTCAAGTTTTTAAATTTTTATTTTTATTCTTTTTTAATTTTTATTTCGTTATTTAAATAAAACAATTTTATATAGGCACTTACGTTTATTATAATTTTGATGCATCAATTATACCTAGTATATTAACTAACAAAAGTAATTATCAATTATTTTATTAATTTTGTTTAATAATTAAATTATTTAGTTTGTTACTTTTTCCTTTGTGTAACTTTATTTAATACCTATGTATCTGTCTTTCCATAGAATACTGTATTGTACCTATTCTCGTAGTATGTTGGTACAATGTTTGATACGAAATAATCTAACATCGAAATATCAAATCTAGAATTTTTACACGTTTATCCTAAAAGGTTTGATCCTGTTTATCATATAATTAAATAGTTCTTTCAAAAAGCTTTAAAACCGTAGCAATAGCCTTATTCTAGGAGAACTAGAAGTGGAGATATTAATGAATGTCCAGACGCTCCTAACGCTCGTTCCACTGTGCGCCAATAGCGTGTTTATTGGTGTGCTCGTTCTCGGCACCTCAGTCAGCGTCCAGCTGTGACAACGGGAACATCTCCGCGGTACCCCTTTATTTTATTCAAATTTGAAATTTGTGCTGCAATCCAAAATCCCGCCAGTTGTGATGTGCCAACTGACTCTACCAATAGAAATGCATCGGGAACTGTGTGAAGTTTACGGGAACAACGTAATGAGTGACACTGCTGTCAGGAAGTGGTGCATTCATTCTGAAATTGGCCGAACAAACGTTCATGATGAAGAGAAGAGTGGACGCCCGAGCAATGTGACTGACGATCTGGTCGCCAAAGTTGACGAAAAGATTTGTGAAAACCGCCGTTTCACAATAACTGAGCTTTATGTGTTTTCCCCACACGTTTCACGGACTTTATTGTTTGAAAAATTTTACTTTTGCATGACAATGCCGGACCATTTTCTTCTCATATATAAAAGGTCTACTAATATTATTCAAGATATATCTATTATAAACTGTATAATTGGTCAATAACCTGAAACTTCAGATCTTAGAATGAGCCGATTATTTCCCGATGGACGATATTCGTTGTTGAAGTACCGAAGGGCCAACTGGAAGGGCACACCCTTGAGAAGAGATAACGACCGAGACCGCATTGGGTTCCATCACAGCCCTCAAACCTAGAGCCCTATTATCCAGTCATTAATAATACACAGAATGCTCTCAATGGCAAGTCTCCCGAATCAGTCTATCCCTGATCCAGTCTCCTCCAACTCAATTCTCGTTTAACAATAATTGGTCTTCTCTATTTATAGTTATCAAGCTCAATAGAACATGACTGGGTTTGTAGATATCTTAAATTATACATAATAAAATATTATATATATGTGAGTGTGTGTGTACTGTACATACATATATATATGTGTGTGTGTGTGTGTGCGTGCGTCTATATATATATATATTTCTACTTTTCTTAACTGTTATACATAATTTATATTTGAGGTTCTCGAGCTTCAGTCAGTTCTTTAAACTTCTTTTTGGCGACGTTTCGAGAATAAGTTGGTCTCATACTCATGCCAAATTGATGAATGGGTATTAATATATTAATCAGTCAAATACCTTCTAATACTTGCGTGTATTGTAATATTGTAAAGAATTTATTATACTAGTTTATCTTTATTATAATTTACAAAAGATATAACAAAAACAGTTACATTTCTTTCTACCGCTCCCTACTTCGGACAGAGGGCATTGGGGTTTTTGTTAGTTTTTAAGGAAATTATCAATAATTTTTTGCGATTACCGATTCACGCCCTTTTTTTATATTAAATTTAAATTTTATAAAGTATATTAATTTAGCACAAATGTATTATGTGATTTTTTTAATTTTTTGTTAATTAATTCATTTAAATAATGTTATTTTTGAAGTTATTTTATTATTTGCTTATTAACTGTCTTCTTTTTTTTTTTACAGGTATGTTCAGCGTTTTGAAATTTATTTATACACTCTCCCATACGTGAGTAATTTTTCTTTAATTAATTTTGCCTATAATTGCTATTTTATGTGTTTTTTTGTTACTTTATCTAAGATTAGATTATAGATAATAACAATTTAATATATACATGTTTACCGTCTGCTGTTCTTCGTTTGTTTTCTATTGTTATGTTTTTATAGGTAAGTACGATTGAATGAAAAAAGTATTTTTTAAAAGAGATAAGTTTAAACTATTGTTATTTTATCATCCGTATCTTTAGTACATTTGTTATATTATTAATTAAAAGGTCAAATGACAGTAATACAAACGATAAGATTAATACCTAATCAAATAATGATAGACCTATTTCACAGTCAATACTCAGCAGATGCCTTAAAAAGACAAATATGTCGTATCCACTTAAAAATGAAATAAGTGCTCATAACATGAAAGTATTTTTGATAGGCGATTTTAATTACTTCCTATTCGCGATTTATTTGCTTGAATTTGAATGACACAGGGTCCAACTTCTGGATATGTTTAGTATCAAAATGTTCGAAAACCCAAATATTCAAAGTATTTAATGTATGAGAAAAATATAGCATAATTATTCTTCAAAATGTTGGTAGTAGTACAATGTGAAGTATTCTAAAATATAATAAAATAAATAGGAGGACAAAATGTTTGATCTTTGACAGATCCAATCTGAAAAGATTTGAAAATGTACTAGGTTTCAGGAAAAAAGACATGATGTAAAATCAGGAAAATGTAAACGATAATCTATTTAATAGAGAAGATAAAAGCATTTTCCAGTCAATAATTGTTATTTGAACTTTACAAATGATTAAAAAAAACGTTTTGACATTTATTTGTCATTCTTTTTTTTTTAATCATCTGTAAAGTTTAAATAACAATTATTGACTGGAATATGTTTTTTTCTTCTCTATTAAATTATATAAATCAAGAAGACTGAGTCCAGTATATAAGTAAAATCTTATAAAGAAAACGATAAATTATTTAAACTATTTGGACAGACAGAAAGAATTATTAGTAGTAAGATATACATACGTTTTACAAGGCTTGTACCTCAAATTATGAGATCAACTGTACCGTGGTGGTATATAACAGCCTTTTATGTACAGAATCTGCAGTTCGGCAGTTGGGGCTAGAATTTTTTCAAAGAGAGTAAAACAATCAAGGGGCCTAAAATCTGGGTCCCGAGTCTGTCTGGTATAAGTTGAAGGTCCCTATCCTGATTTTACCGGTATAGGCAAAATATAGAACCCTCCCTGTAGCATCGTCCGATTATTCATAGCAGCATAAAATAAATAAACAGCTCAAATCATACAATAGTTTATTAGTGTTTTTTATTTGGTTAATTATTGTTTCTCCTACATCTAATGAAGTAATAAAAAGAGATAACCTGTTGTATAAGTAGCTGAGAAAGTAATGGCGCACAGAAGTGAGGAGGTCGTTACTGGGAGATTTATTTCGAGGCTGAGTTTACAAGAGGGATTTGACCCAGGAACGGTTAACTGCTTTTAATAAATGTAACAGGAGAGGTAAATAATTATTTTTCTCTATTAGGGCGAAGAACTAAAGATAAACAGTCGAAATAATTTATATTAGCTACATTGATTATTCAATCAGATGGAATATTAAGCAGCAATACTGAAATGCAAAGCTAAAAATACACCTGAAGCTAAAAACTAGTTCGGAATTGACATAAATTATTCCATTTTGTATAAATACGTATTGTACTTGTAAAAAATATAATATTGGAAATCATTTATTTCCGACTCTTAAATTGTGAAGATTTTCCAATTTTAATTTCTACATTTGTACTGCTATTTTGATAATGATAATTTTATTTTCTATTTTTTTTTAAACTATTAATTTACTATTTATTAAATAAGCACATTTTACATCCAATCATATTTATTGCAAAAGAGATGGCAAGAAAAGGACTAAAAAAATATAAATACCAAAGATTTAAAAATTATAATTTGTTATTTTTGTAAACAAATTTCTCCCCTAACTTTATTGCACTCTCTACTATTTTTATTTTGGAAAGATCTCACAAAACTTACAACATAACTTACAAAAAAAAAGTTGAACTAGTGGTGCCAACTATTAGAGAATGGGAAGATTAGGCTGAACCACGACACATTACTTTATTTATTAAAGACTACAGTCTCTACACGTCACTTTTGCTCTTATGCGTGAAACGTGCACTCCCATTTACCTTAATAACGCGCCCATCCCCACAGACAGACGAAGTCGTAAGACTCTCCTGGGTACACCTCGCCTTAGTTGGTAGAAGTACATCACAATTGAGCTTGTACCTTGGCTAATTGCCTTTTTACCATCTAATTACTAAAACTTAAATCCTTTAAATGCTTTAAATAAAGAATTGTATATATATATATATATATTGTAGCTCCAAAACTTATTTTTAATTTACTTAAATAATAATTAGAGAATCGAGGAATATCTTATACAAGCCAGTTTTTATTTCCCTACCGGATCGTGGAAAACAATGTTGAGACATATCGAACGATTTTCATTGAAGTTTTAATCGTTGAGTTAACTTTGCAGCGTCGAAAGTTGTATCACGATTGGGAACGAGAAAATATTTAAATGCTTTCTGGATAAATTTCTCGGGAGTATAACTTTTCGTTCACCTAATTATGATATCAAGAGCTGTGTTTTTTTTTTTTTACTGTGATCCGAGCCTTTGTTACCAACACAAACTAAATACATTTTAAATAATCATTTCTGATCCAATTCTTTGATTAAATAATTATACATTAATTATTATTTTTTAAGTTAATTTACTAAAAATATAATTTTTGATTATAATGCTATTGCGAAATTTCTAAGCCTTAAGATTCTAAAATACTGAAGAATAACTTAGGAATCAACGCTTCGCCATTTCTCGTGATTTAGGGACTATTTGATTGAACGTCTTAGAGTTAGGTTACTGTCTCTGGTTGATAAATCTGTTTGTACTGTTGATTTGAGATGTGTTGCATTTGATCTTAATCGGTGAGAATTTTTTTCCTAGTGTCCTGATGATGCCTTAAATGGTGAAACGTTCACTGGCTATTTTCTAGTATTTTAACTATCTTTTCGAGTTTTTTTTTTTTTAATTGATTTTTATTAATACAAGCAGGGAGATAAAACACGCTTGGAGAGCCATCAATTCCACCATTTTTTCTTTCAGAAAAAGAAGGCTTTCAGAAAAAAGAAGAAGTATACAGGTGCAATACTGTATGTCCCAAATGGCTTTTTATAATAGTCTCAAATAAATATTTAATAATTAATATTTACAGTTATTTCATGATCGACAATAATAATTACCGATTTTGTATAAACAATTTTTTACCCTGCGTATTAATATCTTATCGTTCACAAAAACTTCACAAAAGATATTATTTTTTAAACTAGTCTTTAAAACTACTTGAACTCAATTATATTCCAGCTTCGAATATATTGTGAGAAAGTCGGTCTTTTTATACGTAATACGTTCTTGAGGGTGTTTGTGAATGCGGATCTCAGTTAAGTAGTCTTTAGAAATTTCTGTGGTTCAGTTTAGGACAGTACCTTCTGCTTCTTTCTTCACTCAGCCTTACAAACTCATATTTTCTTTAAATACTTGAACGTCTCTTGTCCTTTTAATTTTTCTTCCGCTCCTCTAATGGATGGAAACTATATTTTTCTATTGAGAGCTAAATAACCATGACACAACTGCAGTGAAATCCATGAGAATTATAATTAATTTAAATTTTATAATGGATTGTTGACGTTTGTAGTATTTTTATTCTGGTTATTTAATAATCTTCATATTAAAGGTCATGATTACTTTTTTCATTTATTTTTATGGCTGTCTTATCGATCCTATAAAGGTTTTATAATTGATTCCTTTCTGAAGTGATTTATTCCCAATAAACATTCAAAATACAAAAGTATACTTTAATTTAATAATTTAATTAGTTGAATTGCTATTTATTTAGTTATTTATTTTAATTTTTTTTACTTAAGCAATCACTTATGGATACTAACTATTACATAATTAATTATGGAATCATATTCATTACTATAATAATCATAATTTCGGAATAATTAATACAAATCACGGCGCCAGGCTCTTCCATACCCGCATTACCGAACGGCTTTGCGGGTTTAGTATCGTGACGTTACAGGCGTGCATGTACAAACGATTTTTATATTTTATTTAATGTGTTTATATTATATATATTTACACATATTCATTCATACGTATTTGTTAGTTACACGCGGTTGGGAAGATTAGGGATTAGATTTATTCATAATCATTTTTATTAGTTTATCTATTTATTGAACTGGAATTATTCCCTTTTCATACATTCATCATATACGTTAATCAAATTTACTATTTCAGCTGTTATTTTCTGAAATGTTACTAGTTATTTAAATTCTATTATTTCATTATAAAATTTTAAAAGGCGTATAGTGTTGAAAACATCACTATATGTCAATTGCTAAGTTTTTTAAACATAATGTTTATTCATATTTTAAAATTAATTCAAATGTGAACCCTTGATTCATGAAATAATGGATTTATACCTGTTTAAAAATAACAACTCATTTTATTCTACTTTTTTTTTGCCCCTTGGTATGTATTTTTTTTTACTAAAACTATATAATATTTTTTATTTTAATCAACTTGAAAAAGAATATATTAAATTAAAACCATTCTTAAATTTTTGTAAAAAATGTAATTAGAACTAATGAGAAACATTTTTATAGCAGGGTTAGGAAAACGTTTGCTAATTTACTGATTGAAAGTTCGTTAATCTATCCTCTTAACTCGCACAAATAGGATAAATATAATTTCCTGAAATAGAAGTTAACCCTCTGAGTTGAGTTTAGTTACCCGCCAAATCCCGATTATATTCCCTGAAACCTTATCAATTTCCATTAACGGCTCCCCTCCATCCTCTCCCATCTTACCATGAAGATATCCGCTCAGAACCTTTCAGCCCTTACTCATTGATAACCGCTAAGACGTAGGCGTAGCGAAGGGAACGCACGTGCCGCGGTATCAATCTCAATTCCTCCTCAGACCCTATAAGGACGGCCCATAGGGATGAATTCAACGGAACCCATTCGTCTTTATTTAGCCTCAGGCAGCCTTGTAATCTATCCTATCTCGTACGGTTCCTATTTTTCAGTCTCCATGCATGGTTTTAATCCTCAATATTTTCCTAGTCATTTATTGGTCAATATGAGTTCAAATTCAGCGACGATGACAAAAATAAGTAGGTTTTAGGCACCCTAGTTGTTAAATACACTTTATTCTACTAAATAATTATTATTTCTTTAGTTTTTAATGTATTCTTTTAAAGGCACTGTATGGCTAATCGGATAATGCTATAGTGGTAGTCCTTAATTTTGTCTATTCAGGTATAATTAGGATCGTTCTAGCTAGGTACCCCCATTTTACGCCCCTTCCGAAAGAACGGTATAACCATAAGGATTTTTGGTTTACTACCGTTTGGATATTGGGGGGGGGGCTCTAGAGTGGCGGATAACGTTAAAAAACTCGGGGAGTGGGAGAAAAACGTAGTGACTATCTGGGTATAATAAGGACAGGGATCTTTAACTAGTACTCTACATCGTTGAGGCACTGGATCCCCGTTTTACGCTTCTTCGGAAGGAAGGTGTAACCAAGGATTTTTTTGGCTCCCCCTTAAAAAAATCATAGGGCCAACTGCTGAAATATATTTATTAGTTTTTCTAGAGTTTTCTTTCAGAGTTTTGTACCTTTCGAACGTCGATTCAAAATTTAAATAATTCATTTTTGTTAGAAGAAATTAGACCACTGGTTCCCAACGTTTTCCGTACCACGTCCCCCTTGTTCAAACAAAACTCTTACAGGCTCCCCTTGTACAAAATTTGTATGAGCATATGAAAAAAACAACAAGTATTACATTAAATCAAAACATTTAGTTTTACTATCACAAGATTAAATATTGTAACTTTCAATTTAAGATAAACAAGTGAAGAGTAAGTGATTTATTTTTATTTTCAACTGGTCTCGCGTCTCCCCCTGGCTTGTCTTCTGGTTGGGACCCACTAATTTAGAACCATGCACTCATCTAATGTTCATTTTAGCTCTAGATTAACTCCATGCTTTCATTAGGAAACGAAAAAAAAATCTTTTCTCTTATTCAATAATTAATCTCTATAACAAATATCCATCTTCTGCGATTATCTTTTGTGCAGTAACCAATTTCACAAGTTCCCTACTCTTTGGATTATTAAAGGGCTCTAGAGTGGCGCATCACATTAAAAAGCTTCGGGAGAGAGAGAAAAAAGTAGAGACTCCCAAATGGCATTTCCCAACAATTCCGTTACAAGGTTTTTGGTAGTTTTTTTTCTCTTGGACATTACAGACTGTGATGATCTTTAGATGGATTTCGCTGTACAGATATAATGTTTAAAAACACAATATGCTTTTGGAATCACAGTCAGGGGTTACACAATCCTTGCAGCGTTCGACCGTCTATATCTGTTCACTTTGGGTTCGAATCGGTAGTCCTTCCTATCGAAGTTCACAGGTGTTCGAGTCCTGGTATGAATCAGTTTAGATCTATGGAATATGACCTTCTGTGTCCGGCCTACACACGAGGACTTATTACAAAGATTTTAACAAAGGGATTATTAAAATCGATATGGAATCAAGAACAAAATTATTAGAATAGTGAATTTATTAGTGTTGTTTGTTCATTTAACGTCACTTTATGCTGCTATGGCTAATCGGTCGATGCTACAGTGGGAGCTCTAAATTTTGCCTACCCAGGTTAAATTAGGGTAGGGATTTTTAACGAGTACCTGACACCGTACAGGCTCGGGACCCCGTTTAACGTCCTTCCGAAGGACGGTGTAAATATGGATTTTTTACTCCCTTAAAAAAATCCTAGGGTCACCTGCCGGGCAACGAACCCGCGATCTTGGGCTTAGTAGTTTGTTAAGCTAACCACTAGACCACAGGTGACTGTAATTTATTAGTGGTCTCAGTAGTAAAATCCAGGTTATGGGTATGATAGAACTGGCACTGAATGAATGAGGTCTTCTCTTGAAATTCCTAGAAATCTTTAAGAAAAATCTCCGTTAATTAAAACAAAATAATTTTTAAAGACTCGACCCCTCTAATACTAGCTTTAGTGGGGATTGTCAAGCCTTTGTTATTCTGTTTATTTGATATAATCATTCTGGCAGGTACGAAACTGTTTAAATTTCCCCCTCTCTGATGACCGTGAAAAATACAAACAAAAGCTTCTTCAA